>CM055868.1:9357500-10557500 GCA_029582165.1 Portulaca oleracea
CATTATTCAACTACTTTTATAAATTTAAATTAGGGGCATTCAATTTTATGAACATTATTGAATCAAAATTTTCTAATTTAGATGAGTGGATATCAATTTCAGACATGTAAAAAAAAAACAGTGGACAAATATTTTGGGATAGATTAATGGAATATTGAATTAAAAATAATTCATATATATTTTGGATCATTAGATGCATAGTAATTAAACTTTTAAAATTGTACTATGGTGAGTCCCAATTTTCATCCTTTTGACTGTGGGGGTTAGAATTGAAAGTTATTTATTTATTTATTATTATTATTTTGGTAGGATGGATTTGAAAGTTGTTATATTCACGGTTTGAGCATCCTTTGAAATTGAAAGTTATTACACAATTTTGACTACTTTCCGAAAAAATGTTGAAAAACTAAAAATGTGAAGGTTGTCCATAACTTTCACTATTAAAAATGTTGGTACTACCGATCATTTTTTCCAACCAATTTAAAATAAATGAAAAAATCAATCATTTTAGTAACCATTTCATTTCTTTCAATTTTCTAACTATTTTTCTAATTTTAGGTGCGAAAACATATCAACCACTTTCGCCAAAATGGTGGGAAAGTTTTCGTACCAACATTTTTCCTACTGTTTGAAAACAGTTGGTGTATTTTTCCTACAAACCATTTCTCCAACCGTTTTCAAATATATTTTAGCAGCGGCAATCAAAGTTGTTAAAATCGGGATCCTAACTCGAAACTATAGGGAAGTTAGGATCGAAAATTAGCCCATATAGGATTGTGGATCATGTATAAATAGTAGAATCGTATCGAGAATTTTGAACCATAAAATTACAGCATCGTAAATCAGGATCGGGAATTTAATAACCATGGCGGCAATAGGAGCAAAGGCAATAAAATTAAGAATAATTACTAAAAGTTGAGCGAAAATTATTATGGAAAATTTATTTAGGGGAAAATCAAATTCGAGATTATGTGATGTATGAACAACATAAATATGCTTTGAGAAATCAAGGACAAAGAAAGAGAAAATTTATTATTGCATGCACATAAGCGGGTTGCATATTTCGTAAAATGGAAACATATATTTACCTCATCATCAATTATTGGAAGTTCTCAATGTCCTTGCTCATATGAAGGTTCAAGGATGTTGATGAAGATTAGTCAAGGACCATGGTCATACCCCTATCAAGGACATCCGCAATACAGAAATAGGGTTTTGATATGAAAGTCAAACCTCCTCCTATCAACCCCTTGTAGATACAGTTCCCGAAATTAGCACGATTTATGGCTTGGCAAACTTCCAGAAATTCAAAAGTAAATATTTTTGTCTCTCTATTTCCTAATCTAATTCTGACATAAGATGGTAAACTGATTTATGTTTGATTCTTGCAGCAAACCGAGTATCTCCTATTGTTGGAATGAATCAATCATAACGTAAAGAAGTCACGCAAATCGGGAAAGAAAGTTATTGACATTTGACCAAAGTCGGGGATCTTGGAGATTTACTAATGACTAGAAATAGTGCATTCACAAGTCTGCAAAATACGTCTAATGCATCAAGAAACAAAGTGAGCTGAACGAAGAAAAACCAAGCAATCCAAAAAGTGTAATATGTATAATCCATTATAGGTGATCTAAGAACTAATCACTGAGTTTCTAAGTTGTAGCTAATTAAGAGTATTGGTGAAATATGTAGCCAATAGTCAGTGGTGCTGGTGAGAATTGTAGCCAACAAAATCTTAGCTTGGTGAGTAGATAGCGAGAAGTAGAAGAGAAAAACAATTATTTCTCTATGAGGTTAAGTCTATCAACGTGATTGGTGTGTAGTAGAGTTATAGCTGACCAAGGTAGTTGGTCCTTGGATAATGTGAACCTTATGTGATCTCTACCTATAATAACTCCTTTTTTGTTCTATCAATAAAATTATCAATCTTTATTGCTTTATAACTGCCTTGAAGAAATTCAAAGTTTATGGTCCAACGTCCATGGTCGAAGTTGTGCAGAAATCCTTATTACCCTGTTTACCCCTCCCCCCCCCCCCTCTCTAAGGTTTTTTTGATTGGAATCAGAGGAAGTAACAATTAAAAGCTTAACTGCCTTGTGGAAAAGATCATGGAAGAATGGAAAAACAATAGGGAAGAGATTTTCAACCTTTGTATGATGGCAAAAGATACTAAGAATATAGAGGAAGTTGGCACAACCAATGATGATTGCCAAGACATTTATGATGATGACTCAGAGGAGGTGACACTTGAGTATCTCATTACTTTTCCTAAGAAGCACTTGAGAAATGGTCTTCTAAAGCTTATTAAATATAAGCTAAATACTTGGATAAAATTAAGTCTTTAAAAGAGACTATCAAGGGATTAAAGGAATTTCACAATAAACTGGAAAAGTTTTGCGATGACCTTACCTCCAAAATTAACATTATCGAGGTAGAAAAATTAAACCTAAGGCCAACTATGATGATTGCTACAAGTCTCTGATTAAGCTAACCAAGGGACAAGAAAACCTAATAAATTGTCTGGATCTTAATGTATCTTGTTTAACAAAGAAGGGATGGGATATTATCCTAAAAATAAGCAAAACACCTACATTAACTTCTTCGAGAAAGCCAATGCTCTAAGAAAAAAGCAAGATAAATCAACCTCTACCATAGAGCAAAACTATCGTCAATGACATTCTATCCCTCGAAGACTACTAGCCAGAACAAGGCACCAAGGACCGCACAGTAACTTTAACATACAATACCAATGTCACAGGTTACATCCATGACACCAAGAATGACACAACAAACTTGGCAGAAGATACCAAGGCTAGTTTTTTCATTTCAAAAATCAAGAGCCAATTTGGTCACTCCCATTGCTTCAACAGTTATCATCCTCAAATTATAAAAGTTTGGGTACCAAAGGGCACAAGGATGCCTAACATAATTGTTACAAGTAGTCCACGACTCAAATTTGATGATAACTATGGCTTGACAAAGGTTGTTTGAAGTTTTTACATGTATGCTTGGAATCCAACCATGGGAAGAGTAGTTTCAAGAGTTTGGATGTTCAAGGACACTTGGAGTTGTCAAGAATCACATTCACATCAATAACAACCAGGACCAATGTCCTTGGAAACTAGTTAGAAAGTGAACACAATCCTTGAGTCCTTTGTGTTTAATAAAGGTTGGAGGTATGAATTGAGGGGAAACACCCTCTCTTAGTACTAACAAGTTCATTAAACTGTTGTAAGACATCATAAACGATTGCTACATTAAGGGGGAGAAACTCTTCATCTTCATGATATATTCTCATTGGGCCCTTTTGATGAAGTTCAAAATGGGGAAGAAATATTGTGTTTCTACTAAAAGGGGGAGAAATATTGTCACTACAAAAAAAATGGGTTTTACCAACAGATTGCTAGTGACAGATATTTTATCTGTTGGGAAAAGTGTTTATTTACCAACAGATTCAGTAAGTGTTGGTATTATTAATAATCTACCAACACTTATATTATCTGTTGGTAAAATTATATTAATACCAACAGATGCAAATTTAAATATCGGCATTATTTTTACAATACCAACACTTACAGTATCTGTTGGTAAAAATAATTTTGTACCAACAGATAACTATGTACTGTTGGTATTAATATTCTGTAAGTTTTGGGCGCGATCAATTAGAATAAAAAAATAGGGTTAAAGTTTACACTCAGCCGTCATACACAATCACGTCTCTCCATCCTTCCCAATTCAACTTCATCCCTCCAAACTCACCCGTCCACGTACAGAATCCGACGACAATTTGAACGCCAGTTCCTCACCCTCGATTTCATCCTCCCGCTGCTGTTGCTGTCGGTGTCACGCGCTGTTGTTGTTGTTGTTCGCTGTTTGGCCAAAGTGTGAGTGTTTACTCAATTTCATAATATTAAATCGCTCCATGGTTTCAGTTTTGTGTAATCTGATTTGGTTTCGCTGTTCATGGTCTTCTTGGTTAATTCTTATGGATCTGGGCTGCGTTCATCGTTTTCTGGGATGGTACTTTCTAGTTTAATTGATTGAACTTTCTGAATTGTTTGCATTTGGTTTCGTCGTTCATGGGTTTCGTGATACACATTCTGATCGATTCGATTTCATCAAGTTACTGAGTGCTGATATGGCTGCCAAGCTCTAAACCTCATCTTACTCTGAGCCATTCCGATCCATGGGATAGATCGATTCGAATTCGGTTTCATTCTTCAGTTCAATCTGGTCTTCCATCTCTCATCGATGCATCTCATTTCATCAAGGTTGTTGTCTGGTTCATCCCTGCCCAAGCTCTAGGTTCTTATTCAACTAGCGGTACTTTTCGATCTCCACTCTTTCAATCTTCCATTCCAATTATCAGCTAGATTTGATTCTGATTCTCATTTAGCTTGATTCCGTTTTCTACTGCTTGCGCTGATTTAGATTTTGATTTGAATATGCTAGGTCGTTTGCACTTCTGAATAATTTATTGATTGTTCGAGGTATCTGTGATGGAGTGAATTGATTTACAAAATTTGTTTGGTTTATTTAGGCGAAAGTTGCACATCTGCTTGTCATGTTTTGTTCTGCTCTGAATCTTTTCGTTATTATATTACACTCAGATTAGACAAAAATTGCCTCCTTTGAATTGCAATGGAGAATATGTCAGACAGTTGACAAACTTTGAAAGCTGGAACCATTAATCAAAGCACATGAATGTTAAAACGAAGCACAGTTTATGAATAAACAATGTCAAAGGCTCTGTGATTATTTAAATGTTGAATAGCTTTTCAAAGGCTCTGTGATTATTTAAATGTTAAATAGCTTTTAGAAGACTTTGTGATTATTTATGAATAAACAATGTCAAAGGCTCTGTGTTTATTTAAAACGAAGCACAATTTATGAATAAACAATGTCGTAGGTAACATCATGACTTTGTTAATTTGTATTTATTGTATATTCTTAATAGAAGTGACAACTGCGAAACATGTGGTGAGCTAACATCATTACTTTGTTAATTTATTATATGTATGCATGGTTATATATATATTATCCAGATAGTGAAAGTGTAGATGAAAGTGAAAGTGAAGATGAAGATGCAAGTCTATATGATAGTGAAAGTGAAGATGAAGATGAAACGTTGGAAGAATTTGATTCAGATTAATTTTAAAGTAATTTTTTTTAATGATAAGTAGACATTAGTTATTGATATGCATTGTTATATGGTTTGCAAAACTAATTTCGTTTTTATTTAAAAGATTTTGGACAATTTGTTAATTTACAATATTTGGTTTTAAATGTTGTAGTCTTTTTTTGGGGTTTAGGATGTGTTTGGTATTTAATGTGTTATTTTAACTTCTTTTATGCATTAACCTATACTAAATTATGCATATGTCATTGGAATATGTCTTCAAATATGTAGGTCATGGCTTCTACGGGGACAATTATCGGCAAGAAGAGGATAATTAGTAGAGGTCAATTGGAGGTATGTTGTACATGAATTTTTATTAATTGTTGTGGAGGAGATATTGACAATTATTGATGGACATATTTGATTTGCTTGTTACTACCTTTGAATAAATGCACATAATTGTCCAACTTGTCAAAATCAACAAGATGCTTTGCCCTGTGATGAAACTATTAGCATAAATATTATTTACATTTTGATAACAACAAATGCGCTCTGGAAAAGGTTGGGGAACAAGTAAACAGCTACAACAAAGTCCAAGGGCTAATAAGTGAACATCACATCAAACACCTACACCTAGTTTGTCTAATGGTACAAGAGTTCGGCGCCCGTTGTTCTCTGAGGCAAATCCCTCCATGAATGACAATGCTTCTGCATTGGAAAACATTATTGGTAATTTTATGCGTTAATTATTGTGAGTTGTATATATTATTGTCTTTTTGTCATTTATTAATTCCTAGTGGTTTATTTTGTTTTTAAATGATTCTTTTTTGTTAGAGGGAGAAAATACATCAGTGCATACTACTCCATCCATAGAGGCTCGTGAAGATGGTAGAGTACACGTCAATGTTGCTAACTCAACCGAATGTTTTGGTTCTAGTGGTAATTTTCCCAATATGACTTGGTTCTAGTGTATAAAAAGTAGAATAGTATCGACGATTTTGGACCATAAAATCGTAGGATCTTAAATCACGATCGAGATTTTAATAACTATGCTAACCACTGTCTTTCACATATTCAGGTGGTAGCAATTTTGACACATTAGAGCATGAGCACAACAATGGTGATCAGGACACCCCAAGCATAGAACAACCACCACCAATAGGTTACAATGAAGTCAACAAAAGAAGAGTTCGATCTGCGAAGCCTAACAATGACAAGGGTCGTGGGCCAAATAAGTTAAAGGTTAATAAGAACCCAGTGTTTGTTGATGTGAATGAGAACCTTCAACCTATAAGTGCGTCTTCAAGGCAATTGTCTTCTTTAATTGGTGTACTTGCACGTGATCCTAGAAGATTTCCTCTAGATTGTTTGGACTGGAGAAAAATGGAAAAAGAAAGAAAAGATTCACTTTGGGAAGAGGTGAAGGTATGTGTGATGTTGAAATATTTTTTCGTATTCTATATATATTTTATTTAAGGGAAGCAATATCCAACTCGAAGAAGAAAGGTGGGTTTCACCATTTGGTAATGTATTCCATAAATATTTTATCGTATTATATTATATTATATATATATATATATATATATTATTTTACCATTTGGTAATGTATTTGGTCTCTTTATTTGTAGCTTTCATTTTGCTTTCCACAAGGAAAAGAACATTATAACTGCGTAATGGAGAAATTGCATGCTTGTTGGAGAGCATACAAATGTGACTTGAAAGTGTTCCACTTTGATGGTAAGAGTTATGATGATGCAAAGAATGCCAAGCCTAAAAATATACCTGGAACAACATGGGAGAACTTATTAGCCTTTTGGACATCTGAGAAGGGGAAGGTAAGTGTTTCCAACTTTATTAGTCAATCTTTAAATAGAAAGTTTTGTTATTTAGAAAATGACAATTTGATATCATTAATTATGTTAACTAGGAACGGACTAGGAAAGGTATTGAAAATAGTGACAACCTTAAAATGTGCCATCATGCAGGGACAAAGAGTTTTGCTCGTGTGTGTGCTGAGGAAGAGGTATTATTCATATTTGGTTGTCGATTGTAGCGTGATATATATTTAAATAAACTGTTAATTCGTATGTGTTTATTAATAGGCGAAAGGGAATAAGACAGATAAGCTTTCAATATGGATGAAGACTCATGAACCGAAGAAAGGATCCAAGCTTGATGAGACGTCCACGATGAAAAAGGTAATTATATATCTTGCAAGTCCATATGTGATTGTGTTTGGATGACCTTTGTAAATGAAGGCTTGTACATTATTTAATGCTTACCTAAGAGCCCATATGTGATATGAAGTCAAAGGTTTCATTTATGTGTAATTTTGTATATTCAGCAACAAATTGAGATTGAGCTAGCCCAAGCTAAAGAAGGTGGAACTGATGATGTTGGTCGAGATGAAATTTTCAAGAGTGTTATAGGAGAGGATAAATATGGATATGCAAAGACCTATGGCATGGGTGTCAAAGTCCCTCGCTCAAATTCTAAAAGATGCACTTTGGAAGAAGAACATGCTAAAAGGATGAAAGTTGAGCAAAAATATGAAGAAAGTGACAAGAAAGTTCAGACTTTGGAGAAGAAAGTGGATAATGTCACTCATTTGTTGAAATACATCATGAAAAACAAGGTTTGGGTACTCCCCCTCTCCCCACTCAAAAGGCTACACACGGATTATGATTACGGTTGGCCAAGCAACTAGGAACAAGTGCATAGAAGGAAATCCTTTTAAAGCCCCCAAAATGGCTACTTAGGTAGAATATTCAATCATTAATTACTCCTATTTAAGAAAAGAAGGATTCATGAACAAACGTGAAATCATAATGAAGTGAAAATGTCAATAATATATTAATGTCCCTAGTGAAGTGGTTACCATATGCTTATTTGAATGCTTTTATCCTTTCGTTTATTTTTTTTTTTTTGACAAGTTGGTGTTTGAATCCTCCAATTAACTCTTTTCTTTAATTTGTTACCCAAATCAGGCCTTTAAAATAACTAAATTATTGTTTGTACCCATGCATGGGTTAATTTGTCTTATTGGTCAGTTTTTGTTTTTTTTTTTTTAAAAAGTTTATTTCCCTTTTATATTCGTCGTTTGGTTGGATGGGCGAACATAATTTACACAATGTTTTCATATTATTATGTATTTAATTTCTTCAAATTCGCAGGAGATACCGGAAGGTCTTCGCAATTTATTTGAAGATGATAGCAGAGACGATGACGATGATGATGGCGACGGCGATGGCGATGGCGATGCTGATGTTGATGCTGATTACGAATATTAGCAACCACGACGTGAAGAACTATTTGGTCTCATTTTGATACTTTGCATTTCATTAAGTAAAATTTCAATTTAGACATATGGATTGCTTTACAATTTTGAACATCCAATGAATGAAACTTAAGGTTTTTCTGATATTGTCAATGTTTTAATTGTTTGTTTAGAACAGGTACATTATATTGTAATGATATATTTATTAATTGTATTAGATTATCTTCACTATTTCCAGCATGTATCTATGTTTTAAAAATTTACCAATTGTATTACCAACAGATATATTTGTTGGAATATGTTTTAGAAATTTGGCAGAAAATGTATTACCAACAGATAAAGTGTGTGGGCAATATTTTTACCAACATTTAAAGATGTTGGTATATGTTACTTATCCCCGACAGATATTAACTGTTAGTATAAAATTCTCAACACCAACAAAACAAAACTGTTGACATTAGTTAGCAATACCAACAGATGACATATCTGTTGGTAATACTTTTACAATCATGTTTATTTCCAACAGGCTAATGACAGATATTATCTGTTGGTAAAACCTTTTACCAACAGATATTGTACTTTTACCAACAGATAATCCCTGTTGGTAAAACCCATTTTTTTTGTAGTGTGTGTTGCTATTGAATTCGCCTTTCATCAAAAAGGGGGAGAATGTTGAAACCTCTCAACGTCCTTGCTCATCATAAGGTTCGAGGACATTGATGAAGATCAGCCAAGGGCGTTGGCCATACCCTTATCAAGGACATCCACAATATAAAACGAAGCATAAAATGACCCAAAACATCTAGCCTAGAATAACTATTACACACTTGAAATTGAAACCCTCTCGAAGCTCCCCAATTTCCTTCAGCCCTTCTCACCTTAATTGTGCCAGCCATTGCAGCACACTATCGCAACTCTTTCTCCAATTTCGCTCCTTTCACATACCAACTCAATTGAAAATTGCTAGGATATTGTGAAAATTAGTTGCAAGCACTTCAATTGGATTTGAACGGAAATCCTTCCACAAGTTTACCCAAATAATAACCCTCCACCGAATTGTTTGCAAGACTATATTCGTTTTCTAGCACTTGATCTTCGAACATGACAGTATTATGATGGTTCCAAATTGACCATATGATGGAAAAACTTTGGACTATCCATATCTTCTTCCTCCATATCTTATTAAAATCAACATGAAGCCAAGTGTTCGGTTGTAGTTTTTGATGTGGTTCTAAGTAAGGATGTCGAACTCGAGGATGAGTGTGAGGTTTGTCTAGGTTTTAGCTTGTTAGAGGTTCTCAAGTGCGAAAAACATTAAAGTATGAAATTAAGCGATTAAACTATCCCTAATCATGATACTAAAAATAACTATTAAGAAAGAAACACAACTAAACAAGTAATTACTAACAATTAATTCAAAAGAAATCTATAAAGCTAACAAGCAAACATTTAATAACACCCTAAACTATCACCAAGATCAGAAGTAAGCAAGTAGCAATTAATAAGCAACTAATTAACTAAAACAAGCTAAGAATTAAGTCCATACCCTTGACGACTAATCGAAATCGATCTCCATTCTTCATTCTTCATCTTCGTTTGCAACTTTCCCCGAACAAAATAGAAAGTTGTGAATCAAGTTACTAAGGACCCTCAAATCTTCACTTCAAGTAAGATTTGTGGCCCTTAATCCCCCTTTTCACTAAAAGATTGATTGGTGGCTAATCTAGAAACTTTGAATGGCAAACTCAATGAAATCAAAAGCACAAGGTAAATGAAGGAAATGCTTTGCTGAAATTACTTGAAGAAAATGTTGATTACACCCAAAATCTCAAGAACTTGGAGAACAAGGCAATAGAAACCCTAAGAGAGAGAAAGTAAAAAGCAACTTAAGAAGCAATTAAAACTAGGAAATACATATTAAAACTTAAGCTAAAAAAACTCTCCTGAAGAAATCGCAGCTAAGGTATTTATAATGATCTCAAACTGTTACACAAAACGCAGCATTTCGAATCTAAACAAAACGCAGAAATCCAGAACAGCTCGGGCGAGCCACCCCCTGGCTCGGGCGAGCCAGGGTTCTGGTCGGTTGCACCTTGTCTTCTTGGCAGCTTCTCTTCGGTAGCTCAGGTGCTAAGCTCGGTCGAGCAGGGCCCTTGCTCGGGCGAGCCAGCCCTCTGCTTTCTCCATGCCTTAGCCGATTTCAACAACACTCTCAAGTGGCTTGACAGAGGTACGGCTCGACCGAGCCACTGTGTTACTCGGGCGAGCCAATCGTTTGTTCCACTATTTCTTGGTTCAACTTTGGTCGGTAAGTTTGCTAATCTTCCAGCTGCTTGACTCGGGCGAGCCAGGATGTGACTCGGGCGAGCCATCCTTCTGCCTCTTTCCCTTATTTGATGAGTTTTGCTCCGTTTTGGCTCCAATTTAGGTCACTCTTTTATTTTCCTACAAAACTAGAAAAATCTCATAACTAAAATGAAATACGGGGTTAGAACATGTAAAAGCTCCCTAATAAAGAGAAGAATTCGGCTCGAAACGAGACCGAACACCACTCCCACACAAGGGTTTGCTCGCCCCGAGCAAACTAAAAACAAAGAAAAACACTAGAAAAAGAAACTAAAACCTAACTCACTTTCGCAGGAATCACGGATGCATTTAGCATACGCATCAAGCCCTTTAAACCCCCCGACAGCCCGGGTGGACGAGGTAGGTCTCGTGAGGGTTTATAGCAACTACACCCACAAAAGCCATCGAAAAGGAGAGAGAGAAAGTGAAAAACAAAACAAGTTTAAAAGAAAGAAAAAAAGAACTGCTCGTTTCAAAGAATCAAGTCGTACCAACCAAGAAAACGGTATTAATCCTCCAAAAGGAACCGTTATGAGCATCTCACAACACCTAACCCACACAACTGCCAATCTTGGAAGTTTTTGATTCCTTACACCTCATGTAGAGTTTAATCCCATTTGCGAAAAGGTTTTTAAGAGTTCTAATCGATCCCGGACGACCCAAAAGATTCACACCCGAGCTCACAAAATAGCGAAACGAGCAAAGGAAAGGAAAGAGTTGTCCCTCCCCGCATTTGGTCGCCTTTGGCTTGGTGAGGGCTGCAGGTGATGCCAGGAAGAGCCCCTCACTTTATTAACACTTCAAACTTTTTCTTCTTTTTGGGTTGGGCATTCCCAACAAAATTTTCTTACTCTTTTTTTTAAGGTCGGTATTAGCCTTATTTTCGGGAATTGGACGGCCCATATAAGGGGTATACCCTCCCAACACGGTCTTTTCCATTCGCCTCTCCGTCGCAAAGCGATATAGGAGGAGGGTTAAGGGGTATCCGTGCCGTACCACTGATACCGGGCCCGTGTAGGTTGGCTAAGTGTATGGTGGTTGATGTCGTAAAGCCGACACGCCCCACTTAATCAAATTATTTAATTTTGCTGCTATTTTCTTACTTTTGCTTTTGCTTTTTCTCTTCTTTTTTTTTCTTTTTGGAAAACAAGCTCGGATATGAACCCCTAGAATCTCCCAGTTTCAACCAGAACATAAAAAAAAAAGAAATGGGATCTCACTAGACACTTGATGAAAAGAATCTAATTAAGGTAAGTCATGACAATCGCCCAGGTTAGGCTCGAAAATGCTCAAACCGGTTTCTTTTAAAGAAGATTAAGAATGGCTTCCTGATTTCAACAACGAAATCCAAGAACCAAAGCAAAAACAAAAACAAAACGAAAAATGAAAACTTTCAAGGTTTTTCACTCCCTTTTTTTTCCTTTTCACACAAAATTTTTCAAATTTTTCGACACAAACTACAAAAAACAAAAACAAAGACTCAAAACTAGGTGATCTACCCATGACAAATGGAAGTATCACCCCCCACTCCCACACAAAACTTCACAATGTCCCCATTGTGAGAAGAAGGGTGTCACAAATAAGGTAGAAAACATAAAAACACACAACAAACACATAACAAACAATAATTGGTGGTGACCCGAGCCCACACGGCTCCAACAACAACAATATCCCAACATTCACACTCAAGGGGTTCGCCACCCGAAAGGAAAAATCAAGCATGCAACATGGATCACTACTATATTCACAATGAAAGAAAGGGTTAGATGATGTTACCTGAAGGTCTTCAATAAATGCACACCCAGCGCACGATCCACGAACATAACACCATAGGTGAGAGATAGACAATGAAAGCATACTATGGGTGAAATGTGTACATGCTAGATAAAAAAAGTAAACCAAACTATACAAGACAACAAAACTAAGACTTACTAATTAAAAGAAACTTTAAATATTTACAAATGTACATGATCACTGATTAACCTCAACCCCGAATCTCACTATATGAGGCCGGAATTTAGGTTGAAATACCTCACCACTACCCGGTTCTACGAATGAGAGACCCCCAAAACGTAAACCATACAATCTCAACCATACATCCCAAAATCACGATGCAAAAGCTTACAATGACAACTTCCTAACCAACAAACCATGACAAAACCTAACGAAACGACACTCAATCATCCAACAAGTCTTGTAAATGCAAAACCATATTGAAAAAAAAACTTCCACCATACCCCATCATAGGAACACCACACACCCCCCGCACATGTATATCTCAAGATATAAAGCACACATTGCTATGCAAAAGATAAGAGAGGGAGGTGGAATGGTTACAATCACTACTCATCACCTCCCGGAGGAGGGTATGGATAATAAGGGAAGTAGGTTGGGTAGTACTGATTGACGTAGTCGGGCGGTGCCGGCGGACGGTCGGCATAGCATAATGGTAGTACCCCCAATCCCTCCAGTACTGGTTTTTGTTGATGGAAGTACTCGTCATAGCGTCTAAAGTATCCTTCGTGCCTTTCGAGTGTTGATTGCTGCGCACGAAGGAGCTCTTGTTGACTCTCCACCAAGTTATGCGTACTTTGCATCAAAGTTCGTTGTTCTCGGAGATCAACACTCAATTGATCCATTCGGCTTGCTAAGTACCCCATCGTGATCTCCTGGGAACCGCTACCGCTAGCCTCGCCCTGGTTTGCCGGTTCCCCTTCTTCTTCCTCATTTTCATGCTCAAACGGGTCATCGGGACCCCCAACTCGACGGGTGCTCCTTGGATTTTCACCGCACGACCAGTTGTGTTGGTTGGACACATCCAACCAACGTGTGGCTCGCTCATGGTCCAAATGAATGGACGTCGCATATCGATCCGAGCCGTGCTTGTAGATGTGCTTCGTGTTGTGGCGCTCGAGGATACCTATGCGTTGTAATCGTATACCGTCGATTGGGTCGGGAAAATAACGCGGGGTGAACTTGCTGATATACCCTCTAAAACGTTGCTTCATCAAAAAGTGGCATATAATATGCCCCATGCCGATCGTAGTGGTAAGGTGTTTGGAGGTGATTTCTTTCAAGCAATGCAAAATGCAAGACCTCGTGTTCACCCGTGTCCCTTGGAGGGTGTGAAAGATAACAAACAAATCGTCCCTCCTCACATTCGCCCTTCCATCGTCCCTTCCGAAGACCGAACTTGAGACTATGCAATGAAAAATTCGAATTGCCAAGTTGCACAAGTCACGAGACTTGGAATTCCTAGTCAAGAAGGAACAATCATCTAGGGCATGTGACCTTTGATGCTTCCGCCGCCAACAAGTAAGGCTTTTCATGGCGGACTGTTCATCAAAATGTGCGCTCTCCTCGTAATAAAGACCATCCTCCGGTAGCCCAAGTGCCTGACACAGCTCTTGCACAGTGCAAGTTTTCTCCTTGTTATCCACTCTATATCGGAACTTTGCTTGGCGTGTGTCAGCATCCTCAACTTGCAATGAACTAAGGAACTCAAGGATTGGTTGGTCATAAAGGGATTCATCAATCTTGATGAATTATCCCCACCCCAAGGTTCTTATGATAAAGTCGAAGCTAGGGCCGCAATACACCTTCCTCACTGTGGCCTCATCGTATATATCCGGAGCACAAAGTTTCCGGTGCTGATAGAGTTCGTACTTCTCACGATGATGTTCATCCCGGAATCTAATACGCAATCCCGGTTCAGCTCGAAGAGGTGTAGGTGTTTGGGCTTTATATCGATCCTTGTCTACCGCCGCTGATGAAGACTCGGGCGGTGGTGAGGGTGAACCTTCATCACTTGTGCGTGCTCTCTTAGATCGAACCACGTTGAATTGAAAGAACACTAGCTAACTCAAGAATACCCAAATCACAACCAATACACACAACCACTCAAACCCTAAATTCTGAGACCAAATCACAAGTAACACTCAATTTAACCCTGAAATCAAACTTTGAAACACTAATTGAATGTTACCTCCCAAACTTGAAGCACCACACAACAAATAACTTCCAAAGTTGAGCACAAACAGCAAATTCAGCACCAAAAACCCTGATGTTTTGATTCCCAGCAAAGACCGACGTAGAACGAAGCATCGAACACACCACACTTGAGTCGTTCGTATGAGGTACCTACACACAGGTACTCGTCGCACAGCAAACGAACGCACAACCAAGACCGTCGCTCGTTGACAACGCACAACAGCAGCTCACACAGCTAGGGCAAAAATCCGACCCAATCTGGAAAAAATTGAAGAGATTAGTGAAGAATTAGAAGTTAGGGTTTATGTTAGGGTTTGGGGGAAGTAAGAGAGAGAAATGAGAGAGAGAATGAGTGAGAAAATATGAAGGAATTGAGAGAAAAGCGCAATAAAAACCCCGACAGAAAACAGATCTGCTATTGGCTCGACCGAGCCAATGAACCTACTCGCCCGAGCTGTGTTTCTGGGCGCAAGAGACAGTTCTGTCCGAACAAGTGCTCGACCGAGCCGTTCAAATGGCTCGCCCAAGCTGCTCCTCTGGGTGGCTGGTCGTGTCTTTCAAACTTTTTTTCTTCTGCGCTCTAGTTGACAGACTCAACCGAGCCAGACGCCGCCTTCGAGTCTGCTGTCGATGCTTTGCCTTAGTTTTTTATCTTCTCGTTTTGGTTCAGTGAGCTAGCTCGGTCGAGCCAGATTCTTGCTCGCCCGAGCGGGGATTTTGGAAACATTTCCCGTTCTTTCTCTTTAACTCCGGAATTGACTCGATTGGCGCTCGATGTGCTGGACCCGGCCAAAACTTCACAAAGTTAAATCTCTCAAAATAAACTAAGTATTTTCACTTCCCTAAAAATATTCTCAAACTCTCAAACACTCAAAAACCTCCCAGGGCACCTTAAAACCCGAAACACTTAACTAAAAATCTAACACAAAGCTATCTGAAGTAAAAATTAAAACTAAATGAAAACAAAGACACTTAACTAAAATCTAACAAAAAGCTATCCTAAGAAAAAGCTACCCTAAGTAAAAATTAAAACAAAAACCTTTTTTTTTCCTTTTTTTTCTTTTTGAAATTTTCAAGGAAAATGAAGAAAGCTGGCATGCATGCCTCCCCACTCCCACACAAAAAGGTCACACTATGTCCTCATTGTGACAAGAAATAAAGGAAGACAAACACCGTAAACGAAGAAACATTAAAAATCACACCAAAAGAAGGCAAAAGAAGAAAAGAAAGATGACTCACACTATATTAACAAGAGAAAGGAACGATATTACCTGGTTAGATACTGATTATACCCAAACAATGAAATCTCAAAATGATATTACGAAGCACCAATGGAGCATCAACCACTCCATCCTCCCTCAAAATGCGAGGTACCATGTCGAAACTATTCAATGCCCGCAGTAACATGTCATACTCCCTTGCATGCATCTCAGAGCGATGAACATACGAGCACAAACTCAAAACTTCGTTAGTGAACATTAATGCTCCCCACAATTTATCAATTGCCATAGGATTATCTTTAAAATACTGAAATAAATGCATGAGATTGACTTTCCTAGGCACGTCCTCCGGGTAGATACAATAAGGATCAATGAGGTAATTATATCCTCCTAAAAGACCTAAGGACTTCAAAAACTCCGGTTCATAAGAGAGTAATGTAGAAAAATACATCACATGAGGGGAAAAAGGAGAAACAAGTTCAACTTTACTTAAACACAACATTGGAACCTCATACTTCACCTCATCGCCATTTTCCTCAAGTACATAATCTAACTCATCACTTCCATTCAACTCGTCACATTTATTGTCGGATGCCAAAGAAAAAATTGGATTATACCACATAAAAATCTTCCCAACACCACAAGAAGTTGCAACTTCATCCTCATCAAAATCAGAATCATCACCATGAGTCTCGGAAAACAAAAACTTATCATTCAGCACACTATCGAAAGTGGTGGACTGTTCAAAGTCATAACTCATTGTGAAATACTCATACTCACAAGCAGATATATCATCAAGATCAAGATCTTGAGTTAAAAGAGAAGGAATAGCTATAGATGAATCCTCATATCGATCCTCACATGGAGATTGAGCGTGAAAATCAACAAGATGGGTCAATAAACTAGCACTAGACTCCTTATCCTCGAAAAAATTTTCAGCATTGACATCAAAACATTCAATCCACTCCTCATCAGCACATGACACATCACCCGAGCCAGCATTCTCACTATCGACCACAAAGTCCCTAACCCAATTAAGAGTATGCTTATCGTACTCATCCGAACCCGAGGGTGAATTTTGCGAATCAAAGATATTTAGTTCCATAGTCAGATTCCCAAAAGTCAATTTCATTCTCCCATCTTTACAGTTAATCCAAGCGTTAGAAGTTGCAAGGAAAGGGCGACCTAGAATAACTGGGATTTCATCTCTAGTGCTCTGAGTCCTAGCAGTTTCTAGCACTACAAAATCAACTGGAAACACAAAGTCCCCCACCTTAATCAAAACGTCTTCCACTACCCCCTTAGGTACCCTAGTGGATCTATCAGCCAATTGTAATACATTCTAGTTGGCTTCAATTCCCCTAATCCCAACATCTCATAAACATGTAATGGCAACAGATTCAAGCTGGCTCCTAGATCAAGCAATGCCCTTTCTATCACACTATCACCTATGGTAATAGAGATAGTGGGGCATCCAGGGTCCTTGTATTTAATAGGCATTTGGTTCGACAAGATAGAACTCACATTCGTAGCTAGGAAAGCCTTCTTAGGCACCTGAGTAGCCCTTTTGGTAGTACAAAGCTCCTTAAGGAAGCGGGCATATAGGGGGATCTGCTGGATAGCATCCAAAAGAGGGATGTTCACCTTGACCTGAGAAAAAATCTCCCTAATTTTGTCCAAGAATTTCTAGTCTTTGCTCCCCCTTAACCTCTGAGGGTAAGGTGGAGGGGGTTTGTAAGCCCCTCGGGATGGTGGACTAGTCATAGGGTTGGTTTTAGACTCGATTTTGGTGTGAGGAGGCTCAACTGTAACAGTTGGCCTCGCTCCATCCGACTCATCATCAACAAGCTCAGCAACAGACTGATCAATCAAAGTCTTTTCATTACACACATCAGAAGATTTCATTTTCACTTGATTATCTACCTCTTTCCCAGAACGAAGAGTAATAACCGCATTCACACCTCCAAACATCATTTACAGGCTATTTGATTGAGTCACAATGTGACCCAAATCCTACATAATTTCTATCCTCCCCTTTGTTGACATAAAGCGCACAAAGGTTCTTGTCTTGGTTGAGTATTACATTCTTCACCAAATTCTCCGTTGTGTTTCACTTCCTAATGATAACTATCTACAACATTAACTTAACGTTAAGTGGGGCGAACTTTCACCAAACTGAGGAAACAACCGATTCAAAGTGGTTCGAACCAAAAGCAATGGCTTTAGCCTCTTCAACATTGACTTGATTGTGAATGTGGTAGTTCCTTGCCAACTTAGGGAATCCTTTGGTTGTTTTGTTGGCTTCACATTCTATATCAAGTCTTTAATCTTCCTCTCGACTCCTAGCTCTTCTATATACAATTCTCTATCCCACACAAATGGTTAGTACAACAGCTCGCCCTCGAACCAACCCATATCTTGAATAAAACACATCTTCTACGTTGAAACTAAGTATAAAGTAGGGAACTCATCTCTTATCACACCCTGATCCTCCCCCTTATCCTCCCAAAATTTGATACCCCAATCTTCACTAAGGTTAAACTGAAGGCTTTCTCTAAAGGCATGTTGTACATATTGCTCCTTGTTCTTGCCAATCTTCTTGATATTATTCCAAGTACTAGCCATCCCTGGATTGCACCTTGATAGTAGTAATGAAACATCTTCACAATGGGTGGATTGCATCACCTTCCTCCATAAAGCCCCTTCTTCATAAGCATACCTCCACCACCACTTGAATAATAAGGTTGTATTTTCATCTCCATGTCTCCCACACCTAAACCACCTGTATCCTTTAGTGTTTGAATCACTTTCCATTTGACCAGTGCTCGTCCTCCAATGTCTCTATTACCTTCCCAAAAAATTGGC
Source organism: Portulaca oleracea (assembly GCA_029582165.1). Lineage (NCBI taxonomy): Eukaryota > Viridiplantae > Streptophyta > Magnoliopsida > Caryophyllales > Portulacaceae > Portulaca > Portulaca oleracea. Next base: position 9,376,321 of record CM055868.1, read on the forward strand.
TCTATATCTGGATGATCCTCTTCACAACACTTTTCAACATCTTATGCATGGATAAATAATACAAAGGAAAGTTATTCAAGACTGTTGTTATCAATACTACTCTGCCTGCTTTCAAGATACAATAGGCCTTCCAACTTGAGAGCTTGGCTTGGACTTTCTGTATAACAGGCCCCCATTCATCCTTATTCTTCATGTTTTCTCCAATAGGTGACCCTAGATAGGTAAAGGGAATGACAACTATATGGCATTCCTGCTTCTTTGCAATTGATTGACCCCACTACTCACTCTTGTTGAACACTATAATACTCGACTACTATAATTTATAGCGAGGCTCGATAATTCCTCAAAGCATTATAGGTTATCATAACATTCAATAATTCTTCTTCCTTAGCTTCGCAAAATAGATGATTTCATTTCAAGTTCGATTTTAATAGAGTCTGTTTGTTAAACAGGCGGATTCGAGAATTATTTAATTCTCAAATTCGTAACCTTGCCCTCGGATTCAGAATTCGGGTTCGTAGACCGGAGTCATTTCTTTATTTATTTTCGGTTTGTTGGATTCCTTAAATCGGCTGGCAACTCTTTCTTTTTTATCTCTTTTTATTATCCAGCATGCATTTTCACTACATCGAAAAAATTTATGAAAATAATTCACATATGCCCATATTCTAATTCGGAGCCTAACCAAGAGAAAATACCATAGGAAAAAATCATAGGCTAGGTGACCTTGGATTTTTCTGGGTATTTTCTGTTGGGTCTTGTCGACCCTTGGGATTTCTATATGGCCTGGGTTCAAATCGGACTTTATGTGAAATTATTTGTAGATCAATTCAATGTAATTTCAAGCGTGTGGATAGTAAAAATTGATTATTAAATAAATAAAAGTCACACCTCGAAAACGAACTTCATAAAATAAAAATATCCTTATTTAAGGATTAAACAACCTTAGTCGGCTCCAAATCATTAAGTAGCGCACTCGAGAAAGAACGCGATTTTTTCCGGGGTCGACCTACACATACAAACCATAGAAAGTATTAGCCTTCTCCTAAACATTTACATATCACATGAAGAACATCATATAACGCTTAACAACAAAATCATCTTGGTCATAACAATATCATTGAACATGAGAAGCTTGCACTTATGAATAAATTTTTGTCTATGTTACTTATGATACACCCATAGCCAATATGCTTATAATAATCACATAAGTCATTATTTCTTATTAGGCTATGCTAAACTTATTGAAACAATCTTATGCGTGAAAACTTAATTACTACCATGACAAACAAGAAATTTATATTTCTACTTGTACTCATATGAACAAAATATCTTATTCATGTCTTAGTAATAAGAAAACATGTCACGGCTAACTTATTCACGCAAATATATAATCATATAAATTAACTTGATCTTATATTTTAAGCAAAGCTAATACAAGTACTTAATTATCATCGTCATCTGATTACTTTTGAACTTGTCATGCCTCAAACATAGATAAAAGTCTATTACATGATTAATTGATAATTTGACATGCATACTAGCATACTTGAAACTTAGATCAACCAAGACATTTTATCAAGGCCAACTTGCATAAATACTAATTGAACATATATAACAACATATATATTTAAACAACTTATAATCATACATGGGTATGAATACTTGTCAAGCGCTTATAAACACATGATTGTCAAAACATTAAGCATCATAGAGACAAACTCATATTAGACAATCAACTTGAACTTGAGAGAAACATGCAAAGACTTGAACTAATAATCATATGAGTTTTCATATAAACCTTCTTTGCATAATCAACTAATTAGGAGTTAATCATATGAATTTATCTTGAAATAAATTACCATGATTCCATATTTTTACAACTTAAAAATTTTCATGTCAAACTCATATATGTCATATGAACACTTGCACCTTATTCATACAATGTATGTTTAACAAGACATGAAATAAACAAGATAATAGAAGTATATATCTCAAAAACATATATACTAATGAAATAAGAACTTCCATGAATAAACATTGTCTTAACTCAAGCATACTTGTATCTCTAGCGGAGAATAACACTAGTCATGTACATAAACTTAAACATGTGAATCATATAGATTGACATGCATACTTGCACATGTACATATATGACTTTAAAAACATTCATGCTCATTCCATCAATTAACAACAAATTGATAATGCCAAGTATTCAATTATAAATAATCATGATAAACTTAACCAAACAATGATCATGCTTTAATTTATATTCAATAAGACAACTTATATATGTACACCACACACACACACACACACACACACACACATATATATATATATATATATATATATTGAAATAACCCTAGAGGGAGGGTGAATAGGGTTGTATAAAATTTCTGCAACTTAATCAACACAAAAGAGTTAATAGCACTTTTATAAACTGAATAGTACTTCTTTATTGATGGAATTAAAGTGCTAAAAAGGAGGGGGTTACACTCGGCACTATTGAGGATTATGAGGCCCTCAATAGAGCTTACAAAAGGCAGAAGACTTCAGAGGAGACTTCTGCAGTTGAGGCCTCACAGAAGAGGCGATTCCAGAGAAAAGACACACCAAAAGTGAGAACCCTATCTCACTTCAGAAAACAGCCTTAGAGGCCCTCATCGGAATTCACTCACTGGCTACAACCTCACCACTTTTCCCAGTGATTACAACTCAGAATATTTTCACACAAATATTCTTACAACTAAAAATTTTCTAACAAAAATTCCTACCATGATTTTCTTGCTTGGAAATCCCTTGTGTTTGAAGATAATGATCACTCTATTTAAAGCTTTTGAGTCTCCAACAGCTTGTTTGATGCTTTCCGAATGTGAGGATTGTTTTCATCTTGGGAGTAGATCCACAATATTCTTATTTAGGCAAATGACTTCTTCTCTTAATTGATTCCTTCAATCAAATAAAATCGAATTAGAGATTATGAGATAAATATAGATATCTAGGGAAGATAAGGAATATTTATATAAAGGAAACTTCCCAGAATTTATATCTTCAAATTTGTCTTTCAATCAAAAGTGTTGTAATCGCTGTGGAAGTCCTCAGTGATGTGGCCGTTGATGTCCCTAGAGCTGAACTCTGTTTCTTTATATATATATATATATATATATATATATATATATATATATATATATACACACACACACACACACACACACACACACACACACACACACACTTAACCATGAAAAACATGTTATAAAAATCATAAACTCACTTAGCAGGGCATTTTGTGATTTACTTGACAATAATAAAATCACTCTTATGAACTTGGCAATAAGAATAATGTCAAAGAAACATGTACTCATAGAACACCTTAACACACCACTTTCTTGAAATTAAAAAAAAAACTTGTAAATGGTGACTTAACAAGGCGTATAAATAAATCTCAACATGTTTCTACTTTTCCCTTTTGAATTAATCCAAATCATACCAAGATAAATTATGCCACTTAATTCGAATAAATGTTAACTTAAAATGAACAACTTATCTCAATGAAGGCAATCCCATCATGCACCTTGAACCTCTTGAGTATAAACATCAACCATCATTGCCAACAATAATGATCAAGCTTCTAACGACACCAATCAATAAATTACGATAGATTAATAATCTTGATAAATAAACTTAATAGATTTGAATAAATAAAACATGTATAAAGCAACATAATCTTATCTTTTTTCACTCCATAGTATCTTGATCTTGAAATTCCATCCCTCAAAATTCCCCGCTATGATCCTCAGCAAGTCGATCATCCACAGTGATAATAAGTCTTAAGATTGTTGGAAATATGGGGGTAACACGATCGCTTGCACAAAATGAGGGGTCAGTTGGGTAGTTAGGAGTCGAGGGCCATCACGTCTCCCTTTAAGACTTATTCACAAGACATTGAATAGACTCAAGGGTAAAACCTAACCTTTTGTAGGCAAAGAACAAGATCTCTCAAAGGCTCTCAAGAATGTTGTTGTAGTTCAACACCTTAGGAGTGTGTTGAAGCTCTCTAGGAGAAAATACATGAGATTGTAGTGGTGTGTATGAATGAGAAAAACAACCACTATTTATAGGGTTCTTAGAATATTCAAATCATTCAGTCTTGCCTAAGCAAGGGGCATGATCTTGGGGATTTGTCTTTGAATCATTAAGAGATAATCTTGACTGATTTCTCAATCAAGGATTATCCCAAACAATGCTCCATTCAAATAAATCTGAGGCATAAATTAAGCAATTACGAAAATAATCCTGACTGGGCATCATCACGGACCGTGTTGGATCAACACTGTCCATGTTGGCCTCAACACGGTCCGTGGTGAACTACCACGGTCCGTGTTGGACCAATGCAGAATTTCTTTACTCTCTGGACACCAACATGACTCGTATCTTGTCTGACATGGTCCGTGTTGGGTCCTTGCTTATTAAGCTCAATTTTTTTTCCTTTCCGGGCAATCTTATACTTATAACTGATACTCTTAAGCCTCTTAACTCTTGAAATACTCTAACATACCCTCCATTTGATAAATGTGTTATCAAAATTCTTGGGGACATATAATTAAGTATAGGATTTATATGGCACTTAAAGTTTACTGCATTTAATTCGTTTTGTGGGTTTGTTAGTTTTATAAATTTTATAAAGTGATAGATCAAAAAAGAAAAGTTGGCGAGGTGTGGATGGAGATCATTTATATAACTATAAGTTAAAATAAAGTACTTCAAAAAACATAGTATACTTTTTGATAAAAATGTAAACTAAGGCCCCGTTCTTTTCTGCGATTGGTAAACTGCGGTGCCACAGCCTACCGCAGTTTGCCACAACCCGCCACATTTTACCGCAAATCATTACTTTTCTCTCTCCTCACTTTTCTCTTTCTTCACTTTTCTCCTCTACTTTTTACTGCTCTCTCCTCACCTATCCCACATACCAATAACCCACCACAATTACACCGTACCCACCACAATTCTACCACACCTCACCACACCATTCCGTAAAATACCGCATAAAAGAACAGGGTCTAAAGAAAATAGAGGGAAGAAGTGCCAGACCTCACCAAATGTAAATTTAAACTGCTATTCACTTACACAGTTAGTAAACTCTTGATGTTCATCTGCAAATATTGATTTGTATGTATTTTTTAAATAAACAAATAAAGATGGTAGAATATAATGAGAGAATATGGTATGTGAAAACTGTTGATATTGGATATGGATAGATTATGATGGTGATAAACAATTATGTGGTGTATGGTTAGTTTAATTTGGAATGAATGGACACCTCCTAAATATATTTTTTAAGGACTAAAAATTGGCATGTAATTGGTATCAAAATTAGAAAAGAAAAATAATTCAATATTTTGATGTATATATTTGAATTGGAAAAAAAATAAGTTTGAGAGAAGTAATTCTAAGACATGTATTTAGACGATATTGAATATGATGCAAATATCAATTTTAGAAAAATATGTGAATTATATTTCTAGTTATATCTACATTTATAAGGGTCAGTCATTCTAAAATTAGGATTCATTTCTTGTCGCAAATATTCACTTGTAGAATATCATATATCTCAATAGATTGCCGTAATTTTTCTACCGATTTGCTTAAGTCTGGGATTCTTTTCCTCCTCCGGCCCTTTAGTAAAAGAAAAACCCCAACTCCTCAAACTCTGAATAAAAAGGAGCGGATTCACCTAGGGATTCTTGCTAAGAAGAACGCCCATGTTGTGGCAATTCCACCCAGAAGGTAATGGGTTACTCCTACAACTGTTACAAGAAAGGGATCATGTGCAACTTCGAGTTGGTCTATTAACAGGCGGAGGTGGAAAAAAAAATCGAGGCTGCCCTTGTTTTCGAACATTCTACTGTATACTACAAACTACCAAATCCTGTATAAACCAACCTAACTTCACCTAACTTGCATCTACCTACTAATGAAAAGAAAAGGGCAGGAGCAAACTAATTATTATAAAGTAGTTTGCATAGTGAGCTGGATTTATTTTCTGGTAGCACAATATTTTCCTCCGATTCAAGTTTTTATAAAAATCAAAGTATTTGCCATGTTTAAATTCAAAAACAATTACATGCATGTTACATGATTAATGTTGTGTAAATTAATTGTCTAAATCAAAGAAAAAAGAAAAAGAAAAGCATGGTTGACACACATTAAACCCTCTCTTGATTTCAATATTTGGTATATATATGCTTCCTAGCTAGTACTTTGATGACTCATGAGTTAAATATGCACATCATGATCAATCCCCAAGACAAACTCAATCAATCCCTACCCAAAAAAAAAAAAAAAAAACAAAACAAAGAAACCAATATATATAACAAGTAGTTAATTATGCACTGCGATCCAACATCTGTTGAAACTCAAGAAGAGACTGCTCCCTCTGCAGCTGCATCTGCTGTCGAAACTTTGAAATAAACTCTTGTGCTCTCTCATCAACCCCTTGTATTTTAGGCAGTGATGAAATATACTGTTTCCAGTTAACATTTGAACCCTCCACTTTTTCTGATCTTGCAGTTCTCCTCCTTGGGGCATAATTACCTGCACCATGAGCACTGCTGGTTGATGCCGATGCAGTAGTACTCCCTGAACTGCTGTCAACCTTAACGCTTGAGGCCTCGTCGAAGAGCCTGTCGACGTAGACACTGGCGGGGCTCGACGAGCTCAGATGGAGGTGTCGGTAGTGGTAGTGGTGCATGGGACGACGACGACGTCGTCCGTGGCGTAGTCTACGGGCAGTTCTGGTGATTGTGCTGGGAATGTTCTTGAGGTGGGTGTGAAGGTAGTACACTTTTGGTTGGATTGAGGATGTGAAGGATTTCCAGGCCTTCTTGGAGGAGGAAGGAAGCTGCTTTAGCTTCTTTGGGATTGGTATGTGCAAGCAAGACATCTAAGAGAGAGAGAGAGAGAGGGAAGGATTGAGGAGGAGAATTGGAATTTTGGGTGAAGTTAGTTTTGTTGAGCAGTTTTAGATGATGATGATGATGATGGGGGGTTTTAAATATGTTGGAGTTATTAGTTGGAGTGAGTTGGATGTTAGGCTGGGGTTTTGGCTGAGAAGATGCTTTGCCTTTTTTGCTTGGGAGTTTTTATGGGGGGGGAACACATTTTTTTTTGTCATACTTTTTTGTTTTAAAATTGCTTTATATATGCTTTTTATTCACCATTACTCTTTCTTAGTTGGAATTGGAAGGCAATGATCCTCTTCTGTGATTCCTGTGCTTTTCCTGTAAATGTGCCCATCTGAGGGGGCTGTCAAATTCATATGTAAGTTTTTTTTCACCCATATTTAATTTATCAATTTTTGTCTAAATTTATCAAAAATTACATAAGTTAAAAAAATTAAAAAAAATTAATTTTTATATATTAGCATAAGTTTGTCAAAAGTTATCAAAAGTTACCAAAATTTAACTTTTGCCCAACTGTTTTTTACCTATACGAATAAAAAAAGTCTCCATGTATAGCCCGCAAAAATTTGGGTCTTGGTAATTATGGATTCGGACAAATATAATATTGGATAAAAACTTAATTAATGTCCCAAACTCAGGTTTTTCCGTGTATTTTCGGATCGAATTCGGGTTGGACAAATCGTACACGCATAAATTCAGGTTTAAGTCCAGTTCGAACAATAGAAATTTTTAAAAAAAATTGTATTTGAATTTTTAGTCAAATCATCAATATGAAAATTCAGCCGAAAATATTATGATTATACCAATTTTTTTCGAGTAACAGACAAATCCAAATTATCGAGTTAGACAGTTTTTGCCAGTCCTATCTCCATCAGTGGTAAAACCTTAAGCAAACACCTAACATGGATAAGATATAAGGTGGTCATAGAAATTTTAATTTCTGGACAATAACAGAATAACTTATCTAATGTGTGATTGCTATTATATTTAAATACCAACCAATTATAAATTTATGTAAGACTTATCCTTATCATGGTTATTGAATTATTGGAATTGATCATCAGGCAGTCCAAATTAGCTTGCCATGGATCCCGACAAATTGTATATATTAGTCTAGACTGTCATTATAACGGACCTTATATAATTCATTTAGGTTAATTTAACACTGAATACGTTCTTAGGAAAGTTTTAGAATGAGATTATCTTCTATAAACTCATAGTAAATTCTGAAGTCATCTCGTGTAAATTTTATCGTAAAATAAATTTACTGCAGAGTGATATTTTATTATGAATAATAACTGATACTAGAATATTTTTCTTAATATGAATATAGTTAGTATTGGGATGACTTTTATTATACTCACTCCAACTAAACTATTAGTCATGCATCCCTCCATTCAAAAAAAAAAAAAAAAAACCACCAAAAGATTATATGTTTTGAAAATTTTATGAGCTTTACTCAAGTTTTTATTAAATATTTGTTAAACTTGGATATATTAATAAATTTCGCAACAATTTTGATAAATTTATGATGATTTCTATAACACATACTACCTTCGTCCCTAAATAATTGTCCATTTGACTAAACTTTGACCATTGATTACTCACAAATTACAATGAGTTACGATATGAAATTATTACCATTAGAAAGATATTGTACTAAAAATTACAATGATATTAATTTTATATTGTAACTCATTGTAATTTGTAAGTGTAATATGTAAGTAATCAACGGTCAAAGTTTAGTTAAATGGACAATTATTTAGGGACGGAGGTAGTATTGATAAATAGTTTTGAAAATTTTAAATCTTTCAAAACCTAATTAGGCATATTCCAAAGAGTACGTACATGTAACTATGTAAGAGTTAGTTAGACTGTATACTCATAGCAGCCATTAATCATTATCCCCTAAACCAAATGTTGACAGCGACCTCACTAAGTCATGTTTGGTTGAACGCAATAGAGAATTAATTGCCACTTTGTACCATATGCTTAAGTTACTTTCCTACTCCGACATATAGGCTTGCTATAATTGTCAAACTTTGAAAGTTAGCGACTTGGTAGCCTGCATGTTAGAACAGTAATTTGATTTGAAATTTCGAAGTGATGAAAGGAAGAAAATACTTGTGTCAATGGGTATTATGTAAAATGTATGGTGAAAATTGAGAAATCGAAATGGAGAACACCTCAGCGAGAGTAATGCAGGCACTTTCGGCAATAAAGCCATGTTGGTATTGGAGTCTCTGGCCCCATTTCACCCAACAATCTATTTAAGGGTTTCTTCTTCCCTTAGCTTTTAAGCAAATAACAATTTAGGAAAGAGGAGAAAAGTAGATAAGATACACAAGAATAGAATATTCTTGATTTATCCATGTATATGTAAGAATGGTTGAGATTCAAACAAGCACAAACAATAAAGAGGAGGGTAAAAATGTAAATTAAAAATATCAAATTTTTTAATATGGAAAAAACCTAAAGCTAGAAAAAAAAAAACCACAGAATGAATGCACTAATATAATGAAGATTACAAATGTTCAACGAGATTTCACTTAATCACACTTTGTCTAAAAATGAATGAGCAATCTCACAAGTTGCGTTTTTCTCTCAGTAGATTGTGTAGAATACAATAGAAAAACATCAACCCACTAAGACTTAATAGCGGCTAGACAGAAAAATAGGTCAAACTCATACGCAAAATAACTACCCTTCGCGAAAATATTGAACCACAATGGGCACGATACGTGTCAGAGTGACACAACCCATGTCGATGGATACATGGTCTATGTCATTCAAGACACAGCCCGTGTCGATCGTTGTAGCTCAAACCGAGCTCTCTCATTGTCGCATGACCCGTTTTGTGTCTACCATCACTTGTGCCACCCTTTCTGGCCATGCTACCTACCACATTACCCATGCTAGAGTCCCCCCACACCTCCGTAGGATTCCTCATTATCTCCAACTCCATACAAACCAAGCTACGGTTCCATTGGGCTCCACACACAACATTCTTCTCCTAGTTGGAGAACAATGCTTCTTTAATCTTCGACTAATCAACACAAGTTTCCTAGTGCATTGACCGTCCTCTTTTTCATTCAAAGAGGCATATTGAGACTATAGTGAGCCTCAGTTTCCCAACATCCACTGGCTTTGTCAACATATCTGTTGGATTCTTACTACCTGCTATATATCTTCTCTAGCTTCACTTCACCATTTTTCACCGAGTTTCGAATAAAGTGATATCTCCTCATAATATGCGTTGTTCTTGAGTGTAACATTGGACTATTAGTTAGTTGTATAGTACTTTGGCTATCATAGTGAAGAACTCCATCCTACCCTTGACCAAGCACCTCTAAGAAATCATGTAGCCATATCATCTCCTTGCCTATTTCAGACTAAGAAATATACTCTGACTTAATTTTTGACATAGCTACACACTTTTGTAATCTTGACATCCAGCTAATTGTCAAACCAGCAAGAGTAAACACATTTCTTATTGTACTCTTGCTTGTATCATAGTAACCATTCAAATCAGCATCTACATAATCTTTCATATCAACGCTAGTTTCACTAAACACGAGACAGTAATAGGAGGTACCATTCAAATACCTCAAGAACCATTTCGCTACATCCTAGAGAGCCTACCTTGGATTTGACATAAAAGAAGACATTGCTCCCACTGCAAAAGCAATGTCTAGTCTTGTGTGTTGGGATTCACCCATAAGTTTGAAGACCCACATGGCCACATTAGAAGATTAAAGTGGAAGGACATGGTAATAAGTCAAGTAGACTACTCCTCTTAACAACAATTTATTTAAGATGGAACCTCGATCACTTAACATGTAACCATCGGCCTTGGTTAAATTGGGCTCCTACCTTGGATCTCCCTAACAAGTGGTATCAGAGCTGGTAGTTCATTCGGTTGGGCACAAGGTATGGAAAGGTGGTCCCGTAACAAGTATTATAGACATGAGCATGAACCACAAGGTGCGCGTGGCTAGAACTCTTGAAATAGAGTGTTATCATGAGACTCAGATGGAGTAGGATGCAGGCTCTGTGGAGTAAAGTGTGGCTATAGTAGGCTCTTTGATGGTGACGTGAAACTTTGAAAAGAAAAAAAAGAAAAGGCTTTCAATTAAGGGGAGCACTTATGGATGTGGTTTGTAAGAGACTCATGTGTGAAGGTGAAGATTGCTAGGATTCAATCATGAGTTTCAAGTACCACATCGAAATATTAAAGAGAAAGGACATGGTATATAAGTTAAGTGTGTTACTCCTCTTAACACCAATTGGTTTTAAGATGGAACCTCACTTAACTTGTAACCACGGTCTTTGGTTAAAGTGCACTCCCGCCTTGGATCTCCCCAACATTGTGTAAACCATGACATACATTAAGCTCCAACTGCTAAAGAATAAGGAACTCTAGTCATATACTCATCCTCCTTAGTTTTGGGTTGTTGCTCCTTAGATAATTTGAGATGGTTTGCCATGGGTGTGCTTCTAGTTTAAACGAACCTTAAGGAACTTGGTGTAATCGGACGATTACGCAGAATCCTTTCGGAGTTCTTTCGGTCGTAATGCAATTTGTTAATTAATTTCCTTCCTTCTGTAGTTAACTACTAATCGAATTAAACAAAGTAATTCAAAAATAAAATTATGCAAATAAATAAATAAAAGAGTCGTCAGTCAGGTTTAAAGATAGACTAATAACTAATTAAATAACTCCAACCTATGATTCAAAGTCTAGTTCAGGGGTAAGGTTGCAGATGTGAGGATAGGTTCCTCTAACTTACCTGCTAAAATAGCAATTTCTACTTGAATCAGGGTTATTTACAGAATAGGTAGAAGAAGAAGAAGAAGAAGAAGAAGAAGAAGAAGAAGAAGAAGAAGAAGAAGATAAGATTAATTATTATGCATGCAAAATAAAATGGAAAATGAAAGACAAATGTAAAACAGAATCACCTTTTATACATATTTTAGTATAATAACCATGTAGATTACATATTTTAACTGAAAAATAACACTAACCTTAAAACTATGTAGCAAGCAATAGAAAAGGAGGGGGCAAGTTAGGAGAATTTCTCAGCATCAAATCATCAATACTCGTAGAAAATTCTGGGATACCGAGCCAATGTGACCCGTGCAGGATCGGTTCACTTTTGGATTCGTCCATGGTCCCAGCTCGCATCAAACCTCCTTCCTTTTTTCAAGAATCTATCAAGGGGAGTGAGTTCAATTCTAATAAGACCTCGGGCCATGAGATGATGTTGGGTCATCTACAAGACCTTTCTCAAGCCTTCTCCAGGGTTCGGGGTCCGGGATCATCGGCATGAATAACGAAGCAACGACGCACTAAGCTCTCATTTTGGCGTCAAACGGTGGTAGAAACAACCTAGGGGCATTTTGGTATTTTCACCATCAATGACGATTACTCTAGGGATATTTTTATCCTTTTGACATCCAAGGGCACTATGGTCGTTAGCCTCGCTCGAGGGTTAGGATGGAAGACCGTGCGAAGGAGAAGAAATGAGAAAACAAACGGCAACAAAAATAGGTGTTGGTCGCGTCCATAAAGGAGCTGGTCGCGCCTGCTCAGGCGTTGGTGTTTCTTCCAGAGTGCCAGGAAGAGGCGCAACCCACACATCATCTTGTTTTCGCAGCAACATGTGTTTTTCCTCCCTTTCTTTTGTTATTTTCTTCCCCCTTTTTCTTTACATAGTTGTAATTTCCCTCTGTTAGACATAGTTTTTGAAGCTTTTAGGTTTTAAACACAAAAATCCTCTCTATTAGAGAGTTTGTAATTGAGGGTTTTCAAACCCTAATTCAACGAAAGCAATCTTTTGAGTAGAATTTGCTTGTTGATTTCTTTTTAGTGTGAGTGTGAGTTGTTTCTCCACTCTTTTTGAGATTTCTTGGGTGATTCAAGGTGCTTTTCTTGTGCAAAGATCCTTATGCAAGTTCTTGATTATCTTAATCCAATTTGGGTCAGTTTTGGAAATTGTTAATATTCTTTAATTTCTTGTTCTTGTTATCTCCATAAAACCAAAAACCCTAAATTAGAAATTGGTTGTTTGTATGAGTTCTATGGGTGGATTTCCCTCATCCAAATGGACTTGTGTGAACCTTAGGTCCAAAATGTTCCATTTGGTATCAGAGTTGGGCATAGAACTCATAATTTTGTTGGAGATTTCATGTTTGTGCTTGGATTACAATTTGTTGTTTTGCTGGTTATTTGTTGATGTTCTTGGTGTTCTTGATGTTGTTAAGCAATTTGGGTACCCCCATTCCCTGTGTTCATCAATTTGTTAATGGGTGTTATTGTTCTTGATTGTTGTTGAAAGATTGGTGAAGGCGTTTGGTTGTGTTGAATTTGAATTGTCGGATTTTTTTGAGTTTGGCGATTATTGGTGGTACCGGTGGTTGTGAGCCAATCCAAGTTTGTTCTTCGTCGTGTATTCCCCTTGCCAATTTCACCCCATCTTCCCCCACAAAATTGGTCTCGCTAAACTTCTCAAATCTTTATACCCACAAAGAACCCAAACCTCCATCCGGTCAAATTATACACCAACAAGAAAACTCAAGCTCCACAAATGGCCTCTATGTCATTCTCTTTGGACAAACTTGATTTTCCTTCCCGTCTGAATTCCTGAATCTAACCATCCTTTGAGATGAATCTTCAACGTCTCGAAGAAAAAGTACGTGAAGTGCAACGCTAAATGGGTGACTTGCTCCGCGCCATGACCCCTACGCAACTTGAGACCTTGAGAATGGATTGAGGTGCTTCAACTTGGGCTCCTAAGACTAGCCATAATGGACATTCACGATCCTATACCAAACATTGACATGTTGGTTCTAGTCATGGTTCTAGAGTTAGTGATCCTTGTGATAGAAGAAATGGGAAGAAGATTACTTCATGACCTTCCAGCAAGGGAAATATTTACTCGCGAAGTATAACTTCATCCAAGGGAAGCTGACCTTCAAAGCTACCCAAACCATCTTCCCGAGCTCAAAAGGAATGTACAGAATACCTTCGGAGGCTCAATGGTAAAAAAATGCTTCACATGTCGGGTGTATGGTCATTACCAAGCCCAATGCCCTAAGAAGATGAATGAAAGTTCCGGATCAAGTGTGGTAGCCACACTAGAGGCTCAAAAGACTAATATTGAGGTTCAAGTGCAAGAAGGGGAGAGCTCTACTCTAGACGATCGATCCTTTATCATGGTTAAGGATTCTCGGGATAACTCTCAACAGGAGAACATCTTTCAAACTCGGTGCACCATCAACGAAAAGGCGTGCAAGGTCATAATCGATAATGGAAGTTGCACCAAGTTGGCCTCTACCTACATAGTTCAGAAGCTACAATTGCCAATCTTGGCTCACCCCAGTCCATATAGCTTGTAACGGCTAAATGATGGCAGTAACCTTGAGGTGACTCAACAAGTCTCAGTCTCTTTCTCCATTAGCCCATATGAGGATAGCTCGATTCCTTCCACATTAAGATTATGCACGGAAAGGGTCGTTTCCACTAGCCTTGACCCCGAGCTCTCATGCGATGACTTCCTTGTTGCTTTCAACAAATTCATAGGTGTTAGACGTGTTCGAATCCTTCCTGTTGTCGAATTGGTCACTCTTATTCAAAACTGCTACATCTTTAGGAAGGCGGGTCAATGACAATCACTTTACTCGGACTGATGGAGTACGTCCTTTTGGGTCTGCACGAGGATGTAGATAATTTTATACTTTCAAGAGTTGAGGACAACTCTTTTTCAAGAAAGGGAGCATGAACTGTGTGCGATCTGTTTATTTTTAGGTTCATTCATGGTTCAAGCTTGCATCAATCGTCCTTCCCTTTTTCCCGAATCTATTAAGGGGAGTGATTCGATTCTAAGAAAACCTCGGGCCATGAGATGGCGTAGGGGCATCCATGAGACCTTTCCCGAGCCTACTAAGAGTCTCCAAGATCACCGATATGAATAACGAAACAACTACGCACTCGGCTCTCATTTTGGAGTCAAACGGAGGTAGAAAAAACCTTGAGGCGTTTTAGTCGTTTCTAATGGGCTAGGGTAGTCTAGACCTATCTAGGCCACAAGAAGAGGCAGCCTCGATCTAATCGAGACCACCCCAATTAGGGGCGGAAAGGAATCCTAGCTATTAGGATTCCCACCTAATCTAAACTAAACTAACCGAAAACAATAAATAACAGAATTGAAATAGCAGGGGTTTAGTATTACCTCAGGTCTCTCAAATAGAAACGCCTCAGTCGCCTTGTACTCTTGAACGCGCCGGCTCCAAGGGGACTCTGAGTAGAAGATTCCAAAATAGGAATACTCCACAAAAGGTCCACGCAGTACCTTTCAGCACAGCTGCTAGACAATTTCAACCCTAATTAAACCGAGGACAAAAGAGTATGTTGGACCATATCTAATACGGCCCATCCTTCCTTCCTTAGGGAGGTTTCCCGGGAATCACCCCGAGACACCTAAAACCAAGAACTTCCAAATGAAAGCTTTTCCCGGTATCCCTTAAATCTCAAATATAGAGACTAGCCTTTATAAATGGCTACGTGGGATGGAAAGACAAATTTTTCCATCCAAAGGGGACCCCTTTATATAGGGGAGAGGGAGGGAAATGAGAGTATCATTTCTGATGTGGGACGCGCCCCTAGGCATCATCATGGACCGTGGTATCCCACCACGGACCGTGGTATCCCACCACGGACCGTGGTATCCCACCACGGACCGTGGTATCCCACCACGGACCGTGGTGAAATGCAGATCCAAATCTTCAATCCAGGAGGGCACCACGGACTGTAGTGACCCCACCATGGATCATGGTGGCCCTTGCCACCCTCCGTGGTGCTTCTTCTTTACCCTCTAGGGGTTTTTTGGCGTCCCTAATTCAATACTTTGTCAATTCGGCCATCTTTCCAACATACTCTTGCCTTAGAGTACTGGCTTGTGTGACCCTGTGGGACCAACTGGAACGGTTGTGATCGAACTTCTCAATCATCGGTTAAGAGATATTCTAGCAAAGACGTTAACCACCGTGCCACGTTGGCTTGAGTATTTGGTTGTATTTGAACATTAACGGGGCATTCCCAACAATCTCCCACTTGTCCCACAAGTGTTCAAAATACAAAATTCTCTTGTCTCTTTAGTGTCTTGGATTCAAATAAGGTAAATCCAAGTTATCCTTATTTACCCCGAATGTTTCTCGATCTCTAAGTAAAACTGTCAAAACCGGAGATCAATTGTTGATCCTCCCAAGCCCGACCAAGCATTTTGTCAGTTTGATCTCATCGAGTTGCTTGTGAGACAAATTCCCTTCAAAAGAAGGTTGACAATGCCATCTTGTTCAACTACAAGTCACTACAAAACCTAGAGTGACCCAGACACCGACCACGTCACCTCCTGTTACGAGAGGTTTCGGTCGCGCTCCAAAATCACAATGAATCTGACATGAAATGTAAAGAACTCAGTTTTAGGAATTTCTTTGAGTTGGTGAGAATTCTTATGGCAAGTACAATGCCTTAAGGAATATCTCACCGCGGGTTAGTTAAGTAAATGTTCTTCAACATTTTACCCTAAAATTAATAGTGTCTCATACCCCTCAAATATGAAAGGTATTAAAATACTCCTAATTTGGGAAAACTTGATACCCTTAGGTATCATGCCCCATACTGTAAAATCTGAAACAAGCACTTGTTATGGGAACTTTATACTTGTAAAGTGTACAACTGTATATGCTTATTTACTGTAGAAAGTTAGTTGCAAATTGGTTGTAGAAGTTGTTAGGAGGTTAGATGGGTGAAACACACTGTTTTGCTTGCCAACCTTTGTATATATGTTTCTTACTTGATATTTCTATAGTTGGTTACATCAACATACAACAATTCTTCTCAATCCTCTCTTATTTTTTCCATGGTATCAAAGCCAACTATTCCCTCTTTTCTCGATCAATTTTTCTTTCTCCAGATGAAAAATCGATTCATCATTCTGCCTTGATCCTTTTCCCTCTTTTTTCTTTTTTGGATTCATTATGACTGGAGAAACTGATGCTCGAACACTGGAAAGCTACAATGTTGATTCGCTTTACTTTCATCGTTGTAATTGTCATGGGATATAGTTAACCCATGTCAAGATGGATGGAAGTATATTTCAACAATGTAGTTGTGTTGTTCAAATTGTTTTGCACACAAAAATGAAATTGAGATTCATCGCTAGTAAAGTTCCTAAACCTGTTGCAACTGATCTTCTTCTTGAAAAATGGCTAGGTGTGACAATATGGTCATTAGTCAGATCTTAAACTCAATAGATTACAATTTGTTTCATGCTTCATATATATGGAGTCTATTGTGAATCTCTGGAATGATCTCAATGAGCGCTTTGGATAGAACAATGGTCCTTTGCTGTTCAAGATCCAGAGAGAGATCTCTGAGTTGTATGAAGGCAATAATAGTGTGATACTTTATTACACTATGCTGAAGAGACTTTGAGATAAGTTGGCTTACTTGATTTGTATACCTCTTTGCGATTGTGATTCCAAACATCTTAACTATAAAGCTATTCTAAAGACCATAGCATTATATCAGAGGCAGAAGTCAATGCAGTTTCTATTGTATTTAAATGATTGTTATGATATTGTCAAAGACCAAATTCTCCTCACGGATCCCCTTTCATATGTGAATAAGGCTTGTTAGATGGTAAAGAGGATTGAACAGTAGAAAAAGGTCTTTCATAACATTGTTTGGGAAAGAAATGGTTGTTGCTGTTAGGAAAAACAATACTCAAGAAATGGATGTTGTCAATTCTTCATTGGCTCGAGGATATGGAGTGCCAAACAACAGTTCTGCTTACAAGAGAAAGAAGGACAACAGGCAGCAAAAACAGAATAAGGTGCGTTCTATTTCCATAAGAATCACCATACAATTTATTAATATTTTCTTCTCTATGGCTTTCCGCATTGGTATGAGAAGATTAAGAACTAGAACAAATCGAGAATAGCAGCTTATGTCTCTTCTCAAACCAAAGAGTTCATTCAAATTGAACCACTAAAAATCATTGAAACTGCTAGTATATTACTTCTGGAGGTTTTAGAGGAGCACACCAGATTTATCTCAAGGCATTGGCTTAAGAAGCGGCCAAGTTAATGAAGGGTAAGCAGGTTGAGAATTTAGTTGACAGCAACTATAGCTTTGTTCATTTCACTGGTAACTCCTCTTCCTTTGGAATATTTTGTGCTTTAGCCAATGATTACAAAGGGGCTTGGATTGTATACACAGGGGTGACTAACCACATGACCCACGGTTCCACCCTTTTTAGCAAATTACACAATCTTCCTAAGCTTGTCTCAATCACCCTTCATGATGGCTCTATTAAAAGAGCTACTCAGGCTAGGCATATACCTATCACTCCCAAAATCACTTTTTATAATGTCTTAATTATGCCAGTTTTCTCTATTGAAAGTGTTTAGTCTTCTTTCTATTGCTAAAGTGTTAACTGAGATGGAGTTTCTTGGTATTTTTTCTCTAATAAATGTCTTATACAGGACCCTATAACTAGGAATGTTGTAGTTGTTGCACAAAAACATGGAGGTTGATACAAATTAACATCCAATGTTGAGTTGATTATTTTTTTGAAAAGAAGAATATGGCTGATGGAAGCATTTTTTTATTCTTCTTCTTATAATATGCCAAGTCATAATGTCATTCATGCTAGACTTGGACATACTACTATTGTCAAATTACAACACATAGCCCGGTGTAAAGATCATGGCAATCCAGACTCAAATTTTCCTTGTAATTCTTGTGTACTGGCAAAAATGCATAGACTCCCTTTTAATATCAGTTCCATTAAGATAGATCATGCTTTTCAAATTGTTAATATGAGCATCTGGGGTCCTTACAAGACTGTCAGTAACTCAGATGCATATTATTATCTTCCATTGGTTGATGATTTCACTAGAACCACTTGGACCCAACTTTTACAAAATAATTCACAAACTAAGTTTGCCATTATGAAGTTTTACAACATGATAGAAAATCAATTTCATACCAAAATTCATATCATTCCTAGTGAAAATGGCGGAATTTATAAATGAAATCTTTCAACAATGTTGAAAAAGGTATAATTGACCAACGTTCTAATGTCAAAACACCTCAACAAAATGGAGTAGTTGAGAGAAAACATTGACGTTTTTAAAAACTATCAGAGTCATTGGTTTTCATGTTGACCTTCCTAAACACTTTTAGGGTGAATGCATCTTAACTTTTCTAATAAATTTACTTCCAACAAAATATTTACAATGGAAGTCTCGTTTCGAAAAACTTTATGGCGAACTATCTGATTATACTTCTGTTAGAGTCATAGGATGTTTGTAGTTTGCTAAGAATCTCCATGAGACAGACAAATTTGAATCTAAGGCTGTGAGATGTATACCCCTGTGTTATACTTTTGGAATGAAAGGATATTAATTCTTTGATCTACACACACAAAAGACTTTCCATAGTCGAGATGTCTTGATCTGTGAAAAAGTTTTCCCTTTTTAAAAAGACGTCATTGATGTTTAATGGTCTTGTAAGTGAGTACTATGAGTCCTTTATTTCTTCGATTTTTCCTAATTATCCACCACCATTTGATGGTGTGTCCGACAATAATTTCCACTCACCTACTTCTTCTTCTCCTATACTTGATGAAATTTCAAATCGTACCTCTCCTTCTTATCCTATTTTGTCGCCCACCTCCACTTCTCTAATACATTTCACTCCTCCTATCAATCCCTCTAACTCTCTAGACATTTTTACCTCTTCAACACTTAACCCCACTCACAATTTGCAATTACAAGATTCATCTACTCCTCCCTCTATTTCACAACATTCTCCCATTCTCCGAAGGTCCACACGACCTAAAATTAAACTAGTTTGGTTGAATGAATTTCAATGAAACAATGTTTCTAATGTAACTAGTGCCACAATTGACATTCCTCCTTATGCCACCCTTCTTTCCAATCTCTTTTCTTCTTACCCCTTTTTTTCTTTTGCTACCCAGGAAAATTTATCTTCATCTTATGTATCATCTTTGATCGATGTGTTACACACTCTAGAACCCAGTAGTTATGCTTGGGCCAAACTATTTCCAAAGTGGGTAGAAGTTATGAAGAAGGAGCTCTTAGCTCTTGAGCAGAACCACACTTGGTTTCTCGCTGAATTGCTAGTTGGGAAAAAGGCCTTAACATCAAAGTGGGTATATAAAACCAAGTATCGATGGGGTGCCAATGTAGAGAGGCACAAGGTCATATTGGTCATCTATGGTTCTAGGCAAGGACAAGGATTATACACACACCTTCTCTCCTGTTGCCAAGCTCACCAGTCACCACTATCCGAATTTTCATAGCCCTTGCCATGCTAAAGGATGGTCATTGCATCAGTTGGATATTAATAATGTCTTTCTTTATGGTTACTTGGATGAGGAAGTTTACACGATGCCTCCTGAAGATAATGATTCAACATTACCAGGTCAAGTCTGTAGATGGTAAAGGTCTTTGTATGGCCTTAAACAAGATTCAAGGCAATGGAACTTGGAGCTCAACAAATTCCTCGTTGCGGAAGTTTGGCAAAAGGAGGAATGTCAATTGACATTCCTCACACAATTGGCATTCCCTGTTTATTAGAAAGCTCGATGGCATATTCACCTGTGTCCTCGTTTTTGTATATGATTTGCTCATATCTGGCAATGACACAGTCGGTATTTCCAACTTAAAGAAGGATCTATATTTTCTTTTACAATAAAAAAAAATTGGGGTTGGCTCGGTATTTCTTAGGGATTGAGGTCTCACCTTCCTCAGCTGGAACCTTTTTGAATCAAAGAAAAGTACACACATGACATTCTTCATGATGCAGGCATGTACAATGTCAAATCGAGTTATTTTCCTCTCCCAGAAGGTCTTAAGCTTTCTAATGATATTGAAAACATATTGGATGATCTAGGACCGTACAAGAGATTGACTAGCTGCCTTTTGTACCTCGCTCACTAGGCGTGACATCTCCTATTGTCTTCAACACCTAACCCAGTTTCTTCAAACCCACGCAAGCCACACTTTGAAACTACTTTGCATATCTTACGCTCCTTTAAAGGTTCTACAAAGAAAGTCTTGTTCTATTCTTCATACGCATATCTTACCATTAGTGCCTTTTGTGATGCGAATTAGGGAGCATATAAGTTTTCTACTAGATCACTGACTGGATATTGTGTGTCTTTGGGAGACTCCTTGGTCTCCTGGAAGAAGCAAAAAACAGAGGCCAAATCATCAGTTGAAGCCGAGTACAGAAGCATGTATATCAATGTCTTAGAATTCGATTGGTTCTCGTATCTCATATGATTTTCATTTACCATGTCCATTGCCAATTCTTCTCTACTGTGACAACCAAGTTACCATCCATATTGTTGCTAATTCTGTTTTCCACAAATGGACTAAGCACTTAATATAGATTGTCATTATACAAGGTCTTGGAAGGTTTTATTGAGACCAAGCACATTTCCTCCCACGATCAGCCAGTAGACATGAATAAACCATTTGGTGAGATTCAACATAAGCATCTATGTTCAAGGTTAGGATTGTTGGGTTCACTCTCAATCCAACCTTGAGGGGAATATGTGAAGTGTACAGTTGTATATGCTTATTTATTATAGAAAGCTAGCTGCGAACTGGTTATAGAAATTGTTAGGAGGTTAAATGTTTAGCTGGGTGAAATACATTGTTTTGCTTGCTAATCTCTGTATTTATGGTTCTTGCTTGATAATAGTTGTACAGTTGGTTGCATCGATGCACAACAAATTTTCCCAATTCTCTCTGGTTTTTTTCATTACTTTCGATCCCTTGCTCCCAACCAAATAGGCCCTTGGTGTGTTTCATATGTTATGATTAGTACACTTTGGTCGAAGGACAAAAGTAGAGCTGGCAAAAACCGACCCGACCCGGTTTTTTTCAAACCTGAAATGTAACAAACTTGGATATGGGCCATACCGAACCCGACCCGACTGACCCAAATTGACAGGTCTAGACAAAAGTATTATAACATCACCCTCTGGTGGATAATACAAGATCTCCTTATATGCATTTCTACACTCAGGGATCTACTCTACACATTTCCAAAAAGAATACACATTGTGGCAATGCTTCAACAGAAATCGAGAACCATAACTTTTTAAAGAACATAAAATTTGAAAAAAAAAATTAATAAATCAATTATGAACCAGTTGAACAAGTAGGGAAGTGGGTAAAGGATGCTCATTACAAAGAGGGTCGACAATTCATCCAATAAAGTACCTTTCTTAAAATCTCAAACAAGAATCATCCTTATGCTTGCTCACAAACTATACATTCTTGGCTCAAGACATCTACAGTCTCTACATATGCAGAGCCCAGTTGATAAACCAAAATGGCATAGCTCTATTCTGGAGGTTAAATTCATCCTATTTAAGAAATCAAAAAGAGAAAAAAGAAAAAGAAACTGGGGTGGGCCAGGTGTGAGGGTAAAGTATCAAACAAGGGGGCCAAGAATTTTAAAAATCATGCTTCACATTCTTGTCTTTTCCCCATAACTATCTATGGTCCCATGAGTATTCTTCCCATGTTCTGCTGATAGGAATTAGAAGAGTGATTTACAGGGGCATTTCCCATACTATGAGCTTGACTATGGTTTTCTCTAGTAGAACCATAAAGTACCATACCACCAGCATTCACATAACTAGGAAAAGTCGAAAGAGAGGCCTGCTGAAGCAATAAAAGATTTGGATTGCTGAAATGGTTTTGGTTTTGGTTGGGAATGCCCTCGGGATCTAAAACTGCTTGCTGACCAGACACAAATTCAGGAGCAGACCGAATTCCGACACCAAGATCTAAGCTTACTTGTTCACCGCCCTCATATGAGCCAATTCGGGCTGCCATGCTCGTCGTTGCTGGAGCCACTGTATCATGGCTGCTATTTCTTGCAGTTGGTACTTCGTGATTGTGTTTTCCTTCGTATGTTGTTATCACTGCTTTTGGGTCGTGGGAGGCCCTCTCTACATGCTTACGAACTGGGCACCCGGGATGAGTGCACTTGTAATAACTCCTGAACAACAAAGAAATTTAGAATGTTGATTACACAAGCAATGAAATTACCTTTCTTTTCCTTACATATGTTTTCCTTCTGCTCAAACTCTCATTATATAACTTTCAGTTATATAGTTTCATATCGCATGTATATAATGATTGAGTTTATTTGTCTCCTAAATTTTGTATGTCCACTAAAAGATTTGGGAACCAAGGAAAATTTGGGATTCCTTGTTCTCCAGATGTTTCTACAAGGACTTTTAGGCAATCAGAATTTATACTCTAGGGTCCAACCGTCCAACAGAAACAGGACTCCCAATGAGAGATACGATACAAATCAATAAGAAAAAAATGTGCGGGTGCTGTCTGCCCCTGCTGCGCACCAATGTCCTCTTAGTGTTATGGTCTTATGGACACTATCTTTCAGGGAAAGGTTGAAAATGATCTGTCGTGTCAAAAACAACCACTTTTCATACTCTAGATATAAATATCACAAAATCCCGAGCACAAATTCAAGTTCAAAAGCAAACTTTAAAAGATGATAAGGTGGAATAACACTCGCTACATAATAGAGACAACAAGCACAATAGAGACTAAGGTGCACATGTCCCTTTAGCAATAACCCCACCACCATAAGTTTAAGGTGAACAGGTGGTCAAGCAAGCGAAACACAGAGGAACTCATCGGCATATAGTGGCTGAAAAACTAAAACTGTGACTTTAATTCATGAAGCCAACATTAAACTGACTTCATAAGCTGAGTCTATTGAGATCGAAAAAGATTCTCAACCACACATTGTATTCATTCAACAAGTACATATCCTTGTAATATTCACAACTAATAACGTTCATGCATATTTTCTATAAAAAAATATTTTTAAAACAAAAGATCAAACACCTCAAGGACCGCAACATTTTTTGAGCATCCACTATCAATCTTGGACAAATGTTATGTAGAAATTTGTGATGATTTACAGAATTGTGAAGGTTTGTGGTGTGTGAGACTGAGGTTCGATTGGGTTAACATCAAGTCAGGTTAAATCCGGATTGATGGAGAGGTTCATGTTAGAGTATTTTTTGTTTTTCCAATTAATTCAAATTGAAGATAACAGCATAAGCCAGGAAACTTGAACGGTCAGTTTTACAGAGTTAACTCTGGTTAAACCAGATTGATGTATTTTCAGGTATCATCATTTTGTTTAGGTTAGGTACGGGTTGTTCAAAACTGGTTAGGATGATTTGGATAAGCAACAAATTAATAACCGACAGAAGTCTGACTTAGACAAAACCAAAAGAAGCATCTTCCACAAAAGGGAAATAGAACAAACAAAAGACAGATCAGAAGGAAAGTGAACAGAAGTTGTCTGAAGAAAAAAGAACAAGATCCAGGGTTCAAAATTCTGAGCTCCGCACTCTGCGGTACATTCACGGGGATGTTTGGAAGTTGGCCAATTCAATGGCCTATTGGAGAAGGGGGAAAACAAAACCGACCTATTGCATGCTTTTGGAGCCAAATTAGTGTTTAATAAACAGCCTATTCAAATGGTTGTTTGGATCCAACCAATAGGTTGAAAAGAGTAGCCTACTGGAAATGACTATTTCTGGAAAATTAAAATATCAAATCATATAATATGGTTACAGACAAATCATTTAATACAAGTAGTGACAACAGTGCGAATAAGAAAATTAGGAAATACAATACATTTACAAGTTGAAAATAAACCAAAAAATATATTCAAATAAAGGTCGTAACATTGTTTAGTCCTAATATAAACTTCATAAAAACAATATAAATTAAGAATAAAAAATAAATTATTGATACAAGTAATACTCAGTTATTAACAAAGGGTATAAATGGAATTTATCAAATACTTATTTCAGAAACAGTTAGTCTTATCAAACACTTTTTTCCTTAAATAGTCAATTCCAACAGTCAATCCAAACAACTAATTGAAATAGTCAACAGTAAATAACCAATGCAGACAACCAACAACTACCAGCTAACAGCTACTTGCTAAACGGGACTTAAAATGAAAAAAAAAATCATTGAAAAAGTAAGAAGATGGAGGAGCACTGATAACCTTAGAAAGATAAATTTCACATTATTTTTTATAGCAGAAAAATTAACCTCTCCTGGCAGGGTTCAGTAGGACCTGATCACTAATTTATTATCTAATCTAATACCTCCTAGACAATGTCAAATTCCATTATCACAATAATCTCCTATGCCTTAGAACCAAGGGCAAGGTCCGGAGACATACTCATGTAAGAGAACTTCCACAATAAAACTTTTTGTGAAAAAGAAACAACTTGGGAGCTTGTGATAGGGTATGTAATATACCAAGAAACCAATGCTTAAGGTGTATTAGAGCTCACGAAACAGATTATTTAGGCAGCTTGTGATAGGGCATGTACAGCCAACAAGACATACCTTGGATTAGGGTTGCCTCTCACAACCTTCTGCCCATACTTACGCCAGCGGTAACCATCATCAAGAATATCAACCTCACTCACAGTTTGAACAACAACACGTGGTTCACGGATGGGCTTCACAACTGAATTGAATTCCATTTCACCAGCTTCCATTCTCCTGATAATGAGCACCAAAAATTCATTGCCTATCCTATGGTCACATATACTTAGGAGAAAGACTAAAATATGCAATACCTCCTCTTGGCAAATGGATCATCGTCTTCTGCATCATCAGGAGTTCTATTTAGAAGACCACCCTCTCCATTATTGTCATTTGCTCCACCAGGGGGAATCTCAGGGGTGCTGCTCTCGTTATTGCATCCTGACAGGCCAAACAAGTTTGCAGGATTGGCTGCAGCACAAATTTTTGATAAGTAATTCAGAAAATATAATTAATAAGACACCAAAGGCGGTGTCACTTCCATACAAACGGAGTGTGAAGCACTAAACTCATGCCTCCACAGTCCACACTGCCAAGTCTGACATTATCTACAAATCCCAAAAGAGTCAAAATTCATATCACATTAGAAGATGAGGAATCTTCTCAGACTGAGCTTCGGAAATACATTAGAAGGCCAAAAAAAAAAAAAAAAAAGTCACAAGTAAACTAAAAAATCAAACAAGATGTAATGAAATGTGAAGCACTAAACTCATGCCTCCACCCTGCCAAATCTAACTTTATCTACAAACCCAAAAGAGTCAAAATTCGTATCACATTAGAAGATTAGGAACCTTCTCAGACTTGGCTTCTGAAATACATTAGAAGGCAAAAAAAAATCACGTCATCAGTCAACTAAAAAGGCAAACAAGATGTTACTTAGTTACCTTCTTGATCAATAAGATGAGGAACCCTCTCAGACTTCTCCTCAAGGGCTGACACCATAGAACCACCAGCAAGTCGACGATTAGGTTGAGGTTTTGGGTGATCATGTGTACCCTTGTAAATGATCTCAGTTATTTGTCCATCAGGTGATCTCTCAAACAGTTTTTTAACCTCACAATTCGGATGAGTACATTTGTAATAACTTCGTGGGTATTCACTTCCCTTGACAAGCTTCTGTCCATACTTCCTCCAATTATATCCATCATCTGATGTTCGGTCAGTTATGGCTTGAGATACTACTGCTTTCTGATCAGACTGAGGCACCTGGGCGTCGTTGTTGGAGTCTTCTCCTTGGTTTATTTCATCAGAATCAATATCAGGTGACAGTACAGCGCCCGGAGCTACCAGATCAGGGTTGAGTTCCTTTGAGACTGGAGCTTCACCTTTAACAGTCACAGATGCGTCAGATGCCTGAGATTGGCTGTCTGGTTGGGCTTGCACAACTTGCTGTTGGTTCATGTCTGCAGAAGGAACCTTGGTTGCAACAAAAAGAGTGAGTTATGGTGTCATGTCCCTACTTGATAGACTATTATTGTTTGCTGATAAAAGGAGGGTAGTAGAAGGTGATTCTCTAATATGGTTTTCTCAAAATTCTAAACTTATCAAGAAAAATGATCCAAAAATACCAAAGATGACATGAAAACTGCAGTTGAAAGCTTAAAGCAAGTGCTTATTCCAGTATTTTACTGGCATGGCCTCAGAAAAGGCAGGATGTAAGTAATCAAGCAATGAAACAGTACAGGACAAGTAGAAAACATTTAGCATATGCCAGTTCATACGTACCAGATGCCCTGCCATAGAAAAGTTTCCAATGGAATATGATCCTGCACCAGGTTTGAACTCGAAACCACCATCTAAGGAATTGGAGTTATTTGTGATAGAAGGGAATGCAGTGGAACCGGCAGAAGAGTTGTTCATCATCTGAGGCTTGAAAAAAGAACCAGTTGTGGGGGAAGGCTCTCCCTGAAATATATAAAAATTAAGTGTATCAGCACACAACTTAGCATTCACTATCCCTGTTCTCCACATGTCTGCATGGAAGAAAACTAAAGGCGATTTTAGCAGCCAGAGAATAACCAAAAGAAGCTAGAAAAAAAACAGGTGAGCAAACAGTCCTAACTAGGCCAAATACACGTTTTATGATAATTCAATGAACTTGACTATGATTAGCAACTAAGATGGAACGACTTCGTTTCCCCATCAAGAGTTCAAGACACACACAGCATTATAAGCCAAAGGGGAAAAAATGATGCTCTCTCCACTGATAGTTGTGCACTAAGAAAACTAATTGCAAAAAGGCAACAAAAACCATCAGAACATCCAATCATAAAAGCAGAACAAAGAAAGATAAGAACCTGGAACACTGAAGCAAAAAGACACTACAACATTCTTTCTCAATAACAACAACATTGTGATTTGAAGAAAAGAATTAAAATCAAATGAAAAAAGCTCAACACTTGTCACTAAAGATAGAAGCATATTCCCAAGAAGAAAATTAGCCCTTTAGAATATTAATCTACAATTGCACCCAAAAATAAATAATGTACAATGGCACAATAAACCAATTTGAAAAAGAAAATAGAACAATATTATGTAAACAAGCATCAGAATCAGACACTACCATTAACGCATTTTCAACTTCTTTCTTCTCTAAGTTCTCTTCCTCCTTTCCTTTTTCCCTCCCAAAACTAACAAATTGAGTAAAGAAACATCAATCACAAGTCACAAGCACATGAATATGAATATGAAAACCTAACTCTGTATTTCAGCACATTTCAAAATGCATTTTTCTTCCCTTCTCATTCTTTTTTACCTCATTCCAACTAAGCACCCAAAATAATCAGAAATCAAGGAAACCTAAACCCCTCCCCCCCCCCCCCCCTTTTTTCCTTTCTTCTTAGCATGTTGTAAAAATCAAAACCTAAAAAAAGGTCGACAATTTGAATATATATTTTTTCTCTATCAAGTGGAACCGGGGAATCTTAAAGCTCCATCAATGGCATGCTACAATTGCCCACTAGAGGAACGAAAAGAGGGAAAAAACAAATGCAATCAAATTAGCTGTTTCACAACCATTGAAGCTCCTTCCAACCCGCAAATTCCACATAAACGGCATCGTTTAAACATCAAAATTTACAGAAACTGAGAAAACCTAACAAAAGAATAAATTGAGACGAAATTGAACCTTGAAGTTGGAAAGGAGGACAGGGGATTCGAGAAAGGAGGTGGGACTGAGACCAGGAGGAATGGTGAGGCAAGGCGACCTCGAGATCGGAAGCATCGCCGGAGACATGAGCTTGTATTTGGCATTGTTAGTAGATCCGCCTCCGCCGCCGTTGTTGGCAATGGCGGCTCTCCTCAAATCGCCGCCGTCGACGGTGGCTATCAACAACTCCGAAGGTGATGCAGTGGCGGTCGTAGCAGCTTCCATCACCGCATTTGCCGGGGGAATTCGCCGGCGCCGGTGGTCGGGGAGTGAAGAGGGGTAGTTTGGGAAATTGAGGAAGTTGAGAGGGGGACAGCGGAGAGAGAAAGACAGGGAGAGAGAGTGAGAGAGAGAGAGAGAGAGAGAGAGAGTGGAGACGTGAGAGTGTTGACTAGTTACAACGGATTTGAGAAAGAAGAGGATGGAGAAGAATCAGACGACGCCGTTTTCGATTCTTTTTCCAGTTATGGACATTAGATATTAGATAAGAACAAATATCTAAGACAAAACTTAAATATTTAAGGGTGCGTTAAGTTGGTCAATAACTCTGGCATTATTTATTTTCCCCATGTTTGGATGCGAGTTGGTTTCGAGAAAGTTTTCACGATGGGTCCATCATTTTCTCCATTTTCCTAAGGGAAATTTTTCCCATGGAAAACTTCCCATGGGAAATTTTCCCCGAGAAAAATTTTCCTTGGGTTCCTACCAAACACTCCCTAAGTTTAATAAACAGAACCCCAGGTTCGATGATAGGGCAATAATGTATGTTCGAATTATTTTAGGACAAAATTCGATCACAACCAGCAAATCAAATGAAACACATACAATTTAGAAATTGAGAAACAAATATAATTTGTATTAAATTCTGAATGTATGTGAGTACAATCTTTATATTAACTACAAATATAATGATCCTTTGATTCAATCCCCTTGAAGCTTTGATGAGTTGAGCACGTGGATGCTTAATCTTAATCCCTGGTAGGGTTGTTCTTCGGTTTAAAAGTTAAAAATGAATCAAACCGAATCGGATAAATTGAAAATTGAATAAGGCCTAATATCCAAACCAAAAAAGCCTAAACAAATCGAAAAGCGAACCGAATATATTTGGTTCAGTTCTCGGTTTATTCTATTTTGAACCGAATAATCCACATCTTTATTCGGGTTGTTCATCGGAATCGAACTGGTTAAACTGAAACTCGAATAAGAGCTAACTTCCAAACTTAACCGCATATAATTAATTCGATTCTCCGTTTTTTCAGTTTTGAACCAAATAATGCACAACCTAAATCACTAGAGCAGGTCTAATTGAAGAACTCTTTTAGTAGTTCTTGACTACTGATTTTCTTACCTATGGTAATGGAGCGGTTCCCGATGCGTGGTGGATTAAATAATAGACTTAGCTTGAGTAGTTTTTGGAGAGGAGATGAGAGAAGTCCACTTGAGGATCCATAATCAATAGAATAGAGAAAGAATGAAGCACACTTCAAACAACCATGCTTGAATCATCACAATATTAACCATGAACTTGAATAATAATCAAATCAACCAAGACATGAACCTTGAACACCAAAGGGATTGGATATGATTTTGGATAAAGGAGAAGCCACCACCAAAACCTAACACCCCACCATGACCATCATAAAGGAAACATCCACCAAATGATCAATAAAGGAATGACTTGTTAACACCACCATTAACAATGGATAAAGTAAGAACAATATTTTTTAGAGAAAAGGGAGAAAACCCTAACAATGCATTAGCATTCATTCATAATCATCAAAAGCTGCCTAAAAAATAAGCTAAGGGGGTATTTATACTAATGAGGAATTAAAACATTAAACACAGCGTTTTAAGCCAAATAAAACACGCCAAATCAGGCTGGTCGCGGGCGCTACGCCCATTGGTAACGGGCGTGACGTCCTGGGAAGAACTGTCACAGGCGCGAGCTCCAAATGTCACGGGCGCTACCCAGCGAAGACTCCAGGCGATTCGGCTTGTGTGCGATCGTAGCGGGCGCTACGTTCGGTCGTCACGGGCGTGATGAATTTCTTCCCCAATTTCTGAAAAAGCCATGAGTCGTCACGGGCGTTACAGTGGGTGGTAGCGGGCGTGGCGATCTGGGCAGTTTTTGTCGAACACCTTGCGGGCACAACTTTCCAACTCTTCCTCAAAGCTCCAATATGCATCAAAATCAACAAACACAATAACAATAACAACTTCTCCAACACACTTGGAGGCACAAGGGATAGGGAACACCAATATTTCAATCAAATCCAACAAAAACCAACAATAGAAATCACTACTTGTAAGAACAAGAACGAAAATTCAAGCTAGAACAAACCGTAGCTCTGATACCAAATGGAGAGAATCGGGACCTAGGGTCTATACAAAATCATGTGGATGATGGAAATCCACCCATAGAACTCATAAACACAACAAACCAATTTTTTTGGGTTTTTGGATTAATGGAGATAACATAAAATTAAAAGATATGGATAATTCTAAAGAGAGAAATCTCACCAAATTGAACTAAGATCTTCAATCTCTAGCACAAGGACCTTCCACTAGCAAAGAGTCTTGAAACACCCAAGAAATCTCACAAAGAGTGGAGAAAGAACACCCACTCACAAATAAGAGAATTCACCAAGCAATTTCCACCCAAAGGATTAGCTTTCATTGATTAGGATTTGAAAACCCACAATTACAAACTCTCCAAGTGAGAGGAATTTTTTTGTCTAACCTAAAACCTTCATAAACTATCTCTAATGACGGGGGAAACAAGTATATAAAGGAAAGAGGGAAAAGGAGAAAAGAAAACAATGAAAAAGGGCGGAAGAAAAACGCATGTTGCCCAGAACGGTCACGGGCGTGACCTGGAGGGTCACGGAAGTGACAATTGAGGTCACGGGCGTGACGTGATTTCTGGAGCCAAAACAAATTTGCCATGGGAGGTCACGGGCGTGACCATCTGGGAAAATTTTCTGCCGACTTCAAACTCGCATAACTTTTTCATCCGGACTCCGTTTTAGGCCTATAATATATCAATGGAAAGCTCTCGGTGTGTACTTTAAGCTTTCAAAATTTGAATTCCCTCGGAGTTGTATTGAAGGAGTTATGATTAAAACAATGAAGGCACGCGCATTTCGAACCTTTGAACGCCTTCACCACCGTGTTTATTCTTGCCGATGGTTCCAGAGTCCCTTAGAAGGCTCGGGAATGGTCCTATTAAGACCTTAGATGACATCCTATGGCCCGGGGTCTTTGTAGAATGAAACACCACTCTTTTTGGTGACCGTAACGACCCTCAAAGGACCCGTATGCACCATGAAATGGATATTGAAACCAGGTTAGATTCGAGGAAAGGAGAGGGTGACTTGTAGCAAGTCAGGAACCGTAGGTGAAACAAAAGGTGAACCGATCCCACACGGTTCAAGTAGTTGGAGGATGCTCGTAGTTTAACCACTTGAATGTTGACTATTGGTTGAAGTTCTTTAGGTTCTTGGATGCGAGAGCTTAAATGCTTGATCTCTATTGATGAACCAAGTGAACAACACAGTTGCAGTCTTTAATTGGAAGAACAGAAGTTATTGAACTAGCTGGCAATTGATCATTGTCGCTTGTAGTTGGAGAGAGTTTGTAGTTCAATCTTCTGAAACTTTGCAGGTCTAGCCAAAGAACATAGTAGTAATTCTTGATCTTGACACGCTGACGATTTAGAGCCTTGATCTTGAGCTTATATATACTTTGATCCTTGACGCTTGGTAGCTAGGGGCCGCTTCGAGTTTGATCCCCCGAAAGAGGAAGAATTTGTCAGTCACTTATTTCTCTAGTGTTCTTTTACTCGACAGATTGGTTCTTACATACTTCTTTGGTAACTTTTGGTAAGTTTTTTAAAAAGCAGTTGGGTAAAAGTTAAATTTTGGTAAGTTTTGGTAATTTTTGGTAACTTTTGACAAATTCTGGTAACTTTGGTAAATTTACGCCAATATATCAAAATTATTTTTTTTGTTTTTTTAAGTTTGGTATTTTTTGGTAAGTTTCGATAAATTTTGGTAAATTTAGGCAAAAACTGGTAAATTTTGATAAATTGGAGTTACCCATGAATTTGACAGACCCTTACTCTGTTTGATTTATCTTTGACTGGGATGCTTGGCTGGTATTCGCTTGAAGTTGCCCAAGAAAATGTGTTCAAGAATTGGTTTGGGTATTACGGCTTCTATCTACCATCTCTGGTACGAAAGGAACTTCCACATTTTTCAAAATGGGGAGCGTAGTTTTGACTGTATTGTGGGTTCCATTTTGAATGATGTTCGGTTTAGGCTTGCTTGACAAGTGTTGCTTTGGGTTTTGTCTTTTGTTTAAGGCGGTGTTTATTTGTTTTGCTCCTTGGGTGGGATTGATGTTGTCCCTCTTCTAGGTATGCCTAAAGCATACTTGTACAATTCAGTTTTAGTTATGGAAAATCTAACCAATTTTCCAATATATATATATATATATATATATATTAATTTTATAATAACTCCACTTTGAAAAATAATGCATAAAATATTACTTTTATATATAACAATGATGATACCAAAAAGGTTGTCTTTAAATGGTAATGACTATTATCCTCTATGTCCCCCACCAAGGTTAAAGAGATGCCAGAAACAATTTCCTGCCAAAGTAAAATTTACGTACAGCAAGAATGGAAATACAAGGTGGAGTCTTCCACATAACACACATTAGAGTATACATAAAATACAACAACTATAATGCAAAACTACTTTGCTATACACAAAGCAACACAATGAGTCAATGACAGAATTTTGACACAAACTAACTTCCACGCCCTAGAAAGAAAAGAACAAATCACTGCAACCGAGATTGAAGCCACGGGTTTTAATTCGCTCCAATCTTAAGGATTGACCCATGCCGGGCCATTGCTAAATTATAATTATCAGCCTAAATTTGACCCTAAACACCAGCTTATCATCGGGATTTTCTGTACGAGCTACGGTGGAGGTAAGAATCACCAGGTATGGATTTACTTAACCGAGCATATGGTCAAATGCAGTTCCAGCTTGAAGGGGAACTCTCGGACCTCCAACATTGTGAAGCAGCTGTGCCAGCCATCTCTTGGTCGTCTGATCATCCTGAAACCACGCCAACAATCACATTATAAGAACATTGGAGGAAGAGATTGAATCATACATACCAAATAGGACACAAATAGCCACAATTCAAAATGAGATGAGATCTAAAATAGTAACGGAATTTTCCCATTTTTTGGTTGGGGTGGACTATACAGCCCTTTACAACTGCCAAATACCATCCTACTAGATCTCCATGACAAACTTCTCTAACAAATAAGATTAGGTGCAATGCCGTACAGCTTACGGGTTCCTATTTTTTTCAGTTCAGAAGATGCCAGGATATTACTCGGCATGAAACAAGACGACTCAGCATGAAACAAGACGACCAGGGAAACCTTGGACCATGCACGTAATAGAATACATATACTTTAATACTAAAATTGCAAAGATCTTCGGGGAGTATCTGCTAACCAGCAAACAATAGGAAGAAAGCTGTAGAGTACTTACACGAAGGCAACTTGCAAAGGTGCCATCTCTTAACATGTCGGGCAGACAGCTTCGCAGAGCATCACAAGCCCTGCAACACAAACGGCAAATAAGCCAAAAGTCCCAGAGATGAACCAAACATAATAGCTCCTGCAAAGCCACTAATCTACCTTGGATTATCTGAAAGTCGAAGGTAACATCTGATGATATGTTTGAGCAGCCGTGAAGAAGGCTGCTCAGCTAATGCAGCAACCATGTTTGCTAGCACTCTTCCGACAGCAAAAAAGCGCTCCGCTGTAGTACATATGTAATCCAAGCCTACATCATCCAGAAGAATCTTTTGGACTATAAATGTTGCCACCTGTTAGCATGACACTAGTCACCATCAATATATAACTCACTGCATCTAGAAGCATCAGCTGTAAGCAGGATGCCAAATTAAAGTCGATCGTAACCCTCTCACCACTGTTCCATTCATCAACATTAAATTACACTAGAAGATGAAAATCACCCGCAGTAACTATTAGAATGAACAAAAAACCAGCAGTCCACAAAATATAAAAATAACACAGTTCATCAGGTAGATGAAGAAGGTCTCAAAATGCATGGTTCTACCTTGTTTTAGTTTTCCTCAACTTATATAGTTTTTATTGGGGACTTATGCAGCCATGAACTCCGACCTCTTTTGTGTGTGTGGGTGGGGGGGGGGGGGGATGAGAGGAAATAAAAGCAAAATTTGCAATTGAGAGAAAGGAATAGGAACATAATTTTAATTTTTTTTTAAGCATGTCATGCACATTAGTGTAATCATGGAATAGGCAGGTTAGGAGGTTGTTCAAAAAAAAAAGGGGGGGGGGGGGAGGGGGGAGCAGGAGGTGGAAAGAGAGATAAGGGTCAAGGGAAGGGGAAAGTAGAACAGGTAGAAAGCTTACTGTTTTCGACAATTCACTGCCCATTTCCATAGTACGCAGGCACAATGGAATTATTTCTGTTGAGAGGAGGAAACTTATGACCTCCGTGTCATCAACCTGAAAAGGGAAATTTGTAGTTTAGACAAGGGTATGCCAAAAAGATAATTGTAGCCTCATAAGATTTACATACACAACCAAAATATGAACTGGTACATCAGAGACAAGAGAGACAAAAGCACAAGGCTTTCAAAGTTCATGTTCTCAAATGGACAGACACAAATGAACGAATAGGCAGAAGCCAACCAAGTTAAAGCTAATAATATAATACAATTGGTAAATGTGTAATCACCTATAAATTTTCACATAATACACCTAATGTACACAAATATTACACCACGATCAAGGACTTACAAAGATCTAAGTGGATCACTCTATCATAACCACATACTCTGTAAGTCGATAAATAGACTGATCACTGATGATTCAGAATGAAATGAGACATCCACTAATCTTCAACTCACACAAGTATAGAAAAGAAATAATTCCCTTGAGAATCTACAGTCTCCGTAAATTTCAAATAGCTAATGCAACATTATATAACCCAATCTTTTGTCTCTAATAAATTGTCTCGTTAGGCTACAACAGCCCCCCCCCCCCCACCAAAAAAAAAAGAAAAAAAGAAAAAGCACCAAATGCAAAATAAAAATAAAAAACAGACACAAGATGCAAAGACCACATGAGGACGAGCTGTCATCATACCTTTACCAGTGCACCGATGACACCCAAGCTAGTTAGCCTCAAATACTCAAAGGGCCTGGACTTGCTGGTTGTATTGAGGAATGGATATAAATATAGAGGGATGTGGGCTGCAAAAGAGAAACCAACCATGTTAATGCTATCAATTTCAATTGTTCCAATATAAGTCTGTTGGGTTTCTTAACACCCTTTTTCATTGCTTTCAAAAAAATAGTCACTTTAATTGACTTGGGATAGGAATACAAGCTTTGCACACAATCCTCCACAATTCTTGTAATAGCCATACTCAGCCCACATGCTTCAATTCATTTTACTGCTCCCTCCAAATATAATTGTCAGTTTGGAGGGTTGAGGAGTTACCAAGAAGATGATAGTTAATGGAGACAGATTATATTCATTGCCAAAACACCCATACTTTAAGAGCAAGACTAGAACTTTAAATGATTGTAAGCTTTATTTCCTGGAATTACTTGATAATTTGTATAAAGAGAGCCTAGGAGTTTGAGGCTTTGTGAATTTTGACTTTGCCCCCCTTTGTAAATGGATGACATCGCATTGGTGTCCATAAATATATATATTTTCAATAACTTACAAAAATACTTTTATCAGTAACAATAAATTAGCATTTTATAAAGGCAAATATAGTATAACACTCATAAATATTACATTGAAATTGTAAAGTGACAAATATTATGGAACATTAGAAGACAGTCAAAGTGACAAATATTGAACAAAGGGAAGAACATCATTTTACCCAAATTTCCACAAAGTTTACCCAAACTTACCTGAACTTACCCAATTTATTGAAACATAATATATGAAAGGAAATCTTTTCATTTGTTTTATTTCACAAATAATATATTTTTATGATTTTGTTGGAAAAGTAATTTTAACGTCATATTTTTTTAATCTATGATGGATTTGTCTCACAATCTTCTCCCACATTTACCCCAACTACCGAATTTGCTGCAAAACGCAATTCAAATTTTTTTTTTAAAAGTTATATATGTTACTACAGCTAATATATTTTTATGATTTCTGAAAAAATATTTTTAGCTTTAATTTTGTTTTTTTAAAATTTATTATGAATTTTTCACAGTTCACCCTCACATTTACCCAAAAACCTGAACCACCCAATTTCTTGTAAAATAATACTTGAAACAAAAAGAATGTATCCTTTTCAACACTAACATGTTTTTATCATTTTAAAAAAAAATAGATTTAATTTTAATTTTGCATATTTGCAAATTTATTATGAATATTTTCCTCAGTTCTCCGTATTTACCCATCATCCCAATACTACCCAAAGTTAACCCGAAATTATGTTCACCTACCCTAATATAAGCTTGTCCTTCAACTTCTATGATTCTTGTAATTGCAATATTGAGCTCACATGATTCTATTACTTTAGTGTATCTATCACTTTATCCCAAGGCCTTTTAACCTCAGGGTAATCCCATGTAAAGTATGACATGTATCACATTGACTCTTTTTTTCGATCTCAATACACACCAAGATCTAATCCCACCTAAAGTGACAGGAAAAAAGTTGAACACAAGGGGGTGGAAGCAGATTAAACGATTGCATATGAAACCAAAAAAAAAAAAAAAACATTGCAGAAACGAGAAATGGCAACAATGATGAGTTTTGTACAACAAGAATACAAGTGTTTAAAATAGAAACAAGCAAGAGATACACAGGAGCATCCTATTTTTAGGGGAAAGAAGGGAAATACCACTAAAAGAACAAGATTTCACCCTATTTACATGACGAAGTACTTAATCACGACTACAGCCATGTACAGAAAGGATTACTTGGATTACCCTGCCAGGAAACTTACCATTTAAGAATAACATCCGTGTGTCAGGATGGGATGCAACACACTGCACAAGGCAAAGCAATTATAGTCTTAGTTTTCGAGATTACAAAGAAATATGGTCTACACAGTACGCACACATGCGGGTGCACACAGCAACACACACATCTTCATCAAAAAAGGCACACTCAGGTTCTAAAGGAATATTTTATTGATTGCGCAACTAAACCCTATACAAATGTTGCTTAATTTAGCATGCTATACAAATGTTGCTTAATGCTTCAAGGATGAATACATACTTTAATTTAATATTCACTATGAATGTAGGATTTTGTTTATCAATTGAGTGTAAACTATGCAACTAACAGGTTAAAAGTTGAAGAGAAAACAAAATGAAAAGTCTGAACCATCAATAGACATTCTTGTTTATTTCAAAAAAAAGCAAAACTTTCAATCTAGCCTTCAAGATGTGACACAAAATTTTTTTCTCCTTGTCCACTATTACGCGATAGAAAAACCAACATGCTTACAAACTATGAAACAAAAAATACCTAAAACATAATTTACAAAGCATGCGTGTAGCACGTGTCTAAAAACTAGTTTATCACGGACTTTCAAGTGGCAACAGAACATGATAAGTGTCGCATATATTTCTTAGTAATAGATTCAAAGTCATGCCCATGAATTCATCCAAGTCCAAGACAAGCTTCAATATTAAATCTGGTGTATATTTTGCTAGTCATAGATTCAAAGTCAAGCCTATGTATTCATCCAAGTCCAAGGCAAGCTCCAGTAATGCAAAGGATTAGTTCAAAAGATCCACAGAACTCATGGTAACAAAACTGTTGGATTCTATCCAGCAGAAGCCCATTCCATCGATGCATCTGAGTCAGAAATTGGTGTTGTCCAATCTCAAGAAGCCAAATCAATTGCCTATTCCAATGAAAAACTTAATGAAGCGAAGCACTCAATCTATGGTAAAGAGTTTAATGCAATCATTAGAGCTATAGAGCATTAATCATAGAGTATGATAAAATCATTAGAGCTATAGGCATTAGAGACCTTATCTAACTGGTGGAAAGTTTATACTACATTCATATCACAAAATCTCAACACAAACTCAATCCCAAGTGCGCTAACTGGGTTGAATGATTTGAGAATATACAGTTCTTCCACTCTTTGATTCACCCTAAAGCTGGAAACCTCAATATCTAGGAGATTCATGTCATTTAATACTCTGCATTCAAGAGTGCTTGGTTTTCAGCACCTC
The DNA here is from genome assembly GCA_029582165.1 of Portulaca oleracea. Lineage (NCBI taxonomy): Eukaryota > Viridiplantae > Streptophyta > Magnoliopsida > Caryophyllales > Portulacaceae > Portulaca > Portulaca oleracea. Next base: position 9,415,255 of record CM055868.1, read on the forward strand.
AAAATTATGTACTCGGAGATAAAGATTCCAAGAATTGTTCAAATAAGTAGTAACCATGCACAAGGGTTGTTCCATCTTAATCAAGGATGTGTTCAAAGGAAACAAATTATGAATACCAAAGGGAAGTATCAAGGAATTACTGATTTCATAAGTATATGGAGGATGCTTGAGAAGTCATTTTGGTATGGGGTCACTTTAGTATAAAGAAAACTTGTTTGATGCTGAAGGAACACTAGTAGGTGTTGGTTAGGTCACTTCGCATTCTGTTAGAAGTCATTTTCTTGCTTGGGAGGGTGCCTTTGGTAGGGAATCGAACAAGAAGAGAACTGTGGCTATTCCTCATGTTATTTTTCGGACTATTTGGAGAGAAAGGAACCAAAGGGTTTTTGAGGGGTTGAAACTCTTGTCCAACGCTTGAAAGATAATCTTATGAAGTCTCTCTACTTTTGGGTTACTGGGAAGTTTAGCTGTTTGCCTTTTGATGTAGTGGATTTTGTGGATAGCCTATACTCTAGTTGTACATAACTTTGTAGGATGCCTCACAAGAATCTGATCTTGTCATCCTACTAGTAATGTATCTTATTTTCCTAACAAAAAAGGAAAAAAAAAAAAAAAAAAACAGGTGTTCTATCTACAAAGAGTCACAATCTTGACTCAATAGCCGTATACACCCTTGTCAGTTTCTGAAGGTTATATCATTATTGGACTCCCAAGAACAAAGGTAAAGACTCCAACATGGTATCAATAGATAGATCTTCACAAATGGCTCATTGCATACCTTGTCATACTACATACGATGCTTCTAGAGTGGCTGATCTTTACTTCCAAGAAGTGGTTAGATTGCAAGGCATAGCAAGAAGCATTTTTTCCAAGACAGACACCAAGTTTCTTATTCATATTTGGATTACTCTTCAAAAACGATGGAACCAATCCCAAGTTTGGCACCGCCTTTCACCCAAAGAAACATGGCCACACTGAATTCTCAACTAGAACTCTTAGTTCATTACTAAGAGCCTTGGGGGAAAAAGAGTGCCAATGCTTGGTATACGTTGCTAACACATACAAATTAGCTTTCAACACGGCAAGAAGCAAAGCCACAAGTCTATCACCATCTCAGGTGGTATAGGGGGAGAATCGATCCCCTCACTCCAGTTGATCTAGCTACCATACCAACAGGAAACATCTAAAAAGTTCAGTTTTGAAGTTGATGAAGGGGCAAAAGAGATCAAAGAACTACACCAGAAAGTGACAGAAAGGACATACGCGTGCAATGAACAAGCTAAGTCCACGGCTAACAAGAGAAGGAGAATTGTCGACTTCTGACTAGGAGACCTAGCATGGATTCACCTCAGGAAGAACAAATTTCCTTCCAAGAGACAAGGAACATGTGTTCCTAAAGCAAATGATCCCTATGAATCTTGGAGAAGAGAAGGCCAAATGCCTATAAGCTATACCTTTGAAATGGCTATGGAGGACATGCAACCTTCAATGTTGCATATATAAGGGTGAACTATGAAGAATAAGAGAACATGCCTAGTTTAAGGGCAAACGCTTATTAACTAGGGGGAACGATGGGAATCAAATAAGTCTACCTCAGTGCTAGATCAACAAACCCTCCAATTTTTTTTTAACAATAGGCAATAGTCCAGCACGTCAGGCCCCCTTTCACATTGGTACACTAACCCGACGGCCTCATAACGGACAGGATAGGGATGTCAATGCCCTACACAGGGCCCACACCTTCCATTCACAACACACTCCCGCATCTTGGTAAATAGAATCGAACCCTAGGGGATGGAAGGGTGGAGGGCTTGCCACTAAGGCAAGCCCCAATCGACAAAAAACCCTCCAATTGGGTCTGCATCGGACAAGGATAGCCATACAGCGGTAAATCAAGTACTACAGAATCCAACAGGACGAGGGTCAAAAATACAGACTGACACCATGTCTGTTTGTCCACAGGAACTTCAGGGTTTGATTTTCCAATGGCAAATTTGGGCAGTTTAAGCTTTCCAGAAAGCTATCATATAAGTTAGTTGAAGTTCATTTGAGCCCTCAAATGAAGCTGTCAAGTTAACCCACTGGGTAGAGCTTAATCTGGGCCAACTAATAATTTGCAGTTTTGCTGCACATATTTTCCCTCCAGGTTTCAGCTACTCAATAACATCACTAGTGATTCAGCAGGTTGGCAGCATCGTCTTAGCCATGAATATAAAATAAAAGATTACTTTTGAAAAAAATGCCCAAGGAAGTGATGCAATGCTAAATGTGTGCATGCTCCATGGTAGAACTTTAGATGGGTCATTTTCTTTAGTATAGAGGTTTTGTTTAACCTCATTTTTAAGCTAAGTAGGTTAATTAAGTTGTACTAAGTCTTGTTAAGTCAGATTAGAGATTTCCATCCTGTCAAGAACCCTAAGTAAGCAAGGGTGAACTAATGTATGCTTGCTCTATAAAGTCTAGTCTTTTAATCGCGCTTACTCACTCGAGTTTTATAAATTGAGATTTGACCTGCCTTGTGGGTTGGTTATAGCTCTCGAGCTCTAACTTCATATCTTGAATTGGGTATTCAAGAGGTGATCAGTTAGGCTTGTTGATTAGATCCGGTGGTGTTTCCGTATCTTGGTTTTGCAAAGTCAGGTGGTATTGGTGTTTCAGCATAGACAGCAAGTTCAGCCTTGTGTTTCCTTAAGTGTGGTGCTTCTGTATGAATCAAAAATCACTAGATTATCCTTTTGGTATTTTGTTTTCTTCTTTCCTAGATCCTTTGTTTTATAATTTCATTCAGAAAGTGTTCCTAGCAGGAAAGTTGGTGCACTATGATCTTATCTTTGCAACCATACATTGGTCAAATCATTTCAATTTTTGTTCTTTCCAATCTTTCATGGCCACATATTCTCTTAATTCTTTAGGAGGAAAATCAAGTTAGCATGGTCAGCAAAAATTTATCTTTTCCTCCCATTGAATTTTGAACACAGAAATCAAAAATTTATACTCAAATCTCTTCAATACCAAAGTTAACCACAATGAATATGTTTTTGCCACCAACCAAGCCAAAACAAGAATAAGGAGGGTCAAACCTGTAGAAGAGCAAGAGCATTGCAGACTCGGTTGGATTGAACTGGGGTTAGAGCTGGCGGTGACAGAACAGGATATATGGAAACAATCTCCTGAAAATACAGGAAATTGCAATGCGTTAACACTCATTAACAACCTCCATGAATACGCAACAAAAATTAGACAAACGAGCAGCGAAATCCAAGCAAAGCCAATCAACAAACCATAAATAAAATATAAAAAAAAAAACAACGAATAGAAGTAACGCTGGAGATCAGAGTAACCTGCAAAAGGGCAGCAATAGTTCCAAAAGAATTCCACAGCAACGGGGCCAAATCTTGGAACAATTCTCTTTTCTGAAACCGAGAAGTCAACAAACAAAGATGAGAAGATTACAAACAAAAAAGAAAGAAAGAATGAATGAATGAGATTGAAAACCCTAATTGGAGAAGGAAAAAAGGGGTTACTTTGGAAAGTTCGAGAAGGGCGTTTTCACGGCGTTCAGGATTGCTGAGGTCGAGAACAAGAAGCTCGGCGGAATGCATTTTCCGATCAACGTTGGGTTGAACTCCGGTGAGAATGCCGGAAGATACGCCTTGACCGTACGATGGTGCGTTCAAAGAGAGAGTGTGCGGCAGATTCGCCATAAAATTCTCTCTTTCTCTAGTTTCTGTTGATAAATTTCTGTCTTGGTTTTCAGATTTTGCCCAACCCCAACCAGCTGAGTTGCTCACGGAATAATCCTCCCACTCCATATTAAGTTTTTTTATATTTTTTTTCCTTCCCCGTAAACATTTACATAACTCCAGGTTCAAGATGTTCCGTTTCATGATGACTAGCTGGCCAACGGTAATATTTTTTTAAAGGTTTTGTCTTAGTTGAAAAAAAGTTCAATTATGATAATTAAAAATGTATTTCATCTTTTAAAAATTAAAATTAATGTATAATCTACCATCACAATAATTGTGCTCTCTTTTAAAGATAACTTAAGGTGTATTATGCTCTTATATGTATGCCCCAAATGATCCACATGAGAGAGGAGTAGGTTGGAACCAGATGAGATCTCTTAAAGCAAACATTGTAGAACCATTCATTCTTGTTGGAGATTTTGACGAGATTTTAAATCCCGGAGAAAGAAGAGGGAGTACTTCAATAATGAAAGGGATGAGGCAACTCCAATACATGATGTAAGATCTACAGCTGAATGATTTTAATGAGGTTTAAATCCAAGAGAGAGGGCTTGTGATTTTCCACCCAAAGACAACGCAAGTAAAAAGCTTTGTGCTTGTGATACGACATCTACAAATGGGATCTTGACAAGTCAAGGGCTAAGGCCACAGATTCTTAAAAAGCAATGTCATATCTCTTGGTGTGTTGTCAAACTATCATTGCATAGTGAAGGTGTGTTTGGGGCTTGTGAGTGGTATACTATCTACTTTTTCAATTTGCATGGTACTATGTTTTTCCAAGAGTGTAGAGGGTATTAGTGCTATGTTGTATAACCGGACCGGACCGGACGGTTTGACCGGTTCAACCATGAACCGGCAAGTTGACCGGTCTGGTTCCAGGTTTGACTCTGCTTACTGGTTCAAATGGGAAAATCCCGGCAAAACGGTTCAACCGGGTGAACCGGTTGAACCGCCCGGTTCACGATCAGACCGGAATTTTGATAAATTAATTTTAAAAAACCAGTTTTTGGCCGGTTCAATCCGGTTTTTGGCCGGTTCAATCCGATTTTTGGCTGGTTTAATCTGGTTTTTGGCCGGTTCAATCCGGTTTTTGGCCGGTTCAATCCGGTTTTTGGCTGGTTCAATCTGGTTTTTGGTCGGTTCAATCCGGTTTTTGACCGCTTCAATCTGGTTTTGACCAATTCATGTTGTGTTTGTGTCGGTTTAATTATTTTGGTAGCTTAATTATTCTTCAAGCATATTAAAGTTTTTTAATTCGTGACCAGCTCATGCCGATTTTGACCGATTCAACCGTCACCCGGTTCAACCGGTCTAATCCGGCCAAAACGGTCCGACCAGTTGAACAATTGGCCCACTGAGTCAACTGGTTCAATGACCTGTCCAGTTCTGACAACATAGTATTAGTGGTGGGGTTGTGTATGCAAATATGATGATAGTCTTTGGGTCTTGCTTTGTGGGTATTACTCTTGTTGTGTGGGTAATTCCACCCTTTGTGTATCTGTTTAAGGTATCTTTTGTGTTAATTTATTTGGTTGAATAAAATGGCTAAGAGACCTCTAATTATCCAAAAAAAAAAAATTTCCATCGTTTAATTCTGTTTCTATCAACTAACCTTAGCACCTTAAGTTGACATTATGTCAGAGTTTTTGCACTCCTTGAAATAAATTTGTAAACATCTTATTCCTACACCCTCTAGAGTTTAATATCTTCAATGAAATTTTTAGAGAACAAGATCTTTTTTAGTGAACCGAACAAATGCACCATATAATAAATGTTTGTACACAAGATCATTCTTATACGAGCACAATAGAACAATGCATTTACATTTCCTAAGAAGACAAGTGCCTTTACATGGTATTTGAATGATTTAAACCATTTTACCTCCATATTATGCCCAAATGGAGTGAATAGGGACATATAGCTTCCGAAAACACACATCGATTCACTAATTGAATGCACTATATGCCACCCTAAATTATAACCAACCACCCTAAACTTTCATCTTGGCAATACTAGGTCAGTTTTCCCTGTATGTTGCTATCCACGACGTTTCTTGTGGGAGTTGAAATGACAACTGATGCGGAGGTAGCAATCATTCGTTGCATGCACATAACATACATCACATCTTCTCACAATCGTCGTCACAATGAAGACGTTCACTGTCGATAGATCTGTCCTTTGACTGCTCATCCAAAATGATACTCCACATTTCAATAGCACAAGTAGTTAGAAGAAAGGTTTCATGTCCCCATAACTATTGTTGTTTGCTCCGTCAATGGAGCAAATCATATTCTTGATATACGAGTTAATTTGTACACCTGCAAATTATCACTAAGTAATGTCATGAACTATCCCCACTATAAAAAATCTACATAATGAAATTTGTACACCTGCGAAAATGTTATTCAACTAGAATCGTAAATCAGATTGGAGGATCGAAGAATCGTAATATTATTCAAGTAGAATCAAGGATTGGATTATCAAGGTGCATTCAAGCCAACATATGCTGATAATCTTGTTGATAGCTCTACTTTCAACACACATCCTTTGAATTCCATCTTTCATGGGCACTAATAGGGCAACACAAGGATTTAGGTTTTCATTGATCATTCCTTTGCTCAACAAATCATCTACTTACCTCTAGATCACATTGGTGTCAACAGAGGTGTTCTCTAGGCAGATTTACTAGGTTAGACTAATCCTAATACAAGATCGAGCTTATCCTAGATGGCTCTTCATGGGGGTAAGCCAATGGGCATTTTAGTGGGGAAAACATGCTCAAATTGGTTCAAAATGAAGGTGATGAAGGGATGAGTGGTTGAGGGAGATGTTTGAGGTTAAGTACCAAGTAAAATCAACCTCCGTAAAAGAGCTAAATTCAGTTTTGTCAGTTTGAAGGTTCAGCAGGACTATAGGATTAATTTCTTGGTTTTCGGATTAGAGAGGGTCGGAAGGGGGGGGGGGGTGAGGGTGAGGGTGATCTTCTTGTGATCCTTGGTGATGGAATAGGAGTTTAGTCTCCCATTATGAGGGACATCTCTGTGACAAGGCCATGGTTTGCCAAGACAACATGGGAAACATCCATTGGAATGATGCCATACCATATTTCATCCCTATAACTCCTAACTATTGACAAAGAAAGCAAACACCTTAGGTTGATTTATGGATGGTATATGGCCAAGGGTGAGGGATTTCAGCAAGTTTTAGCTTGTGCACCAAGACCCTGAAAGCCGCATTGGCGCAACTACTCCCATCAATGATCAAGGTATAGACCTTGTTATTGATAGTGTATATTGTGTGTAAATATAAGATCTTGCTGCTTCTCGTGATTTTGAGTAACAAATTTGCTTAAGGTCCTCCTAATCACTAACATTTTCTCCTTCATCAAGTCCTTTCATCTCCTCTATGGCTTCAACACAAAACGACTCATTCTCCCTTCTTCCTCCTCTAAGGTACAAACAGCCTGATATTCAAACTTAAGGCAATGTGTGCTAGTTCTTGGCACCTAAAATATCACCTTGTTTCATGGGTAGGCTTTAGCTTGTACCTGGAGTTTTCGAGGCAGTAAGGGGGTGAGGGCTGCTTTGTGGAGTTAAATGAGGTTTCTCTAGTAGGGGTAGAGCTTAGATTGAGCTTTGATAACCTCTCATTTGCCTCTACAACCCTACTCTATGATCAAAGAGTTAAGTTAATCGAAACTGAAATAAGGATACAAGCTAACTACATTGGAGATTATCTCCTCAAGGCCAACCATATAACTCACAAGGGTTTGAGGCTCAAATCACACTTCCACAACAGACCATCATACGCCCTAGTGTACTCTTCTACAATCTTAGGACCTTATTGAAGATTATAGAGCGTCTGATAAATTTATCTCCTAGGTAGTGTCTGATAAACTGAGGCTCACATCTTATCCTTTCCCTTTTCAAGTCTCTTGCTATGGACATTCGCGAGCAAACAGATGCATGCTTCCCCAGTTTAATGCAAGACGTTAAAACTTTTTTGTCCTTCAGGATGTCCTTGCACTCAAAGACTCTTTCAACTGTTTGCAACCAATCTAGGAACATGATCAGGGTCTAATTGATCCTCAAACTCTAGAATATCACCTCTAAAATCATACTTCTAGAGCTCTTATGTGTGGTCTGCATTCAAGCCAACATAGATGATGCTAACTAATATAAACAAGCCCAATTGAAAAAAATATCAACAAGTCTGCTGGACTGTTTAAGGATCTAAAAACGAAGACAATTCACAATTGGCACAAGCGTCGGAGGCTAGCTTAGGACATCATAACCTTAAAAGGCCAAAATAGGCTTTCCTAGATCAACCCAGACAAGATTGAGCCAACCAAATTAGACACCAGTTGAAGGTTAGTCGGACCCTTTGGTAAATTTAAGTTTATATTCAATTTGAGTTTCTAGGCTAAAGGAAATGAGCTTGTCACTTGGACCTTAGCTAATCTCAAAGAGAACATAAGTGTGGAGCACTCTGTTCGATCAACGCCTAAGGGCTTAAGCCCATTTACACTACATAATGAAAGACAAACACTTAATGAAACTTCAAGCAGCGTAACTAGGCTTAGTGAACAGCAATCTGCTCAGTCTCAAAGTTTCTGGATGATCTAAAGTTGATAAAGGAACACGATACACCAGGGAAGAGCCCTTAAAGTGGACTAGATATATAAATCATCACTAACCACCCTAAAGAGACCCCAAGGATCACCACTAGAATCTGCGTGATTCTAGATACAGCCTAAGGGAGTTTAGAGAGTTATAAGGAGCCACAACCAAGCTAAATGTTTTCATATAGCTCAAGTGTGTCCTGACAAAGAGCGGGGCAACCCTTGTATAGGAAAAAGGCCCTCTTAATCAACATTAAATCACTGAGGATAGTGAACCCTTAGTCAGACACTTAGCTTAGTCTAATCTGACTTTAACTAAGCTCTACTCTCACTAAGATATTACAATGGTGCTATAATACATGGGTGTCATACAAACAGTATTATAAGGTTGAAGAGACACCTGAGTTGCTCAAAACGACAAAACAGCAAGCAGGCAACCAAGCAGCTCAAAACATCAAAAGAGTGACTGCATTCTTTTCCTCAAATCAGAAGCTTTCCTTCTCCTTTTATTTCAATCCAATTGGGATGACTATCAAGTAGGATGACAATGGTGCTGGAAAGGTTGTATTTGAGCTGGAAAAGCAGTTGGAATAATAGCAAACAAGCAGGCACACAGCTGTCAAAATGGGCTTAATTCTGCATCGTTCTGGATTTTGTACTAATTGAGTTATCAAATTAGTGCCGCCTTGGGCTCAAAGAAACATTTCGAAAAGCTAACTCAATGAACTAAATGGTGGGCGAAAAGTGAGAACAAGATCATAACTCAGTTGCAAGATGTGCAAGTGAAAGGTACAGATAGTGAACTGGATGTCTAGACTGTTTCTAGCAGTGAACTTTCCATGCATTCTTGGACTGTCGCATTGTTATCGTTGATAATTTCTGGTGTCACTGAACTTTTTCAATGATCTGTGAATTAGTTGCTCATGCCTTCCTTTGAATTTGTTCAGTTATCCATTTGGGTTGTAAGCTCTATATATCTTCAACAATCATGAGGACATAGCAGTGGTGGACAGTTCAGGAGGGAAGAGAAGAGCGAGGGAGGAAACCACTCCGACAAAATTCTCAATTAGGATCGAAAATCTCCATTTCTTGATCATACCAGCCATCTATATAGCTGGTGTGGCGGATGCCTACTTCTATTATGAAGCAAATATTTATCTAACAGATTCACCTCTCACCTAGTGAATCAGGTGCAAAATGTGTCTATAGTCCTACGAGCAATGATCAATCTGACTTATAGATTCATATGTACTATAGAGTACAAAAACTAAGTACAATCATCAATTTACAAGTAACAAACCTGTGCAGTTCTACTAGGAAGCGGCACTTGTAAACTGTTCTGGAGGCCATCACTTCTGCATGGGGGAAGGAAATTGAGTTCAGAGTAAAAACAGAAACAGAAACCAAAAAAAAAAAAAAAAAAAAAGTGTTAAAGACATAATTATGCAAGCTAATAAAAGGAAATAGATAGAGATAAACCTTTTTCCAAAGCTTTTCTGAACATAGAGATCATTGGTGATCATCCCTTGACCTCCATATTTCTTCTCATCCGTATTTATTACAATCTGCAACATCAAATTCAGTGATACCCATATTTAGTTGCAAGCTGTGTTCTCACTTTGCATCTACTTAGTCTGTTAAATACTGCAGGCACCGAAATAGAGTGGGAAACAGTTACAAGTTATACCATGCCAGGGTGCATTCCCAGACTATGGCACTCCCCCCCACCCAAACCCCCCCCCCCCCCCCCACCACCCAATATATATATATATATCCTTTTTATCAATTGCTCCTCCCAAACAGATCCCACCTCTGTGGGCACTACCACATAGGTAGCCCCTGGTACCATAGTAACCATACCATACAAGGGTTAGCCAACAATTGTGGCATAAACAACAGAAGGCCAGGTTTTATGTCATATTTCCCAAGGAGTAGATATTGGATTACGGTGAAGTATATCAAAATATATCATTCAAGTAACCTCTGCCACATTTGATCTATTAAAATTTAGAGTACGTTGAGAACATCTTGATGTTCTTATTTTAGGGGCTAGCCAATAAGGTCCAGATAGCAACCTAAGCCATAAACCTCCTCCAAGGTATGTAGTCTTGATGTTCCTGGAGTTTGTGCTCCAAATAGGGTCATTGTTCACTTGCATATATTAGGTTGGTCACTCTCGATTGTGCAATTGTTCACTTGCAGATATCTTCGAGCACAAACTCCAAGTGCATGTAATATAATTGTTGGAAACATGAATTTTGAGGTAAGCCTAAGCATTTGGTCCAATTGTCTCACATTCGGGGTAAGTAGTGAACATTGAAGTAATTCTCTCACTGAGCCTCTAGGTTCCGGCTTCCATTTCGGGAAATGAACATTAGTAGCAGAAGGCCTTAGGCAGATTTGATATATAAGCTCTGACAGCAGCTAGGCAATAAATCTTGAGCATCAATCTAAAGTTAGGAACTTGAGGCTAATCAAAGTATCAAACTGCCCAAACAGCCAAAGACTAGCCAAAGACTAGCCAAAACAAAGCAAAAGCAAATTTCAATATGATGAAATTTTTCAGAGTAGAAAGTAGCATATATAGACATACTTGATATTCTCCAGCTTCTTCAACCCCTACACTATATCTTTCGTAGGAATTAGTTGGATGGAAATTAAAGACGAACAGGAGAGGCCCTCTTGTGAAAGAAATTACCTGTTAACAAGAACATCAAATGCAAGATCAAGATTAACAGCAACACAAGCACAAATTGATTGTACCACACTTATGGTCCAATCGTAGGAAAAAGATATATATTGATAATAGGATAAGAACAGATGCTCAACTAGCACCATACAGAGTCATGTACAAACAAAAAAAACAAACTGTCCACAAAAGCTACAGCATCAAAAGAGGACGAGCAAAACCTCTCATTCACCCAAAAGAAGAGAGACTTGACAAAATTCTCTCAATCTTTGAAGAGGGATTTCAACCCCCTCAAAAACCCTTTGGTTCCTTTCATTCCAGAAAACCCAAAAAATTACGGGTGGTAGATTTTGTGGGAAGCCCATTAACAACATTTCAACTTCCTGTGGACATTTCACTATGTGAAGACTGAAAAAGCCAACACAAAAAACAAGCATGAAAATACATCTTCTTTCCCTGATGATTGAATCATTCACCTGGTGCATAAGGATATGAATATGATTCATTCATGACAGGTAGACTACAAGAACAAATAGACATACCATAGTCTCATCATTTACATGATGGACATCGGGTAAACCTCTTGACAGAACTCTCTCTGCTTGATCCAGTTTCATCATGTCCTAAAGAGCATAACAAAGAAAATGCACTGAATTCAGCATCTAATGTGAACTGCTCATAATACTGATGATTGGCTTGCACCAATTAGCAAGATTTCCTTCTCTCAGTTTTTTTCCCCTTCTGTTTGGGAGGGATGTTTGTTAAAAACAAAAAAAAAAGGAATATACAAGTCAAAAAGTAAAACATTATTAATTGTAGAACTCAAACCTTGTCAAACAAAAACAAAGCGTGATGAATTCCTCCATCATTCAACAGTTCCCAGCGACGGGTTGCAAGTTCAAATGAGTCGTTGCCTGCTGTTGGGAATTCAACTCTCTGAAGAGTGAAAAGGAAAGGTATAAATTAGAAAATCCTCATGGTCATGAAGCATTTAGAAAGAAAAAAAATATCACCTTTGGGTGCCCGAACTCGTTGCCCATGAAATTAAGATAAGCGCGGCCACCAATGCTAAATGTTATCAGTCTGATGAGCTGAGGAAGAAAGAAATGAACTTATCTAAGAAGAGATAATTGCAATAAAATACCATCACCGACATGCAAACAAGTAGTTCCCCCCCCCCCCCCCCCCAAAAAAAAAAAAAGAAAAGGAAAAAAAAACCTTATTCTTCCAAAACTAGTAAACTACACCAAAAAAAAAAGGTTAAAAAAGGTTTTTTTTTTTTTTTTAAGCTGCCCAAGAACATTCATATCACCTGTGTGACTATTTATACCAGCATAACATGCTATTTCCATAATTCTGTGTGCTTACTGCACAAACAACAGAATTTTCTTGATTAGCCAACTAGCCAACTATAGTATTCAATATTATTGTTCCACTTATAAGGGACAGGATAACTTATCAATAAGGTAGGTTGATGCCTAAATCACGGAATAATATCCCTAAATGAGCATAGCAAGGCAGAAATCCCAGCCTGGCATATGCATGTGAATTGGGGGGAGTGTTATTTCTGGCAGGGTGTCAGGTGGTAATAAAATAATGAAGGCCTGGAAGCTGCTGGTAGATATAACCTCAAACGAAATTGATAAGAATAAAGAAACATTAGCCTAGGAAAATTGATCTCAAGTGTATGAGGTGCATGATGGGCTTCAAATGTATACAGCCAAAAGTTTCCCACTCATTGGTTATTCAACAGTAGAATTCAGGGATGCACGAATTTTTCCACCCACGTCCACTTTTAGGAATAAGTGCCATAGACAATTAGCTAAACCAAGCAACTAAGTCGGAAAACATGATGGACAATAGAAAGTCCAATACAAGGCATCGTAAGAATTCATAACTCATCATCAATAAAACATGAATATGGATAGGGTGCCAATCATACTTTGTGCAGTGAACACCCTCTTAGCAATGAATCTGTTGATTCACTTGGCTGATCTTCCTCGCTCCCAAACAATATCTCAGCAAATGAACGTCCTCCCGATATGGACTGAACATGGAAGAGAGAGCAGACCAAAGATCCATGAGCTCACTAAAAATAGCTTCCATCATAGAGATTTTATTGACGGTTCAAGGGTGAATGTCAAACAAGAGAAGAAATTTTCATACCTGGCTGTGATTTTCAGCATACAGAAGCATTTTGTTTGTATATTGTCTGTTGCCCATTAATGTAGTCACAATCTGCATCATACAAACATATCCAGTGAAAAGCATGTCTATTTTCAAGATGATTATCATATCAAATCAAAAAAGAACTTGTTCGAGTCTAATTTGTAAACCAGCACAACCTTACTCATATTCCATTCGTTGTCAGGAACTTTCTCAAGATAGGACAACCACATTTCTGATGCTGAAAGATTGACATAGTAATCAAATCCGAGTCCACCTTGTGAAGTAGCCTCACACAATCCTGGATAGTAAGATGCCTGTAAAGTATGTCAACCTATCTTAGAGTCGAAGTACAATGGTGCAAATCAAAACATCTTAAAAATCAGGATTGCATCTTTCTCATGGATAACTGCTCATACTATCTCAATAAACCAAAAGCAAAAAGTGTGCAGCTGCTGACTGGGATGAAAACGATGCAGAGCATTTTGATTTCAGAACTATTTCCTATTTTGTTTTCAGCATTTTATTACTTTTAGCTTAAAGCTTTTACTTCATGTGGTGTCAAATGAGTTAGTTAGCGAGAGTTAAGTTATACTTCTCCTACCACTACCACGTGTAAAGTTAACGGGTAAAGGTGGGCAGGAAGGATGATCGTGAAATTTGCCAAGTATTTCTCTCTCTATCTCTCAGTCTCAGACTCTCTCTTCAAACTTCAGTCATCTTCTTTTCTTCCCTTCCCCTTTACAATAGCCACATTCAATTTTCTTGCAAGTTATACTGTAACATTGGTATCAGAGCTTCGAGATCAATTGGGCCCTTGATAGTCCACTCTGGTTACTACTCAGCAATCGGCCTTATGCAAGAGGCTACAAAAACACTTCTTGCTGAGCAGAGATAGTGGTTACAAAAGCAAATCACTGAACAAAACCAATAAATTGCCACTCAACGCCAACAAATGTTGGAACAACAGCAGCAATCGATGAACCAAATTCTTACACGATTGGGACCTCCTCAAGGGGTTGGAGATGAAATTCCAAGAAAGGTTAATACTAATAATTTCAATGGTAATCATCTACAGTTTATGAAAAAGTTCCCTCATTTTGATGGTCAGGACCCATAGGGGTGGGTAAAAAAGTGCATTAGAAATTTCAGCTTGCATTGAATTATAGATTATCAAAAAGTTGATGTGGCTTCTTTACATCTTACAGAGAATTGCTGAAACCTGGTTTGGTTCTTACATTTTGGGGAGAAGGGAATTGCTTGGGAGGAGTTTATTATGGATGTGTGTGCAAGGCTCAACGACAACATAGGGAGTAAAGTGGTGGAGGACTTCAACAACTTGAGTCAGGTTGGGTCATTGGACAATTAACTAGCCAAACTTGAAGAGCTTAGAGCATTGCTCTTGCAGAGAACCCCAACGATGACCTGAGCCCTATTTCCTTGAAAGTTTTATCGGAGGTCTAAAACCTGCAGTTAAGCCTTTGGTCAGGGCTTTTAATCCACATACCTTGGCATCTGCCATACAGCATGCTGGATTTTCGGAAGAGCACTTGTTAGCTCTGGATTACCTCCTAAACCAAGCTATTCTATTCCCATACCCCCACAAAATGCCCTGTTGGCTGTTACATACCCCAAACACAACCCCAATAACCCCTCAAAGAATGTTACTGTCTTCACCAAACACAACTCCTACGACCACCAATCCCAGATCCTTGTCCGATGCCAGACCATTTACACACCCACCAAAAACACAAGCACCATTTGGCAGAACCCTCCTAGAGCTAGATCTGTAACAGCTTCTGAGTGAGCAGAAAAATTGGCAGAAGGCTTATGTTTTATGTGTGATCTGACTCTGGAGAAAGGGCACAACTGTGCTCAACAAGGGAAAGCAATTGTTTCTGGTTGAGGTTTTGGAGGAAGGTGAAGATCCAGGTGAGAAGAATACTATTGAAAAGGAAGTGGCATTTGAGGCTGAGGAGGGAATTCCACAAATTTCAATCAGTGCAATGTGTGGAAGCTCTCATTTTCATACTATGAGCAAGGACAGATTGGAAAAAGACTTCCATGCATTTTGGTAGACTCTGGCAGCACACACAAATTTCATGGACGAACATTTGGCTTATCAGTTGGGTAGTCGCCTTAAACCCATTGCCAAACAATCCGTGGCTAAAGCCGATGGGAACACTATGCAACGCTAACTTAGTTGTCGGAACTTCAGGTGGGTATTGAATTTGTATCTGATGTATTGCTCCTTCCATTAGGGGGTTGTGAGTGACTTACAGCCTATGGTGCAGTGCTTCTCTACTTTAAGGACAATTAAGTGGGACTTTGGTAAGCTGAAAATGGAGGTTGACTATGAGAGTCAGGTACACGTACTAAAAGGAGTTAAGGTTGGAAACGCACTGTTGATGGCTCATGAACAATTGCCTAAAACCCTAAAATCGGCAGCTCACTTTAGTATGCTACCCTTGCTGCCTGAATGAGTGTAACTCTTTCTGAATGAACCCAACTTTGGGGTTTAGAGGGAAAAATAATGATTAACATGACAAAGAAGTGAAAGAAGTCTTTGAGGATTATAAAGGCATATTCACATAACTAGCTTAGCTGCTGCTGTCTAGAGGCACTTTTGATCACAAGATACCTTTAAAGACATGTACATCTTGTTGGATAATTTCATGTGAGTGTGCGTGTGATTTGTTACTTGCTCATGCTAGTATAAGTTTACAAGCTAAATGATCTCATAGATTATTCTTATGGGCATAAGGAAAGTAAGCTGATTTTCGGAGCCCAATAAGGTCTGACACGGACGAATGAATTATTGACACGGTCCATGAGGCAAGGCAGAACACAAGGAAACAGGGAAAGAGACTGACACGATTGTGTCATGGTTGACATGGCCTGAGTTGGGCATGACACGGCCTGTGTCATATGCGCTTGCTGCTTGGTTTTGCCAGAGTTCATGCATGAAGGGTTTGATACAACTCCGCCGCACATCATTAAGCAGGATAATGATTATAATCAGTCGATCTAATCATCCTTGGATTATCCGCATGAAAAGGTGCCCATCCTAATCCATCCTAGGTAGTGCCTCTTCATGCACTATAAATAGGGATGCCATGGCTATGGAAGAAAACGTCGATTCCAACCCAAGAAACACATTTTCTTAGGCTGTGTCCCCAGCACTTCGCTAAGATTATTAATGAGCCTGAGCCTAAGTTCCTCTGAGGCAAATATTTAATCTTATGGCTTTTATACGGTAGATATCCAGCTTTAGGAGATAAGGTACGCAATTGAATCACTTGAATACCCAAGCAAATTCACATCCTATTACAGTTTTCATGAATAAATCTCTTGTTAACCACATGCCTTATAGGTATCGTTTGGAACATAAGGATATCATTAAGTCGACGGCGGATGAGATGTAGCAAAAAGGTATAATTCAGGTGAGCTCTACTCCCTTTTTATCACCTATAGTTTTGGTTGGGAAAACATATGGTAGCTGGAGGCTTTATGTGGGCTATAGGGAACTAAACAAAAATATAGTGAAAGACAAGTTCCCAATTCCTATCATTGAAGTACTTGTGAATTAGGCTCCAAGGTTTATTCCAACATAGACTTAAGATACAGACACCATCAAGTTAGGACGTATGTATCTTCAGGATGTCTCCAAGACAGTTCAAAACCCATTCTAGACATTACAAGTTCTTGTGATGTCATTTGGCCTAACCAATGCCCATGCAACTTTTCCAGCTCACATGATTGAGATACTTTCCGCTGGTACTAAGTTTCCTCAGATTACCAGGCTACTGCAAACGGCTTATCAAGGATACTCTATGATATGCAGACTACTGCCTACTCTTGTAGAAAGACAGTTTTCGTTGAGATGTTGATACAGAAAAGGCTTTCCAAGCTCTTCAGAAGGCTATGACTTCTACCCCTGCCTTTGCGTGACCGGATTTTGAGAAATAGCTTGAGATTGAAACTGATGCATTGTTGTATGGTAATGAGGGTAGTACATCAACAGGGTACGCATCCTATTGTGTTCATCAGCCAAAAGTTAGGCACTATGTGGACAAAACATTCGGTATGTGAAGAGCTGTTGGCCATAGTATATGTTGTGCAAAAACAGGAGCAGTACATTAACGGCAGAGCCTTTGTGATTAGTCAGAGACCAATCAAGCATTTAATGGAGCAGAAGACCTCTACACTCTTTCAACAATTTATCTGTCATCCTGTCGAGATTGATGGGATTTGTTTATGAAATTCACTATAAAAGCAACATCGAGAATAAGGAGACAGATGCAATGTCAAGGGTCCCTCGTTCATCTCTAATACTAATGGCAGTCTTCAAACCAATCAGACCTAATGCAGCTCATTGAGCAATCTTGGTAATCTGCTCCTTCTAAGACAGCAAGAAACAGTTGCTTGTCCAAAATGTCAATTGATTAATCAGTCAAGGAGAAAGGGAAAGTTGGTGGTTGGATGTGATGGATCTCTCAGGTCTATGCTGTTACATTGGGTACACTCCTCGCCCTTAGGGGGACACTGGGGAAGGGATGCAGCCATGAAAAGACTCAAATGGTTAATTTATTGGAAAGGAATGCACAAATCAGTCCTGCAAGTTCTAAGACAGTGCACAATCTATCAACAATGCAATTATGATAATAGACTAATAGAGCATACCCCAAGTTGTTACAGCCCCTACTCATTCCTTATGAAGTTTTGACTAATATTTCCATAGAATTTATTGTCTGCCAAAATCATACAGACAGGAGGACACATGGGTTTTTGTAGGCAGACTGAGCAAGCTGAATCTGTAGCTCAATCATATTTGGATAATATCTTCAAGCTACATGGCATTCTGAAGAGTATTGTGAGTGATCGAGACATATTATTTCCTAGTTTTTCTAGCAAGTCTTGTTTGCAATTGGGGGTTGATCTGTTGATGTCTAACACATACCATCCACAGACACATGGCGAGACAGAATTTTCAAACAGGTGTTTGGAGAAATATTTGCCATAGTCCTAAGGAGCGCTCTTGTTGGTTGCCTTTGGTTGAAAGGTGGTAAAAGAGTAAAAGACCATCTATCATTCTGCTACAGAACTTGCTCCTTATGAGGTTTTATATTATCAACCACCCCCAGTTCACTTTATGTACCCAGGGAATCTTCCAACACTGCATTGGGCAGGTCAATGCAAAAAAGGGAACGAATGATTAAGCTTATTTAGCAAAATTCGCAATGAGCTCAGAATTGAATGAAACGACTTGCAGATAAAGGGAGAACTGACAGAATATTCTAAATATTCGGTTTGGTTGAAGTTGCAGGATTAAAGACGATCATCAGTCCAGTTGAAGCCTAACACCCAAGCTAGGACCTAAGTATTTTGGCCCATTTTAGATACTTGATACTGGCTTATAGAATGAATTTGCCTGCTTGAGCACATATCCACCCTACTCTCATATTTCCCAGCTAAAAAACCTTTGCGGGAACTTTGCTCGAGGAATGTCATAAACCACCTGGTTGTAAGGAAGCCATTCCAAATCTTTGAGAACCCCGCTTAAGGTTCTGGCTAGGAGGATAACCAAGAGGAGAAATGCAACTGCAGTCCAACTCTTAGGTGCAATGGGAGGGTCTTACAGAAGAACAAGCCTCTTGGGAATCTGCTGATGATTTTGAGACCAAATTTCCCGAATTGAGCCTTGAGATCAAGGCTCCTAAAAGAGGGAAGCATTGATGCAGAACATTTCAATTTCAGAACTATTTCCTATTTTATTTTCAGCATTTTATTACTTTTATCTTCAAATTTTCGCTTTATGTGGTGTCAAGTAGGTTGGTCAGCAAGAATTATGGGATATTGATCCCACTACCAACGTGTAAGTTAAAAGAGTAAAAGTGGGCAGGAAGGATGATCATGAAATTTGCCAAAGTATTTCTCTCTCTATCTGTCTGTCTCTTCTCTCCTCAGACTCACTATTCAATCTTCAGCCTTTTTCTTTTCTTCAGTTCCCCTTCCTTGCTACCTTCTACAAATGCCTCATTCGCTTACAGAAAGTTGGCTCAGATTATTCATTATTCTGGATCATATTAACATTAATCTACTCTAACAGAAAAGGCAACAATCTATAACCTGTGCAGGCATACAGTTAAAATTCATTAGCAACAACCGTAATAAATCCAGCGGAGGTTCTTACATCTTCAGCAATTGTTATAATATTGGGATGAAGAGCATGTAGAATGTCATTTGCCAGAATGAGGTACATCAGGGCATCTCTGTCGACATACTGATTGCAGTATCTGTTTTCAAGCAAGATTCAATAAATCAAGACTCAATCAACAGCAGAATATCATCTATTCAATACTCCCTCCATTTCATATCTATTGTCGCTATGGTATAGATGCAATCAATGTGTATGAACTTCGACTATAAGTTTCTCGATATCTATATTGATCTATTAAATATAATATAGCAAGTTCAATAAAATATCATATTCAGAACTTATGAACAAAGAAGTGCATTAAACACAGTGAAAAAGAAAATCAAAGCAACAGTATTGTGGGGTGGAGGAGTACTAATCGTTCTATATCATAGAATGAAATAGTGAAAAGTGGCCAGAAATGAAAAATAAAGCTGAACCAATCCAGAGTTACAGACCAATGAGATTATGAAATTGAAAACAACTTACTCCTCTAGTTCATGGCTAAAGGTTGCGAAGCCATTATGTGTATACATCATTGACGAGAGTGAATGGAACTGAAAGCCATCAACTTTATATTCTTCAACCCACCTGCTCAGATGACATTCATATATATGTCAGAGTTTGAGACAGCTGCAGAAAAGGATGAAGAAAATAATCGATAAACAGAGTAGCCTACTACGTGGGCCATGTCCAAAAGTAGGGCATCAGATTCTGAAAAGACAACTAGCGTCTAAAAGAGAGAAGTTCTTTACAGGTATAAGAGTAACGTGCAAAAAGTGAGATCAAATAGAAGTACTTAATGCCTGAGGTAATTACCAATTAAGATTAGAAAGCAGATATTGTAGCACATCAATGTCACCATACTTGAACATTCTCGTTCCCCAAAATTTGTGATGCCCTCGTTTTCCTGGCCGAAGAAAGCAGAAGAAACATGCTTACATAAAAGAATAGCAGCCAATTACTATTTCACCATAGTTCTCAGAGAGGATCATAGCTTTGCAGATGAACCTCACAAATGGCAATTGATTTGAAGTACACAAATAAGATGCAACATGACAATAGCGAACAGGGTACCCCCCAAATCAAAAAAATGGAAATGCTGGCAGCCAGCACACAGAAGTCTTCTAAAGCCTAATCATGCTACTCGATAGACAGAAAAATCTAAATGCACCCACATACAAACATGAGCGATTCAGATCATGGCATCGCAACACAGCACAAATATTGTCAGTTCATGTCAGAAGTCAGTGCTGCATGATAACTAATGAAGAAACACAAAGTAGAGGCATTAGACGTGATTCTACAGTGTCCACTCACTCTGTCACATTCCAAGTCCACCAAAAAGGATTCAGTGACGGGATGGAAGCTAGTCCAAATTCTGTTTCCTTTCCCCGCTTGGACATTTGGATAAAGATTAAAGAGTGGCAAATAAAGAGTGAACCTCGAAACTTGTTGCACTGATAATCAAATAAAGCCAGCAACTTTTCTCATAGGAAGCGGGGATGTTAACAGACAATTATGGCATCCGCAGTACATAGTAATTGCTAATTACACATGGCATGTTGGAATTGTTAGCAGGATTTGTAAAGTGTAAACTACTTTACTGGCACCATGTATTTCGATGGGTGAGAAAGAAGAGTTGGGAAGATCATCATGATAAAAACATCTAAGCGGTTGCAGCAATATTTCATCGAATCAAATCAAAATTCATCTAGTGTTTGTTGTAGAATTTTATCAAATAAAGAAAGCCTTTTCAACCTTTAGTGTCAAAAGCAAGGTACGCTGAAATTCCATTCTGTGTTGTTCAGTCATCTGAGAACTGGAAAACTTTCAGCGTTGTTCAGTCATCTGAGAACTGGAAAACCAGCTCAAGTTAAAAGCCTTATAAGGTATTACTACAACTAGAAGCTGAAAAAGGAGATGTGTTTGAGGAGACTGATGCATCAAATATCTGCTGACCAAGGTTGACATCCCTCAAACTATCTGAGATCAAAGCCAAACCCAACCCATATACAATAGAATTATTACTCTTAAGTCTGCTAAAGAGTCCACACCTACACACTACCTAAAAGAAGCGTCACTCATAAACTATGTTATTCCGACTCTTCATATTCCATGTCGTACCTATGTTGGACCCTCGATATCCGGACAAGGGTACGCCACTCGTCACTTCAAATGACAATAAAAATATGCAAGTTTTCGTAAAAATAGCGGAGTCTGACACCCATATCCGTGCCTAATATGGACACGCGTACCCGAGTCCGAGTAACATAGCTCATAAACTGAATTTCAAGCATACAGCATACCAGAACTCCAAAACTATAGCTACTCCAACCCATTTTGAAATTCTGCAACATTAATGATTAGCTTCGCACCAGATTCACTTCCCAAGTGATTTAAAAATGTGGCACAAGCCAACAGTCGGTTATCTCCAACTGGACACTTAAATTCATTGTCTAAAACATTGTTCACTTTTTAATCTACGTTTCTTTATGAGAGGGGAAAGTAGGATAAAAGAAGTATTACCAGTATGAAAGTAGCAGTCATTTGTACCATCAAAAAGGGACAATCCAACCATCTCATCTGCTGCAGCGTACGAATGCACAATGTCCATGAAGACTAGCAGCCCTAGACCTGTAAAATGATAGTAAAGGTAATGAAACAAGTTTCATGGAGAGTTTAGACCCCGATTTTTCAGATTGATTTTTTTATTTTTCAGGGGGTGGTGGACGATGAAAAAGAAGAGTCAAAGAATTCCTTGCACTATCTATTGAGAATCAGTAATAAGTAACAACCATGAGCTTCATCAACCAAGCGTTTGAAGTCGTCAGGAGTGCCATACCGACTGCTGACAGCATACATGTTTGTGACCTGTATAACGCTATTCAACAGTCACATAAAAATAACCACAAAAAATGGTCAATCAATCAAGATAACCAACCACAGGAAGTGAGATACATGGTTCAAATAGAAGTTTTAGTAGAACAAAACATTTTGCAATTTTTAGAAGTACAAATAATAGCCCCAAAACAAGCTAAATAGTACATACACAGACAAATAACAATGAATACATGAAGTTCTTAAAAATACATCTCACACCTCTCAGGTTATTAGTTAATGAGAGCAATACAACTATAATAAGCATCTTAACGCTTTCTCTTTTTGCACAGCTATCAAATGTGACCAGTTTTTGAAGTCCACCCTTTGACTGTACAGCAAACTTCCACAGTTATAGGCAAACACAAACAAATTTATTTTAAATGAACTGAGGATATGAAAACTTGACATGTGAATAATCTCAATGCCTTGAGATGCAAAGGTGGAGCCTGTGAATGTAACATGTAATGTTTGGCATCTTGTGAAAAGAAAAGATAGACATGGACACTAAATTTTCCACTCACTCTATAACCAGCTGTAAAATAATCCTTGTGCTCAACGATTCCAAATAGCTGGATTGCATTGTACCCAAGATCCTTAATACAAGGAAGGACCTGCGAATTTATTTTTTAGAAAAGGAAGATCGACAAATCAGTAAAGACATCTCATCTCTTTGCAGCAAATTAACCACGGGACAGTACCTCAAACCTTTTCAGTAAATTCGATAAAAGAAGATACTTTTGGATCTGACCCACTAATTCCAACGTGGCATTCATATATGCGCAACGACTTAGGCTTCTTTGGATGTTTGTTCTTCCATTTGTATGCAATCTCGGGCGGTGGGTCCCAGTGGACTGCACAAGCTTCGCCTCCCTCGGCATCTAAACACATGAACCCACCAAGAAGCCAACTCTTAGCAATAGGCGAGATTAATACTGTAGCAAATGAATTTTATCATGCATTCATGCTGCAAGGCGAACTGCAGCACACAGAAATCTCAACAAAATAAAGAATGTTTGGTAGCTAAAGGTTAGGCAAGCAGACAAATATGAATGAAACTGACGCAAAGAATTGCATGCACTTGCACAAGAGAAATTAGAAAAGCTCATGGAAAGAGGAGTAAATTGCATTCAACTAGCTGGCAGAATAGGTACTTTACCAGGAAGAACATAGGTAGCCCAGGCTGGAACTCGCTCCAATGGTCCATTAGGAGTGTTGAAATAGACCCTGTACTTGCTTCCATGTGGAATACGAGGAGCGTACTTCTTCATCCATGCTTTTCTTCCCTTCCTTGTCTCGAACCAATACGCAAGAGGAGGCTTCTTGTTACGAAATTTCTCACGTGAAATAGGATCATCCACAACATTGTAGACATCGTATTCCTTTCCCTGATCAATCACATCATAACGGAAATTTTCTGGAGGTTCATCTTTGTGTTGTTCTCTGTATGCCTTATATCTTTCTTCAGCATCTGGAATTTCCTCCAATTCCTCAAATGATTGTGGCCCATTAGGACCAAATATCTGTTCATATAACTTTGCTGCTACTTCATACCGGGATTTAAGATATCGATCCTCCCCCGGTTCCCAGTACTCATCATTTGCCCTTTTAAAAACTTCTTCAGCGGAGAGCCCATTATCTCCTTTATCATAGTCATCTACATAGTTGTATTGCTGGAAATAGAGATCATCAGCTTGCTCACCATCCCTCAACCTATCATCAAGGATGATAAACCAGTAGCCATAATCATCATGGCCAAGATGACCCTCTCTGGCACAATTTTCCGTAGGAGACCAATCATTGAAGTCACCAACTAAAGCACAATATCGGGCACCTGACCAAATACTAGCAATTTGTTAAAAAAGAAATGCAGTAGAAACAGCAAGACTCCAAGTCAATAAACCATAATAACTTGTAGAAAGTGTAGGATATCTTCTACACAAGTCAAAGATTTCCACATAAAAAGAGTTGTGTTATCTATCACTGACAAATCAAGTGGTTTGACCATAGTTACCAAGAACATTTCCCATGTTGTTTGTTTTGGAATGCAGATAGCTAATTTTTACACAAATTTAGTCTAATTTTGACTTCTCTCGGAACGTGCATCGTAGGGATACGTAGTGTTCTCGATAGCTATGGGTTTGACACTTGTCCCCGTAGGCCTCAGTTCAAAACTTCAAGACTTGGGAGTAGAAAAAATGTATGGTGGAAGAGCACTAACCTTCTGGAGCACAACTCTAGTTTACAGAGGACAATAGACCCCTAAAAAGAAAAGGCAAAAATGCTATGCTATGCCTAGTCTAAAAAAGATGTGGTAGAAGATATTGCAGCCAATTGTTAAACAAGAGTGCCCTTCCCTGTAAATAGCAACACATCCTACCGCAAGAACTTGCTCTTAAGAGCTTTCTTAATCAGCCACATAGCCATTGTCCCTAGGAGGAAGAGGGGGCAAATCAGCTTTTTGTCTTGTTGGTGTGTCTCCACATTATGTCATAATTGTCATTTGTCATTCTCATTGATTGGGGTTAGTTTGGTGCAAGTGTGCAACCTTAAGCCATAAGAAATATTTTAGTGGCTTGGAGAAAAAGATTGACGAATACTTTGATCCAAGGAGTTTGGGGTTGATGCCATCCGCTATTTGACGAACTGAAGCATTCGAAGGAGAGAAATTGCCTAGATCTTAGGGTAAGGATATGTCTATTCGAAATTTCAAACTATACGTTTTTGTATGGTTAAGAGTCAAGATCTCAATCATGATACAGAAGTCGTCTTTTCTGAATTTGTGTTGATATGGCTGGCATTAAGGGCTTGATGGGTTTTCTTTTGTGTTTTTGGACAAGTAATCAATGACTATGTTAATAAGACATAAGGGGGTGTCACCCCTATACAAAAGAGGTGTGAACATAATGAAATTGTGCCTTTCACACCTTCAATAATGATTTTATTTATCAAATCCAAATGAGACAGCTTTGTTACACAACTGAGCACTTGGCTCCACCTATACAACAACATCAAAAACCGTAGCTTGAAATAAGCAAAAGATTAATCTTTTTCCTCAATATTTCATTGGTTCATCTTTTTCCAAGAAAACCACTAGCTAAGGGAACCAACTTCCAAAACCTAACTCTTCCTTGATCCTCTTCTCCAAGTTGAAGTCTTTGAGGTTAGATGGTAGGACCCAACTAACCCCATCGAAGCAACAGAAAATTGCCATAGTGATGAGACCCATTGGCAATGTGCAAAAAAGGTGGCGAGCTGATTCTTCCACACATTGGCGTGGCATATAGGATAACTACTTGCTAATTTGGCATTTCTTCTCTACAACATGTCCACTATGCGAATCTTACCCCGAGTAACGGCCCAAGTAAGGAAACAGTCTTCAAGTGGAGCTTTGGACTTTCAAATGGCCTGTAAAGGAAAATTAGAACTAACTGACCTAGGCGGAAGTATATTACAGAGGCTCTTCGCAAAGAATGAACCATATGAAACAAATGGCCAAATAATCTTGTCGAAACCTAATTATTGAACCTCTACATTCCTAAATAAAAATCCAACAAATTAGAATTCTTTCTTCTTCCCAATCATTAGGGCTTTTGGTAATAGTAATAACCCAATAAAACAATCTTGGCATCAAGCGCTTGAAGTTAATTGAAATTGCCTTCGTTTGTCCATTTACGACATCCACCAGTATCTTAGTAATACAAAACTTTTTCTCGTTAAAAAAAGATTCAAACATCAACCACCCCTTTTTCTTCAAAATCAAAGCATCGGAAGGTAATGGCTCGTCCAGTTCACCGTATAGACGGTATGATTTGTCCAATGTGCCTCGAATACGTCCCCATTCATTGTAAAATGTAGGAGCAGTTTCTCATGTCTTTTCCAATCAAAGAAAAAAAATCATATAATCAAAATTTGCATAGGGAAAAATGCTAAACTAAAGTATGTGGGTCGCAAACTGAAACAGATCAAAGAAACCAAGGAGCCCCAACACTAAACTAGACAAAAGACCCAAATATTAAAGCGCCATAAACCGAGATCCAAGAGGAAACAGCCTTGAACAAATAGTGGAAAACTCAACTTCCACATAGGAGGTCAAGGGTTCGAACCCCATCGCCTACCACAAGTGATCCCTTTGGAGTCAAGAACCTCAACCCTCTGCAAGTGGGCCCTATCCTTATTCTTCTAGCATAATATTGAGGGGTCCAAATTGAGATTATTTCTCAAGAAGATATTATGGATTACGTTGTCAACATTGTGCATCACAAGCAATATGATGCTCTTAACACAAACAAGAAAAGGAAATAAGTATGCCAAAAAATAGAAAAAAATAAAGAAAAGGAAAGGAAAGGTGCAGCAATCATAATTATAAATATGGAGCGGTATAGCCATGAGAAGATTAACCACATCAGAATGAAGCCTCAACTAGGCCATAAGCAAGGGCTTAATTATGTCGAAGATGTCACAGAGTATGGAGTCAAGCAGTCACTAAGGATTCAGTATATATGGGTTTGGTCAAGATTGCACGTCTGGTCACAGAAGCAAATCCCATGGCATACCATAGTTGTTAAGGGTTGAAAACAATTATTTGCTTAACTTTGTATCCTTTGCGATGAGGCTGTTTCGTCTCAGAACAAGCACATTTCTAATCCACCAGTCAACCAGAATCAGCAATAAGGACATTCTAACCCAACACAAATAAGGGAAGCACACCATAAGATAACTAAAGAGAGGAATCAACAAAATCATGAAAACCCACCATGAATCAATAACCGCAAAACTGATGGCAAACATCATATTTGAATCAAATGGATACAAGCACCCTCCAAACTCTCACAAGTCACAACGCATCGAAGGGACAAGGCATACCCCAAATTGCAGAATGAAAGTTTATTAATGCTTGATATCCATGAAAGTGGAGCTCACATGTTTGTACAATTACAAATTCCAAAATCAATATTTTTCTCCATTATTAGAAGCCTAGAAAGGAAGGGGGGTTGGGGAGCGAAAATGCATATATATATCACTATGCTAACTAACAGTCCCACATCTACATAAACAGAATTCAAGTCACAATGTAAAACTTGCAAGAGATTGAGAAATACGTAGCAGTAAACTGGGGTAGCTCACTACAACCAATAAAACCTTTTTTTTCTCTTTCCCGGTTCTAATGGAAAGTAAATCACGAATTTAAGATATACCCCACCCTTAAATGCATATGATTAGGGAACCAATACAAGAAATGAGGATCTTGACCTTGATATCATAAAAATAACTTTACTACAGGAAGAAAGCAATTTAAGTGATAAACAACTGAAAAAAGGATTCAACTGACAATAATAAATCATATAAATACCTGGAGCCCATTCCATGAAGTCTGCACGGTGTTGTGGGTGGCGGTGGATGCCTAACAATTCATACCTGCAAAGAGCAAGTGCAACACAAAGGGGGTTCTTGGTAAAACAATTTATGGGTAAAAAAAGGAGCTCTTTAAGGGCAATTGACTGCTTTGACCAAGTAGAATCCGCAAATTCCTTGTTTAGTAAACAGATTTTCCGATTAGCTGTTCGGCATCCTAATATTCATGCCTCAAACAATCATGTTCTTTCCCCACCTCGTCCCCCTTTCTCCATCTCCTCCCTTTACCTAAAACTTTTCCATTAATCAACCGTCACTACTGCAAGTTTAGTATTGAAATTTGGTGTCTTTTATGCAAATTGAATTTGACGTAATTTTCAAGCCATTTGAAGCTTCATATAAATTTTACTTTGTAACCCCAAGAAAGATGAACATTAAATTAAAATATCTAAAGATCATCAAAACAGATAATATTATAAAACTTAGGAACCAAATGAACTGCTCTTTAGAGAGGCAAGTAAGATGTAAGTAAGCAAAGTAGCAAAGGTAAGTAAGGTTGTGTAAGTGTTGGTGGATAAGGTAGTGTAGCTGAGGTAAGTCACATCAGTCAATCACTTAAATCTATAAATGTTTAAATATATGTTTCACAATTTTTAATAGTATGAATTTTTAGGTAGTATGAGTAAAGTAAGTAAAGCTAGGTAATGTCAGTAATTTTTTACTTCTCTAACAGTGCCTAAGTGAATTGTAAAAAGATGAATTTATAACAATTAAATAAGGGTTTTTCAGTACGAAATTAATTTGCATATTTTGACATAAATGTAATTATTTTCTCAAAAAGAAACTACAATAACTACTAAGTAAATAAACATGTTCAACGACAGTAGATAAGGGTATGTATGCAATTTATCATAAAAACAACAAATTTTACCAAACACTTTCTTTGAAACATCGCAGTGAAACGGCCAATCCAAAATGCTAATATAAACAACTAACAGCTGACAGTTGTTTGTCAAACAGGGTCAAAAAAACGATAGTATAGAAATTCTCCAGGATTGACTATGTTGATGTAAAATCCGATGTAGGATGGGAATTTACTTGGGTATTCAAGTGAGTCGAAGGCATACCTTCTCTCCTTCGACTTATATAACTGCCGTATATAGCCTGCAGGATAAAACACTTGTCTTGTAGGAACTTAGACTCAAACTCTCATGTCAACCTTAGAGATTGTGGCCACCAAAAACCAAGGAGATGGGATTCTCGTTGGAATGAATATGATGGGTCCTATGTCAACAACTTGCTAATGGTATTCTTAGACTTGGCACCATTTGACATCCTCTTTTGACATCCCCTAGAAATGGCATCATATCCACCATATTTATAGGCCATGAAGAAACCACTTGGATAGGGTGGATATGGATAAGATTCAACCACTTTTTCAAGTGGATAGAATTTCTTGTCATCATTGGATAATTTAGATAATATAATAATTAACTTATTATTATCCTCTCATAAAATGTATAAAGCATGCTTAAATTATCCATCAATAAATTACTAAAAGGTACCCTATGTTTTGCGGTATCTATTTTTAGGGGACCATATTTTTGAAAATAAATTTTAGGTACCCTATGTTTTGTAGTACTTGTTTTCTGGTGACAAATTATCTTTTAGATTTATTACAAGATCCCCAAGATTATGTAAAATTGCAAAAATATCGCTACCTTGATAAAAACTTGTCAATTTATATTTCCACCTGCATTACTATTTGTTTTAAGGAAGGAAAATTGGATTTAAATAATCTGAACTTTGGGCCATATATAGTGACGACGGAGGCACGTGCCTGGGCTTTTTAGTTGTGCCATGTCAGCTTACTCGCCGAGTTAAGTTCAACTTAACTCGGTGGTGTGCTACTATAATTCAAGGGGGTCAAAGTTCAGATTATTTAGAACCAAATCTAAAGTTCAGTTATTTAATCTACTATGGCCCAAAGTTCGAATTATTTAAATCCAATTTCCCTTTAAAGAATTAGTATCTCCATATTTTTCATTGACAAGCGCGCTCTGATAATTTGTTTTAAAGAATTATTATATGCTCTGCATTACTATTTGCTCTGATACCAAATGAAAAATATGGAGATGTTAATTCTTTAAAACAAATAGTAATGCAGGTGGAAATATAAATTGACAAGTTTTTATGAAGGTAGAGATATTTTTGCAATTTTACATAGTCTTGAGGATCTTGCAATAAATCTAAAAGATAATTTGTCACCATAAAATAGGTACTAAAAAACACAGGGTACTTGTAAATTATTTTCACTAATATGGTCCCCTAAAAATAGATAGCGCAAAACATAGGGTACCTTTTAGTAATTTATTGATTATCCATGCATAAAACTGACTAAATATTATCAAAGTTACATCCTTGCTTGGTAACACATACCCATGTTACCCTTAATAGGGCCAATTAGGTCCGACTTTTCCTTGTACCCAATAGCTCATCTTATGAGTTAACTTAGATAAAATTGAGTCACTAAACCTATCATACACTTGAAATTATCCAACAGACTATACCCAACTGTTTGGACTACAGAGAAACCAAGAAATACAAAAATTGCATTCTGATAGGAAACAAAAACTCACCCAGAAGCCAATTCTTTGAGGTTCATAAACCGATCAAAAATTTCATCTTTGAGGTCCTTCAAAGCCTTATGCCTGCAATAATTCCAACCCATTAATGAAAAGCTCCAAATGAACTCTAAATTAAACTTCAGAAAATTTAAAAATAGAAGAAGCGACCTTTCACGAAGAAATTGAGCGAAAGCTCTGTGGTTAATGCCGAGTCGAGTGAGAAATCCAACCGGGTCGACTCGTTGATCGGGATTTTGGAATGCCCTCTTGTCTTTCTTCGATGGGTTTTCCCATTTTTGGAGCTGATTTTTGTCCTGGGGCTGCTTCGAGGCTGAGCATCTCCATTTCTTTGATGATTTGAGTCTTTGAAATTCAGGTTTGTTTGGAGATTGGAGGTTGGAGTAATGGTGATTCAACAACAATTGAGGGCATACAGGTGATGTTGCCAAGGTGGAGAGCATGTTTCAGAGAAAATTTTGGGATGCTCAGGCTTTGTTTTGGGAGCAGAATAAGCTGCCTGTGATGTCTCTTTGGAGTTTGGAGTATGGAATTATGGATGGATAAGGAGGGTTTTAGAGAGGTTTAAGATTTTGGCAGGGGTTTCGTCCGCCCTGGGTTTTAAACTTTTTATTTTATTTATTTTTTTCACAAGGAAACATTGTCAAACGGACTAGGGGTGGCAATTTGGGTTTGAGGGCATCGTTTCGGGTTGGATATTTTGGTCTTTTCGTTGTTTTCGGGCCAAAACAGGTTGGTATTTAGAGGAACTCCATCAAACTCTCTGCCCTAGTTGCTTATTGCCTCCCTTATTTATAAATGGAGGGAGTTGCAAAAACGTCACTATATGCGTAAACTTTTTACAAATTACATCATATCTTACATCATTTTTTCAAAATATCTTCTTATAACTATTTCTTCTGATGATTCATTTATGTAGATATTGTTTCCCGGTGTAGGTATCATGTAGCCTGATGTAATTTGTAAAAAGTTTATTTGTGAAGAGTCGAAATAAGGCAACAAATAAACTTGTAATTTGTAAAAAGTTTACTTCTAATGATTTGTAATTTGTAATTTGACTCTTCACAAATAAACTTTTTACAAATTACATCATGTCTTACATCATTTTTTCAAAATGCAATTTGATATCTATGTTTAGAGGGTATTTCAGATAAAAATTAATTCATAGAGATCAAGTGAAATATGTCCACCTATATGGAATTCAAAATGCAGTAAAATCTTATTTTAAAGAAGGAATTGATTCACCTATAATATTATCTGTTCATGATCAAAGATTTAAAGATACTAATAGTCATTTAGGAACCTTACAAGGAAATTTAATTTACTCAAAATTAATATTTGACTGTTATCCAAATTATTCTATAACCATATGTAGTAAGAATGTGCAAGATACATTAAATCTTCAGTTTAAACTCCTAAAAGATATAGGATTAAAACCAGGGAATGATGCATTATCCTTTTACTACAAAGGATTTTATGTCTTCTCAAATACTAATTTTCCAATAAAAGAAACTAATCAAAAAGACAAAATTAAAATAGATCCCATCTATTCCAGTATTAGTACCGTTATAGGATTCAGGAGCGGATTTGGGGCCTGGGTAGGGGTGTCCATGGACACCCCTGACCCAAAAAAATGTTTAAGGAGCTTATATTGTGTGGAAAAGAAAGTTATATGGATAGGTTAAATGGACACCCCAAGAAAAGGCCCAAAAAGTTAATATCGGGTGTCCACTTGGTAATTTACAGCCCATGCGCCCAAATCCACAAATCCTTAAACAACTTTATTTATTTTTTTATAAAAAATAAGTATTGTTTCAATTTTCGATTAATTGAGAAAATTAAAATAAAAAAAATTCAATTCCTGATTTTGCATGGAATTGGACACACAATTGTCCAAAGACTCGAAGAAGAGCAAGCTCTTCTTCTTCCTTGGTCGACCCAATGACCATCACGTGCCGCATCGCCGTAGATCAGGAGCTCGGAAGAGTCACGGTTGTGGGCCGTATCTCTATCTTCAGCAAGTCAACGTCCAAGCTTCACCACCATCGGCGCCGCCAGCAACCAACCGCGCTCAACAGTCTTCCACTCCGGCGACCGGGGATGGAAATCCGACTGTAGGCACTAAAAATTAATAATAATAATAATGTGCCGAGACTAATAATAATATTTTAATTAATTAATTTGGGTTAGCCCAATTAATTATTTAAATTTATTATTAGGCCCAAATGACTAGCAAGTCAACAGTCTAAATAAAAAAACCTGGCAAATGGACTCTCAAGTCAACCGTCAAATTTACCAATTTAAACCGACTACCAAGTCAAAGTCAAATGGACTATCATGTCAGCCCAAGCGTAAGGCCCAGACAACAGCCCAAAAAGACTACCAAGTCAATTTTAGCTGTAGGCCCGATCAAAGGCCCAAGAAGACTAACAAGCCTAAAGCCCAAGTACAAGAGACTATTTTCTTTATAAATAGAGAAGTACTCCTTCATTGAGAGGGAGAGGAGAGAAATGAATCATTCAAACACATTCACATTCTCTATAGACTTCAACAACAAACATATCAAAGTGTCGTTGCTCTAGATATCAAATTCACAAGATTTGGTGGAGATTGAAGTTGTTCCTGACTCTCATCAAGTCATACATTTGGAGATCGAATCAGAGAATTATTTGTTATTTGTTCATCTTGTAACAAATATTGAGAGATTGTACCCAAATTCTTTGAAATCAATACAAATTATATTTGTCCATTATTTTCTTGTCTTAATTAAATTTAGACTCGAAAATTTGTGGTTACAAATTTTGGCACGCTCGGTGGGACACCTCTACCTCTCATCTCTTTCTCCACAACAACAAATCGTTCAACATTCAAAGAAGACATGGCTCCTAGGAGTAACATCTCTTCCTTCTCGAAGAAAGCTATTCCGTCCAAATCCCAAGGGTCGACAACTGCTAGCATGACGTCCAACGGAGTAGTCACAAGGAGGATGGCCAAGATCGCTGCTATAGAGGCCCCAAAACAAATTGATGTGATTGCGTCGTCACATATTGCTGATTTCGACTTGTCGGGGGCAAGCCACGTTACATCTCATTTGCTGGGAGAGAAATTTGCCCAAGCTTCTCCAAAGGAAACATCCACTCAGTGGATGGACAAACTTCACCGTCACATGGAATTTGTACCACAATCATTTGATAAAGAAACTGAAGGTTATGAGAGCAATGGAGAAATGCTGAGGTCTCCAGCTGACACGCTCTCACATTCCGACGCTGAATCCGTTGACACCATTGTTATGCCGGTTATGACCACTGAAGCTGTTAACTACGAAGAAGAGGTCAAAGCTATGAAGGACGTCCTGGCTAGACTTGAGAAAGAAAGCGAGGAGAAAACTGAGCATATCAAGCGCCAGGATGAACGGATTAAGAAGCTGACGAAGAAGTTAGAAAAGAGACCTGCTAGCAACTATGTCATCAGCTCGGAAGATGAAGATTCTGACAAGGGATCCAATCATGGAGATTCTAATGAAGAAGAAGGGAAGAAGGAAGACTCTGGCTCAGGTTCTTTGTCTGTGGAGCAAATCCAGAACTTAGTGGCAAACGCGATCAAGGCTCAACTAGGAGGAAGCTCGACACGAACTCATCTGTACACCAAACCGTACACAAAGAGGATTGACGCCCTCCACATACCTCGTGGATACCAACCCCCAAAGTTTGTCCAGTTCGAAGGGAAAGGGAACCCGAAACAACGTGTTGCACACTTCATCGAGACGTGCAACAATGCGGGTACCGATGGCGATTTGCTAGTGAAACAATTCGTCCGTACATTGAAAGCTACCGCTTTTGATTGGTATACTGACTTAGAACCAGAATCCATTGATAGTTGGGAATAGATGGAACAAGAATTCTTGAATAGTTTCTACAGTACTTAACGACTTGTCAGCATGACTGAGTTGACAAACACAAAGCAGTGGACAGATGAGCCAGTTCTTGACTACTTCAATCGATGGTGCGCGCTCAGCCTCGAGTGCAAAGACCGTCTGTATGAGGCTCCAGCCGTTGAAATGTGCGCCAATGGTATAAATTGGGACTTGCTCTATGTTTTGCAAATGAGCAAGCCAAGAACGTTCCGTGAATTGGCAACCAAGGCTCACGACATGGAGATCACAATAGCCACCTGACGTGGCAAGTCCGCATCCTCTTCCTTCGAGCCAAAGAGAGATAGGGGTGAGATAAAGAAGAATACCAAGCCTTCTAAGAGCTCAACTAGGAAATCCATGACAGTCTCAACAAATGAACCAGTACGGATTTTAGGGAAATCAAAGGTGGAAGATAAGAGGAATTTTGTGGCACGAGACACTAGAAAGAAGCGTCCTACATTGAAGGAGCTACAAGAAAAGAAATATCCATTTCCCGACTCAGATTTAGCAGGGATGTTAGATGACTTATTGGAAAAGAGGGTTATCGAGCTACCTGCCTCCAAGCGTCCCGAGGAAGTTGGGAAAGTTAATGATCCGAGGTATTGCCCGTATCATAGGGTCATTAGTCACCCTCTGGAAAAATGCATCACCCTTAAGGAGCGCATAATGCAACTAGCTAAAGAGGGAGTCATCCTGTTGGACTTGGACGACGCGGCAGAAGTTAATTGCACGATCACATTCCTTGAGAATTTCCTTAGCACCGCTAGTGTCAACATGTCCTCATGATCCGAAGTTGAGGATGAGGAAGAAGAAGAAAGGTTGAGCATTGGCAGAGTGCATTACAATGATGAACTTGATAAGGGTTCGGCTCCATGCACCATGTGTAACACAGCGATTACATTTTCTGATGATGACTTGTTGCTTGGGTCCAACCCACACAATTGTCCATTGTTCATTAGTGGATACATTAGGGAGCAGAAGGTCAAGCGCATGCTGGTAGATGAAGGTTCGGCAGTCAACATCATGCCTAAGTATACCATGAACAACTTGGCCATTACTGTCGAAGAGTTGTCCAAGATTCGCATGATGATCCACGGTTTTAACTTAGAGGGTCAGCGTGCGATGGGGATGATTCACTTAGAGCTAACAGTCGGGGAGTTGTCGACGTTAGCACTTTTCCATGTCATAGACTCTAAAACCTCCTACAAGTTGTTGCTCGGGCGATCCTGGTTGCACGAAAACGGAATAGTAGCATCGACATTGTATCAGTGTCTTAAGTACTACTGCGATGGGGAGAAGAAGATAAATGGCGACACTAAGCCGTTTACTCAAGCTGAATCACACTACGCAGACGCAAAGTTCTTTAAGGAAGGCACGACACCCAAGGATAAAAGATACTTTTTCGTCGTCTAGCAAACATTTTAATATAGGCATTGAGAAGAAGCCACATGGTAAAGGGATCGTTGAGCCAAAGAGTACTCCACTAGCCATCGTAAAGACAATGGGAACATCTAAACCGATTGTGACATTCCTTAGGTACATCCCCAAATCTCGACGAAAAGAGGGGGAGTCACCTTTTAGTGAATGCACAAGCCCCCAAGGACGTGATTAAGGATGAGATTAGGCCCAAGGAGGATGGTCGACACATCCTCAAAGTGAAAGGTGCTCTTCCCATTCACAAGGCAGGAAAACACAGAGTCACCAAGGCGCCTACGGCGGGTTTTGTTCCTTCTTCTGAGAGATCATCCCAAGAATAAAATGTCATATCTAAGGTGCGCACAAATGAAGGATTTGACCCAAATGCTTACAGATTAATGAAAAGGTCAGGTTATGACTTCGGCAATCCAGACGCTTTAGGAAAAGTGGTTGAAGCCAAGCCTTATGGTGTCAATGAGACACAAGAGAAGATACATGAACAATGTGGTGAAATAGTAATATCCAAGGTGGGACTTGGTTACATGCCACCAAAGCCTATCCGAATTTCGGGAAGGTGCAAAATTAAACAAGTGGATGTGCAATACATCGCAGCGGAAGAGAGCACCCAAAGCGATGAGGATGAGCCTAAGAGTAGCCCAAGACAGTCTGTCTTTGATAGACTACAACCATCCACCCACAGGGATCGTCCTTCTGTGTTCGCCAGGATTAGAGGATAAGAGACGTCGAATCCCCTTGCCTCACGAAGGTTGGAGGCAAGTGTGAAGTCTAAACCTTCAGTTTTCTCTATGATCAAGGTAAAAGAGGCAACATCGTCTTTGCCTTAACAAAAAGAAAAACGCCCTGTTTTCAGTCGCCTAGGCGCGATAAATAAGATCCAGAGTACTATCCCTTCTCGCATGAAACACATATCTACTTTGGATATAAAGATTGATGGCTCGCTAAGAGTGAAGAGGCGCATAGTGGTGCTCACAAGTCACGCCACTCAAGGGGGTGTAAACACGAATGATGAGCAAGAAGAACAGGTTTCCTCAAACCATGTCACGGTCCATGAACGTGACAACTCAGATGCAGAGATAGAGCTTGCAAAAACACCTCAAAACTTGGAAAATGGGGGGCAAGCTACAGTGGACAAGCTAAAAGAGTTGAATCTCGGAACCATGGAGAACCCGAGGCCCATATATGTCAGCTCTTTACTCTCACCCAAAGAGGAAGAGGCGTACTTTGAACTTTTGTCTGAGTACAAGGATGTATTCGCATGGAGTTATCAAGAAACGCCTGGGTTGGACCCGAAAGTGGTTGTTCATTGCTTATCCATCAAGAGGGGAATATCCCCTAAGAAACAACCTCAACGACATTTTCATCCAGAGTTAGTGCCAGAAATTGAAAAGGAAGTGAACAAGCTCATCGAGGTTGGGTTTATTCGGGAGGTGAAATATCCTACATGGATCGCCAACATCGTCCCGGTGAGAAAGAAGAATGACCAACTCCGTGTTTGTATGGATTTTCGGGATCCAAATGAGGCATGCTCAAAATTAAAGATGACTTCCCATTGCCCATCACTGAACTCATGATCGATTCTACCACTGGACATAAGGCCTTATCCTTCATGGATTGTACGACAGGGTACAACCAAATTCACATGGCGCCCGAAGACCAAGAAGCCACTGCTTTTCGCACACCAAAAGACATATTTTGTTACAAAGTAATGCCCTTTGGATTGAAGAATGCTGGAGCAACATATCAAAGGGCGATGCAACGCATCTTTGATGACATGTTACATAAGACAGTAGAGTGCTATGTTGATGATTTAGTGGTTAAATCAAGAAGAAGGAATGACCACTTAAATGATCTTCGTGGAATTTTTGAGAGGCTTCGAAAGTGCCAGCTGAAATGAACCCATTGAAGTGTGCGTTCGGCGTTACTTTTGGAAAATTCTTGGGCTTTGTCGTGCGATACAAGGGCATTGAAATTGATCAGGCTAAAGTCAAAGTCATCCAAGACATGCCCGAACCTAAGAATCTTAAGGAGTTGCGAGGTCTACAAGGTAGATTGACATATATAAGGCGATTCATATCCAACTTGGCGGGTCGTTGTCATCCATTCAGTCACTTGATGAAGAGAGGCGCACCATTTGAATGGGATGAATCTTGTCGAAAAGTCTTCAAAAGTATCAAGAAATATCTGTCAAGTTCGCCCGTTTTAGGAGCACCGATGCCGGGCAAACCTCTAATCTTGTACATTTCCGCGCAAGAAAAGTCGTTGGGTGCATTGAGTGCTCAAGAGAATGAAGATGGCAAGGAAAGGGCTCTCTACTACTTGAATCGGACCTTGGTTGGGGCTGAATTGAACTATTCCCCTATCGAAAAGATGTGCATGGCCCTCATGTTTGCCGTGCAAAAGTTAAGGCACTACATGCAAGCACATACAGTTCGAGTGATATCCAAGGCTGACCCGATCAAGTACATTCTATCAAGGCCAGTACTTAGTGGACGATTAGCAAAGTGGGCCGTCATTTTAGAACAATATGATATTGTGTATGTACCACAAAAGGCCGTCAAGGGACAAGCGCTGGCAGACTTTCTAGCCCATCACCTGATTCCCGACGATTGGGAGCTAGATGATGAACTGCCAGGGGAGGAAGTATTCTTCGTTGACGTGAGGCCTCCATGGGAAATGTATTTCGACGATGCCACGCGACATGACGGTGCTGGAGCAGGAGTGGTTCTTGTTTCCTCTGAGAGACATATCCTTCCATACTCATTCGTTCTTACCCAATTATGCTCCAACAATGTGGTTGATTACCAGGCACTCATACTAGGACTCCAAATGGCCATAGAGGTGGGAGTTAAGAATCTTCATGTGTATGTGTTCGGTCTCGTGCCGAGCCGAATTCTTCTCTTTTATAGGGTATTTTTGCTTGTCTTTAATAACTATTTTACTAGTTTTATTATGTTTTTACTCATTTTACATTTTTATTAGATTTTATGTTAGTTTATTATTTTTGTTATTATTATTGCTAATATAAAACAAAATTAGAAAAATTAGAAAATAGAAATAAAAACCTAATAATTCTAATCCTACTTCTAAACCCAGCCAACCCAAACCCAAATCCAAATTCCCCTTCCTATTAAATATGCTTGATTGAAGACTTCGAGGTAACTTCTTTCCACTCTCTTTATGTGAATATATCAATGATCCATGTTGCATGCTCGATTTTCCTTTTTGGGTGGCGAACCCCTTGAGTGTGAATGTTGGATATATATTGTTGTTGGAGCCGTGTGGGCTCGGGTCGCCACCATTTTGTTTGTTACGTGTTTGTTTGGGAGTCTTTTGTAGGTTTTCTACCTTATTTATGACACTGTTCTCACGATGGAGACATTGTGATGTCTTGTGTTGGAGTGGGGGTGTTATTTTCCATTTGTCATGGGTAGATCACCTAGTTTTTGAGTCTTTTGTTTTCGTTTTTCATAGTTTGAGTCTAAAAGTTTAAGTGTTAAGAATCTTAATGTGCATGGTGACTCTAAACTAGTCATCAGCCAACTCCTTAACGAGTATGAAGTCAAGAAGGAGGACTTGATTCCGTACCACAAGTATGCTTCAAAAATCCTGAATAGCTTAAACTCAGTAGAGCTACAACACATCCCTAGGAGTGACAACAAGATGGCTGACGCGCTCGCAGGTCTTGCAGCCACTTTGGCACTGGGGGCAGAGGAGGATGTCAAGATTCCGGTATGTGGCAAGTGGGTGATCGCACCACTAGAAGAAGGGTTTGTGGAAGAAATAAATGTAGTTTCTGTGTTTGAAGTAGAAAAAGAAGATTGGCGCCAACCATTGATTGATTACTTGGAGCATGGGAAGCTTCCAAACGATGCGAGACATAAGACTGGGATCCAAAGAAGAGCATCACGTTTTCTTTATTACAAAGGGACATTATATCAGCGCTTGTTTCTTGGCCTTTGGCTACGATGTCTAAACGAGGAAGAAGCGAACCAAGTCATGAAGGAAGCACCCTCGGGAGTGTGCGGAGCGCACCAGTCAGGACCCAAGTTACATGATCGGGTCAAAAGGATGGACTACTATTGGCCTACTGATAAGTGCTTCTTGTATATATGAAAACTTGGTTGTTTTGATGAGAATTTGGGGGATATGACATGATTATATTACTTTATGCCCAAATTTCCCATGTTACGCTTGGTTTGGAGTTTGGTGAGTTTTGTATGGAACTTGTGAAGAATCCATGTAAACCGAGCCAAAAATCAAGTGTAGATCCAAGTTATGAGCATAAAGGACCAATAAGTGAGAAGTTGGATCACCCAAGGTCCAAACAGTGGCCCAAAGTACTCCTAGGCCCGAGATAGAAGTGACACGGGTGCTCAAGACAGGGGCACGGGTCGTGTCTACCACCAGAACGTGAGAAAATGGGAACCGTGTAGTGGCACGGGTGGTGCCTAGGGGGCACAGTCCATGTCACCTCTGGCGTGGTCCGTGCTGCCTGCGTCTTTTCATTTCCGACGGTTACAAGTTGCAATTTGCCTATATCATGATGTTTTCGGCTGTCTACGGAGGAATCACGATCCACCTTCATTCATTCACTCCCATTCACCATCCATCTCCATCTCTACCATCATCCATCCCTTCCTCCACAAATCCATCCACATTCATCCTTAGTTGAAGATTGAGAGTTTATTGGAGTTTGAAGATCGATTCTCAAGAAATCCATTGAGGTGGAGGAGCAAAAGTCCCCACCGACTACCATTCAAGCGAGGAACGATTTCCATCTCGGTTTACTTCTCTTTCTTTTAGATTTCATGCTTTCTAGAATAGATTTCAATTGCTTTGTAGTTTCAAACATGAATAGTGAGTAGTTCTTTTAAGTTTGGGGGATGAACCTTTGAAGTTGGTTGATATTGCTTTTGCTTGATCACCAATTGCATGTAAGTAGGTTGTTGAATGAAGTACCGAAAGGAGAAGTTTGATATCCCGAAAACCTAGGTTAAACTAATTAAAAATTGTCTAGACATAGAAGTTTTTAATTAGGGTTCTTGTGATGATTAGATTTTTAACCTTGATTAAATCAAAATAACCACGAAAGTAGGTGATTGGTTTGTCTTGGCAATTCGCTCTAGTGACAAAATCTCATTGCGAAGTATTCTATGCAATTATCGAACCTTGATTGTGCATACTAATGAAATGAGTGTTTAATCCACATCGTTGATTCGTTACTTGACTTAGGTTTTATCCCCTGAACGTCTTTTTCATATTGATAAATCCAAGTAAATTGTGTGAATATTTGTTTGTTTGCCTTTAGTACTGAATAGAAATAAAATTAGTTGTTTCAAACAAAAACCTGATCGACTTAGCAATCAACTAGGAGGCTAGTTCAGTGCGTTGAAAGGAAAAGTCTCTGTGGGAATTTCCTTGATACATGCTACAA
The DNA here is from genome assembly GCA_029582165.1 of Portulaca oleracea. Lineage (NCBI taxonomy): Eukaryota > Viridiplantae > Streptophyta > Magnoliopsida > Caryophyllales > Portulacaceae > Portulaca > Portulaca oleracea. The sequence goes on from CM055868.1 coordinate 9,456,337, forward strand.
TTACACCCGTGCACTTGCGGCTTATCACCTACCATGGTGCAAGACTGCATTGATCACGCAAAGAGGTGTGAGGCATGTCAACTTCATGCCAACTTAATGCACCAACTGCCACAGCCGTTGCATCCTACAGTCACATCTTGGCCCTTCGAAGCATGGGGACTCGACATCGTAGGACCCTTGACTCCAAAGTCTTCCGCAAGACACTTGTACATCCTGGCCGCTACTGACTATTTCTCTAAGTGGGTTGAAGCAGTTGCACTAAAGGAGGTGAAAAAAGAGAACGTGGTTGACTTCATTTGGACACACATCATCTATCGATATGGCGTGCCCCGATATGTCATCACTGATAATGGAAAGTCGTTCTATAACAAGCTGATGACCGAGCTATGCGAGAAGTTCAAATTTACTCAGCACAAATCCTCGATGTACAATGCGCCTACAAATGGTTTGGCGGAAGCTTTCAACAAGATATTGTGTAGGCTGTTGAAAATTGTGGTGACAAAGTCCAAGAGGGATTGGCATGAAAAACTCGGAGAAGCTTTGTGGGCTTACCGCACCACCTACAAAATGCCAACTCAATCAACGCCCTACGCCTTAGTGTATGGAGTAGAAGCCGTCCTACCTTTAGAAATTGAAATACCTTCTTTGCGCCTAGCTGTACAAGAAGGATTAACTGAGGACGAAAACCACAAACTCCGATTAGATGAATTATAGGCTTTGGATGAGAAGAGATTTCTGGTGCAACAAAAGTTAGAGTGCTACCAGGCACATCTGTCTCGCGCATTTAACAAAAAGGTTAAGCCACGATCATTTCAAGTAGGAGACTTGGTGGTGGCGGTGAGATGACCAATCATCAATACGCACAAAAGCAAGAACAAGTTTGTATCCAATTGGGATGGTCCATATGTTGTTCGTGAAGTTTACACAAACGGCGCATACAAGATAGTAGACGATGATGGAGTTTTGGTGAGGCCAATTAATGCCAAGTTCTTGAAGCCCTACTACCCATGAAAAAGCTATGTTTGTTAGCTCCTGAGCAAGAGCCTAAACTACTTACCCAAAAAAAAAAATCTTTCTTTTCATTGTTGTAGCTCATGAATAAGAGCATAAACTGTTAAAAAAAAAAGAATTTTTTTTTAGTTCAGTTTCTTTTCATCATTGTAATACTCTTGGCCCACAAGAGTATAAACTGTGTACGGGAAAACAAAACAAAAATGTAGTGCTCCTGGCCCGCAAGAGTATAAACTGTGAACGGCTAAAATAAACGAACAATTGTTTCTTTGTTTGTTGAGATACATTATGATTTGATTTGATTATTATGGTTTTCGTGTAACTTGATGAACATGATGATTAAGCACAATCAAATTGATAAAGAGATGACGAGCCAAAAGAAAAGTAAAGGCAATTTTATTATTGAATGAACAACATTCAAAAGCTGTTTGATACAAAGGGCTGAAGAATTAAATAATCAACAATGTTGCTCAATCAGACATAGCTCACTCAGTCATCAAGCATCCAGTCATCAGGCTTGAGCAAAGAGCGCTGATCTATCACGATTCGTTCGTGTCTTGATAGCTCGTCGACTTCCTCTGGTGATAAGACAAGGACAACATCAAGTTCCGCAAGGGTTCGTTCCCTCTCAATAACCTGTATTTCAATAGTGAGGCTGACTTGGCTTCAAGATCCCCACGAGCTCGTTTTACTTTCTCACAAGCAAGACGAAATTGCTCTTCTAGGTCGGTAGCCCGGCTAGTGGCATCACTGAGCTTCTTCCTCAAAGCATCGATCTCTCCCTTTACTTTAAGGAGGTCAGACTGCACCTGTTCAACTTCCGCGACGCAAGCAGGTCTTTTCTTGTTAAAATCGTCGGGATGACATTGAGTGGAAACCGCTCATTGTAAGGCTAAGAAGGCGGTCACATTGCTCACAAAACCATCCACCTTCTTCTTTAAGGGACCGGGATCACCTTTGAGCACCTTAATAACTTGATATACAACCGGGGCCCTTTCATACACCTTAGGGACATCTTCGAGTGTTGCGTTTTTTAGGTTGATTAGTAATTGAGCTCCCATAGCTTTTATGCCCTCCATGATGACATTCTGAGAATGAGGCCCTGGCCGAAGGGAAACAACAGACGTAGCAGGCGCGACAATAAGAGCTCGCTCGCTAGGTCCCCTAGTCACGATATTCCCTGCATCAGGAGCTATCTTCCTCGCCGCTAACACAAGAGAAGTTGGCCCCTCGACCGAGCGCTCGCTACGTGTAGAAGAAGCCGGCAAAGTTTCACCATTGTCCAGGGGTGGATCAGTTGTGGATGTTGACGCTACCCTCCTCACTGCCTCAATATCCTTACCGGGGCGAGAACTCGCATTAGAGGCAGGCAAACTGGGGGCAACGTTAATAGCCTCAAGCAATTGCTCGTCTACTACAGCAATAGGATGGTTATTGGTCGACTAAGTCAAAAGTGCCAATCTGTTTAATTAAAAAAAAGATTAGGCATAAGACTATGAAGATAGGCATATAAAAAAAAAATTGTGAAAATGAACATGCTTACTTCGTCGAGATTTCCTACGCTTGAACAACTTTGCACGTCGTAAAAAAAGTCTCCGTCAAGAGGCAACCTCGGGAGCTGCACAATGTTGACCTTGCGTTTCTTGTACCCTCGACGTTTAAAATTTTACTCAGAGCTTGGGTCACTATCATCATCGTTCGCTACGCTCTCGTCTTAGATTTCAGGGTCAGCATCCATAAGCTCACCGACCCGCTCTACTTCAGGATCTACGTGGGCGACAATCACCTTCTTTTTCCTGGGTTTGAGGTGAGCAACGTTGGTTCTAAGGTCGCGCACCGTCACCTTGTGCCACCAGTCGATGTATTCCCTAGTGGCAAAATCACGAAGGTGTAAGGAGCGACTAGGTAAAGTAATTGACTGGTGGGATCCTCTAGACATCAACGCGGTCCAATAACTCAGGGCATCAGTGGATAACATTGTACGAGTGCGGGGACCGCGCTTAAGCACACCTGGAACATCTTGATACAACCCTAACTGTCTAGCAAAACGGTGGGGATTATAAGGCTCGATGTAAAATGATTGACCACGTCGGAGAGGCAGGAAGCCCGAACGGAGAGCGATGACATAACCAAACTTCTCTGGGTCCAAACCCTTGACATCCTCAAAAGTTTCATTCCTGTTTTTGTTGAGCATTGTGCAGCCTAGATCTGAAGACATGCCCTCGTGTAAGAGCTCGCGAGTGTCTTTAATGTACTTTGCTCCGCCGTACCCCAAATACTCTACCATGAAAGGTCCAGGTGGAGATTGTTCGAACCCGAAATGTGTTTTGAAGTAATTAGCGATCCAACTCTGTAAGTAGTGGGTCGGGAAATAAGACTTAGATTGCGAAGGCTTGGTCACCTTAGAAATATCATTCAAGCCTCGATATATGCTTGCCAATACAGGGATGGCGAGACTAAAGGTTTGTCCAGTCGCCATCTTGGACGCCACCTCAAACGTCCCTGGACAAATTAATTTATGTTTGCCCTCGGGAAGCACAAAAACGCACAACCAACAAGATATGAACGCCGATAGATAGGTGATCCCCCTCCTGTATTCTGGGATCTCAAGAGTGTTAAATACTTCCAGTTGCTCTGGAGTCCACTCTAAAGTCTTAGGTTGAATGTGACCAGTAGGGTTATGAGTCTTGGCAGAACGGGTGAGACACGTTATGCTTCTTCACCTCGGTACAGGGACATAACTTTTGTTTTTTTTGCACCAGAAGTTAATCCAACGCTCAAAGGTCACACGTCCAGCTTCTCTGTTCTCCAATATGCTATATGTAATAAACAAGTATTGGCAGACAGAAGGAATCAACCTCTCCTTATGCTTGTTTTTCTCAAGTAAGACGGACGGGCCGGGCATTGCTTCATCATAAATTGCTCCATAAATAGGGAGGCCACCGAGGTTGTACAAGTCCCATAAGGAAATAGATATCTCCCCCAATATGGTGTGTAAAGTATTGGTCTCAGGGCACCAAGCTTCACAAAAGGCGCTAAAGATATTTGGTTTACGTTCATAAGTGTACAATGAAGCGTACACCGCGTCAAAAATGGAACAACGTTTCAACTGAGACTCAAAGCAGGAAAGGATGTGTTCTGTCCACTCCCAATACATGGGTACGAAAGAAAACCCGCCAAATATTCTTAGATTGGTTCCCCATTGTGATTCACCAGAAAGGATCTTGCGTCCAAGAAGAGGGAATTTGGTGTTGACATCACATTGTCCAGCATGGCTGGCGCGACGAAGAGCATAAGCTGTTGAACCATCAGGGGCCTCATTGGGAAGTTTGACTACCAGAGGCGATATAAGACAAGGCACAGGAGCAATGGGAACTTTCTCTACCCTAAGACGAAATAAGGAGGAATAGACAGGAATAAGGGTGCCATGCTTCGCTTCAGTCTCCTTCTTGTCAACGATTGAGAGATGGACGGTGTCTCGCACACGATGTTCCTTGAAGTGAACCATGATTCCTACAACAAGACAAAGTATAGTTGGGTGAAAGTCCTGAACATAATAAAAAAATAATTATTGAATAAATAAATGATCATGCATATAAATGTCGTGCTGAAATGAAGGGTGCAACATGTCAATCAAGACACTCTACGCAAAGCGGAGCCCGTTATCCTTGTCTTTGGCGGTACTCGGTCTTCCAAAAAATATCCGACTCATAGCCTCCAACAAGGATAAACTCCTCTACGCGAAGCAGAGCCCGTTATCCTTGTCTGTGGCAGTACTCGGTCTTCCAAAAAATATATGACTCATAGCCTCCAACAAGGATAAACTCCTCTACGCAAAGCGGAGCCCGTTATCCTTGTCTATGGCGTACTCGGTCTTCCAAAAAATATTCGACTCATAGCCTCCAACAAGGATAAACTCCGCTACGCAAACCCGTTATCCTTGTCTTTGGCGGTACTCGGTCTTCCAAAAAAATATCTGACTCATAGCCTCCTACAAGGATAAACTCCTCTACGCAAAAGCAGAGCATGCTATTCTTGTCTTTGGCGGTACTCGGATCTTCGATGCCTACAAAATAATTAAGACAATAAAATTAAGGAGTCGTTCATTCAAAAAGGGAGTCGCTCATTCAAAGGGTCCCATGGGAAATTCGAACAGAAAACAAGTGATACATCTTACCTGCGATCTTCAAAGACAAAGAATTATGATGGAAGGTTGGTGGGTGGAGGAGTTCTCTCCTTCAGAATTGGCATGCAATTTGGGGATGACTCCTTTTAGGTTTACTTAAAAATTGTGGCTGGACGAGATGGGTTTTGTGAGTACTGGAAAGGTGAAGTCAAAGCTTACAGTTTCAACCGAGTATGCTACAATGGTAAATGTGTATCTGGGGTTTGTGGAAGGATGATGTGATTTTTACAATGGTTTTGGGGAGATGGTTTATGTAGTGGGTTTGACTTTTATATGACGGCATCAAAGAGTTTTGCTGAAGGGTCGAGATGCTTTAATTGGATGATGTGTTGTTTTCCACATTTTGTTTTGGGACGTTTTAGTTTGTTTCTTGGATGGGCCTGACACTTACAGTAAAATAATGGGTGAATAAGTACACATTTTGTGGCACTCATGATGATGAAGGGTTGGCTGTGGGCCTTTAATAAAAAAAATGATGGAAGATTGGTGTGGATTTGATAATTTGGTGGATTATCATGATTCATGATAAGCCACTTACAGTAAAATAATGGGTGAATAAGTACACATTTTGTGGCACTCATGATGATAAAGGGTTGGCTGTGGGCCTTTAATAAAAAAAAATGATGGAAGGTTGGTGTGGATTTGATAATTTGGTGGATTATCATGATTCATGATAAGGTACTTACATTAAAATAATCGGTGAATGGGTGCTCTGTTGGAATATGTCCTTTTAAATACAAGTCTCAGGGCATCAATTTAGGGCTGGTCGATCACCATGATTGCAACGAATATGAAAATATCATGTATCATTGAGGAATATTGTAAAGCATAAAGGAAAAGGAGTAAGTTTCCTTAAAGTGAAGATTCTTCTTTGATTAGTTGGCAGTAAACATCACAATACTCCGTATGGGTTGACGTCAAGTGTCATTGGAACGGACTCATACGAGAAAAATATATGTATGGTTGGGAGTATCAAATGCGAAAGTATGTAGAGATATAGCAAGTACAAACTGTTATTAAGCCAACATTGCATGCATGATTTTCTTGAGTCATAAGTCCAAATGACCATGAGCAATTTTCAGAAATGCTACAAGAGAGATAGCATGCCAAGACAAGTATAAGAAATGTGCATCGAGACGTCGATCGCGCTCAAACACTCGACTGTGTACACCCGACCTTGTCTCGAGGAGGCAATTTGTAGGCACTAAAAATTAATAATAATAATGTGCCGAGACTAATAATAATATTTTAATTAATTAATTTGGGTTAGCCTAATTAATTATTTAAATTTATTATTAGGCCCAAGTGACTAGCAAGTCAACAGTCTAAATAAAAAAACCTGGCAAATGGACTCTCAAGTCAACCACATTCACATTCAAACACATTCATTGAGAATTTAACAAGCCTAAAGCCCAACTACAAGAGACTATTTTCTCTATAAATAGGGAAGTACTCCTTCATTGAGAGGGAGAGGAGAGAAATGAATCATTCAAACACATTCACATTCTCTCTAGACTTCAACAACAAATACATCAAAGTGTCGTTGCTCTAGAGATCAAATTCACAAGATTTGGTGGAGATTGAAGTTGTTCCTGTCTCTCATCAAGTCATACATTTGGAGATTGAATCAGAAGATTATTTGTTATTTGTTCATCTTGTAACAAATATTGAGAGATTGTACCCAAATTCTTTGAAATCAATACAAACTATATTTGTCCATTATTTTCTTGTCTTAATTAAATTTTGACTCGAAAATTTGTGGTTACACCGATGACTGACTTGTGAGTTCTCATGCTTTCATTTCTTTGATTTTCAATTTTAGGTTTTCATTCCAATTTGGTAAATTACTGAAATTTATAATTTGCGAGTTGTGGTTTTTGATTGCAAAATATCAATTGACAGCAACAATAAGCTCAATGTCATAACCCGAGTTCAGTTGCGTATCCTTGATTTCATACACATAATCGCAAAAAAGGAGAATAGAGATTCACTAGCTCATAATGAAGCTAAAGATGATTAAGAGTTTAAGCGTGTGGAAATATCATTGGGAGTATTGATAAACTAGATACTAAATAACCAAGTCAAAGAAACATCCTGAGGGTTTGTATGAACTAAACATCATATACTCATATAGCAACATATGATGAGGACTGCCTTAGTATTATTTTTTGGTACAAGGTTCTAAAACACGTGGTCAGAGGTTATGAAGTTTTAAAATAGTTTCAACTGAGATGACCATGTAAATTGTAATTTTGATTAGTGAATTATTAAATATTTTATGACTGATTACTGTGTATTGATTAGGCAAAGAGATTTGTGAATTGCTGAATATTTTGCTATGATTTATGATTTTTGTTTTGTGTTTGTATGTTGTTTTTTCAGTGAGTGCCAAAGTGTTGAGTATAAACATGGATTGTTCTAATTCAATTTTACAATACTCGCCTGAAAAAGAAACCAACCGGGAAGTAATGGACATATTAGAGAAGGATGTATTTGACTCAATTACCAATGAGTCTATCATGTGTCGATATCAAAAAATGAAACCATGCAGTGACCAATTGTAATAGTTGTCTATTGAAATATTTGACGATTTAAGTGGACACCCCTAATTTGGAAGCCTAGATCCACCACTGATAGGATCATCGGCACAAGAACCTAGCATTCCTACAATAACATATTCCAATTAGTAGATGACGATGCTTCAACCAGTTATCAACCACCAAGATTATCATATACAGAAAGATGTTTTAGAATATCAAACCCGACATCTATGACTCAAGAATTATTAGCAGGACAAGCTAAATTTAGACTTAAGAATATACAATTAACCTTCCCAAATACCAATAGTACTTATAAAATTAATTTAGAATATTTTAATGGTCAATCTTGGATAAAAAATAAAATCCTTATAGACACTGGAGCATCTCAGAGTCATTGTTAAATTCTACCTTTACCTATTATTCCAGCCGAAGAATACACTTATACACTTTCTCTATATATGATGGAAGAAATACATCTTTAAAACAAAAATCTAAAATTATGATGAAAACGCATGACTCACACTATCTAGAATTTGAATGTTATGTAGACAGTACAATCAATGATGAGTATTATCATATTTTATTAGGAATGAACTTTTTGGACCAATATACTTCCTATGAAATTACATCACATCATGCAATTTTAAATAATAATGGACAAAAAATATTCCTCCAATAGTTATTATGAGACAATTAGAACTTCATGTTCTCACATATATAGAAACAACAATACAAGAATTAGATATAACTACTACTGCATTGATAGATATTGGATCAGAAGTAACTGTATTTCAAGACTTTCTTTTACCAAAACGGGATAAACTACCAGATAATAAGAAAATACGTCTTCAAGGAGTCTATACAACTAATGTATTTATAGAAAATGTTCAAACAAATGTTTCTATAATATTAGGAAATAAAATAATCAATATCACTTTAGTATTACAATACAATTCAGGATATGACATTCTATTAGGAAACGACTTCCTAAAACAATTTGCTAAATTTACCCAAACTATATATACAGTCTATTTTACCACTAAATGTGGACATACCCTTAAGATACCCACTTTAAAAAACTCATACAGAGTGCGTCCAAAGCGTGGTGGACTAGGGTACGAAAAAACAACACTACCAGCCCAAATCCAATCACAACCCAAGATTCAAGTCGATATAATTCGGAAAGAAGATTTACTGGACAAGATAAAACAAATTTACTCTGAAAACCCATTTCAATTTTGGAAGCCCAATCATCCAAGAGCCAAAATAGAGAGCTAACCCAAGAAGTTTATATTAAAGAAAAACCAATGTTATATACTCCAGAAGACATTACGGAATTTTCGGTACAAATTAAAGAATTATTAGAGAAAGGTTTAATAAGACCTTCAAAAGGTAGCTATTCATCTCCTGCTTTTATAGTAACGAATGAAGCAGAAAAAAAGAGAGGAAAAGTTAGAACTTAGAATGGTTATTAATTATAAAAAATTAAATCAATTTACCAAAATAAACAATTATTTTCTACCTAATAAACAAGTTCTATAATTAATTTAGTAAAAACAAAAGCTATTTTTCGAAATTTGATTGTAAATCTGGATTTTGGCAAACAAAAATGGAAGAAGATGGCATTAAATATGCAAGATTTAGCACCCCACAAGGATTTTATGAATGGATAGTGATGCATTTTTGTAACACCCCAACACCCTTAACCACAAGATTATCATTGATCATGCCATAAACCTGTGATTAGCGCAGCGGAAAAGACAAGGGAGGGCTAGAGCTGCTGCATGGAAGAGAAGAGGAAGAAGGAAGAGTGGAGGGTGTGATGTTATTGAGATAAAATCTGAAAATGAAGAGTAAGAATAACCCCCCTAGTGTATATATATATATATATATATATATATATATATATATATATATATATATATATATATATATATATATATATATATATATAAAGACAATACTCCCTTTAAATATTTAACTCTCTAGATTAGAAAATAACTTGGATAATTAGTAATATAAACTAGCTAGATAAAATAATTGGTATCGACTAAATATAATTAGTGAACATAAACTTGGTAATATAATTTAGTATATGATTAAATAAAATTACTTGGGAAATGAATTGGGTAAAGTTAACTAGTACTACACCACATAAAATAAATTGGTGGAACACATTAATAAAATAAATTGGGCGATAAAAAGTACTTAGGAAGATTGAATAACATAAATCGTAATTGAAACGGAATTGAAATTAATATAACCTTCTTCGGTTTAAAAGCGTAAAATTGAGAACCATAAAATAAATTATATAACTCATCGTAAAAATATTCATAAACTCGTAATAATATTTATAGCTTTACAAACATCCGGGATGACATATAATTAACCCATTTAGCCATCGCCTTGCTCGAGATCTGTCACGCATAGAAACAAATAATAATAATAATAAAAGAAGAAAAATTTTATTAGCGTATTTTGGGCTAATTACTGTAATTAAGGTTTTAATTAATACGGGTTTAGGGCGGGTCGTTACAATTTTGGATTAAAAAATGCATCTAGGATATTTCAAAGAAGAATGGACAATGCATTCAAACATCTAAATTCCTTTTTAATCGTATACGTAGATGACATATTAATTAGCTCAAAAACACTAGAAGAGCATAGAGAACATTTAAAAATGTTCAGAAATGGCTATAAAAGAAGGAATTCGTCTTAGTGAAAAGAAAGCCACTATAGAAAAAGAAGAAATTGAATTTTTAGTATTTAAATTAGGAAACAAATGGAATTTCGCTTCAACCTTTACTATTGGAGCAATATCCCTAACCTTTATACCTAGGTGACATTATTATACCAACAGTAACTAAGGGGGTGGTGACTCGGTCTCCATGCATGCTAACGTGGCTAGCGAAAGAAAAAAAAACTGTCTCAGGCCAATAACTCCATTAACCCCTAAGTTTTTCTTACTAACCCACACTACAAGACATTGGTTGGTTGTGTCTCACGTCAGTATGAAGATTGGTTCACCACCCCGTTAGTCACTCTGTTAGGGCCGATTTTTTTAAATGTGGGTTAGTGGGAAAAAAAGAGGGGTTAATGGGGATACTGGGCAAGTCTCGGTTATTTTCCCTCCGCTTGTCACGTCAGAACAGAGACCAGTTAACAAGTCACCACCCCTAAGTCACTGTTGGTATAATAATCTCACCTAAGTATAAAGGTCAGAGATATTGTTGTCCAATAGTAAAGGTCAATATATTACAATCTAATACCCCTAAAGGTCGGTATATTATGATCCAATATTCCTTATAGAAAAAGAAGAAATTAAATTTTTAGGATTTAAATTAGGAAAAAAATGCAATCTCGCTTCAACCTCATATTACTAGAAAAATATTAGAATATCCAAATGAGTTAAGAACTACTCCCTCCGTTCCATATTAATTGACGAAATTGGAGTTTTTACACATACCAATGTATAACCACAATAACTACCAAACTTCAATTATATTTGGCTTTTCTTTCTCTAATAAATAATGTAAAATAATTGAATTAAGTATTGGGAATAGGAAAGTGACAATTATTTTGGAGCAAAATAAGTTAGTTAAAGTGTCAATTAATATGAAACGGAAGGAGTAAAAAGCAAATCCAGGGCTTTTTAGGATTGCTAAATTATACTGGAGATTATATCGAAAACTAGCAGAAGAAAAAGAGACTTGGAGAAACTTTTAAGAAAAAATAATACGAAACAATGGTCAGAATATCACACGGAGCAAGTAAGAAAAATAAAAGCTAAATGCTCATAATTAAAACCGTTAAAACTACCAGAACCATGTGATATTTTTATATTACAAACAGATGCATCAGACACTACATGGGTAGTTGTTCTAAAGACGGATTTAAATGCTATATGTGGTTACTATAGTGGCACATTTTCGCCTCAAGAAGAAAACTATAATACCATGGAAAAAGAATTACTAGCAATAATTAGAGGAATGAAAAAATGGAGACTATTTCTAATAGTAAAACCATTTAAAGTTCTAACTGATAATAAAGCCGCAACTACTTTTGTAAAACAAAGTTTAGATAATGGTCCTCATATGAGAAAACTTCATAGATGGCAGACATTTTTATCTCAATTTAATACTGTTTATGAGCATGCTTCAGGAAATCAAAATTTTATTGCAGATTATATAACAAAAGAAGAAGAATATCTTCGATCATGAATCCAAATCACTTGGCAAAACACATAGAAGATATTGGATTGGATATCAATGAATATTTCGAGATTACAAAAGAAAGAATCCAATGTTTAGGGTCTGTTTGGAGAGGTAAAAGGAATGGATTAAGGGTGAGATAGGTATCAAATTCATTTTCTTTGTGTTTGGTGAACGATTTCTGGAATGGGATTAGAAAACCCTAAGGTTTCCAATCCCCTCCCCCCCAAAGGGTGGAATTAGAACCCTCCTATATGTGGGGGGGGGGGGTATCAGATCTAATCCCTTTCTATTGTTTTTTTTAACAAGAATACATTTCCCAACCAAAAATCACGAGGCTATCTTTCGAACTCCACCATCGACAACTACATGAACTCCCCTGTACACTCCATTGCTGCCACCTTTAAGAACTTCACTATCCTCCGACAATAGTTCTGCCGACTATTTTCTGGGCAACCCAACGAATTTCTCACAACCATCACAATTTTGGAGGACAACAATAGAGTGAGAAAGTACAAAAAAAATGTTGAAGGAGAACTGCAGTTGCTCCCTCCCTCACTCACATATTCAAATTGGCATATGGGAATCGAAATTCTGGGAAAGACGATGACAATGTCGAGGTGGAAGAGCCAACAACACAGGCTGGTGAATTTGGGGGTTTTGCGATGACGATGTGTAATACCCCAGTTATGTGATTAAAGTGTGGCTTAAAGGGATTAAAAATGACTACTCATATCACCAAGGTGCACCTTCTTTTATGGTAGCTCATTCGTTGGGAACTCCTCAGTTAAGCGTGCTTGGCTGGGAGTAATCAAAGGATGGGTGACCTCCTGGGAAGTTTTCCTAGGCAGCGTGTGAGCGAGGACGAAACACGCTGGAAAGACTCGTGGTGATTTGTGGGGCCAGTCAGCGATCCTTGAAGCAGTTATCGGTAATGTCCGCGGTCCGGGATGGGCCGGGGCGTTACAGATACTGTAATACCCCAGTTATGTGATTAAAGTGTGACTTAAAGGGATTAAAAATGACTACTCATATCACCAAGGTGCACCTTCTTTTATGGTAGCTCATTCGTTGGGAACTCCTCAGTTAAGCGTGCTTGGCCTGGAGTAATCAAAGGATGGGTGACCTCCTGGGAAGTTTTCCTAGGCAACGTGTGAGCGAGGACGAAGCACGCTGGAAAGACTCGTGGTGATTTGTGGGGCCAGTCAACGATCCTTAAGCAGTTATCGGTAATGTCCGCGGTCTGGGATGGGCCGGGGCGTTACACAATGATTGAAGGTTGAGGACAAAGAAAGGGCACACAGTTCATAAAAAAGAATTTTTTGGGGGTTTTGCGAGAAAGTGACAAACAATGTCACAGTGGGGTGGGAGGTGGGGTGATTTTTTTTTATTATTTTTAAATTTCATTCCATTCCAATTTCTAACCAAACAACCTCACTTTAGGTTTCTAATTCCATTCTCATCCCTCTACGATTCTAATTCCATACCCATCTCATTCTTAAAATCTCTCCAAACAGGCCCTTAGAGACAGAAATACAAGGTATAAAATTTGATATGGCACAGGTAAGAACTGTGGTAGCAGAAATTTTCAAGGTTGCCAAAGAACTCAGAGGAGAAGGAACCTCTTCTCAAACTCAAAGGATCAAAGAAGAAGGATCATCTTCTTCACAATTGCCAAACATAAAAAAAGAATCCCAGAATGATACTTAACAACATATTATCAAGGGAAAAACATCAAACCCCTCTCTTCAAAAAAAGAAAGAGATGCTACAACGTCAAGCTAGAACTCTAGCTCAAAGACATGTTATTCAAACCACAGGCGAAAGAAATATCCAAAGAATATCCCCAATAAATATCAATGATCTATTCTATATAGAATATAAAAAAATCAATGAGATTGTTTATTCAAGGATCTCAGAATACCCAAACATCTTCTATACTAGTGGAGAATCTAATTTTCCCCAGAATAATAGCCACAAAAGCTGACCTAGACATCATATATAAGTTTTACAAATTTGGATACCTTGATCTTGTATACCCAGACTAGAATTTAATCCAAATATCCAAATTCCCTCCTATAATCATAGAAAAATTAACGGACTTCACGTCCATGACAATGAGAGACATATATGTAAAATTTTCTGTGATTCCCCCAGAAAAAGATGAAACGACAAAAGAATTTTTTCCAATTATATCTATGATAGAAGTTGGAAACGTAGCAGATGGATATCAGATTGAAGGCACGTTATCCAGAGCTTATAAGCCATTTAAGTTCAATTTATCCGGAATACAATACAGAAGAATCAGCGAAGCAATTGCAGTAAGAATCCTCAGTGGGAAATATTATGGAGAAGGATTCAGGTCTCTCTACAGCACTAAAGAAAAAGATCTGATTATTGTTACCAAAAAAGGCGCCAAATCCACCCATTTTGATGATCCAATATTTTATTTGTACCAAAATCTTAAACCCGGACTATTCAAGAGCAGCAGTATAGTCCAGAGGAAAGATTCAGATCGTTTCAGAAAATGAAGCAGACAAAAAACCAATAGTTTGAGATTTGTGAAGAGTCAAAATCAGGCTACAGGATACCTACACTTGGAAGAAATATCTACACAAATGAATCATCAGAAGAAATAGTTATAAGAAGATATTTTGAAAAAATGATGTAAGGCATGATGTAATTTGTAAAAAGTTTACGCATGCAGTGACGTTTCTGTAACTCCCTCTATTTAATAATAAGGGAGGCAATAAGCAACTGAGGAATAGTTAAGTAAGAAAACAGAGGACACCATGGATATGACTTTGTGAACACACCCACCAATTTTGTGTAGACCAAATACCCACTTGAATTTCAAACCATTTACTAGGTTGCTCTTTTATAGACCATCCATTCAAGTCTCTAAAGTAAGGATTCTTCTCTTGTTTTCAGGTTTTGATTTCACATACATTCTATATTTGTTTGCTATTTTCCTGGATTTGAAGGTTTTGCAATTTGGTGATCCAATTTTGGGGTTCCCATTTTGAATTGTGTTTTCTGGTACTCAGAGTAATGGACTTATTGAGCATCCATCCAATTCCTAATTTCTGGGATGAATTTGCAGCCATAACAGAGGATAGAAGAGGGAAAGAATAAGGAATGAGAAAGAAGGAGGGGATTGGATTAGAGAGAGAAAAGGAAAGAGGAGAGGGAGAAGTAGCCATGGCCATGGCAATTGGCTAGAAGGAAGGAGAAGAGTGGGAGGAGAGAGAAAGGACTTGGAAGAAAGAATAGAAATGGGGTGGGTGAGGTGGCAAGTCAAAGTTGACTGGGCAAGTCACCATACACCCCTCGCCGCCGTGTCAGCACGTCACCGAGTTATTATTCACTTAATTCGGTGACGTACTACTAGAATCCAAAAGGGTTAAAGTTAACATTATTGAAAAACAAATCTAAAGTTCATATTATTAAGTCTATTATGGGCCAAAGTTCAGATTATAAAAATTCAATTTCCCTTCACAGAACTATACTTAATTTAATTAAGAATTAAATCGCATTATTGGAAAAAAAACATTTGAGTTCTCAATTTGGTTTTAAACCTAATAAAAATAAGTAAATCATGAATAACATATTTAACAGACAAAGAATGAATACTTTCACGAAAAATTTGATTTAACAAAATAATAAAATTAAATCAGTAACGTACCAAAATCCTACATAGTAAACTGAAAATGACGTTTTGCAAATAAAAACAAACGTGAACAGTGAACACATTTATTGCAATAGTGAAGTGAAAGGTACATGCATTGCGATTAAAAATTGAAGACGCAATTGGCCTCAACCTGAAGCCACCCGAAACGACGAAATGACCGAAATATCCAACCCGAAGCCGAATTGCCACCTCTATGAAACATGGATATTAAGGGTGTGTTTTAGAGGTGGCAAACGGGTCAGAACGGGTCATTTTTTGGTTGGAGATTTTGGTCATTTCGTTATTTCGGGTCATATTCGGTTACGAGTCTAAAATGGGTTGGTGATAGAAAAAGTTAATGATTTACTGTTTGCATTAAATTCGTTTACTGTTTATATTAATTTCGTTTACTGTTTGCATTAAATTCTTTTAATGTTTGCATTAAATTCTTTTTATATCTACTTATTTTAATTGAAAGTGATGTACATTAATTGATTTCAATTGCAGGTGATACATAATTCATTGATATTTTTATAGTCTTTTTAACTATAATTCTTCGTTCCGTACCAGCTTTCGAACCCTCGACCTCAGGTAATATAACATCTTGAAATTTTAACAATAAGATAATAATAATAATAATAATAATAATAATAATAATAATAATGATCGCAAAATAGTAGTGATAGTATATGATATTAGTAGTGATCATGTTATGATAATAATTATAATGTAAACAAATATGAATTGCATAGTACGGTACATAAACTACTACGTAGTAGAAGTAGTAATAATAATAATAATAATAATAATAATAATAATAATAATCAATGAATAAATAAAAAAATAGTTGATGAAAATTTTGACTACACTTCTAACCTATTTTACACATGGGTGGCTCCCCTAAAAATAGTTTACACATGGGTGGCTAAATTAAACATGAAATTTTGACTAAGCACCAATTTTTAATGCCTAAATTACCCTTTACCAATAGTATAAATACCCCATTGAATTGAACTTGATAATAAGAAAAACACACAAATATCTTTTCTCCACTAAAAACTTCTCTCATTATATTCTTCCTCACATTCAAGAGTTTATATTGTGTTACTAAAATATTAATGTTATATCAAGTCAAGGTACAGTAAATGTCAACCCCTTTATTGTTAAATTATATGGTTTTATTATACTTATTGTATAGTCTATTGGATACCCACATTATTGCTATTGTTACCAGTGATCACATGATTATTATTAACGCGCCGTATTATTTATTATCCTCGTATGGAGGGTATCGTTATTGTTCCTTTATTGCTATTGTGAGGTTATCCATAGACAGTATTGTTCCCTCTCCCTCATTTCAACTAAAATGAATATCTAAATATTGTTTTTACTTGGTTGGGTTTACTGTACTGAGATTTCCGTTCTCACTCTTTAAAATTGTTTGATGTTTTCAGGTTGACTGGATTGAAAGTCGGGAATAATCTCTAAAGGGGGTGCTCACCTAAAAGAATCGACTTAGCATTAAAAGAATAAAAAAGTAAGTATTACTAGCTAATGAACAAGTTATTAAATTTGTATGAGATTATTATATTTTGTTTTCTTTATCAGACAATTTGCTCTGTTTATTATTAATGAAATTGACTAATTATTGAATTATTGATACCATATTGGCCTTGCATGTCTTTAAGATATGCAACATAACGCCCCAATTAAAATATTATTAATTTAATTATTCGACCTAAAAATATTGGGGCGTTACAGTTAGTATCAAAGCTTAGGGTTTCAAAAGAAAATTAATAACAGTAATAGATGTTGGTCTAATCAGCAAGCAAACGAATAAATAGGGTTAAAAAAATGTTAAGCCGCGGGGTATTGAGTGTTATCTGCATTTATATACCTGTTAGATTACTGCTCCTCATGGTACGTATTTTAAGTTATATTTATTAATTATGAAATTACATGCTTGATTGTGAATATTGCATGACAGTTGATATAAGCATGAGAATATTGTATTCTACTTTTATTAGTAATTATATCTGTATAATAATATTTGTTTGGAAAAAAAGGAGATTTACGTGAATGCATAAATAAATAAAGAGGGTATAGTATTCTAAGCCGTAAAGATTGAATGGGATATATGTTTTGTTAAAGGTGTGTCTACAATATGCTTATTTATTATGAGATGGTGCAGGTTAGAGAAAGTTGGATTTAAAGGAGTAGGATTTAAAGAATTTAAACAAATTTACTCATAAATCTGATTTGTGTGCTTTTGAATAAGTATAATAATTGACTTTGATGAAAGCTTGCAATAGCAGTAGAACAACTTGCTTTAGTCAATATTGATCATAATATATATATATATATATATATATATATATATATATGGAAATTGGATTTATATATATATATGGAAATTGGATTCTAATAATACGAACTTTTGGTCATATAAGACTTAATAATACGAACTTTCGATTCAGTGATGAATAATACGAACTTTGACCCCATGTTGCCCCCAATAACATGCCAACGAGTTAAGATTAACTTGACTCGGCGGCGGTCTGACGTGGCGGCGGAGGCACGCACCTGGTTGTTTTGACTTTGCCACGTCATCCACGTTGAGCTAAAAAAAATAATATGAACTTTACCTTATGTTGCTCTGAATAATACAAACTTTTTTCTCTCTCTAAAAATCTAGAATCCCATTTTTACTTCTTCATCTTCTTCAATCCTCCCCCTCTCTTTCCTCCTCCATCGAAATCAAACCCAGAAAACCCCGACGAACCACCCCCAGAACTTTCAAGATGGAAAACCCCAAAGTCGGTAATGAATGACCCACGGGTGCCCGGTTTGATTCTCCTTAACCCGCTTGTGAACTCGGGATTGTGGTGGTCGAGGGAGGAGATGGGTTCAGTTTTTGGGCAGAGAGGAGGGTCGAAGGTGGTTGGGCGAGAGGGGGTTCGGCAAAGCTAGGGTTTCCGGCGATGATTCCAGGAAGAATCAGTCGGAATCAGTGGTGGAGGGTGATGGAAAAGGAAGTGGATCTAGGTTTGAACATGATGGATCTGGGTTTACAACAACAATAGAGGGAGAGAGAGTAAAAGACAGAGGAGGGAGAGGAGGTCACCGAAGAGGGAGATCGGCAACGGAGGATGGGGATTCCAGCGAGTTGGTGGCAGACTGGCCTGAGAGGGGAAGGAGGGGAATGAGGGGTTTTCTAGGTTTGATTTCGATGGAGGAGGAGAGAGAGGGGGAGGATTGAAGAAGATGAAGAAGTAAAAATGGGATCTGAGATTTTTAGAGAGAGAAAAAAAGTTCTTATTATTCAGAGCAACATAAGGTAAAGTTCGTATTATTTTTTTAACTCAACGTGGATGATGTGGCAAAGTAAAAACAACCAAGCGTGTGCCTCCACCGCCACGTTGGACCGCCGCAGAGTCAAGTTAATATTAATTCAGTGGCGTGTTATTGGAGGCAACAGGGGGTCAAAGTTCGTATTATTCATCACTGAGTCGAAAGTTCGTATTATTAGAATCCAATTTCCCATATATATATATATGTATGTATATATATATATATATGTATGTGTGTGTATATATATATATATATATATATATATATATATATATATATATATATATATATATATTGGGGTTCCTTAAAACTTGAGTGTTTCTTAGCATGCTAGCGATTATTTGTTTCAGGATGTCTAGCTTAGAACCTTTTAACCTCGACACTCCAATGAGCAGCAAGGTAGTCACCAAGGTGTCAGACAGGGTAGATGATGAATACATGGCCAACTTAGGCCCAAGAACTATGGCCTACATGATGGGGAAATTGCTCGATATCCAGCGTCGATCCCAAGAAAAGGAGGAAGACCCTCACTCTAAGGTATTCCAAAGGATAGCGACCCGTAAACCCCCGACATACGATGGCACAACAGATCCAGCCATACTAGAGGATTGGATCAAAGTCATCGATAAGTTGTTCATTGTTGTGAAATGTCTCACCGATCAACAAGCGGGAATCGCTAGGTACTATTTGACTAGGCAAGCTTATTTATGGTAGGACACCCAAAAGCACAAGCTGAACAAAGAAGGGCTTTTATGGGAGGAGTTAAAGGAGCTTTTAAGGGCTAAATTCTACCCTGACTTTTTAAGGAAGGAGAAAGAACGTGAATTCATCAACTTAGATCAAGGAAATATGTCAGTGGTAGAATATGCCGCAAAGTTCATGGAGTTGGCTAGATTTGCATCGGACTTGATTCCTAATGACAAGAAGCGCATGGAGTGGTTCGAAGAAGGACTCAAACTAGAAATTCGTAAGCAAGCAACCATCCTTCCTGCTGAATCATTCCAGGAGTTGTATAACCGTGCAGCCCGCTTAGAAAGTGTGGACCGGATGCTGGAAGAGAAGGCAAAACGGAAAGCCAAACCTAGTGAATCTCAAGCGAATTAGTGAATGAGGAAGGTAGAATCCCGACCCATACAACATGGCAACAGGAATAAGAGGCCACATCCTGAGGGACCAACCTTCAGGCAAATGAAAAAGCTGGAACAGGAAGCAAGGCCTGTCTACCATGGGCCACCTTGCAGCTATTGTGGACTTATGAACCATCCTGTGGAGAAGTGCAGGAAAATATTGGGGTTGTGTTTATGGTGTGAGAGTTCTGAACACACTATTGCCAACTGCCCCAAAGCAAAGAAACAAGGATCAAGTAAGGATGCTGGCACTAGTCTGCGACAAGGAGATACTACTATGGTTAAACACAATGGCAAAATCTACGCCATGACCCGCCAAGAAGCAAACACCTCGGGTACGGTAGTTACTGGAACCCTTTACTTCCATTCTATGCCTATCTTTGTTCTTGTTGATACAGGAGCTTCTCATTCCTTTATATCTTACAAGGTGGTTAACAAATTAAGGCTTGAACCAAGCAAGGACCCTCTTACCTTAACTGTGAACCTACCTCATGGGGAAGTCATTTCTTGTCCCAACCTATACAAAGACTGCCCTATAATTGTCGGAGAAGAAATTTTTCTAGGAGACCTAGTCAGTTTTGAATTGACTTACTTTGATGTGATACTTGGAATAGATTGGTTGTCTAGGCACAAATCTAATATTGATTGTGAGAAGTGCAAAGTTTTTCTTAGAAGTCCGTCTGGGGGAAAGTTAACCTTTTACGGTGAAGGGGCTAAAACAGAAGTCCCAATGATATCTATGATGAAAGCATGCAAAATGCTACGAAAGGGATGTCAGGGTTTCCTACGTGAAGTAATCGATAGTTCTAAATTGTCAACCACGTTGGTAGACATACTGGTGGTTAAGGAATTTCCTGAAGTCTTCCCAGATGACCTGCCAGGACTACCACCAGAGAGAGAAGTACAATTTGAGATTGGTTTGATTCCAGGTGCAACCCCTATAACCAAGGCGCCGTATCGCATGGCTCCAGCAGAGTTGAAGGAGTTAAAGACACAACTGGAAGAACTCTTGGAAAAAGGTTTCATCAAGCCACGTGTGTCACCTTGGGGAGTCTCGGTGCTATTTGTAAAGAAGAAGGATGGAAGCATGAGGTTGTGCATAGACTATCGAGTGCTCAATAAAATAACCATCAAGAATAAATATCCTCTTCCAAGGATCGATGACCTGTTTGATCAACTCCAGGAAGCCGGCGTGTTCTCTAAGATTGATCTTAGAACAGGTTATCATCAACTTCGGATTAATTCTGAGGATATTCCTAAGACGGCTTTCCGGACTCGCTATGGGCATTTTGAGTTTTTAGTGATGCCTTTTGGTCTAACAAATACTCCTGCAAAATTTATGGATCTCATGCACCACATTTTAAAGCCTTACATCGACCAGTTTGTGATAGTCTTTATAGATGACATACTCATATACTCTAGAGATGAGGAAGAACATGCGAGACATTTAAGGAGCGTGTTAGAACTATTAAAGAAGCATAAATTATTCGCAAAGTTCAAAAAGTGTGAGTTTTGGCTAAAGGAAGTGGCGTTCCTAGGCCATATAATTACTAATGAAGGAGTAAAGGTTGACCCACAAAAGGTGGAAGCAGTGAAGGATTGGCCAACACCGACCAATGTCTCGGAGGTTCGAAGCTTTTTAGGCCTTGCCGGATATTATAGAAGATTTGTGGAGAGTTTCTCCCGCATTGCAGGGCCTCTAACAAATTTAATGAAGAAATCCATCAAATTTTAGTGGACTTCCAAGTGTGAAAGTGCTTTCTTGGAATTAAAGAGGCGTTTGACTACCGTCCCTGTTTTGACCTTACCTCATCACAATGAAGGCTTTACTATTTATAGCGATGCTTCTAAGAAAGGATTGGGGTGTGTGCTCATGCAAAATGACAAGGTCATAGCCTATGCCTCTAGACAACTCAAGTCTTATAAGGTCAACTACCCCACCCACGACCTAGAGCTAGCTGCGGTCGTGTTTGCTCTTAAAATTTGGAGGCACTACTTATTCGGTGTCCCCTGCAAGGTTTACACCGACCACAAGAGCTTGAAGTACCTCTTCACCCAGCGGGACTTAAACATGAGGCAACGTCGGTGGTTAGAGCTTATTAAAGACTATGACTTTGATATCCAATATCAACCCGACAAAGCTAATGTCGTGGCAGATGCCTTAAGCCGAAAGTCTTCCCACAACATTAATGCACTTTACACTCCGCCTTTGGCTATACATCGGGATCTTCAACGCCTAGGAATCGAGTTCGGTTGTGAAAGTAAAAATGCAAGACTTATGGCTATGGTGGTGAGATCAACCCTCATAAATGATATCATCCAAGCGCAAGATGCAGATCCAAGGTTGAAAAGGATCAAGGAGGAGGTAAACCAAGGCAAAACTACGGGCTTCATCATTCATGAAGAAGGGTCACTTAGATTTCAGGGACGATTATGTGTCCCCAACCATAAAGATCTAAAAGACAAGATTATGTCTGAAGCTCACCAAACTCCATATTCCATTCATCCATGCGGCAACAAGATGTACAAAGACCTTCGACAAAGGTTTAGGTGGAGTAACATGAAGAAGAAAGTGGTTGACTTCGTATTGAGATGTCTAACTTGCCAACAAGTAAAATTTGATCATCGCCGACCTGCAGGTGAGATGAGGTCCCTTGAGGTTCTTGTATGGAAGTGGGACTCAATATCCATGGATTTTGTCATGGGCCTACCAAGAACCCAAAGTGGAAATTATATGGATGATAGTGGATCGTTTAACCAAATCTGCCCACTTTCTTGCCATCAATGAGAAATGGAAAGTAGATAAATTGGCTAGAATATATATAAATGAGGTGGTTAGATTGCATGGAATCCCATGTGACATTGTATCTGACAGAGATTCTAGATTCTTGTCACGAGTTTGGACCGCTCATCAAAAAGCACCGGGTACAAAGTTGAACCTTAGTACCGCATACCACCCTGAAACAGATGGGCAAACTGAACGGACCAATCAAACTCTTGAGGACATGCTATGAGCATATGTCTTGGACTTTCAAGGTTCATGGGAAGAGCATTTGTCATTGATTGAATTTTCTTACAACAATAGCTACCATGAAAGTATAAGGATTGCTCCTTTTGAGGTATTATATGAGAGGAGGTGCAGATCCTCATTATGTTGGAACGACATGGAAGAAACTTTAGTGTTGGGGCCATATTTAATACAAGATGTCGTTGACAAGATTAGGAAAATCCAAAACAACATGAGGGCAACCCAAGATCGCCAACGAAGCTACGGTCAGAAAAGGTGTAGACCTCTAGAATTTAAAGTTAGAGGTAAGGTATTCCTAAAGGTGTCTCCTTCAAAGGGAATCATGAGATTTGGGAAAGTAGGAAAATTAAGCCCTCGTTTCGTGGGACCCTATGAAACCCTTGAACGAGTTGGACCAACCGCCTACCGTCTTGCATTGCCCCCGGACCTCTCAAAGGTCCATAATGTCTTCCATGTGTCCCAACTATGGGAATATGTGACAGATGAAAGCCACCAGCTGCATCATGAGCATATTGAGCTAGCAGAGGATCTAACATATGAAGAGCAACCTATACGCATCCTCGATCACCGAGAGAAGCAGCTTCGAAATAAAGTCATACCGCTAGTGAAAGTTCTATGGGCTAATCATTCCACCCAGGAGGCCACTTGGGAATCCGAGTCACACATGAGAGCCAAATACCCACATTTGTTCATCTCAGGTGCATTTTCTCACTCTAAGTTTTGAGGACGAAACTTCTTTTAAGCGCGATGGATTGTAACATCCCGAAATTTTAACAATAAGATAATAATAATAATAATAATGATAATAATGGTCGTAAAATAGTAGTGATAGTATATGATATTAGTAGTGATCATGTTATGATAATAACTAGCATTGTATATCCCGTGCTATGCACAGGAAATTTTTCAGTATTTATATGTAACTTTATTTTGGAGGAATTTATAATAATTATCAATTAAAATAGTAATTAGAAATTAATAAAATAATTATATAACAATCGTACTATCATTATATTTTTGTATTTGTTCCATACAAATTGTCTCCAAAATTAATTTACATAATGTAGTAGTCAATGATATTAAAATCTATATTTATTTTTAATATTGTTTTAATTACATATAATAAAGAATTATAGTAATTTTTATTATTTAATTTAAATAAATGCAAGCAACTATATGATTCTCTTTAAATTTTTCTCAATAACATTAAAAAAATATTAATTTTAAACATCCGAATAAATGATTAAAATAATGAAAACTATGTATATAAATTATAAGTATAGTTTAATTGGAAACTTATTTTCATAAATAAATATAATTTTTTATATAAAAATAATTAAAACAAAAATGTTTCAGAGAAATTATAAATCATTATACCATTTAGTAGTAAAAACTAATAATTGTAAATTTTAAAGTAAAGATTAATTCTGAATTTAAGCATGTATCAACAATCACAGCATCAATCAATACAAAGTTGCATTACTTTTTGTTTTTGTTTTTTTATAACAAAGAGAGGTTAATTTACATTTTTTATCATAATGTTAGTATATTTTAATATTGCTTAAAAGTATAGTTTTTTTTAATATATTGAGAGTGATGAGTAGAATTTATTTAGAAAAAAAGAAGAATATATTACATGAATAACTAAATAGGTTGTCAAAAGTAACATTAAAATTGGGTATGAATTAATAATTTACATTTTAT
Source organism: Portulaca oleracea (assembly GCA_029582165.1). NCBI lineage: Eukaryota > Viridiplantae > Streptophyta > Magnoliopsida > Caryophyllales > Portulacaceae > Portulaca > Portulaca oleracea. The sequence goes on from CM055868.1 coordinate 9,481,164, forward strand.
CACTATATTTTTATTTTTAATCGGTTTTGAGTTGTCTTTGAATTGTAATTCTTAGTGGATAGTTATTTCCTGTTTTTTTAATTGAATGTTATTATGTGTTATTGAGTAATACTTGAGAGGGGGAAGGTGAATAGCGGATTTAATGTAATTAATAATCTTGTAAAATAAATGATTTTTTCATAAGTATGACACATGTCAATTTCATGCCACATGTCATTTGTAGATAAGTTTTGTTTTGTTTTAATATATGTAATAGATTATAAAGTAAACAAATATGAATTGCATAGTACGGTACATAAACTACTCATAGTAGAAGTAGTAGTAATAATAATAAAAATCAATGAATAAATAAATAAAATAGTTGGTGAAAAATTTTGACTACACTTCTAACCTATTTTACACATGGGTGGCTACCTAAAAATATTTTGCACATGGGTGGCTAAATTAAGCATGCAAATTTTGACTATCAATTTTTAATGCCTAAATTACCCTTTACCTCTAGTATAAATACCCCATTGAATTGAACTTGATAATAAGAAAAACACACAAATATCTTTTCTCCACTAAAAACTTCTCTGATTATATTCTTCCTCACATTCAAGAGTTTATATTGTGTTACTAAACTATTGATGCTATATCAAGTCAAGGTATAGTAAATGCCAACCCCTTTATTGTTAAATTATATGGTTTTATTATACTTATTGTATAGTCTATTGGATACCCACATTATTGCTATTGCTACCAGTGATCACATGGTTATTATTGGCGCGCCGTATTGTTTATTGTCCCCGTATGGGGAGTATCGTTATTGTTTCTTTATTGTTATTGTGAGGTTATCTATGGACAGTCTTGTTCCCTCTTCCTCATTTCAACTAAAATGAATTTCTAAATATTGTTTTTACTTGGTTGGGTTTACTGTACTGAGATTTTCGTTCTCACTCATTAAATTTTTTTTATGTTTTCAGGTTGACTGGATTGAAAGTTGGGAATAATCTCTAAAGGGGGCGCTCACCTAGAAGAACCAACTTAGCATTAAAAGAATAAAAAAGTAAGTATTACTAGCTAATGAACAAGTTATTAAATTTGTATGAGATTATTATATTTTGTTTTTCTTTATCAGACAATTTACTTTGTTTATTATTAATGAAATTGACTAATTAATGAATTATTGATACTGTATTGGCCTTGCATGTCTTTAAGATATTTGGCCTAAAAATATTGGGGCGTTACAGGCAAGTTGATCAATGATGCTCTGGTGTACAGTGGAATCATAATAAGGTTAGTAGGAATGAACTACCGGCATTTCTTGCGTCGTCGCTGGTCTGCTCGGAAGAGAACTGGGATTTGAGGACAGTTTGGTGCTGAGGAGTACAATTGAATCAGAGTGAAGGTTGGTCAGAATAGTGTTTGCTTCTAGATTGTTCGGAAGAGGGATAGGGTGGATTGGGCTGCCAGGAACGTTTTCTTTTAGGCCCAATTGAGGAAAAGGCTTGGCTGTTGAGGGGTTATCTAGAAGGATGTTGACCGAGTAGGATTCTGTAGGATGGAAGGGTTTTGACTTGATTAGGTAGGTGGGGAGTTGGGGGCGGCTGAAGGAATTAATGAAGTCAGGAGTGTTGCAGTAAGGCGTGTGGCAGGGTTTGTTTTTGGGGAAGAGTGAGAGGCAATTTTTCAAAGATATTCTACAGTACAATCTTTTACTTCGGGGGTTTAAGAGGTTGGTGTGGAATTTATTACATGGGTAATTCTTCCTCAGGAGTGAGGAATACGTTAGGGCAAAGGACGGGTGAGGTACCGAAAATATCCCCCTATTTACCTTCTTTCAAGAGGAATGGTCAGGCTTCGCTGGGGAGTGATGAGTGGCCTGAATATTTCTATAAAAGGAGGGGACACGGACAAGGGAAGCCCACCAACAACTGGGGTTTTATCTATAAAAGGAAAAAATACTCTTTGCTTTTCAGTTCTTCTGAAAAGTCGTGTGTCTGTGAGTGCCTTTGCACTAAGAGAGGTAGGGAAAAAAGGATGTATCGAGGTAACTCATCACACCAGACCATTCGATTTACTGGTGGCCCTCGTTTGGGTGCTCGAGTGGACTTGAGCCCACCATCGTTAAATACTGAAGTGCGCTTCGACAACACCTTCATTGGGTTTGTCACCGACGGTCGAGAATGGGATGAAGGTGTCCTCCAACGACTGGTGGATGCTAACTGGAAGACTCGGAGAGAAGTGGAAGTACGACGAGTTGCGACCAGGAAATTCTCTTTCTGGTTCAAGCACCCTGAAGATTGTCTGGATATGATGGCGCAGCACACCGTGAATTTCGATGGATCCATAGTGATACTGAAGAAGATTACGGCGGACATGATCCTTGAGGAGGTAACCTTTGATATTGCTTGCTTATGGGTTCAACTTGAGGGCTTACCCTTTAGGCAAAGGTGGGGAGGGGCTGCTATTAAGTTAATTAGGGTGTTAGGGGAAGTAGTTGATGTGGATATTCATGGGGTGGCGGATTTTACTCTTAAAAATGTGAGGGTTTTGGTAAGGGTGGACATTTCAAACCCTTGATTGCTGGAGTTTATGCAAGAGATGAGATGGATCATACCTTTTGGGTTAGTTTTAGATATGAAAATGTGTTTATTTTCTGTAAAAGATGTGGTAGAATTGGTCATCATGACTATGAATGTGTTAAACCGAAGCTCTTAGCTAGGGAAGAAGCGAGAATGCGAATTCAGGAAGCTGAGAGACTGGGGCACAATGTCGTGTTGGGGGAAAGGCCCATTTTTATTGGTCGGATTAGGGCTTTTCCTATAAAGAGGGGGTATCTGAAAACTCGATTAGTGAGAGGTATGCGGCAACACACGTCGTTTGCTAAAGTTGAGTTGCATTACTCGGAATTTATGGATGTGGAGGAGGTTTTACAACAGGGCGGTGGACCGGTTGTGCAATTACCACAGCAACCGGTTCAGGGGCCTCTAAGGACAGAAGGTTGTGGTAGTGGGATGAGGATTCTAAGGGAGGCGAGAGAAGCTCACTTTTTGGGGAGGCGTCAGCGTGTTGTTGCACCACACCTTGGAGAGGACCAGGATTTAGGAAGTGGGGGCGTTCTAATGGAATTTGAAGGAGTTGAAGTAAATAAGTTACAGGAAGGGGGGAGGGGGATGTTCAAATGGGGGAGGAGGAAAACCTGGAGAATGAGGATGAGGAGGGGGAGGCCGAGGATCAGGGGGAGGAGGGTAATTCAGATGATTCGAGTGGGGATGATGGTAATGACGAAGATGGGGTTGAAGAAGGGGATGATGGGAATGATGGCGATGATGAGGCGGAGGATGAAGGTCAGAATGAAGAAGCTTTAGAGGAAGATCAGGGAGAGGAACATGTGGGTGAGACTGAGAGGGTAGGTGAAAATGATGGATAGAATGAACCAATAGAACGAGATGATATGGGTAGTGGTAGTGCTAATAGGGAAGGAGGGGATAACAGTTACGTCTGCATGGGGATGGAAAACCTGGGCATGCAACAACGTGCCCTAGGAGGGGTGGAAATGGAAAGCGAGAGGGGTTTTGACCAGCGGCACATGGGGTTGACTGTAGGAGGAATGTCAAGGGGACCATTTTCCCCTTATGGGCCTCCACCATATCAAACTTCAATCATTCGGGATGCTATCCTATGTCTTCAGCAAGAGGGGCCCATGTAGTTTGGCTTGGCCAAGGGCAATATGGGGTTTTCACCCCAACAGCAACATGTGAGTTTTAACCCTCTTTTCCAGCCGTCCTCTTTATCTTTCCCTGAAAGGTCTTTTTCTAGAGGGGTTGGTGGGGAAGTTGTATCGGGGGAATTCATGTCTCCTGGGAATGGGGTAGACTTTTCACCTTTAATAGGGCAAGGGCAAGCTCACCTTCCTAGTCCTTTGAATTCAAGAGAGAGAGGGGAACCCTATTTATTTGAACATGGGCAATCCAGCAACTGGAACAAAGAGGGTATGGGTGGTTCTTCTCCTGAGTGGCAGCTTTCACCAGAGTTCCTGCGTATGTTGTATCAACCATCTGAATCAGACGGGGACGATCACCGGTGGGAGGAGTTTACACTGGGATATTCTCCATTGGATTTAGAGGATACTCTGTCCATGGGAGGGGACAGGGTGCTGGCAATGATTGAAGAGAATTTTAAATGGCCTCCCACTGGGGGGGTCAGAAACAACAGAGCAGAGATGAATGGGGCAATGAGGAAACTTCTGCGTACTAAAGTGTCTTTCAAGAAATCAACATCCTTCAAGACCAGTTCCCTCGACTCTAGTCTAGGGAAGCTGGATGGCTGGAAACGAAAGCGCCAACGACCAACTTCGAGCGAGGAGATAACTTTAGGGGGAGATGAGGAAGAGGTGTCATCTGTGACACTGCAAGCGGAGAAGCAGTCCGTTCTAAAACGTCAAAAGAAGGAGCAGATGGTTCAAATTCTTCAGAGGGAATTTGAGGTTTTCCTCAGGGTAGACGAAAGCAAGAGGGGTGATGCTTGGCTGGAATTGCTTGCTGAAAGGGTGGCGGAGGCAGGCCAACAAGTGCCTCCTCTTCAGCCATGATTGTTGCTGCTTGGAACTACAGGGGATTGGGCAGATGGACCCCTCTACAGTTCCCTATGTCTGCTGGGTCGAAAGTTTGTTGTCTCTTGAAGTCGTTTGTTTGTTTGAAACAAAACAGTCCGTTGCTAATGCGTATGTAGTGTTGAAGAAGTTGGGCTTTCCTTTTGTTGTTGGGGTAGACTCTGAGGGTCATGCGGGGGGTATTGTAGTAGGATGGAAAAAGGAAGAAAGAATTGTGCCCTCTGTTTTAGATGATAACTTTGTAATTGTGGAATTGAATGGAAGTGGCCTTTCTTGTTGGTATATTGTGTTTGTTTATGGAAGTCCCTATATAAATTTGAGGCAGTCTGTGTGGGAGATTGGTTGATTCAATATATCAATTGCAGGGGCCTCATGTTTTGTTAGAGAATTTCAATCAAGTGGAGAATTGGGACCAGAAAATTGGTGGGAGTTTGAAGATCAAAGGGGAAGAGGCATTCGGGATGTTCAAGGATACACTGGGCTTGCTGGAGATCCCTTTTACAAGTGTCAAATACACCTGGACAAATAATAGACAGGGGGATGAGAGGATTTGGGAGCGGCTTGATAGGGGGCATGCAAGTCTGGAATGGATGGAACCGTTCCCGCACTCGTTCTTGCATAATTGTCCTATTCTCTTTTCCGACGACACCTTAATTGCCCTTCGTATTGAAAGTGAAAAGAAAAGGTCAAGGCGATTTTTTAGGTTGGACCCATGGGTCACAAAGACAACAAAGTTTCTAAACAACTTAAAAGCTTACTAGGATAGTGTTCTAGTTTCCGGAACATTGGGGTTTCGATGTGTCAAATGGCTGAGTTCAGTCTGAAGAATGGGGAAAAATTTGATCCTGGAACTCAAAAGTGAATCATTCAGGGATGCTCGGAAGGAAATGGAGGAGCTTCAGATGTTGTAAGATCAATTAAGTAAATTTGGCATGCTGGAGTCAGCCTTTGTTGTGACCTTAAAGAAAGGGAAGGATGTGGAGTAACTAGTAAAGGAGATTCACGATTTTTGGGTCCATAAGAGTAAAATTAGATAGACCGGGTTGGGGGGACCAGAATACGACCTTCTTTTTTTGGCACTTCCAAAAGAGGAAGGCGTATAATCGAATTAATTGTCTCACCCTAAAGAGTGGGGTAGTTTCTTTTTTTGGCACTTCCAGAATACGACCCTGTTCAGACCCCAAGAGGTCTTCCTTGCCTTTAGAAGAAGCCTTATACAGGATACTGTTGGAATGGTCGGGAAGGCTTTGTCTCACGAGGATCATCTTTGGCTTCTCCAATCGTTTGTTCGAGAAGATGTTGAAAAGGTAATTTGGAAATTGAGATTAGGGAAAAGCCCAAGGCCGAATGGCATTCCTCCTGAATTCTTTAAGAATTGCTAGAGTTGTGTTGGAGATTTCGTTGTTGATACTGTCTTGGATACTTTGAATGAAGGGAGACTTCTGGGCGAACTCAATAACACTAACATTTTCCTTCTGAAGAAGAAGTCAGAGGCGTAGATTGTCGCTGACTTCAGACCAATTAGCCTTTGCAATGTATTGTATCACATTATTGTAAAGTGCATGGTGGACAGATTAAGAAGAGTGCTAGGCGGGTTGATCTCTACGACCCAATCTGCCTTTGTTCCAGGAAGATTGAGGGAAGACAACATTTTGGTGCTTCATGGGGCATTGCATGTCATGTCCACTAAGAAGAAGGAGAAGCAATACGTAGCCTTGAAGATTGATATGAGCAAGGCGTATGATCGAATGCGGTGGAATTTCGTTGAGGTTGTCCTCAGGCAGGTTCAGTTCCCTGACAAGTGGGTTCGTCTGATTATGAGGTATGTTACCTCTGTCAGGTACACTGTTCTTGTTAATGGCGTTGGTTCAGATCAAATCATTCCGACAGCTGGGTTGAGACAAGGGATCCTTTATCTCCGTACATTTTTATTCTTTGTATGGAAGTTTTATCAGCTCTAATTGTCAAGGAAGTGGAGCAAGGGAATATTACTGGATTTACGATGGCTAGAGGAGCTCCTTGCATCTCCCATCTTTTCTTTGCTGATGATGTTGTGTTTCTCATGGAGGTGGAGGCATCGTCATGTTTGACTCTGAAGAACGTAATTGATAAGTATGCTTTTGTCTCTGGACAAGTGGTTAACCTGAATAAATCTACAGTGTGTTTCTCTAAAGGAGTGACTATGGAGGACAAGGAAGGCATGTGTGTAATTTTTGGTTATCAAGAAGGGGATTTATTTGCTTATGGGTAGAGGGGGATTTATTTGCTTATGGGTAGAGGTGGCAAACAAGTCAGAACGGGTAGTTTTCGGGTTAGACATTTTAGTCTTTTCGTTATTTTGGGTTACGGGTTGAAAACGGATTTGTTACTGTTTGCATTTAATTCATTTACTGTTTGCACATTATTTTTACTGTTTGAATAGTATTTTTACTATTTATCATAAATTCTCTTGTTGTTTTTTGTTTGTAGTGATTTCGATTGTTGACAACGTTAACATTTTTTGTACATAATTATTTTAACTATTTTTATTCTTTGTCTGTTAAATATGTTATTTGTGAGTCCCTTATATTTTTATTTGGTTCAAACCAAATTGAAAATTCAAATGTTTTTTCTAATAATGCTATTTGATCTTTAATTAAATTAAGGGTAGTTATATGAACACTAGATGGTAAACTTTCTAAATATAAATACCTAGATTTCTTTAGATTTAACATATCCATTCTATAGCTTCTTGTAGTTAAATTAAAAGATCTAAAAAATTCTCATACTTCTTGAATAGTATAACATTTTAATTCTGGTAAATTAATGTTTGTCCTGATATTATATCTCCATCTTTATTTATTTTAGTTGTTGATTGCATATTAATTTTTTGAGCAGGATTTATATAATTCAGACAATTTTTCTGCTATAAATAGAATTTTTGTAGAGAAAAATAAACATTGTTGTTTGTTTTGAATTAAATATTTTATTAAACTAATTAATCCATCTACATCATATATTCCACCTCCAATTTCAATTATAAATTCTTCTAAATTCATATTCAATGTTCGTTTATATACATATTTATCATATTGTTCATTCATTTTATTGTTTTTTTCTTTGTTCTCTTGGCTTTGATACCATCAATCTCAAGGGTCTAGCAACTTTTTGTAGAAAAAGGTTTAAAACTATTTCTTAGAGTACAAATTAGAGTCTTAACAAATTTGACAGCTTTAACTTTAACGTGTTTTCTTTGAAAGATTTATATTGGTACTCACAGAATAAAATAAACTAAATCTATAAATTTCAAAATTAATTTATACATTTCTTCTTCTGAAATATGGAGAGCCTGAAAATTGTTGAGCCTGCCGCCACGCCTTCTCTTCAGGACTTATTGGTCTTTCTTCGGCTTTCTAACCTCACAATCTCTCTTTCTCTCAGAATTTGAAAGTTATAAAGATATTGGAAATTTATAAAAACATACTTATTTTATTACTGTTTTCCCAAATGCGAAGAACTTAGAACATTTTTACAAAGCTTAAATACTCAAATATAGAAGAACTCTTAAACACTCAAATACACTCTACCTCTCCTCCTTTGATGTTTCCCTTATTTATAGATGGAGGGAGCTTTCTTACAACTTTCTTACAACGACATCGCTTACGTCAAAGTTTTGTCACTTACATCATTCCTTACTTTATTTTAGTAAAATATCGTCTTATAACTATTTCTTCTGCATTTGTGTAGATATTGCCTCCAGGTGTGGGTATCCTGTAGCTTGATTTGACTTTTCATAAACCTCAAATTGTTGAATTTTTGTCTTCTTCATTTGCTAAAATAATCTGCATATTTTCTCTGCACTATGCAGTTGCTCTTGAATATTCTAGGTTCAAGATTTTGGTAAAATTCAAATATTGGGTCGTCGAAATGATTTGACTTGACTCCTTTTTTGGTGATAATAATCAGATCCATTTCTTTAGTTCAGTAAAGTGTCTTGTATCCATCTCCAAAATATTTGCCGCTAAGATTTCTGACTGCGATAGCTCCACTGATTCTTCTGTATTGTATTCTGATAAATTGAACTTCAATGGTTTGCAGGGTCTGGATAATATTCCTTCAAGCTGGTATCCATGCTATATTTCCAACTTCAATCATGGATATAATTGGAAAAAGTTTCTTCGTAATCTCATCTTTTTCTGGTGGGATTACAGAAAATTTTACGTAGATATCTCTCATGGTCATACACCTGAAGTCCATTATTTTTTCTATGATACTAGAAGGGAACTTGGAAAGTTGGGTTAAATCTTTGTCTGGATATACAAGATCAAGGTATCCATATTTGTAAAATTGGTATATAAGATCAGGGTCGGCTTTTGTGGCTATAATTCTGGGAAAGTTGGATTCTCCTGTGGTATAAAATAAATTAGGGAATTCTGAAATTTTGGTGTTGGCAATCTCATTGATTTTTCTATATTCCACATAAAATTGATCATTGATTTCTATTGGGGATATCCTTTGAATATAGATATCAATGATCCATTTTATGTGTATAGATATCACAGGCGAAAAAATTATTCAAAGGATATCCCCAATAGATATCAATGATCCATTTTATATGTTAACTATTTTTATTCTTCGTCTGTTAAATATGTTATTTGCGAGTCTCTTAAATTTTTATTTGGTTCAAACCAAATTGAATATTCAAATGTTTTTTCTAATAATGCTATTTGATCTTTAATTAAATTAAGGGTAGTTATATGAACACTAGATGGTAAACTTACTAAATATAAATATCTAGATTTCTTTAGATTTAACATATCCATTCTATAGCTTCTTGTAGTTAAATTAAAAGATCTAAAAAATTCTCATACTTCTTGAATAGTATAACATTTTAATTCTGGTAAATTAAATGTTTGTCTTGATATTATATCTCCATCTTTATTTATTTTAATTGTTGATTGCATTGAATTAAATCACTACAAACAAAAAAAGTAAGAGAATTTATGATAAATAGTAAAAATACTATTTAAACAGTAAAAATATTGTGCAAACAGTAAATGAATTAAATGCAAACAGTAAGAAACTCGCTTTCAACCCGTAACCCGAAATGACCCAAAATAACGAAAAGACCAAAATGTCCAACCCGAAAACTACCCGTTCTGACCCGTTTGCCACCTCTACTTATGGGTATTGATGAGGGTGTGTTGAGTTTTTATTTGGATTTTAATTTGCTAATTGAAATTTCTAAAAAGCTCCTACAAAATACTATTTTCTTTTTAATCACTTAAGAGACGTTTTGAGCTAAATTTTTGTCTATATGTTGGAGCTCCGTAGGTGGTGTCACATAAGGTTTTATTGGACAAATTTTGCTTAATTTAAAATTCACAATTTCTTTGATTGGTAATAATACCCAAAAATCCTAGTTTCATATTTTTATGTGCTTATAAATTGTGATAATTAGAGACATGTTTATCTTTGCATATTTGATGTGTTATAAAAGTTAACTACCCCTAAGATGTCACCCTACATTATGCTCTTATTAAGTAGTGTCAGTTATTTTTATACTAACATCCAAAAATATATGAAAGCTATAATAAATCACATAGAAATTACTTCATGTTTTGTAAATATTGATAATTATACTTGAAATAATAAAATTATTAAGAGGGTGTTACATTCGCAGTACCTGTGGATACCAATCAGGCGAAACTCCCTGCAATAATTCCACACTCATTCTATCCATTACTGAGCGCGGATTAAGTAGAACCTAGGCCTATCAGTAATCAATATTCCCTACTATCTCTATGCTGCAAACCTCGTCTCAATCCAAATTTAAACTTACCAGACGCATGCGGACTCCAAACGCCACCTAAAAAAACTTTGGAATTGAATTCATTCACCCTCTGTTGTATACCTAACACCATTAAACTCTATTCACTATCCATCACTTCACTCACCATAACTGTTTCATTTTCTCACCGTTCCATCACATACATCATCAACATCATTATCGACGCCTTTGACTTTGAAATCTTCATTCTTCTTCGCAATTCAACAAAAAAAAATGGTAATGAAGGACCACAGAAACTGCATGCAGCGACCAAGATTGAAAACTTTTGACAAAGATTCTAGATATAACACTAAACGAGAAGACTTTGACAATAAAAGGGGAGACTTGGGAAAAGCGAGAGCTTCTCTCTTTAATTTTTCTCTTTTAAAGTGAGATTTGTTTTTCTTGTTCTTATCCTTACCTTTGTTGTTGTTGTTGTTGTTGTTGTTTTATTATTATTACATCCGTCTCATAATAGTTGTCCATTTAGCAAAAATTTAGAAAATCAATAAAATGAGTTAGTTGGGTATTGTATTGCATGAAAAGTTGTAAAATATTAGTAATAAATTGTTTGTGTGCCTTTATCTCTCATACTTTTTCTATCTTTAAGTTTAAAAAATTAATAAAATAAGTAGTTAGTTGGAAAAAGTTGCATTCGAATTGTAAAATGATATGTATTTTGGGACAAAAAAAAAGTTAGTTAAAATGATAACTATTGTGGGACGGGGTAGTATTTTTTTTTTTTGAGAAATTCCATTTGGTAGGCTTCAACTTTGCCTATTTCAAGTTGTAAACCACTTTTTAAACTATTCCAAGTGGTAGATTTTGCATGATTTACCCCTTTATTCGGTGACTTTTTGCTTGTTTCTTAATAAATTAATTAGGTTTCTTATTATGTTTTTATCTTTTTACTCATTTATTAGATTTTTCTTGTCATTTTATTGTTTTAGTTATTATTGCTAAAATTGAATCAAAATTATTAGAATTGAAAATAAAAATAAGAACCCAATTCTAAACTCCAAACCCAACCCACTTCCCTTTCTCTTTCTCCCCTTTCCCGACCCAATTCCATTCCCACACCCACTCCCCCACATTACCAATCCCACCAAAACCCACTAACCCAATTCCCCACTTCTCCTCCCTTCCTTCTACTAACCAGCTCACCTCCACCTAATCTCTCCCTCATCTCCCTTGGGCCCCATCACTTCTCAGCCCAACCACTCACTATCCACCTACCCACAAACCCACCTAAACATCTAACCCTTTCCCCTTTTCTTTCCATTCACCGAATTTAACCCCTAAATCCCCTTTTTAATTCTCTTTCCTTTTCCCCCTCATCGTCCCTTTTTCACTCTAATTCTGTCATTTTTTTTCCCGAAAAAACCCAGCACACCTCCTCCCCCTTTTTCATCTCTCTTTCTCACTCTCTCTCTTTCTTTGTTTCAGATAGTCCAAGAAAGAAATACAACAGCAATGGCGGCGCAATGCATACACCACCACCAAGACTCCTACCATCCTAGTGTGCATCTTCACCGTCCATGCTTAAAGGAAATCAAGGGCTCAGATTTGAAAGGAGAAATTGAATTCAAGTATAAAAGAGAAGAAGAGCCGATTTTGAGGTTTTTATGGTTGGTTTTGGGCAAGTGACAACCCATGCCTCCATCAATTCTAGGGTTAGTTCCTTTTAGGGTTTGTATCAGTTTTGAGGTGTAGAATAGACTTAATTATCGTATAATACATGTTTTAGTTTTGATTTCAGTAATTGATTAGGTTAATATCATGTTTTAGATTTGGTCTTTTGTCTTTGAATCTTGTTATTTTCTTGGATTGATTTTCTATTGTTTGTTCTTGAATGTTGGTTTGTGATTAATTTGTGATGAAATGCATTTTGTTTATATCTCATTTCCCATGTTTCTTTTCCCTGTTTTCCCCCTTTGTTTCCTCTATTTCCCCTGTACTCTTTGTTCTATTTCTTTTCTTTTGTTTCTCTTTGCTTCGGTCAACAGTAGTAGTAGTAGTAGGATAGTATATTTTGTGTTTCCTTTACTAATTAGGATAGTTTCATTTAGTAATTAATTAAGAATATTAGTTAGTAATTTTTGAGCCTAGGGTTATTAGGTTAATTGAGTCAAAGATTAGTTTGGTCTAGGGTTAGTATTAGTTGGGTCAGTTTAGATAAATTAGTATTTGGGTCAGTTTAGGTATTGGGCCAGAAATGGTCAAAGTCTTAGATTATTAGTTTAATTGAGTCAAAGATTAGTTTGGTCTAGGGTTATTAGGTTAATTGAGTCAAAGATTAGTTTGGTCTAGGGTTAGAAGAGTCTTAGATTTTAATTAAGTTTGTAAATAAATATGATTAGTGAGTAGTTCTCTGGGTTAAGGGGTGATTAGGCTCTTAATAGGGGTTTAATTTGAGGTTTGATTGGAAGGGAATGATTAGCTTAGTTTAGGATTTTCCACCATTACTCTCTATCTTTTGTGGAGGTTTAGTTAATTGAGATGTTGCTAGATTTCCCTAAAGCATTAGTGTGAGGTTTTAGTGGGATAATTAGGCTTGTCTTTCATGAAAATGAGGATTAGTTTAATTAGGGTTTGTTACACTTTATACTCTTAGGTTTTAGTCTTCATGAAAATGAGGGGTAAGATTTGGGAAGTTAATATAATGTTATCCTTGGAAAAGGGTGCTTAGAGTGATTAAGTTTTAGTAGAAACCCATTCCTAGCTTAGTTTTAACCTTTTCGATTTTCCTTCGATTAGATTTCCTTAGGCGGCTAAAATCAACCCCCGAGCCTTTTTCTTTCTTTTATTTGTATTTTGAGTCTTTTTATTAGTTTCCAAAATTCCAAAAGTCATGAAATCTAGACCTAGTAGGTGAGAGCTCGATAGCTTTTAGGTTCGGTACCCAAACTCCCTGTGGATACGATATTAAACCCGCACTGTACTGCGATTCGAACAAAATGGCGCCGTTGCCGGGGAGTTGCGCCTACTGACCTTTTAGTTTTTCTTGAGCATTCCCTCTAGGTTTTAAAAAAGAAAAAAAAATTAAAAATCTGAAAAAAAGATAGGAAAATGGCATGTTTTAGCTTCCCCCAGGATGAGCAAGAAATATTTTGTGATTATCGTGATCGTTTGAATGATTATCTTGCTTATTGGGCTCCTCATGGTTATAATTTTTCTGATTGGTAAGTGTTATGTGTTATTAATGAGGATGTGAATTCTGAAACTCATAATCTGCTAAATTATTATGGTTTTAATGTTCAAAATGATTATGAGTCTTGAGATTTGCTTAATTGGTGGACGGAGCGTACTCGTAGCTTTATGGAGGGTTGTCGTTATGTGGGTTATCATTTTGATAATCCTTGTGCTAGTCATGCTAAAGCTCATTATGAAGATTTATGTGTGAGTGCATGTCCCCCGTCCCCTTGTGTTGATTTGCATACACATTTTGTTCAAATCGCAACATAATGCTGGTTTAGATTGTCGTATCCACAGGGAGTTGGGGTACCAAACCTAAAAGCTATCGAGCTCTCACCATCTAGGTTGAAGGAAATTCATGTTTTTGAGAGTTTAAGAAACTAAACTAAAGACACAATAAAAATCACAAATAAAAGAAGAAAAAGACTCGGGGGTCGATTTTAGCTACTTAAAGGAAATCTAATCGGAAGGTGATAACTAAGCTAGGAATGAGTTGTTACTAAAATAAAACACTCTAAACACCCTCTTCCAAGGATAACATTAGATTAACTTCCCAAATCTTACCCTTCATCCTCATGAAGACTAAAACCTCAGAGTATAAAGTGTAACAAACCCTAATTATATCAATCCTCAATTTCATGAGAGATAAACCTAATTATCCCACTAAAACCTCACATACTTTAAGGAAATCTAGCAACATCTCAATTAACTAAACTTCCACAAAAGATAGAGAGTAATGGTGAAAAATCCTAAACTAAGCTAATCATTCTCTTCCAATCAAACCTCAAATCAAATCCCTAATAAGAGCCTTAATCACCCCTAACCTAAAATTAACTACTCACTAATCATCTTTATTAAAAACCTAATTAAACTAACCTAAGACACAATTATCCTAAACAACTAAACTAGCCTTAATATCATTAATGATCCAACTAACCTACACAAAAACCCAACAATAAAAGATAAATCCAATAAGATACCAAAACTGGCCCAAGAGACACTAACTTATCTAACTGACCCAAAATAACAAAAACTAATCCTAAAGACTACCCAACTTAATTGGCCTTAAAATACTAATTTGGCCCAATCAACCTTCTAACCTAGATTCATTAGCTACTCACTAACTTTCCTAATTAATTATTAAATTAAAATTACCTAATAAGAAAGGAGAACAAAAGAAAACTATCCTATTACTACTGTCTAATCGAGGAACAAGGAAAAGAGTAAAAGAAAGAAAGAAATAGTGAGAAAGATGAACAGGGGACGAGAAATAGAGGAAGAAACAGGGGAAATAAAAGACATCAAAAAATGCAAATATAATACACTAATATGAACTCAGAATCAAAACTTCATAAAAATCAAATCTAAACTATCATTCAAGAACATTCAACCAAAATCAAACCCAGAAAAATAACAAGATTCAAAGCCAGGAAATTAATATAAAACATGAAATTAACCTAATCAAGTACTGAAATCGAAACTAAAACAAGGATTAAAAGATAATTACAACTAATCTAACCCTAAAATTATCATCTAATCTAAAGAACAAACCCTAAAATGGAGATGGAAGGTCTGGGTCGTCACTTGCCCAAAACCAACCATAAAAACCTCAAAATCGGCTCTTCTTCTCTTTTATACTTGAATTCAGTTTCTCCTTTCAAATCTGAGCCCTTGAATTCCTTTAAGCATGGACGGTGAAGATGCACACTAGGATGGTGTTGGAAATATTGGATAAAATGGTTTGGTATATACAATTACAACAACAATATAACCTTTATCAAAAAACTTGAATCTAACCATAAAATTAGTAAAACCGATCAACTTTAATTTATCTAGGAAACATGGTAATACGCGCATTTAGTAATGCTACAACAAATAATATAATGGTAGGAAATAGCAAACCGTGCCGTGGCCAAGCCACTGTCCTAAGAACGATTTCGCCGAAGCTATGGTGCAAACTTCCTCCAGGCGGCGTTCCCCAGGATTGACACGGTGTTAATTAATCGAGTGCACTCCCAATTAATTAACTTAGAGTACTTGAAACTATGCCCAAAGATGTTTATATTAAGAGTTAAAAGGGTTTAATGAGGAACTAAAAGTATGGGATTAAGAGGGAATTAATAGAATAATTAGGGCTATATTTTGGGGCTAATCACGTGAGGTTTATGGGAAATGGAGAGCTGGAGTTTTGCTGCTCAAATCATCCTACAAAAACCTCCCCAAACCCCACGATTATTTATAGCAAAAGCAAAGCAGAAGATAGAAAAAATTCTAGCAACATTTGTCAAAGAATAGCAAAGGGAGGTGCCTAACATATTTGACAAAAAACATACCAAAGTTCAAAGGGTGGCAAAAAGGAATGCCAACCCTTTTACAATCCTCACCAAAAGATAATGGGGTGGCACCAACCAAAAGCTTGATTTTTTCTAACAATCCCCCACAAAATCAAGGTTTTAAAATATAAATATGTTTGGGCATAGAGAAATTAATGCATCGATGCCAATGTCTCGCGACTTGAATTGACACCTAGTGACACCAAGTTTAAAGACAAACGGCCTACCAAGTGACAACCGTCTTGAACTTGATAGCTAGTGACACCAAGTTTTAAGTCCGCCCTTGGGCACACATTAACTTCAGATATTCTCATACTCCGCGGTCTGGCGCCTTATACTGGCCATACGCAAACCTGGTAGCTCATAGGTGCTCTAGGAGGCGACCCATACCAATCCTCCGACAAGAAGCGGCCACACTTCCACACCTAAGTGGGTGGATCCATCTAGCGTGTGCTACTTTCACGCCTTTTGAGCCATATGCTCATCCTCAACTCAACAGTAGCAAAGCACTACAAATCACATACACCATAGGAAGGGATACTCAGTAGTGCTCAGGAATTGAGTAATGATTGCGTTAATACCCTTTGAACTTCTTTTCGAAGTAGGGATCCATCATTACAATTCCTCAATGGGTCTCAATCCCATCCCCCTCGATGTATCAAAGGCCATTTGCCTTTCATTAGCGGATCCGCAATATTCTTTTCGGACTTTATAGAGTCCAGTGATATCACTTGTCACGGGGCCATTACCCTCTCCCCAAAAAGACGCCTTGATGGGGTGTGCAGCGCCCACAATTATAAACGCAAGACCCCTCATTTCCACCTCCGATCTGGGACCGTTTAACCCACGACATTCTCACCCACCCAATCTGTGATGCCCTCGACACAAGTGAGGCGCCCTGCCTACCCCACATTATCAGGGTGTTTGGCGGGTCATCGGAGTCGAGTTCGGGTCTGCACTAATTCCACTTCTCTTTCAAATATCCCCTTCACCACTTTGCATCTCAAACGCATATATGTCTTCACTTTCAATTGAAGACCCTAATCATTGCAACTGAGATAGATGTCATATTATCACAATGTCGTGCAATCGAAGGAGCCTGCTTCCCCCCACAGTGGGACGTCTGCTAGCAAACTTTTCAGCCTCACGGCTTGCCAATTTAAGAGCAATAAACTCAGATTCCATAGTAGACATAGTAGTACAAGACTGTTTAGCAGATTTCCAGGATATAGCTCCACCACCTAGTGTAAATACATAACCACTAGTGGAGTTAATTTCATCATTATCGGATACCTAATTGGCATCGCTATATCCTTCCAACACAGCAGGAAATTTTCCATAATGCAAACCCCAATCAATAGTACCTTTCAAATATTTAAGCAAACACCTCAAAGTAATCTACTAACAGCATAGGATGGTGTTGGAAATATTGGATAAAATGGTTTGGTATATACAATTACAACAACAATATAACCTTTGTCAAAAAACTTGAATCCAACCATAAAATTAGTAAAACCGATCAACTTTAATTTATCTAGGAAACATGGTAATACGCGCATTTAGTAATGCTACAACAAATAATATAATGGTAGGAAATAGCAAACCGTGTCATGGCCAGGCCACTGTCCTAAGAACGATTTCGCCGAAGCTATGGTGCAAACTTCCTCCAGGCGGCCGTTCCCCAGGATTGACACGGTGTTAATTAATCGAGTGCACTCCCAATTAATTAACTTGGAGTACTTGAAACTATGCCGAAAGATGTTTATATTAAGAGTTAAAAGGGTTTAATGAGGAAGTAAAAGTATGGAATTAAGAGGGAATTAATAGAATAATTAGGGCTATATTTTGGGGCTAATCACGTGGGGTTTATGGGAAATGGAGAGCTGAAGTTTTGCTGCTCAAATCATCCTACAAAAACCTCCCCAAACCCCACGATTATTATAGCAAAAGCAAAGCAGAAGATAGAAAAAATTCCAGCAACATTTGTCAAAGAATGGCAAAGGGAGGCGCCTAACATATTTGACAAAAAACATACCAAAGTTCAAAGGATGGCAAAAAGGAATGCCAACCCTTTGACAATCCTCACCAAAAGATAATGGGGTGGCACCAACCAAAAGCTTGATTTTTTTCTAACAGATGGTAGGAGTCTTGGTGGTGGTGTATGCATTGCGCCGCTACTGCTGTTGTACTTCTTCCTTGGACTACCTGAAACAAAGAAAGAGAGAGAGTGAGAAAGAGAGATGAAAAAGGGGGAGGAGGTGTGCTGGGTTTTTTTCGGGAAAAAATGACAGAATTAGAGTGAAAAAGGGACGATGAGGGGGAAAAGGGAGAAAAGGACAGAAAATTAAAAAGGGGATTTAGGGGTTAAATTCGGTGAATGGAAAGAAAAGGGGAAAGGGTTAGAGGTTTAGGTGGGTTTGTGGGTCGGTGGATAGTGAGTGGTTGGGCTGAGAGGTGATGGGGCCCAAGGGAGATGAGGGAGAGATTAGGTGGAGGTGAGCTGGTTAGTAGAAGGAAGGGAGGAGAAGTGGGGAATTGGGCTAAGGGGAATTGGGTTAGTGGATTTTGGTGGGATTGGTAATGTGGGGGAGTAGGTGTGGGAATGGAATTGGACCGGGAAAGGGGAGAAAGAGAAAGAAAAGTGGGTTGGGTTTGGAGTTTAGAATTGGGTTCATATTTTTATTTCAATTCTAATACTTTTGATTCAATTTTAGCAATAATAACTAAAATAATAAAATGATAAGAAAAATCTAATAAATGAGTAAAAAGATAAAAACATAATAAGAAACCTAATTAACTTATTAAGAAACAAGCAAAAAGTCATTGAATAAAGGGTTAAATCATGCAAAATAACGGAACATTGACTTATTTTGAAAATTATTTCATCTCGTGAGCTTCCTCTTGTACTGTTGTTAAAATAATGTTCGAAAACTTTCCATCTCTCTCAATTTCATTTAGCTCTCCCTATCAATATCAAAATCAACTCACTTGGAATAATATCTAAAGTGTTTGACAACTAGGAATAGTTTTTAAAGTGCTTAAAAACTTGGAATAATTTATAAAATTTTCAAAATAAGCATACCATTTGGAATAATTTTCAAAATAAGCCTACCACTTGAAATAATTTGAAAAATAGTTGAAAATTTGGAATTGACAAAAGTTGAGTTTTTGGCTTAGCATACCACTCAGTTATAAAAATTACACCCAATCTACCACTGAGTTTTTTTTATCCCCTTTATACCACTGACTTTTAAATTTTTTACCCAAATTACCACTCCAACCTACAACACAATAAGTTACCGGTAAAACCATTATACTTTTCCTTTTTATTCAGATAATGAATGACAAAACTATTAAAAAAAAATTCAAACATGTCATGTCATTTGGAGTCTTCTAGAGGAATACTCATCATCTTCCCATCTGCACTTTCTCATGTCTCTATTCAATTTTTCTTCTTCTTCCCATTAGCCATAACCAAACCTTACCAAATTGAAACTCTTTTTCAACAACACTAGGGCAGAAGTTCAAGCACCATGTTGTCAGGTATGAGTTTGAGTATCTTTAATTTGTAGAGTTTTGAAATTGTGAATGTATTTAGTTGAATTCATTTTTTTTAGTACTTCAAATCGAATTTAAAGTTAGATTTTTTCATCAAATTTTGGTTTTGGTCAATATTTCTGTTTGGGTTGGTGTAGAATTATTTAAATTTTCACTTGAACAAGGATCTAGGGTTTAACCTAGCCAACGGTGGCTTGTATATTTAATAAGCACCAATACCCATGGTTATGTTTAATAAAGCACCAATACTCATGATCTTCATGAACGGGTTCTGTAAAGGGTAGTGCATTGATTAAAAAGCACCAATAAGATAATATAGCAGCATTATGAATGGAATTTGGGTGGTATGCATCGAAGAACATTGATAAAGAAAATTTGATTTAAAAGCACCAAAAAAATTATCATATTGAATATGAAAGATTAATAAATTGGTTGTTTGAAGTATTGTAATACCCAATGAGCCGAAAAAGCCAAAAACTTTTCAATGAGTTTTATGTGTGTTGGTCTTGTTTACAGTAGGTTTTTGCATCCTTTTTTTTTAATTTTGTATATTGCCTTGTATATTTTAAATTGTAGATAGTGACAAATCAGAAGATGAGTATGATTTGTTAATTGACGTTGATATTCAATCCGAATCTGATGATGATGTTGCTATGATCCAAAAAAATGTGTTGAATGATAAGACAAGAAGGGAAAAAATAACTCAGTTGTTGCAGCTACAAGAATCCGATCATTCAAGGAATGATGTAGGTCCTATTGGAGCTAGTTCACTTGAATATGATGAATTAGGTGATGTTTGTGAGGATTCTGAGGAGGCGAACAGTCCCAGCGAATCAGATCATGAGGAAAGGAGTAACAATAAATATCCAAAGATATCCTACCCAAGGTTCAACCCTAATATGAAGGCTGAAGATATTGAGTTAATATATGGGCTTCAGTTTAGTGATAAGAAACAATTGAAATCGGCCTTTGAGAACTACCGAATTGTCAATGGGTTGGACTTAAAAGTCACCACGAGTGATACGCAAACATTCCATGCTCACTGTAGGGGAGGTGGGTGCGAGTGGAGGATGTGGGCATCCAAGTGTACTGGAGAAAAAACTTGGCAAATCAAAGTTGTAGGTAAAAGACATACTTGTATTCCTTTTAGCTTCGAGAAGGGAAAAAGGATGATTAGTAGTGCTTGGATTGCCGAAAACTATTGTGAGTTGTTTATGATACAACCTAACATTGGAAACAAAGAGTTCAAAATGATTGTTAGCCGGGATCAAAACTGCAAAGTTAGTGACAAGGTGTGTCAGAATGGAAAGAAAAAGGCACTTCAACTTATTATGGGGCAGTACAAAGGTCAGTTTGAATGGCTGGAAGACTATGTCAATGAGATTAGAACTAAAAATCCAGGAAGTACAGCCCTAGTAGCTACCAAAATAAATGACCAAGACAAATGTGAGTTCTCAGGGGTATACATTTGTCTAGGGCAGTTGAAACAGGGCTTGTTAGATGGTTGTAGACCAGTGTTATCTATTGATGGTTGCTTCATCAAGGGGCCTTGGAAAGGACAAATTCTTGTTGCTATTGGTCGGGATGGAAATAATCAAATGTATCCGGTTGCTTGGGGGGTGTGGAAAGGGAAAATGTTGGTAGTTGGAATTGGTTCATATCCTTGCTTGCAAACGATCTTCAATTGGAAAATGGTAATGGATGGACTATCATATCCGACCAACAAAAGGGTTTGGTTGATAGTATTGGTGAGATACTTCCTAGTGCTGAACATCGACTATGTGCACGTCATGTATATGCAAATTTACGAAAAACATTCAGAGGCTTAAAATATAGAGAGTTCTTTTGGAGAATATGTAAGTCTTCTAATGAGGTTGATTTCCTGAAGAACATGCAAGCTTTGAGAGACTTCGATGCAAATGCTTGGGATTTTTTAGTCACTAAGAAAAACCCCGAGCAATGGTGTAGACTTTTCTTCAGTTATATTCCCAAATGCGACTCAGTAGATAACAACATGGCGGAAATATTTAATGCGTCAATTTTAGAGGTAATTTCAGAATAAATTTTAAATATTTTTGTTTTATGTTGAAAAACTACATGAATTAACTCTATGTTACTATTTGTGTGTGTGTGTGTGTGGTTTTTTTAATAGGCAAGATACAAACCAATAGTGACCATGTTAGATGACATTTTTATGTCTGTTATGTCGAGGGTTGCAAGTAAACATGAACTCTCCTTATCGTACGAGTGGAAGATATGCCCTAGAATTATGAAAAAACAAGAGAAAGAAAAGGAAAACTCTAGATGTTGGTACGCACAACATGCCGGAGGAGGAAGATATAGTGTTAAGTGCGGAATGGATTGGTTTACAGTCAACCTCTTGGAGAAAAATTGTAGTTGCAAAGCATGGAATTTGAGTGGGGTTCCTTGTGCACATGCAATGGCGGCCATGAGAGAACATAGGGCTAAAGTTGAAGATTATGTAGATGACTACTACTCCATTGAGAAGTATAAAAAGGCATATGCTTGTACAATCAATCCTATAAATGGCAGAAATTTATGGAAGCAATTAGGAGTTCAAATCAACCCTCCAAAATTCAAAGATACAAAGAAAAATCTAGCATTCAAGAGAAGAATTGAGGAAGGAGAGAACGGTTACACGAGAAGGGGTGGAAGTGGTCAAGTATCCAAGAAGGGCCAGAAACATAGATGTTCAAAGTGCAATGAAGTTGGACACACAAAAAGAACATGCATGGTTTGTTTTCTAATTCTTCTTCATTCTCATTGAATATGGACGTATAGAATGGCATGATAAGTTAGTGAATAATTTTAATTTTTTTTTTGTATTCTTCTTGGCCTATACTTGTAGAAAGCTAGTGAATCGGTAGTACTTGTTGAGAGAGAGATAACCGTTGATCAAGCTACAATGATTCACACCACAATACCGGGGTTTGAACAAGTAGATGTTGCTTCCGAAGAAGCAGGGCCTTCACCATCTCAGGTTAATTTCTTTTCTTCAAATTATGATTATTTAGAATTTTTCACATACATATGGATGAAGGGACTTCTTATTTTTTATTTTTTTATGCTATAGATGTCTGTAGATGCATCGCAAAGCACCTCAAATGGACTACAACCACAACTTCCTCAAGAAAAGCTACTGGTTGTCAAAAATTTTTTCTAACATATGATTCTTTCTTACAAAAGTCTTCTTTTTATTTTCTGCTTAACAAATAGTTAAATTTGAATTCAGGTCAGGAGAATTGGAGATCCTTCTATAACATCGATAGCATCCTCACAATGGTAACCCAAATTTCGGTGAGTCAGGGATTCTTTTGTCAACGCCTTTTCATATTGAGTTAAACATCCTTTATTTGTGACTTTTAAATTTGGCTAAACATAAAATTTGCTTCAATTTTAATTTTTGATTTGCTTTAGGTATGTTTTTTTTGTAATATATGCTTGTTGGATTGTACTCTAAGTGTGTCACTCGTGAGACTCTGGCGTTTATTTCGATGAGTTGACTTTATTTTTTAGGTATGTATATATGTTTCTATGACTAGGTACTTAAAACATTTAGCTTAAAATGCAACCAATATTGAAGGGAAATGCTACCAAATTCTATTCAGAAATCATCACAGTTTTGTGTCTATTCATTCCAATATGTACACAGTAATATAACTTTCTTTTTCTTTGGTTTATAGGAGTACTGAGTTTGATCCTCATAACATGATATTGCTCTTGTACCATATGTTTTGGCATTATTAGTTAATAAGTCTCTGTTCATTAATAAATTTATCTATCTTTGCAGGTTTGAAGCGTACATCTGTTGATATTTACAACCATTTCAAGATTGAATGTTTTTTCGTTTTATTTTAGTAGTGAATCTTTTCAGGAATTAGGAGCGATAACGACTCTTTTTAGAGTAATTGATTAATAGATCCTATCATTTTGGTTATAAGGGTGGTGTATTTTGTTTTGCTTGATGTGTATACAGTCACAAACACATCCTTTGTCGACCTAAACAATTTCTATGAACGTAAATTACATGGTTATTACTTTTTCCGGCCTTTTTGTAAATTTAAATTATTTCTTTTATAATTTTTCAGGTATTTTTTGACAATTAATTAGATGTCTCTATAATTTTTTTTAATTTCTATAGAATAATTTTAAAATTATTTAAAAGTATTATACTATTTAGTAAATTTCTAGGACAAGTTAACTTATTGTCAATGTTACCAACACTAATTGTGAGTTAAAAAGTGTAGAAGGAAACTTAAAATAAAGAAGAACCGAGGAAGAAAACAATTAAAAGAAGGAAAAAGGAAAGAAGATAAGGAAAAATAATTATGTGAGACAAAATGATGAAGGAAATGAAAAAAGAAAAGCAAATGTAATGGAAAAGGAGGGAATCAGTGAATAAAAATGGAGGGACATGAAAGAGAATCAAAAAAATATATTGAAGAGGTAATTTAACCTGCTATAGCAGGTAATAATGGTAGTCTGGGGATAAAATAGAAAACTTAGTGGTAGAGGTAATTTAAAAACTCAACAAAAGTTCAAGCTTATCAAATGAAATTTTCCTTTTTTTTTCTTTTTTTTTTTTAAGAAACAGTCCAAAGGATACCTATATGTAACTGACTTGGCTACCTCTGGTTGAATTCTCGCGCGGAATCACCTACTACTACTAGCAGCTCTCACACTCTTTCTCTCACTCTCGCAGCAATGGAGGAAGTGGTGGACGAAACCGAATCACAATCTCAGGTCATTTCCTCTTTATTTCTTTGATTTCTACTAAACGAACCATACAATTCTAACTTATCCTTCTGATGATCAACATTTGCGTTTTGAACTACAAATTTACGTTTCCACTCACTCATCGAACTAATTCCCCTATCAATTCGCCAGAATTAATGATGTTGAAATCTGCATCGAAACTACGGAATTAAGATTTAATTGCAATTTGCGTTTCTTTGTTCAGCTAATCGGAGATAGTTATTGCTTAAGATTTGTTCATTACGTTATGCACTGATTTGTATGCTGTTTGATTGTTGCAATTTATGTATGAATCATTAGTTTGCTCCTTCCTTCTCATGCTACTGTATGTGCTATGTCATGGTGCTTATTTGAACTTGAAATCAGTTTGGGGATTCTGGTGCCAGAATTCCTGGGGTTACAGACATCTACACGTACTGATTACATGTGTAAATTTGCTTTTCATTTTGAAAAGTCGTATTACATTAGCAAGGATGGGAACATAAATTAGAAGAAGAAAAAAAAGAGAGAGAATGGGAGCTGGAAGGAGGATATTCATTTGAAGGAATTTGGATTGCAAGATTTGAGACTGATTCAGGACTTGTAAAGACGTGATTGATTTGAGATTTGAAAAGTAGTAGGATGCCGAAGTTTATCTGTTGGCATAAATAGCTTCTAACAAATATATTTTCTCAGCTTTTCTTCCCTGTGGACTCTAATTAGAGAATGACTTGTGCTTCAAAAAAAAAAAAAAAAAAAAGGAGAATGACTTGTGGTTCTACGCACTTAGAAACCTGTTAAATTATATATAAATAAACAGAAAACAGAAGCTAGAAAGTTTTTATGACTGTTAGCTCTCTCAAATATCAATTGGAAACAAACATCCTATGATTAAACTCTTGCTTTTTCTGTCCCATGTTGTGTGTCTTGGTTATTTACAAGTCTACCTTTGACACATGTTTATTTTTGTGCCCGATAACTGCAGGTTTACATGGCGTGCATTATGCATGGTCATAGGTATGTTTATTTTATCATATATGTGTGCTTGGATCCATGGTCAGAGAAGCTTAACACTTGCTTTTAATATGAGTAGTTTGGGAGCTAGCAGTTAATATGATTCATTTGCTCTGGTTTACTTTATCTTTGATGTGCGCCAGAGTTGGAGTTGCCTATTATGATCCCAGTACTCTACAACTTAGTGTCCTTGAATTTTGGGAGGATACTTCGGATTACCATGTAATTGACTTGGGTATGACCCCTGTATTGCTGAGTCTTTTGTTATGTTTGTCTGATGCATGATGCCTTCTTGAAGAAAGGAGATGTGGTTACTCTAGTTTTCTTTGATGTCCTTGTTCTAATTTCATATTGTCATTTTGTTTCAGTAAAATATCAGGCACAACCTCTGATCATCTATACCAGCACAAAAAGTGAAGACTCATTTTTGTCTGCTTTGCAGAGAAGTGGTACTCCAAGATATAAGTCAACTCTGTTAATCTTTCTCCATCAAATTTTGAGCATTTCTTATGCTTTGGCATGGTTCAGATGGAGTGAACTTGGAGCCCACTGTGAAGCTTATGAAAAGCTCAATCTTTAGCTATGAACAAGCATGGCACAGGTGCATGCTCCACTTTATCCCCTCTTTTCAGTTTCAAGGTTCACAGGCTGCCTGTATGCTGTGCTAATATTCCTTGATTGTTAAATACTGTATGTATTGAAAGATTCCATGAATGTGCGGATACACACGAACCTTTTTTCTGACAAGTCACAAAAGGCCGGTGAGTCTTAGCATCCAAAAGGTTGGGCAGTTCTGCCGCTTCAGCCTAGTTAATGCACATGGAGGATGTTGAAATAATAGAAGGAACATGTAAATTTGGAACATTTTGACAACCAGTAATTTTATTTATTATTTTCTAAAATATATGAGCGTGAAAGAAAAATTGAAATCTGAATGTAAACAACACAACCATATTTTCTGCATTAAAATTTGAACTTCAATGTTGTAATCTCCAAAATATGAAGAGTTAACGTCACAATACTTTTATCTTTCATTGAGTTATTTGCTTAAGATTCAGTTAAAATTTTAAAATTACTCTTCAAT
The DNA here is from genome assembly GCA_029582165.1 of Portulaca oleracea. Classification (NCBI taxonomy): domain Eukaryota; kingdom Viridiplantae; phylum Streptophyta; class Magnoliopsida; order Caryophyllales; family Portulacaceae; genus Portulaca; species Portulaca oleracea. The sequence goes on from CM055868.1 coordinate 9,507,509, forward strand.
TGGGAAGTTTAGGCTACAAAGTGTCGAAAATTCCCTTTTTATGCAATGAGAAATCGATAATTTATATTCATTAATTGATGTAATATGGTATTTATATATCCATTAACCAACAAAGAATCTTATTAAAAATATTCAATAGCACGAGTGCTTACAATGAGTTTTATATGAATACCACTTTTTTTTCCCTAAAAATTGGTTAGATTCATTCAATAGAAATGAGCAACTAATCAGATCAATCTAAAACATAAACCTAACACAGTTTAATCTCCATATGAGGTTAAATTGTTGATCTCTACCAAGTCTCAGCTATTAATGAGTATTTTAAGAAAAGAAAAAAATTCAACACATGAAGCAAACTCTAAAGTTAAATTGCATTTGTATATTGAGTTTTACTTCTACCTTATTACTTTTGGTTTGGAGATCTTCTAAAAATATTGTATTTTGATTCATTACTTAAAACTTATTGGAGCGTATTGTTACACTCACAGCACACTACACATTTACTCAAGTATTGTTAGGGAAAAAGTAAGTAATTGCGAGGTAACAGCGGAAGCAAAATAAATTGAGATGACGGAAATTACGACAAAGTTCAGGAACAAAAAATAAGCGATAAGACAACACCAGGTTTACGTGGGAAACCGAAGAACTCGGAGAAAAACCCACAGACGGCGACAACCAGAAAAATAGTCCACTATGAGAGGAGTACAACTCGATCACTATCACATGGTGTGATGCGATCAACAGAAAAGGAGATTACAATATAAATCTCTCTAACTCTCAACTCACAATATCAACTCACAAGAGATCGAGCAGAGGCGCTGGCAGCGCCTTGAAGCGTTGGCCGCGTCCAACAGTGAGTGCTTACTGACATGGGCGCTGGCAGCGTCCAAGGTAGCGTCTGGTGTCCCCGTCTCCACAGCATAGGCCCTGGTAGCGCCGAATCCCGCTGGTCGCGTCTCACATTGTTGCCTCTTCTTCTCTCATTCTGGACCCCACCGAGGATCCAATGGGCCCCAAAACCCAACAAGTATATAGTTTGAAAATAGTTCATTGTTGTGTACTTTCTGGGGCACTAATTAAGGTAATTAGTATATGGTATCAAAACAAAAATTAACAGCAAGTTCATTTTACTGATTACTAAACCAAGATTGACCAAGTGAAATTACTATGTAATCATCACAAACGTATTCATTGATATATAACTAATGACAATAATATTATATGAAATTAAATTGTTGTCTGTGCAACGCATGGGTCAAAATAGTAGTGTCAATCTTGATTCTTGAGTAAATTTTGACCTGAAAAGGTGATATGGCTTTGCATAATGTTAGTTGTAAGCAAATAGGTTAATTTCACCTTTAGTACAGTTTTGGAAGTTCTTCACAGGTTATGGCCCTAGTTTATTCTTGTTTCCATTTCTACTCGCACAAGTGGCTTTTGACATAGTATATTGTATTGACTAAAAGAATAGAAGCGACATAGTTATTATCTTTGGGATAATTGGGATCAAGTATTGCTCTCGACACTCCATTTTACCCAGCCATATGTGTGCTAGACACAACACGTCACGGATAGGACATGGGATATGTGTTAGACACGTATCCGAACTCTATCAAGGGTGAAAAGAGAAGAACATATTGTTTTTGCATTTCTTTTGGATTTTTTCAATAGTCATATGTTGTTTAATGGTTTGATAAGTGGAAAACTTATAACTAATGAAAGATTCTACAAGATTAATTCGTAAGTATATTTATCACATGTAAAATGACGATCCGTCATATCTGTGTCCAAGTTTTGGACAGTGTCCTTGGGCCTCAAATTTTGGGGCCTAACAAATTAGGCACTTGGATCCATACCCTTGTTCGGCACCCGTGTCCAGAGTCCAAATAATGTAGGTCATGCTTGAGATAAAGTAGTTGTTATTATTGCAACTTTATCTAGTAGCAAGCTTTCTTGCAGGGGTAATGATTCTCAAGATTGGATGCTTTGCGAAAATAATGTTTATTGTTACTATTGTTACTTTCTCTTGAAATTCTTAAATGTTTTTTTCTAGCAGATCTAGTATTTCTTATGGAAGTCAGGAACTAGTTACATATGGTGCTTCTTACTCGCTTGCTCTTGTGCACGTATTGTAGTTGCATGTTCATGAGCACAACTTACCATATTCTCTTTTCTGAAATGCAGATTGATATATCTCAGAGTTTCAGGAATGGAGGATGGTCTAAATGTCAAAGAAAGAATTACATTTGTGAGCCCTTCCTCCTCAACATGTTCATGAGTCCTTTGCCTAGTCTCATGTTTCAGAATGCAAGCATCTCTATACCAGTAACAGATACAACCTCATCAGACATTAGGAGGCACTTGAATGTTATATTATATCACGCAGATAACTCTGAATGTGAATAGTTGGATAATGACAACTAAATGCGATAACAACTACAACCATCATTAAAGGACTTTAACAGACTTAGTCAGCATATAATAGCCAGGATTTGGGAAGTAAATGCTCCAACTGGCTTTTGTTCCCACAAGAAATTGCAAATGTCAATATAAATGAAGTCTTCTGCGAATGTCATCAGGGGATTCGTATTCAGTCTCTTTTGTCTTATTTCTGTATGCTGCTGCCACCCTCCATTGGTCTGTCATGGAAGTTGTTGAAATATCAGAAATAGGTTATCACTAAATTCGCTCTCAATATTTTATTAGATACGCAAAGAAATTCTAGCAGCATTTTTAGGACATTCACACAATGAAAGTCCGTTCAAGTTTTACCAAAAATAGAGAGTGCAGACCTTTTTCCTTATCTATTCAGTAGTTTATGTGTGTGATCTCGTAGATAAGTCTTTGCAAGTCCTAATTCCTATGCTGCTTTTGATCACACCCCCACCCCCCTCTCTCCCCCAAGTATCATGAAACAGCTTTTGTGCCCTAAGATTCAGTAATCCTCAATGAGCTATCTAATGTTTGTGGTTCCTTAGCTTAGTTCCATGATGGACATTGAAAGTGAGGTCCAAGTTCGTGCTAGTGGGGGCCTCCTGGCAATATTGGAGAATGAAAGAATGGTTGATACTCTTGAACAAAAGGATCTTGGAGATGCATCGATTTCCATTCACTCCATAACCGAGGTTTCACTGTATCCTCCAGCATGCTGTTTAGATTCGGGGAGATCAATACGTCAATATATAGAATGATATGGTGCAAAGAAGTTGTGCTTGTTCTCTATAGTTTGCCTTCACCAAGGATAGAAATGAATTCCTTAAACTTGATGCGGCAGCACATGAGGCACTACAGATCTTCCAAATAGACAAACATCCTAGCCACATGGGTATTGGAAGAGCAAAAGAAGGGTGAGGTCTATTTTATTGGTGTTATTGTCATTTTTATCACTGTGTTTTTTGAAGTTCTAAGGCAGTATTCTTTTGTTCATAGATTCTCTCTATTTGGAATGATGAATAAGGTATTTCTCTTTTTCCTTTTATTTTTCCTGCTGTCCAGATACCTTTGCAACATATTTTACTAACTGCTACTTGCAGTGTGTTACACCAATTGGTCGGCGTCTCTTGAGGTAATTTAGATTCACAGCTAGACACAATACGACCAGGGTGATTCCTTATTCAAAAACTACTGCGAATGGTGTGAACTTTTGCAGAAGTTGGTTTCTTAGACCTATACTGGACGTGGAAATTCTGAACAGTCGGCTTGATGCTGTATCCTTCTATTGCACTTTACGATGCATCCGCGACCTGCTTAGATATCTCAACCTGTGTTTATGGACTGCATACAAAGATACCATATAAATGCTAAGGAGTGTAATACATCTGTCGGATAATATTGACTAAAGGGTTATAGGCTTACAGCGTATGCTTTTTCTTGAGCATCTCCTTTTTTAGTATGAAACTGGTACCTTTTATGTAGTCATCCACTTGCTTGATATCTGAATGTCGCTCATCCCTTTGAAACCTAAAAGTCGACAACCTAGATGATTTCTTAATAAACATCTCATTGACTAGTTCTTCACTAAGCGGCATGTTAAGATTACCCAATGAGAAGATGTATTTTGTTTACTCCTTTCATGTACTGTTGACTATAGAGAACTGAATGGAGCTTTAATGATAGCTTCCATACTTCAAGCTAAACTATATCAAAAAATCCTTGGCACTATAGGAATCGAAACGAAACAGTGTCTTAAATCTTGACTAAATGGGGAATCTGAACTCAAAGGAAAAGATTGAACTTGCATGGATATTGATAGGAGAATTTCAACATATCTTAATGCTGCAAAGATATCATTTTTCTTACACTCTGAGGAACTGATGGCTTCACTACGTGGTACCCTTAAATCCGTAAAAGACGTCCCGTACTTGCTCAAGGTATGATGGTCTTGATTGTTTTCGTCGTCTATTGTCTTGTGATATATATTTCCCTGATAGGGGGTTAGAATCCTATCTTTAATTTGCTCTGGATGTTGTCATTCGTCTTGTTTGAGTCAATGGAGAATCATCTAAGTTAAGAATACATTTTCCCATGTGTCAATGTTTGTGACACTTGTGTTAAATTGTGTCGAAGAAATTCAATTCCCCAAGCTCATCATGCACAAGCAGTGACTGGACATCTTTTTTGAAGGTAAGCTCCAGTTCCATTTTCCGTGTTATTCTATTCTCTCTATAAGGGCCATAAAACAAACAGTACAATCATCTTTCTCCAGTAGCGTTTCATTTGTGAATTGAAGGGTTTATTTAGAGAACCTAGCAATAACTTCGGAAGAGGTGGTATTTAGATGCTTTCTACCCCCAGCTCTTCTTTAATTGATTTTAAACATGCTAATTATGCATATCAGGACCAGGCTTTGGCTAAAAAGCTGATTTCTATTGACTGTTGGCTGACATCATAAACAAAGCCAGGAGTTACAAATGCATTTGTCTCTGTCATGTGAAGACTGTCATCTTGATATTGCCGTAGCTATTATGTATATTGTGTTAAATACAAAATACATGCCATTATCTAGGCTTGTAGTTTGCACACTGTTGACAAAGATGACATACTGCCATCACATTCGACAGATGACGAATTGTTTACTTGGAAAAGTGTTTTGTTGCTTGTTCTCATCTTTTCTTTTCTTTTTTTTTTTTTTTTTTTGGAAGAATTGATTCTTCTCATCTTGCTCAGCTTTTGGTGCATAATTCTTTTACTAAAAACCTCTTTCAGAGTCTTTCTTCCCTCCTGCACCTAAACAAGATATTCGAAGTAGGCATTTCTGAAAGTCTAAGAGAATGCATAAACCATTTTAATGTGGATATTATTGATAAGGTATGAACAATCAAATCCTTACTTCAACTTCACGCTTTTTATTATATTATGCATTACCTAGGTTGTATACTTATCTGTTCATGCTGTTTGCAGGCTTTGTCATGCATTACAACAGAACTCTCTTATTTATATGAATTGGTTAGCCTGTTTAACATCGTTCTATCTTCTATGCTTGTTCTAGTATTAACATGTCCTTGCAAGCTATTCAGCCCATAGCATATTCAGCTTATCTGCAATCTCTCTATGCATTATTTATTCAATCCCTGGACCGATAATAGTTTTTAACTTGTGCTGCAAATTCATGTTGCCTTGCATTTGACATGCTTCATGCTTTTATGCGGTTATGCATTATTTGTATTGGTTGTGATATTTCTTCATTTATGAAAGCTTAATCCCCATCAATGGATTTGAATCTATGATAAGAATATGTTTTTTGTTAATTAATTGATATTGTGCAAACTCTTTTCACATGTTTGAAGAGAATTCATCTACTTTGCAGGCAATGGTACCTTCCTTTTACCCAAAACTCTAGATGACTCCAATGGAAAGAGTGATGGGAAATCTTAAGTTTAAAGTTCTAGGTGATAGTTTTACAAATGAGGACATGAATAAAGAAATGTATGTTGTGTATAAAGATCTTGGTTAGACAAGTCAGTAACAAGAGTTTCCATACTCAGTCATTTTTCTAATACTGCATATGCAACCTACTGGCATTGAAAGTAACAAAAATGTACGACATGACGTGCCAGCCATACCAGTTGAGTCTTGGAAGTGGCTTTAAGTATAGTTGGGTTTTTGGGTTATGTCATTTAGCTTCTCAATGGAGTCATGTTTTTGGAGCTTCAAGTGGACAGTTGGTGCTTTCAGATAGTCAGATTCATGTATTTGCAATTCCACATCTCTCGATAAAGTTCTAAGATTTTAAAAAACAACCAAAAAAAAAAAATCTGACCTCCCCCATCCCTCTAATGTACCATCAGATGTGACAGAAGAATAGTGATTTCATATTATAAAACACCCACAATTACTGAGTAAAGGTCCTTTCTTTCTCTCTCTCTCTCTCTCTCTCTCTCTCTCTCTCTTTTTGAGAAGAGGAAAAGGGGGGGGGGGGGGGGGGTTGAGAACCTTGTTATTGCTGTGTGAAGGGCCTGAAGGCAGTGAATGTGAAATTACGTAGTGGCATTCTAGAAAATAAAAATTACACTTTTTGTTATGCTTTACTCAATGATGCTTGTTCAAAATTTTAGTAATTTGTTGAATTTTCTTTTTCTTTTTGTGCATGGGGTGTATTTGGGGTGGGGTGGGGGGTGTGAAAATAAAGTCTGCTGCCTTTCAACTGCCATCAGTCAGTCTTTGTGTTGTGGGTTCCAGCCAGATCATATGCGATTTCAACTGTGCAGGTTATGGGTGTCATTGATATGGCTAGGGCGAAAGAGAAAGGTTATGAAACAATAGTGAAGGAAGGTTTCTGTGAAGAGGTGATGTATTGTATATGTCATGCGTTGTGTAAAATAAGTGTGATGGATTGTTTTTTATGGCATGTTTTCGGGCTATAATTTGGTGTGCATGCTTTGTTGCAAAGTGGTTGGTATATCAGTTGGGGTTGTTCATACCTAGAGTCAAAATGAGAGCAACTCTGGAGGAGTTCAACTTCGGAGTTTAGAATGTGTCTATGTATATCTAACACACCCTCCCAAAAAAGAAAAAGGAAAAAAAAAAGATTGTACGTTGGGTGGACTTTGAGGTAATGGTTTGATTTGGTTTGGTTTTGCTGCAGGCTTTTGTTTGCGTTCTTACTCTTTTGCTTTATAATAGTGATATTGTATTTGAGACTCGAATCCTATGAGTGATCTGTATTTATGAACTATAGAGCAATTCATTGCAACACATCTTAGATATTCATTTAATAGATAAGTTTCTAACCAAGACCTTTTGTGATGATACCTAGTTGGATGAACTGAGGCAAATATACGAGGAACTGCCAGAATTTCTGGAAGAGGTAGTTGTTTAAACAGGTTGATGAAATGATCTCGTTCATATTCATGTGTGGCTTCATAGTTACTATTCAAATGAGATGCAGGTCTCTGCACTTGAACTTGCACGTCTTCCAGATTCGCGAGACAGAAAGCATGTTCCTTGCATCGTTTACTTACATCAAATAGGTTGGTGTATAATCTACATTCCTTAACTGAAAGAACATATAATCCTTGGTTCCTGGACTTCTTTGGCGTTAATGAGAGTCCCTTGCGTACTTTTGTGGATTTGGATGATTGCAATTAATGCTGCTCTGCCCAAATTTTTTCTTTCTTTTCCCTATAGTTATCATTGCCAGATGGGTCTACACCCATAACTGATGAAACATTTGTTTTTGGAGCTGATAGGAATATTATGATTCATTTTTGTTGTCATGTTCCATAATTTGCTCAGCTCATTATATCAAACTATTTTCAACTGTGTTTTTTGTCTAGGATATTTACTGTGCGTATTTGAAGAGAAACTTAGTGAATCCACATTACATGATCTTGGAGATATTGAATTTGCTGTAAGCTTGCTGGACTCGTGTAAATTACTTTTGAATCTACTGTAACTTATCTCGGTGACTGAATGTTGTGTCTGCTCCGTTGTAGTTTTCTGATGGGGACAATGACCTACAGAGGTTTTTCTACCATACCTCAAAGACACGAGAGTTAGACAATGTTATTGGAGACATATATCACAAAATTCTAGGTGCTTATTTGTTATTTTGTTTTAATTCTGTTCCTTGTCATGTTATAACTTATAAATGGATACAGGGAGGGTTATGGCTCATTTGTTCCATTCACATCCCCCCCCCCCCCCCCCAAAAGTGATTTAAAAAATAAATAAATAATTCAGGGTTTCTGATACTGATTTCTTTGTTAAATCTTAAAGACATGGAGAGAGCGATTACAAGGGACTTGATATCACATGTTCTTTTATTCTCAACCCATTTGCTAAAGGCTGTGAACTTTGCTGCAGAACTTGATTGGTAAATCTTGTCAAAATGTGTACATGCTTTTTCTGTATGTTCTTGCTCCATACCACACCTTCTAACCCTGGCTTCATGGTTCCTTGAGTTAGCTTTTTGTCTTTGGCATTGGTTGCTCGTCAAAACAACTATGTAAGGCCCACTTTGACTACAGATACGGTACTTGATATACAGAATGGAAGGTAGGCTTTACCATCTGTGATTTTAGATTTGAATGATTCAGTTAGACCAAAAATGGGGTGAAATAACCCCATTAAATAATTAATCATCGAAGGACATCTATCTTTTGTAGCAACAAGTATTTTTCTGTTTTGTCAGACATGCCTTGCAGGAAATGACAGTGGATACCTTTATTCCAAATGACACAAAGATTCTTGACAACGGTAACATTACTCATGGTTTGCACTTCAGTTTAAGAAAAAAAAAATGATTCTCATGATTTTCATCTAACAGAACAAAATCTAATATGTTGCAACCTAATAATATTGGACTGTTGTTTCTCAGGAAGAATTAATATCATCACTGGCCCTAACTACTCCGGAAAAAGTATCTACATAAAGCAGGTACATGGTGAATCATTTAAACTAGCAGCTTGGATATCATCTTTTTCTCCCTCCTTCCTAGGCTCCTATCTGCTTCCCTACAAACTTAGTATTGAGTGCAATATGTTGCCCAGGTAGCCTTGATTGTGTTCTTAACTCATATTGGAAGCTTTGTTCCTGCGGATGCTGCTGTTGTTGGACTAACTGATAGGTATGGCCCTGACGATTGATATGATCCTCAAGATTGGGGTGGCTTCTATGTGTACTTAGCTTTTCAAGCATTATTTGTTATGATAGGATATTTTGTGCAACGGGAAGCAAGCTCATGACTGCTGAACAGTCAACATTCATGATAGATTTGCGTCAAGTGGGCATGATGTTGAGGTATATATCTCATGAACTACAAAGAATAATTTGACATAGAACCATCTTGGTTTATAAGTTTCTATCTGAATATTTCTACTATCCCAAATCCCAATTATTGCTTGATTATTTCTGTGGTAGAATAATTATTGAAAATTTGAATGCAATGTGTTTACAATTCATTAAATTAGAGCTTACATAGAGCCATGTTTTTCAATATTTTTGGTGAACTTTTGATCTGTTATTGCTTGTTGTAATTTTATTTGAACTTTGTGTACAATGGGATAAAACTTTTCTTATATATTGGAGACTGTTTTAGGCAAGCCACACCACGGTCTCTGTGCCTCTTGGATGAATTCGGTAAAGGCACACTCACAGAAGGCAAAGTTTCTAGCCGCACTCATATTTCTTTTTTTGCTCTATGTGAGTTAATGACCTTATCATTATGTTCACTTTGAAACTTCTTGTGCTGTAATTTCAGATGGCATTGGTCTTCTTGGTGGTACAATAAATCATTTTGCTGTCTGTGATGATCCACCCAAGGTTACATGTCAAGTTCCTTTCCTCACTTGCTGCCATAGTATGGATAGAGAAAAAAGGATTTTTTTTTTTGTTTGGGGGGGGGGGGGGGGGTTTTTCCTGTGTATAAGCCATTGATTGTTGATGAAGGAACATGTCATGTATGGGCACATCTTGGCACCAGAATTGCTTTTTATTAGTGGTACTGAAGTTAGTTAATTGTCTTTTGATGTTTATTTTTAACCTAGACTGGGGAGCTTGTTCTTGGGATTGTTGCCTATATGGTATTGAATGAGAGACTTTGAGAAAATGTTAATTTGCAGGTTCTAGTCTGCACTCACTTGACAGAGATATTCAATGAGAACTGGTTGCCAAAGGTGCTCACTCCGCCAAATGTTGACAACCACTTGAATGATGACTTTTACAGTTCTATATATCAATAAGAAATACTTTTATGACTTGCCACAGTCGGAGAAAATCAAGTTTTACACAATGAGTGTGGTAAGACCTGAAGAAAGCAGCATGCCTGTTGAAGACATTGTTTTCCTGTATAGGTACTTTCGTTGTTCACCAAAGCCTGCATGATTCTTAATATTCTCCAATTCCTTTCATGCCTTTTGTATTATGCCTAGAAGTTCTGTTCACTCCAAGTTAATTAGTGCTCATATATTTGCATAATTGGGATTATTTTGCATTCAGCATTAGGCCCTTTTTTCTGATTTGACAGTGCTATCTAGAGTTTCTCAAATATTGATATTCACTAATGAGATGAATATTCTTACACATGCTGGTTTGTCATTTGAAGTATCCCTTATTGTCAACTCTGTTTTCTTTAAATACACTGCAGATTGGTACCTGGGCCAGCTCACCTAAGTTATGGTAAGTTTCCCTTACTAAATTGAATTAGCTTTTACACTATTAGTCTTTCCTTACTAAAAAGTCTGATGCCTTGCAGGGCTGCATTGTGCGTTGCTTGCTGGTATGTCTGTCATTTACGTTCATTTTAGTTTTCCAGATACTTCTATTTTTGACTTTATACTGCTTCCTAAATCTTGTACAGTCCAAATTTACTTCAGTGTCAGGTGGAGTGAACTCTTCATTTTGATAATGCCTTCTTGCTTGCATGTTTTACATACTCTTGGAGGAAAATTTCAAATCTTGTCCATATTATGTAATCTAAGTGTGATAATGAACACTATTATCTTCATATAGGTGTTCCTATTGATGTAGTAAAGAGAGCGGCTGTGGTCATGGACACTACTGAAAATGTTGAGCCTGTCGAACGATTCTCCAATGAGAACATACAGGCTCAAGATCAGCAGTACAAGGTCTCATTTCGGATCTTGCTGCTTACTTTCTTTTGTTTACTTTCAGCTGTCAACCCCCCAACCTAATTGCACCCATAGTTATTAAAATCCCGATCCTAATCTACGATCCTACGATTTTATGATCCAAAATCTTCGATGCGATTCTACTATCTACATTCCGATCCACGATCTTACATGGGTTAGTTCCGATCCTAACTACCTCAGGGATCCAAGTAAGGATCCCGATTCTAACAACCTTGATTGCACCCCGAAATAGGTAATTTAAAAACGGGTACCCTCGTACAAGAGGCTATGTTTACTTAGGACCTTATTTTCAACGCCCCTCCGGGGATACTACAGTCTTTAGAGTGTCATTAGATGAAACACATTCAAAAATCCATTTGGTTAAAAGTTTTTGTGAACACCTGCAGATTATTAATGTTTGTTTTGTATCTATGCAGAATGCACTTGACAAGATGTTGGCATTTGATGTGAGGAAGGGAAATCTTGACCATTTTTTTAACGAGATTTATCCTGCTTCCTAGTTCTAGGTTAGGCATTATATGTATAAACTCCGTGTCTGTTGTAAATAAATTCCTAACATTTACCTTGCAAACTATGCTGGAACAGAAAGCAGAATTGCTTCCTCTTTCCTCAGTGGGATTATCCTTGCTTTTTTTTTAGCATCTGCTATATATACTCCGGGCACTTACCTCACAAACTATACTGATATTGTTAACTTGAATGAAAACACGCTGACAAATGCAACAGTAAAATCTGGGTTAACTAATCTGTAACACCCCGCTTTTTTTTTCAATATGTATTACATGCTCCAAGAGCATGTGCTCCACATCCTACGTGGAAGTAGTTATCATAAGCTGAAAAGTTCTTTAAATTAAAAAAATTATATTTTTTCACCTCAAATAAATTTTATATTTGTCCATCTCTACTACATAAACGACTCCTCATCTCACCTAATCCTCATTCGTCTTCTTCCACAGTTCCTTCATCTTCAATCTGTGCTCCCCTTCTAACCACCATCACCATTCATCACAAACCATCATCATCACTTTCTCCATCATCGATATCACGACCATCGCCGCTCCTTCCCTTAGCTAGCTCCATCTCCTGGAGCTCCATATATAGCAAATGTCTACATGACATCGTTTCCCCCCTTGTCGTTTGCTCCAACCTCAAGTTCGTTTCTCTCTCTCCTTCCTCCTCCACCCACCATCACCCTTTTAGCTCTCTCTGCACTGATTTGAGGCTTTAATTGACAATGATTCTTGCTTCATCGGCATCCAGATCCAAAGTGTATTCCCAACTAAGAGAACCCAAGATCCAGGCAAAACGAGTTTAGCTCGACGACGGTGAGCGGGAGTTCAAGATACTTAAATTCATTTCATGAGAGGTGAATTGTTCACTCAGCGATTCATGGATGTTCATTCACGAATTCAAAGTTGTTCACTACAAAAAACTTTTAGTATTTCACTGACTAACTCATAGTTGTTCACTTACTGATACATGGTTGTTCACTTACTAATTTATGATTGTTCACCGACTAACTCATTGTTGTTCAACCACCACTTCATGATTGTTCATTCACTAATTCATGGTTGCTTACTACAAAAAAACTTATAATTGTTCATTGACTAACTCATAATTGTTTACTTACTGATTCATGGTTGTGCACTCACCAAATTATGATTATTTACTTGTTCTGATTTGGGTTTCAAGTGGTTTTATTTTCTTTTCCATGGAATATACTGTGCTTGTTCAGTAGCTTATTCGGAATTGTTCACTAATAAATGTGCTTGTTCACTAGGTAATTTGGGTTTGTTAACTGATAAATGTGCTTGTCCATTGGCTAATTTAGAATTGTTCATAGCTAAATTTTTAGTTTTTTTTTTGTCAACTTTCAAGGTGTTTATTTTTACAATTTTCAAGATTGGGGCAACAAAAAATGTGTGAATCTAGATCAATTTTTGGATGAGATTGCAAAAGTAAACTGCCATGTTTGTAGAAGAAAGAAGGAGGAGGGACAGAGAGAGCAGTTACGTGAATTTAATAAATTAAACTGCACTTACATAAATAAATATAAATTTAATTAATGATGACTTGGCTAAAATGTAAACGCGTGGAGCACATGCTCCAGGAACACACAATAATTTGCACTTTTTTTTACTGACTAACTTTGACGCTGTGGTTTATTTTTTTTAAGTGTTTAAAATTATATTTGTGTGACATATTGATGTGTTAGTTTGATTATGTTAGTTTCTTATAGTACTTATTTGTTTCATTGTTAGTAATTAGATGTTGGGAAAAAAAAGAGTGAATAAGAAAAAGGAATAAGAAAATGAAGGGAAAAGGAGAAAATAAAAGAAAATAAAAACAAATAGGGGAGGGGGGTTTTGAGTTTTATCACGTCTGACATTCACACACACACTTTAGAGAGAAAGATGTAACACCCCGCCTTTTTTTTACCCAAATACTATTCATCGCCTACCAAATTACTATTGTCGCCCACCATTTCATTGTAATTTCCAATTACGTCCTTCACCCTCATAATCTCACTCTCCACCTTCTCTCTAGATTATCTCTGTAAAAAAACGCTCTCAAACAACGACGACGAGGGACGCAACAACATCAACATCTTCCCGGGGATTGAAATCGACGAGATTCTTGTAAGTTTTATGTGTTTATAATTGTTAAATTTGAATTTGAAATTTTTTAAAAAAAAAGCTTGAAAAGCAGATTTTTCCGGAAAATGGCAAACCAGCCGCGGTTTGCCGAGATCGGCGTGCGGCAAGCCTGCCGCTGATTGCCGAGATCGGCGTGCGGCAGATGGCGGCGGCTGGGCTGCGTGGGTCGTGCGGCACCGACCCGAATTTTTTTTTAAAATTAATTCGGTTATTAAATTTAATTGTAATTATTGTTATTATTATTAATATTAATGTTATTATTATTAAATTTAATTTTAATTAATTTGGTTTTTAAATTTAAAATTATATATTATATTTAAAAAGATTAATGTTATTATTATTAATATTAATATTGTTATTATTTAATTTAATTGTAATTGTTATTATGTTTAGGGTACACCGTAAATGTTAATATTGTTGTTATTATTATTATTGTTAATATAATTGTTATTATTGTTGTTAATGTATTTTATTAATTAGATATTTATGATAATATTAGCAATAATAATGTTTATAATTATAATGTTGTAAAAGATGAATATTTAATAATTGTAATTTTGTTGTCAATATTATATTTAAAGATGAATGTTATTATTATGGTGATTGATATTGTCACTATTTAATTTAATTGTAATTGTTATTATGTTAATTATCTCCCTAAATGTTAATATTATTGTTACTATTTAATTTAGGGCACAAAAATAACTTGTTTCATTTGTAGTGTAAATGATAGACTGTTAAAAATAAATTTGTAGTGTTAAAAATTGTAGTTTTTAGGGTTTAGGGATGTAGTGATGTTTATAAAATTTTGAGTTAGTGTAGACTTAAGTTAGTGTATGAATTTCACGTACGTATTTAGCGAGGCGATAATTTAAGGAAGCCCTAATTTAAAATCTTTTAAACATAAAGCAACAAGGTAATTATAGGTTGCAATGTTTAGGGTTTTGGGCAATAACTTCATGAACGATAATTTCCTTATAAGCAGTTGTGTATAGTTAAATATTTATTTTATTATTATGCAGGTGATCTAAAATGGCAGGTAGGGGCAAGGGGTTTCTAGATAGGTCGAACCAACTTCCGTCTGGTTGGAGGGGGGTGAAACTAGGGACCCGCACCGACGTAATGTGACTGCGTCAGCACGTCGACGTGTTGGTCGAGGTACTGGAGCACCTGTTGATGCGGTTGGCCAGCCGGATGACACGCACAGTCAGACCACACATGACTTCATTGACCATATCAACGAAAATGTTGATCACTATACCGACACGGAGACAACGGGGGATGACGGGACAGAGCCTGAAGTCCCGGGGGCGATCCCTACTTCTTTAGTGCCTCCTCCTACTTCAGTGTACAGGCGAACGGGGTTCGAGCCGTTGAGAGATGCATCAGGGAGGTTTGCCCCATTTCGACATGGGGGAGAGGCCGGTGATGAGGCTGGGGCGAGCAGTAGCAGCGGCAGCAAGCATAAGAGGAGCCGGAGAAACGAGGAAGACTGGAAGATTCACAGTAATGTTCCCGGTGGACCACAATTGGGGGACGTTATACCGAGCTTTGGAGGTCACATCGCTCGGGTAATATGGGATGGTCGGGAGCGTTCGCCGGCAGCAGTTCTTGAGTGCATGACGAAGAGGAATGCGTTGAGGGAATTAAGGTCAATGAGGTCCAGAATGGATCCCGTATGCCAGAGTGCACTGCAAAATGTCCAGCTGACCGCTTTAATGCCCTGTGGCCTTTAATGCCCTTGAGTAACCTTGATTACCGATCATCGATCGCCTTTAGAGAACCACCCTGTACAGACGACTTACTCCTGCTTAACCTCGCCTTTATCCTGGGAGCTCGGACCGCCTAAAACAAAACATTAAAAACATTCGCAAAGTGAGGGGAAACACTCGACGTAAACCTCCAACACGTCAAACCGTTCGAAAACGGTTTTTAGTGCCGGCATTTAAATTCGTTTTGAAAACGGGGAAGGGGTTAAAATAGGACTTGAGTGACATGATCATAAACATATGCATAAACATAAACCAATAAAGATAGAAAGTAGGTGGAACCCTTACGATCGGTGCAAGCACCTCACACACGCGTATGCCCAAGTTGATCTAAACTTGGAATGATTGATCTAAGCGCATCGACAGCAGTCAAGGCACTCCGATCGAGTGCTAAAAACATAATCAGATATAAGCATAGAATGCGGGTCCACTATTAAACATAAAGACATTGTAAACCATAAAACTTGACATGACAGGAATTGAATGAACCATGAACATAGCTTAGATCATAAAAGCTGGACAATTTACGTACCTTAAGACACTAAAGACCTTGGCAGCTCGGCTCGGCTTGGAGATGGCCTTTGAAACTTTGTCAACCAATGTAAGCATACATAAAAAAAAGAAGAACCGAATAAGGTTCTGAATTAGAATCATAAGTTTAGAAACTTAGTAAATATAAATAAAATACTTTAGAAATAAAATTTCAGGTTGTATCAAAATAGAGTTTGTAGCATAACTTGAGTTAGGAAAATCGGAACGGAGTAAAAAAGTACATCTCGGAATAGGGAAAATTATGATCTTTAACTTTGTCAACTGGCCCGAAGGCTAGAAATGAAAGGAAGGGCCCGAAAAATGGCCCGGACAGAAGCAGTACACATATAACCTTAGAAATTTCCGGGTCGGAAAACATGAGAATAATGACGTAAGATATGATCCAAATGGAAGGGCTTGAATCCAATAAAACAAGCTTGAATCGATGGTGAATGGGTAATTATAACTTGAAAGCTAGGGTAAGCACGGTGGAGTTCAACATGACTCGATAATACGATGACAAATGAGCGATAAACGCAATCGATGAACATATTCGAATACGATAAGAACAAGCTTGGGATCAATGATTTTAGGCAATAAAGATGGACTTGACTTTGAACTTGGAAGCTACCAAGCTAGAAGAACTCTTAGCTAGCTCAAGACTTGGAATATTATTCTATAGGAAGATGGGGAGGTGAAATACTTTACTAAACTCATTAGCTTTTAGAACTATCCTTAAGATTCACTTGAGATTCCATAATGGTACTCTTAGCTTTAAACATATAACTCTAAAATGACAACTTATAACCATGACCCATTTATGCCTAGAACCCCCTTATTGGGTTGATTTAAAGCCCAAAAGACATACATTTACATAAACCAAATTGGGCAGAATGTTATCCCGGACAGCCCTGCTTCCCGGGCTTGTAACTCACACTCCCGATATCCGATGAACACATACTTTATGTTTCTGGAAAGCTCAAAGAGTAACCTAAAACTTTTATGTTTATTACTAAAACCAATAAAGTCTCCAAAGGGACGAAAAATGGCCAACAAATCAGACATGCACTTAAGAATTCTGGGCAGAGGTCAGATTGCAACCCTTCACGGGAAACTCTATATCTTTTAATCCAGACATCGTATGGACGCATATGATACATTTCCGGAAAGCTCAGAATGTTAGCTAAAACTTTCATGTTTACCACAAAGACTAAGGAAGTCTCTAAAGGTCCGAAAATCAGTCCTCAAAACACTGACTCAGAAATCGTATATAAAAACGTGAGGTTACGGTTTTGGTCGTAACTCGGGCTATACATGTCGAAATTTAGAAATTCCAAAGCCTATGGTTCGCTAACACTTTGGGCTACCTTATGGAGTAGAAATCTGGGCAAAAATCTCACTTTTCTAATTCCGAAAATTTCCAGAACCGAACAGAGGCTTAAACACCCAAAATTTCAGTTTTGACTTGAGTTTTTCCACTCTTAATCCCATTAAAACATAACCAAACCTTATCTAACTTTAATCCACCATATTTCCAGAATATAAACCATGATAATCACTTCATCAAAGGCCTTAAAAACCACATGCAACCATGGATTCAACAAGAAAATCTCAAGAACTCATCCAAACACACATGCACATACTTGAAACTCAAACCCTAACTTAACCATAACAATTATATACTTGAATTCATGAATAAAGAGAGTAAAAGAGATGGAATTTACAAATGAAACAAGTATTAAACATGGATTTTCAGATTAGGGCATAAAAGATTTGAAATTGGGGTTTGAGAGCTTACCCTTGGTGTTAAAAATGGATGAAAACACAAGAGAGAGGAAAGGGTGGTGCGTGGTGGCCGGCGGTTGGCCGGAAAATGGCCGGAAAACCAGTGGTGGTGGTGGGAGTCTTGGCCGGCTGGGAGGAAGGAGGAGGGAGGATGATAGCTTTGAGAGTTGTCTAATTTGAGAGTGCAATGGAAAAGACTTAAGCCTCCCCCTAACTAATACCCATATATACTATCATCTAACTCACTAATACTAATAACAATTAAAATAACCCTTAATTAATCTGAATTTGTAACCCCAATATAATAAATATAAGAGTAGTAAACTTAAAATAATTACTTTGTACCAAATAAAATCAATTGGTAATAATTGGGTAAAATAAAATAAACCTTGGATGTAGAAAATCCAAATAAATGAAACATAAATATTACTTGTACTTTAAATGAAATAAATATAACCCAAATAAATTAAGGTTTGGGTAATAAAATATAAATGTTACGGGGTCGAATAATTAGACCCTTTTCGGTTAAGCAAACCTCGTAAACGGTAAAGCCCGATACAAATTAACTTAACGTGTAAATAACTTTATAACATAAATCGTATAACCTGAAATACTTTAATTCAATATATGAACATGTAAAGTAAAATTTTTAAGCCGATAACTCGGCACCTTAGCCATCTCCTGCACGAGACACGACACCGATAACAATAAATAAATAAGTTATTCAGTAAATGAATAAAGATAAACGCGAAAAATTTATAACGCGATTTGGGTAATTACTGTGACTTATAGATAATTAAACGTGATTTTGGGGTGAGTTGTTACATCCTCCCCCCCTTAAAAGAAGTTTCGTCCCCGAAACTTGCTGTTGGTTCACTTGCATTTGATATTCCTTATAAGACGTGTGGGTAACTTTCCTTCGTGTCTTCCTCGGTTTCCCGGAGGTTTCCGAGGTGTCTTGGTTTGCCCAAAGTACTTGAATAAGGGACTTTCTTGTGAGTGAAGTCATTTGATTCTGTGTTCCATTTTCAGTAGAGGTTCTTCTTCAAGATTGCGGGTCGAGCCCGATACATATCTCCGGAGTTGGAGAGACGTGAAACGTTACGTAATTGCCTTAGATTAAAAGGTACCTCTAATCGATATGTCATTGGATTGATCTCCTCCACAACGGAGTAAGGCCCTACTATGGCAAGGGCTTAACTTCCCCTAGATATTGAAACTTCGAATCTCCTTGAGTTGAATCACTTTAAAGAAAACACGGTTTCCAATTTGAAGATCAAGCGGTCTCCGCCTTCTTTGGTCGATCTTGACATGTGGTCGGATGACTCTGATCTTATGTGATGCGTCCTGGATTAATTCCGGACCTGTGACTACAGCTTTAACTATTCCACACTAACATCGCGGGTGTGACATTTCCTTTTATAAGACGCTTTAAAAGGAGTCATTCGAATGGTAGACTAATATCTACTACTTACTACTATAAGAAACCTCTATGAGCGAGGAATTTCATCTGATTTCCTTGAAACCTAAAATGCATGCGCGTAACCTATCTTTACAATTTGTTTTACTCTGTCCGTCTGGCTGTCGCTTTCTAGATGGTAGAAGCTATTACCATTAGTCTTAGCACCAAAATCGTGATTGAAATCGCGTATCACATTCGGATACTATGTCCTTTTTGGAATCCTATGCAACCTTACAACTTCTTGTATGCAATTATCGGCCAATCTCTCTACCTTTCCTCATTCAGAGAGAGGAGCGAACTGTGCAAACTTGGTAAGGCGTTCCGTAATTACTCAAATTTTTTTTTTTGTCCTTCTAGAAGCTGTGAGGGGTACTCCCCTGATAGCATCCATAGAAATTGATTCCCATTCCCACGTGGGACTTTCTAAGGGTCTAGAGTTACCTGATGCTCTTTAACGTTCGCCCGACCCTTTTTGTCATGGCAAACATTGATCCCCATAGTTGGCTATACCTCCCTTTACGTTAGGTCACCAAAGGTGCTCTTTTAGACCATTATACATTTTTGTACCTCCAGGATACACCGAGTACAACGATTTGTGGCCTCCTTTCAAAAGCTTAAGCCTTAAGCTTCCCTTATCAGTATACATAGTTTATTTTGAAACCTTAGGGTTTTGCTTTCATGGCCTAAAAATCCGGATATTCCTTTCGTGGCTAGATTATCATAATCCTCTTGGGTCCTGGGGCATTTATTCATTCTATCTTGGTCCCCTCCAAGACGGACGGTTGTAGGGACAATGCTCTCTCTCTACTGGATTCTTGCCGCATTTATGGACGTTTTACAAGACGAGTCAACACCTTACGCTAAGCCTTTCCTCGAAGCATTAGCTATCGAAATTTCTTTATTGGAGTGACGTTGGAATCCAAGTCATGATCCTTAATGAGTTCAATCGCCTTCGTTGCCTTAGATTCAACTCTCTCTGAGTGTACATACCTTTGTGACTCCTGTGATCCGTAACAATGGCATTAGAGACCCCATAAATGTAAAGCCTTCAAATTTCAGCGCAACACCATTGTTGCGAGCTTTAGGTCATGTATGGGGTAATCCTCGTAGTTGACTTTAATTGCTGTGACGTATAGGCTGCTACCTTGTCGTTCCCTATTAACACATGTCTCAGCCCTTAATGAATCGCGTTGCTATAAACCACATACTCCTTTCCTTCCTCGGGAAGGGGTAACATTAGCGGTTGTTAGTTTTCTTTGAACACTTAAAAGGTTTCTTTACACTTGCCGGTCCATTCAACCGTGTTGACCTCTTGAGGAGGTTGGTCTTTGGAAGAACTATTTTAGAAAGATTCGGAACAATCTCCTATAGCATTCGGCCATAACTAAGAAACTTCGAACTTTGGTAACTACAGTGGGTTTGCCAAACTTTTAATGGCGCATACTTTGTCAGAGTCCAATCAGATCTTTTCGTGGATCACTATATGTTCCCAAAAATCCTATTTTTCTGAACCCGAGTTCACACTTTGAAAATTTTTCACATACAGTCTTTGCTCCCTTAATGATTGAAACGCCCACTGTCAAGCGATGCACATGTTTCTTTCGCTTTTCGAGTATACCAAAACATCGTCGTTAAACACCACTACAACTTAACCACCTAAGGTTTGAACACACGGTTCATCCGATCCATAAATACTGTTGGGCATTCGTAAGTCCAAAAAGGCATTACCGCAACTCATATTGCCCATAATTTTTTTTAAAGGCAGTTTTAGGAGTATTCTCAACCCTAACTCTGAGTGGTTGGTACCTTAACCTTAACCAATCTCAGATGACACTCTTGCCCCTTGGGTGAGTCGAATAGTCCTTCGATACTTGAGAGGGGTACTTGTTCTTGTTCATGCTCAACCTTTGGTAGTCTAAGTATAATCTTCTTTATCATGCCTGTGTAAGACTTTGTCATTGTATTAAATCGACATAGGTACGCTGTCTGCATTCCTTCTTTCCATATGTTTCCATGATATCATATCTCATCCTAAGGTTACGGTCATCACCATGACAAGCACCTTACACTGGTTATTCATACAACCTTGAACTCATTTCTCTTGGTATCACTTCCTAAGACAAGGCCCAAAACACTGGGTTTTTATCTCTGTTAATTAAGCGAGCACTCTCTTCCCATCATAACTATATGGCGGAATCTTTTCTTTCTCGGATATATTCATATGGCTTTTATGTCCTTTGGAAGAAGAGCTAATCTTTCTTGAGCGTTCTACATTCTTGAACTCATGAACATCTAATCGTAAGAAGCCTTGACCCGAAGGTCCCTAGTATTTCCTTGAACAACAATTTCTCTACCTTTCCCATCTTACCTCAGGTATCATATAATTCCATACAAACTAATATTTCTCTACTTCGTTTTTCCTCCCTTTATTAACTTCCATCAAGGCATCTATTTCTTATAAAAGGTACCAACAGGGATGGAGGAAACGCGATAATAGGAAGGTGCCATCAATTAAGAGGTAAGAACATGAATTTTGAAAATGAATAACAACAAAGCAGAGGTTTACACTGGTAGACTTAAAGCCTTAAAACGACGTGGATGAATAAAGGTATTCTTTAGTCCAACGACGCATGTATATCAATTAAGAAAACTGGTATCAACAAGAGATAGCATATTTGCCAAAGATGATAATTGCAATGATTTCGTGAATAAGGAAGTTCATAAGTGCATCGAGATGAGCTTGAATTAGAGAAAAAGCTATTAGGATCGATCTTCAAATTAAAACAATTAAAGTTTGGAAAGTATGAATACTTTGTGATAACTTTCTGGAATAATAGGGCATAAGCTATTAATCCTAAACAAAATATGACGTTGGTGGAAGCCAAGCTTTGGAAAGAATATTCAAATTCATGATAGAACGTGACCATCACCTGGAAAAGATGAATCTTAACGAATAAGAAGGGTCATATGAGTCTAATGAAGTTTTATCTTTGGAGACATAACGAGTCATCAACAGACGAGAGTAGGTAATGGTCCTGACGAATTGGTTCATGGATTGGCAACGAGCCATCAAAGGCAGGTCATTGAATGTTTTAACACACTGAACTGATAACAACGATAGGATCTGATAAAGATTCTTGAGAATAAACAAGGATAGGAAACGAAAAGCTTGGACTTTAATATTGCGATAAGAGGGTAAACTTTATTAGGAGGATGTACAATGAGGACAGGGAATAAAAGTTGAACTTGAGCGATGAACTTGAAGTATAAAAGTCATACCGAAGAAATTTGATTCCCCGCAATGGTTGTTCGTTACTAGCTATCCTCCAAAAGCATCTTCTCCTATCCTAGTCGCGGAATGAGTATGTGCACAGCGCGTAGCTATTCCCAGGTTATACTGAGGACCTTGTAGTTCAAATTGATTTCCCCGATCTTTGAAACACATTCCAACATTACCACGGAAAATACCCTTATTCAACATAACTTATTGTCATCACCACTTTATAACTTGTTCTGTATATGTCCTTAGTTTGTAGCCAAATGCATTCTCATAAGGCCTTCCTCGCTTCACTTGGCTATAAAATCCACAAGCATGTTCGTATAGTAAGGAAACTCCAATTAATTTCCCACGGCCCTATAATGACATAAAACTCACCGCCCTAAAGGGCTATTGCAAGCACTTGCTAGTTAGAAACCTTCAACGTATAATACCAATGTAAACATCCTAGAATATGAGGATGCCCCTTCCTTTTGCCCTTAGGGTACCCCTTTTCAACCATATCCGCAATACATTTTAACACTAAACAAATTCTAAAGTCCCCAAATTATTTCCAATGCCTCCCTTTAATCAATGGCATGGGGAGGCCCCATAAATTTAGCATAGTTTAACTAGTTACGAGAGATGACCTTGGGACAAAAGAATCGGTCCACCACGTAGGTCCATCTGTCATTTAACTTAGCGGAGGTTAGCTTCTAGTTAACCCGGTACAAGAGTCAATCAGCGTAAATTCTCATGATGAAATACCCCTTGACCATAATCATTAGCGTTCTTAGGCTCTTGGTTAACTTTATGCTCGTCGTGATCCATATTAGAGTCTTTCTTCCTCCACGGTTTCGTGCTCTAACGGTGATGATCCACGTTTGGAGGAGCAGGCAACGATAACATCTCGTGTAGGCAAAGCACTAACTCGTACACACGTAATTGCCTAAGCGAAGCAACTTGAATGGTGACTACTTCCAATGCGGTGTGATTCTGTGCTCAATGTAGTCGTAGTTGAAGGACCAGGCGTATCGACCGGTTCTTCCTGACGGAGCAATTGGCGGAAGTAACTTCTTACATCGTCCCACAGACTCTTGTGGGGAAGGGTGGCCATAAGCACCAACTCGGTACTCATCATTGCAATACTCAACTTGCGGGTTAGCCGCACAATGGACATCAAAGCGTTTTGCAACTTCTCGAGATGCACTTGGACGTTGGTCTTGGGCTCCCGTAACATCGTGAAGAGGTTGGACAAAGGGCCACGCGATTGTGACCCATCTATGCTCTATGTTCTATGTGACATCGATAAAAAGTTTTAATAACTTTGACATTGATAGACTTTGTTGAAAGAATTAAACAAATGAAAATTAAGGCTAGGTCAGAGACTCAACCAACTTGAACTTTACTTACCTTAAAAGGAACTCTTGTTCCATCTCATGATTATGTGACCTTACTTACTATCTTTAGGTCATACTAAACATTTGTATCATATACACATCTTTAATCATTTCACTCTACACCTTGGCAAGGCTTTTAGCCCCTAATTTGAGCTTTACATCAATTCCACTTGGAATTGGGACTTATAAATTCTTATTTGGATGACTAAAATCTCTTTTAAGGACTGCTTCAACATGCTTCGTGTCCACAACGTCACCTATACACATAACATGCTTCATTCATACCAAACTTTTAAGTTAGACACAACCTATAATTAGGTTTTCTTAAACTTGCTACTAAACTTTCAAATTTTGCACTTCCCCTATAAATTGGACCATCCCAAATTTTACATAGTCTGCAAACCTGCAAGGGGAAACTCTTACATTTCATATACTCATCTAGAGCTTCAAGCTCAACATCCATCCCAAAAATTTCACATATTTCCAACTCAATCCATAAAGGACCCATACACCTATAAGGGACACATATGTCTCCACACTTAGCATCCATACTTCACAAATGTATATCACAATTGCGTGGAAATGTTTATATCCTCGAATCCTCCTTATAACTCCGCTCTGATACCACAACTGTAACGCCCCAACCTTAATCACAAGATTAAGACTATACTTTAAAATCTCAAACCTGTGATTAGCGCAGCGGAACACCTTAGGTCGAGGCATTACCGCCGTCCCCACTCGGGACAAGGCAAAACACACAACCGCAATATAACAATCCACCATAAAACTGTACTTAACTCCATACAACCCAACTGCTAGACTTAACGTACAAATACACAATACATCTTTTAATCATACATATCATAAAGTCTTTCCCCAACCCTGTGGCCTTTAATGCCCTTGAGTAACCTTGATTACCGATCATCGATCGCCTTTAGAGAACCACCCTGTACAGACGACTTACTCCTGCTTAACCTCGCCTTTATCCTGGGAGCTCGGACCGCCTAAAACAAAACATTAAAAACATTCGCAAAGTGAGTGGGGAAACACTCAGTACGTAAACCTCCAACACGTCAAACCGTTCGAAAACGGTTTTTAGTGCCGGCATTTAAATTCGTTTTGAAAACGGGGAAGGGGTTAAAATAGGACTTGAGTGACATGATCATAAACATATGCATAAACATAAACCAATAAAGATAGAAAGTAGGTGGAACCCTTACGATCGGTGCAAGCACCTCACACACGCGTATGCCCAAGTTGATCTAAACTTGGAATGATTGACTGCTAAGCAGTCGACACTGGCCAGGTCAAGGCACTCTGATCAGGAGTGCTAAAAACATAACTGTAGATATAAGCATAGAATGCGGGTCCACTATTAAACATAAAGACATTGTAAACCATAAAACTTGACATGGCAGAAATTGAATGAACCATGAACATAGCTTAGATCATAAAAGCTGGACAATTTACGTACCTTAAGACACTAAAGACCTTGGCGGCTCGGCTCGGCTTGGAGATGGCCTTTGAAACTTTGTCAACCAATGTAAGCATACATAAAAAAAAGAAGAACCGAATAAGGTTCTGAATTAGAATCATAAGTTTAGAAACTTAGTAAATATAAATAAAATACTTTAGAAATAAAATTTCAGGTTGTATCAAAATAGAGTTTGTAGCATAACTTGAGTTAGGAAAATCGGAACGGAGTAAAAAAGTACATCTCGGAATAGGAAAAATTATGATCTTTAACTTTGTCAACTGGCCCGGAGGCTAGTAATGAAAGGAAGGGCCCAAAATGGCCCGACAGAAGAAGTACACATATAACCTTAGAAATTTCCGGGTCGGAAAACATGAGAATAATGACGTAAGATATGATCCAAATGGAAGGGCTTGAATCCAATAAAACAAGCTTGAATCGATGGTGAATGGGTAATTATAACTTGAAAGCTAGGGTAAGCACGGTGGAGTTCAACATGACTCGATAATACGATGACAAATGAACGATAAACGAAGTACGATGAACATATTCGAATACGATAAGAACAAGCTTGGGATCAATGATTTTAGGCAATAAAGATGGACTTGACTTTGAACTTGGAAGCTACCAAGCTAGAAGAACTCTTAGCTAGCTCAAGACTTGGAATATTATTCTATAGGAAGATGGGGAGGTGAAATACTTTACTAAACTCATTAGCTTTTAGAACTATCCTTAAGATTCACTTGAGATTCCATAATGGTACTCTTAGCTTTAAACATATAACTCTAAAATGACAACTTATAACCATGACCCATTTATGCCTAGAACCCCCTTATTGGGTTGATTTAAAGCCCAAAAGACATACATTTACATAAACCAAATTGGGCAGAATGTTATCCCGGACAGCCCTGCTTCCCGGACTTGTAACTCACACTCGATATCCGATGAACACATACTTTATGTTTTGGAAAGCTCAAAGAGTAACCTAAAACTCTTATGTTTATCACTAAAACCAATAAAGTCTCCAAAGGGACGAAAAATGGCCAACAAATCAGACATGCACTTAAGAATTCTGGGCAGAGGTCAGATTGCAACCCTTCACGGGAAACTCTATATCTTTTAATCCAGACATCGTATGGACGCATATGATACATTTCCGGAAAGCTCAGAATGTTAGCTAAAACTTTCATGTTTACCACAAAGACTAAGGAAGTCTCTAAAGGTCCGAAAATCAGTCCTCAAAACACTGACTCAGAAATCGTATATAAAAACGTGAGGTTACGGTTTTGGTCGTAACTCGGGCTATACATGTCGAAATTTAGAAATTCCAAAGCCTATGGTTCGCTAACACTTTGGGCTACCTTATGGAGTAGAAATCTGGGCAAAAATCTCACTTTTCAAATTCCGAAAATTTCCAGAACCGAACAGAGGCTTAAACACCCAAAATTTCAGTTTTTGACTTGAGTTTTTCCACTCTTAATCCCATTAAAACATAACCAAACCTTATCTAACTTATTCCACCATATTTCCAGAATATAAACCATGATAATCACTTCATCAAAGGCCTTAAAAACCACATGCAACCATGGATTCAACAAGAAAATCTCAAGAACTCATCCAAACACACATGCACATACTTGAAACTCAAACCCTAACTTAACCATAACAATTATATACTTGAATTCATGAATAAAGAGAGTAAAAGAGATGGAATTTACAAATGAAACAAGTATTAAACATGGATTTTCAGATTAGGGCATAAAAGATTTGAAATTGGGGTTTGAGAGCTTACCCTTGGTGTTAAAAATGGATGAAAACACAAGAGAGAGGAAGGGGTGGTGCGTGGTGGCCGGCGGTTGGCCGGAAAATGGTCGGAAAACCAGTGGTGGTGGTGGCTGGGAGTCTTGGCCGGCTGGGAGGAAGGAGGAGGGAGGATGATAGCTTTGAGAGTTGTCTAATTTGAGAGTGCAATGGAAAAGACTTAAGCCTCCCCCTAACTAATACCCATATATACTATCATCTAACTCACTAATACTAATAACAATTAAAATAACCCTTAATTAATCTGAATTTGTAACCCCAATATAATAAATATAAGAGTAGTAAACTTAAAATAATTACTTTGTACCAAATAAAATCAATTGGTAATAATTGGGTAAAATAAAATAAACCTTGGATGTAGAAAATCCAAATAAATGAAACATAAATATTACTTGTACTTTAAATGAAATAAATATAACCCAAATAAATTAAGGTTTGGGTAATAAAATATAAATGTTACGGGGTCGAATAATTAGACCCTTTTCGTTAAGCAAACCGCGTAACGGTAAAACCCGATACAAATTAACTTAACGTGTAAATAACTTTATAACATAAATCGTATAACCGAAATACTTTAATTCAATATATGAACATGTAAAGTAAAATTTTTAAGCCGATAACTCGGCACCTTAGCCATCTCCTCGCAGACACGACACGATAACAATAAATAAATAAGTTATTCAGTAAATGAATAAAGATAAACGCGAAAAATTTATAACGCGATTTGGGTAATTACTGTGACTTATAAATAATTAAACGTGATTTTGGGGTGAGTTGTTACATCCTCCCCCCCTTAAAAGAAGTTTCGTCCCAAACTTGCTGTTGGTTCACTTGCATTTGATATTCCTTATAAGGCGTGGGTAACTTTCCTTCGTGTCTTCCTCGGTTTCCCCAGAGGTTTCCGAGGTGTCTTGGTTTGCCCAAAGTACTTCGACTAAGGGACTTTCCTGTGAGTGAAGTCATTTGATTCTGTGTTCCATTTTCAGTAGAGGTTCTTCTTCAAGATTGCGGGTCGAGCCCGATACATATCTCCGGAGTTGGAGAGACGTGAAACGTTACGTAATTGCCTTAGATTAAAAGGTACCTCTAATCGATATGTCATTGGATTGATCTCCTCCACAACGGAGTAAGGCCCTACTATGGCAAGGGCTTAACTTCCCCTAGATATTGAAACTTCGAATCTCCTTGAGTTGAATCACTTTAAAGAAAACACGGTTTCCAATTTGAAGATCAAGCGGTCTCCGCCTTCTTTGGTCGATCTTGACATGTGGTCGGATGACTCTGATCTTATGTGATGCGTCCTGGATTAATTCCGGACCTGTGACTACAGCTTTAACTATTCCACACTAACATCGCGGGTGTGACATTTCCTTTTAT
The DNA here is from genome assembly GCA_029582165.1 of Portulaca oleracea. Lineage (NCBI taxonomy): Eukaryota > Viridiplantae > Streptophyta > Magnoliopsida > Caryophyllales > Portulacaceae > Portulaca > Portulaca oleracea. Next base: position 9,536,131 of record CM055868.1, read on the forward strand.
AAGACGCTTTAAAAGGAGTCATTCGAATGGTAGACTAATATCTACTACTTACTACTATAAGAAACCTCTATGAACGAGGGAATTTCATCCTGATTTCCTTGGAAACCTAAAATGCATGCGCGTAACATATCTTTACAATTTGTTTTACTCTGTCCGTCTGGCTGTCGCTTTCTAGATGGTAGAAGCTATTACCATTAGTCTTAGCACCAAAATCGTGATTGAAATCGCGTATCACATTCGGATACTATGTCCTTTTTGGAATCCTATGCAACCTTACAACTTCTTGTATGCAATTATCGGCCAATCTCTACCTTTCCTCCTTCATAGATAGGAGCGAACTGTGCCAACTTGGTAAGGCGATCCGTAATTACTCAAATGTTTTTTTTTTCCTTCTAGAAGCTGTGAGGGGTACTCCCCTGATAGCATCCATAGAAATTGATTCCCATTCCCACGTGGGACTTTCTAAGGGTCTAGAGTTACCTGATGCTCTTTAACGTTCTGCTTCGACCCTTTTTGTCATGGCAAACATTGATCCCCATAGTTGGCTATACCTCCCTTTACGTTAGGTCACCAAAGGTGCTCTTTTAGACCATTATACATTTTTGTACCTCCAGGATACACAGAGTACAACGATTTGTGGCCTCATTTCAAAAGCTTAAGCCTTAAGCTTCCCTTATCAGTATACATAGTTTATTTTGAAACCTTAGGGTTTTGCTTTCATGGCCTAAAAATCCAGATATTCCTTTCGTGGCTAGATTATCATAATCCTCTTGGGTCCTGGGGCATTTATTCATTCTATCTTGGTCCCCTCCAAGACGGACGGTTGTAGGGACAATGCTCTCTCTCTACTGGATTCTTGCCGCATTTATGGACGTTTTACAAGACGAGTCAACACCTTACGCTAAGCCTTTCCTCGAAGCATTAGCTATCGAAATTTCTTTATTGGAGTGACGTTGGAATCCAAGTCATGATCCTTAATGAGTTCAATCGCCTTTGCCTTAGATTCAACTCTCTCGAGTGTACATACCTTTGTGACTCCTGTGATCCGTAACAATGGCATTAGAGACCCCATAAATGTAAAGCCTTCAAATTTCAGCGCAACACCATTGTTGCGAGCTTTAGGTCATGTATGGGGTAATCCTCGTAGTTGACTTTAATTGCTGTGACGTATAGGCTGCTACCTTGTCGTTCCCTATTAACACATGTCTCAGCCCTTAATGAATCGCGTTGCTATAAACCACATACTCCTTTCCTTCCTCGGGAAGGGGTAACATTGGGGCGGTTGTTAGTTTTTCTTTGAACACTTAAAAGGCTTCTTTACACTTGCCGGTCCATTCAACCGTGTTGACCTCTTGAGGAGGTTGGTCTTTGGAAGAACTATTTTAGAAAGATTCGAAACAATCTCCTATAGCATTCGGCCATAACTAAGAAACTTCGAACTTTGGTAACTACAGTGGGTTTGCCAAACTTTTAATGGCGCATACTTTGTCAGAGTCCAATCAGATCTTTTCGTGGATCACTATATGTTCCCAAAAATCCTATTTTTCTGAACCCGAGTTCACATTTTGAAAATTTTTCACATACAGTCTTTGCTCCCTTAATGATTGAAACGCCACTGTCAAGCGATGCACATGTTTCTTTCGGCTTTTCGAGTATACCAAAACATCGTCGTTAAACACCACTACAACTTAACCACCTAAGGTTTGAACACACGGTTCATCCGATCCATAAATACTGTTGGGCATTCGTAAGTCCAAAAAGGCATTACCGCAACTCATATTTCCTATAATTTGTTTTAAAGGCAGTTTTAGGAGTATTCTCAACCCTAACTCTGAGTGGTTGGTACCTTAACCTTAACCAATCTCAGATGACACTCTTGCCCCTTGGGTGAGTCGAACAGTCCTTCGATACTTGAGAGGGGTACTTGTTCTTGTTCATGCTCAACCTTTGGTAGTCTAAGTATAATCTTCTTTATCATGCCTGTGTAAGACTTTGTCATTGTATTCGTCTGATATAGGTACGCTGTCTGTTCCTTCTTTCCATATGTTTCCATGATATCATATCTCATCCTAAGGTTACGGTCATCACCATGACAAGCACCTTACACTGGTTATTCATACAACCTTGAACTCATTTCTCTTGGTATCACTTCCTAAGACAAGGCCCAAAACACTGGGTTTTTATCTCTGTTAATTAACTGAGCACTCTCTTCCCATCATAACTATATGGCCGGAATCTTTTCTTTCTCAGATATATTCATATGGCTTTTATGTCCTTTGGAAGAAGAGCTAATCTTTCTTCGAACGTTCTACATTCTTGAACTCATGAACATCTAATCGTAAGAAGCCTTGACCCGAAGGTCCCTAGTATTTCCTTGAACAACAATTTCTCTACCTTTCCCATCTTACCTCAGGTATCATATAATTCCATACAAAATAATATTTCTACTGCTTTTTCCTCCCTTTATTAACTTCCATCAAGGCATCTATTTCTTATAAAAGGTACCAACAGGGATGGAGGAAACGCGATAATAGGAAGGTGCCATCAATTAAGAGGTAAGAACATGAATTTTGAAAATGAATAACAACAAAGCAGAGGTTTACACTGGTAGACTTAAAGCCTTAAAACGACGTGGATGAATAAAGGTATTCTTTAGTCCAACGACGCATGTATATCAATTAAGAAAACTGGTATCAACAAGAGATAGCATATTTGCCAAAGATGATAATTGCAATGATTTCGTGAATAAGGAAGTTCATAAGTGCATCGAGATGAGCTTGAATTAGAGAAAAAGCTATTAGGATCGATCTTCAAATTAAAACAATTAAAGTTTGGAAAGTATGAATACTTTGTGATAACTTTCTGGAATAATAGGGCATAAGCTATTAATCCTAAACAAAATATGACGTTGGTGGAAGCCAAGCTTTGGAAAGAATATTCAAATTCATGATAGAACGTGACCATCACCTGGAAAAGATGAATCTTAACGAATAAGAAGGGTCATATGAGTCTAATGAAGTTTTATCTTTGGAGACATAACGAGTCATCAACAGACGAGAGTAGGTAATGGTCCTGACGAATTGGTTCATGGATTGGCAACGAGCCATCAAAGGCAGGTCATTGAATGTTTTAACACACTGAACTGATAACAACGATAGGATCTGATAAAGATTCTTGAGAATAAACAAGGATAGGAAACGAAAAGCTTGGACTTTAATATTGCGATAAGAGGGTAAACTTTATTAGGAGGATGTACAATGAGGACAGGGAATAAAAGTTGAACTTGAGCGATGAACTTGAAGTATAAAAGTCATACCGAAGAAATTTGATTCCCCGCAATGGTTGTTCGTTACTAGCTATCCTCCAAAAGCATCTTCTCCTATCCTAGTCGCGGAATGAGTATGTGCCTGGGCGCGTAGCTATTCCCAGGTTATACTGAGGACCTTGTAGTTCAAATTGATTTCCCCGATCTTTGAAACATATTCCAACATTACCACGGAAAATACCCTTATTCAACATAACTTATTGTCATCACCACTTTATAACTTGTTCTGTATATGTCCTTAGTTTGTAGCCAAATGCATTCTCATAAGGCCTTCCTCGCTTCACTTGGCTATAAAATCCACAAGCATGTTCGTATAGTAAGGAAACTCCAATTAATTTCCCACGGCCCTATAATGACATAAAACTCACCGCCCTAAAGGGCTATTGCAAGCACTTGCTAGTTAGAAACCTTCAACGTATAATACCAATGTAAACATCCTAGAATATGAGGATGCCCCTTCCTTTTGCCCTTAGGGTACCCCTTTTCAACCATATCCGCAATACATTTTAACACTAAACAAATTCTAAAGTCCCCAAATTATTTCCAATGCCTCCCTTTAATCAATGGCATGGGGAGGCCCCATAAATTTAGCATAGTTTAACTAGTTACGAGAGATGACCTTGGGACAAAAGAATCGGTCCACCACGTAGGTCCATACAGTCATTTAACTTAGCGGAGGTTAGCTTCTAGTTAACCCGGTACAAGAGTCAATCAGCGTAAATTCTCATGATGAAATACCCCTTGACCATAATCATTAGCGTTCTTAGGCTCTTGGTTAACTTTATGCTCGTCGTGATCCATATTAGAGTCTTTCTTCCTCCACGGTTTCGTGCTCTAACGGTGATGATCCACGTTTGGAGGAGCAGGCAACGATAACATCTCGTGTAGGCAAAGCACTAACTCGTACACACGTAATTGCCTAAGCGAAGCAACTTGAATGGTGACTACTTCCAATGCGGTGTGATTCTGTGCTCAATGTAGTCGTAGTTGAAGGACCAGGCGTATCGACCGGTTCTTCCTGACGGAGCAATTGGCGGAAGTAACTTCTTACATCGTCCCACAGACTCTTGTGGGGAAGGGTGGCCATAAGCACCAACTCGGTACTCATCATTGCAATACTCAACTTGCGGGTTAGCCGCACAATGGACATCAAAGCGTTTTGCAACTTCTCGAGATGCACTTGGACGTTGGTCTTGGGCTCCCGTAACATCGTGAAGAGGTTGGACAAAGGGCCACGATTGTGACCCATCTATGCTCTATGTTCTATGTGACATCGATAAAAAAGTTTTAATAACTTTGACATTGATAGACTTTGTTGAAAGAATTAAACAAATGAAAATTAAGGCTAGGTCCGAGACTCAACCAACTTGAACTTTACTTACCTTAAAAAGGAACTCTTGTTCCATCTCATGATTACTGTGACCTTACTTACTATCTTTAGGTCATACTAAACATTTGTATCATATACACATCTTTAATCATTTCACTCTACACCTTGGCAAGGCTTTTAGCCCCTAATTTGAGCTTTACATCAATTCCACTTGGAATTGGGACTTATAAATTCTTATTTGGATGACTAAAATCTCTTTTAAGGATCGCTAACATGCTTCGTGTCCTCAACTTCACATATACACATAACCTGCTTCATTCATACCAAACTTTTAAGTTAGACACAACCTATAATTAGGTTTTCTTAAACTTGCTACTAAACTTTCAAATTTCTCTGAAATTTGAAAGACTTCCCTATAAATTGGACCATCCCAAATTTTACATAGTCCGCAAACTCAAGGGAAACTCTTACATTTCATATACTCATCTAGAGCTTCAAGCTCAACATCCATCCCAAAAATTTCACATATTTCCAACTCAATCCATAAAGGACCCATACACCTATAAGGGACACATATGTCTCCACACTTAGCATCCATACTTCACAAATGTATATCACAATTGCGTGGAAATGTTTATATCCTCGAATCCTCCTTATAACTCCGCTCTGATACCACAACTGTAACGCCCCAACCTTAATCACAAGATTAAGACTATACTTTAAAATCTCAAACCTGTGATTAGCGCAGCGGAACACCTTAGGTCGAGGCATTACCGCCGTCCCCACTCGGGACAAGGCAAAACACACAACCGCAATATAACAATCCACCATAAAACTGTACTTAACTCCATACAACCCAACTGCTAGACTTAACGTACAAATACACAATACATCTTTTAATCATACATATCATAAAGTCTTTCCCCAACCCTGTGGCCTTTAATGCCCTTGAGTAACCTTGATTACCGATCATCGATCGCTTTAGAGAACCACCTGCATGCACGACTTACTCCTGCTTAACCTCGCCTTTATCCTGGGAGCTCGGACCGCCTAAAACAAAACATTAAAAACATTCGCAAAGTGAGTGGGGAAACACTCAGTACGTAAACCTCCAACACGTCAAACCGTTCGAAAACGGTTTTTAGTGCCGGCATTTAAATTCGTTTTGAAAACGGGGAAGGGGTTAAAATAGGACTTGAGTGACATGATCATAAACATATGCATAAACATAAACCAATAAAGATAGAAAGTAGGTGGAACCCTTACGATCGGTGCAAGCACCTCACACACGCGTATGCCCAAGTTGATCTAAACTTGGAATGATTGATCGCTAAGCGACATCGCTGTGTCAAGGCACTCGATCGAGTGCTAAAAACATAATCAGATATAAGCATAGAATGCGGGTCCACTATTAAACATAAAGACATTGTAAACCATAAAACTTGACATGGCAGAAATTGAATGAACCATGAACATAGCTTAGATCATAAAAGCTGGACAATTTACGTACCTTAAGACACTAAAGACCTTGGCGGCTCTGCTCGGCTTGGAGATGGCCTTTGAAACTTTGTCAACCAATGTAAGCATACATAAAAAAAAGAAGAACCGAATAAGGTTCTGAATTAGAATCATAAGTTTAGAAACTTAGTAAATATAAATAAAATACTTTAGAAATAAAATTTCAGGTTGTATCAAAATAGAGTTTGTAGCATAACTTGAGTTAGGAAAATCGGAACGGAGTAAAAAAGTACATCTCGGAATAGGGAAAATTATGATCTTTAACTTTGTCAACTGGCCCGAAGGCTAGAAATGAAAGGAAGGGCCCGAAAAATGGCCCGGACAGAAGCAGTACACATATAACCTTAGAAATTTCCGGGTCGGAAAACATGAGAATAATGACGTAAGATATGATCCAAATGGAAGGGCTTGAATCCAATAAAACAAGCTTGAATCGATGGTGAATGGGTAATTATAACTTGAAAGCTAGGGTAAGCACGGTGGAGTTCAACATGACTCGATAATACGATGACAAATGAACGATAAACGAAGTACGATGAACATATTCGAATACGATAAGAACAAGCTTGGGATCAATGATTTTAGGCAATAAAGATGGACTTGACTTTGAACTTGGAAGCTACCAAGCTAGAAGAACTCTTAGCTAGCTCAAGACTTGGAATATTATTCTATAGGAAGATGGGGAGGTGAAATACTTTACTAAACTCATTAGCTTTTAGAACTATCCTTAAGATTCACTTGAGATTCCATAATGGTACTCTTAGCTTTAAACATATAACTCTAAAATGACAACTTATAACCATGACCCATTTATGCCTAGAACCCCCTTATTGGGTTGATTTAAAGCCCAAAAGACATACATTTACATAAACCAAATTGGGCAGAATGTTATCCCGGACAGCCCTGCTTCCCGGACTTGTAACTCACACTCCCGATATCCGATGAACACATACTTTATGTTTCTGGAAAGCTCAAAGAGTAACCTAAAACTCTTATGTTTATCACTAAAACCAATAAAGTCTCCAAAGGGACGAAAAATGGCCAACAAATCAGACATGCACTTAAGAATTCTGGGCAGAGGTCAGATTGCAACCCTTCACGGGAAACTCTATATCTTTTAATCCAGACATCGTATGGACGCATATGATACATTTCCGGAAAGCTCAGAATGTTAGCTAAAACTTTCATGTTTACCACAAAGACTAAGGAAGTCTCTAAAGGTCCGAAAATCAGTCCTCAAAACACTGACTCAGAAATCGTATATAAAAACGTGAGGTTACGGTTTTGGTCGTAACTCGGGCTATACATGTCGAAATTTAGAAATTCCAAAGCCTATGGTTCGCTAACACTTTGGGCTACCTTATGGAGTAGAAATCTGGGCAAAAATCTCACTTTTCTAATTCCGAAAATTTCCAGAACCGAACAGAGGCTTAAACACCCAAAATTTCAGTTTTTGACTTGAGTTTTTCCACTCTTAATCCCATTAAAACATAACCAAACCTTATCTAACTTTAATCCACCATATTTCCAGAATATAAACCATGATAATCACTTCATCAAAGGCCTTAAAAACCACATGCAACCATGGATTCAACAAGAAAATCTCAAGAACTCATCCAAACACACATGCACATACTTGAAACTCAAACCCTAACTTAACCATAACAATTATATACTTGAATTCATGAATAAAGAGAGTAAAAGAGATGGAATTTACAAATGAAACAAGTATTAAACATGGATTTTCAGATTAGGGCATAAAAGATTTGAAATTGGGGTTTGAGAGCTTACCCTTGGTGTTAAAAATGGATGAAAACACAAGAGAGAGGAAAGGGTGGTGCGTGGTGGCCGGCGGTTGGCCGGAAAATGGCCGGAAAACCAGTGGTGGTGGTGGCTGGGAGTCTTGGCCGGCTGGGAGGAAGGAGGAGGGAGGATGATAGCTTTGAGAGTTGTCTAATTTGAGAGTGCAATGGAAAAGACTTAAGCCTCCCCCTAACTAATACCCATATATACTATCATCTAACTCACTAATACAAATAACAATTAAAATAACCCTTAATTAATCTGAATTTGTAACCCCAATATAATAAATATAAGAGTAGTAAACTTAAAATAATTACTTTGTACCAAATAAAATCAATTGGTAATAATTGGGTAAAATAAAATAAACCTTGGATGTAGAAAATCCAAATAAATGAAACATAAATATTACTTGTACTTTAAATGAAATAAATATAACCCAAATAAATTAAGGTTGGGTAATAAAATATAAATGTTACGGGGTCGAATAATTAGACCCTTTTCGGTTAAGCAAACCGCGTAAACGGTAAAACCCGATACAAATTAACTTAACGTGTAAATAACTTTATAACATAAATCGTATAACCGGAAATACTTTAATTCAATATATGAACATGTAAAGTAAAATTTTTAAGCCGATAACTCGGCACCTTAGCCATCTCCTGCACGAGACACGACACCGATAACAATAAATAAATAAGTTATTCAGTAAATGAATAAAGATAAACGCGAAAAATTTATAACGCGATTTGGGTAATTACTGTGACTTATAAATAATTAAACGTGATTTTGGGGTGAGTTGTTACATCCTCCCCCCCTTAAAAGAAGTTTCGTCCCCGAAACTTGCTGTTGGTTCACTTGCATTTGATATTCCTTATAAGACGTGTGGGTAACTTTCCTTCGTGTCTTCCTCGGTTTCCCCAGAGGTTTCCGAGGTGTCTTGGTTTGCCCAAAGTACTTCGACTAAGGGACTTTCCTGTGAGTGAAGTCATTTGATTCTGTGTTCCATTTTCAGTAGAGGTTCTTCTTCAAGATTGCGGGTCGAGCCCATTACATATCTCCGGAGTTGGAGAGACGTGAAACGTTACGTAATTGCCTTAGATTAAAAGGTACCTCTAATCGATATGTCATTGGATTGATCTCCTCCACAACGGAGTAAGGCCCTACTATGGCAAGGGCTTAACTTCCCCTAGATATTGAAACTTCGAATCTCCTTGAGTTGAATCACTTTAAAGAAAACACGGTTTCCAATTTGAAGATCAAGCGGTCTCCGCCTTCTTTGGTCGATCTTGACATGTGGTCGGATGACTCTGATCTTATGTGATGCGTCCTGGATTAATTCCGGACCTGTGACTACAGCTTTAACTATTCCACACTAACATCGCGGGTGTGACATTTCCTTTTATAAGACGCTTTAAAAGGAGTCATTCGAATGGTAGACTAATATCTACTACTTACTACTATAAGAAACCTCTATGAACGAGGGAATTTCATCCTGATTTCCTTGGAAACCTAAAATGCATGCGCGTAACATATCTTTACAATTTGTTTTACTCTGTCCGTCTGGCTGTCGCTTTCTAGATGGTAGAAGCTATTACCATTAGTCTTAGCACCAAAATCGTGATTGAAATCGCGTATCACATTCGGATACTATGTCCTTTTTGGAATCCTATGCAACCTTACAACTTCTTGTATGCAATTATCGGCCAATCTCTCTACCTTTCCTCCTTCATAGATAGGAGCGAACTGTGCCAACTTGGTAAGGCGATCCGTAATTACTCAAATGTTTTTTTTTTCCTTCTAGAAGCTGTGAGGGGTACTCCCCTGATAGCATCCATAGAAATTGATTCCCATTCCCACGTGGGACTTTCTAAGGGTCTAGAGTTACCTGATGCTCTTTAACGCTCGCCGACCTTTTTGTCATGGCAAACATTGATCCCCATAGTTGGCTATACCTCCTTTACGTTAGGTCACCAAAGGTGCTCTTTTAGACCATTATACATTTTGTACCTCCGTGATACACAGAGTACAACGATTTGTGGCCTCCTTTCAAAAGCTTAAGCCTTAAGCTTCCTTATCGATACATAGTTTATTTTGAAACCTTAGGGTTTTGCTTTCATGGCCTAAAAATCCAGATATTCCTTTCGTGGCTAGATTATCATAATCCTCTTGGGTCCTGGGGCATTTATTCATTCTATCTTGGTCCCCTCCAAGACGGACGGTTGTAGGGACAATGCTCTCTCTCTACTGGATTCTTGCCTCATTTATGGACGTTTTACAAGACAAGTCAACACCTTACGCTAAGCCTTTCCTCGAAGCATTAGCTATCGAAATTTCTTTATTGGAGTGACGTTGGAATCCAAGTCATGATCCTTAATGAGTTCAATCGCCTTCGTTGCCTTAGATTCAACTCTCTCTGAGTGTACATACCTTTGTGACTCCTGTGATCCGTAACAATGGCATTAGAGACCCCATAAATGTAAAGCCTTCAAATTTCAGCGCAACACCATTGTTGCGAGCTTTAGGTCATGTATGGGGTAATCCTCGTAGTTGACTTTAATTGCTGTGACGTATAGGCTGCTACCTTGTCGTTCCCTATTAACACATGTCTCAGCCCTTAATGAATCGCGTTGCTATAAACCACATACTCCTTTCCTTCCTCGGGAAGGGGTAACATTGGGGCGGTTGTTAGTTTTTCTTTGAACACTTAAAAGGCTTCTTTACACTTGCCGGTCCATTCAACCGTGTTGACCTCTTGAGGAGGTTGGTCTTTGGAAGAACTATTTTAGAAAGATTCGAAACAATCTCCTATAGCATTCGGCCATAACTAAGAAACTTCGAACTTTGGTAACTACAGTGGGTTTGCCAAACTTTTAATGGCGCATACTTTGTCAGAGTCCAATCAGATCTTTTCGTGGATCACTATATGTTCCCAAAAATCCTATTTTTCTGAACCCGAGTTCACATTTTGAAAATTTTTCACATACAGTCTTTGCTCCCTTAATGATTGAAACGCCACTGTCAAGCGATGCACATGTTTCTTTCGGCTTTTCGAGTATACCAAAACATCGTCGTTAAACACCACTACAACTTAACCACCTAAGGTTTGAACACACAATTCATCCGATCCATAAATACTGTTGGGCATTCGTAAGTCCAAAAAGGCATTACCGCAACTCATATTGCCCATAATTTGTTTTAAATGCAGTTTTAGGAGTATTCTCAACCCTAACTCTGAGTGGTTGGTACCTTAACCTTAACCAATCTTAGATGACACTCTTGCCCCTTGGGTGAGTCGAACAGTCCTTCGATACTTGAGAGGGGTACTTGTTCTTGTTCATGCTCAACCTTTGGTAGTCTAAGTATAATCTTCTTTATCATGCCTGTGTAAGACTTTGTCATTGTATTCGTCTGACATAGGTACGCTGTCTGTTCCTTCTTTCCATATGTTTCCATGATATCATATCTCATCCTAAGGTTACGGTCATCACCATGACAAGCACCTTACACTGGTTATTCATACAACCTTGAACTCATTTCTCTTGGTATCACTTCCTAAGACAAGGCCCAAAACACTGGGTTTTTATCTCTGTTAATTAACTGAGCACTCTCTTCCCATCATAACTATATGGCCGGAATCTTTTCTTTCTCAGATATATTCATATGGCTTTTATGTCCTTTGGAAGAAGAGCTAATCTTTCTTCGAACGTTCTACATTCTTGAACTCATGAACATCTAATCGTAAGAAGCCTTGACCCGAAGGTCCCTAGTATTTCCTTGAACAACAATTTCTCTACCTTTCCCATCTTACCTCAGGTATCATATAATTCCATACAAACTAATATTTCTCTACTTCGTTTTTCCTCCCTTTATTAACTTCCATCAAGGCATCTATTTCTTATAAAAGGTACCAACAGGGATGGAGGAAACGCGATAATAGGAAGGTGCCATCAATTAAGAGGTAAGAACATGAATTTTGAAAATGAATAACAACAAAGCAGAGGTTTACACTGGTAGACTTAAAGCCTTAAAACGACGTGGATGAATAAAGGTATTCTTTAGTCCAACGACGCATGTATATCAATTAAGAAAACTGGTATCAACAAGAGATAGCATATTTGCCAAAGATGATAATTGCAATGATTTCGTGAATAAGGAAGTTCATAAGTGCATCGAGATGAGCTTGAATTAGAGAAAAAGCTATTAGGATCGATCTTCAAATTAAAACAATTAAAGTTTGGAAAGTATGAATACTTTGTGATAACTTTCTGGAATAATAGGGCATAAGCTATTAATCCTAAACAAAATATGACGTTGGTGGAAGCCAAGCTTTGGAAAGAATATTCAAATTCATGATAGAACGTGACCATCACCTGGAAAAGATGAATCTTAACGAATAAGAAGGGTCATATGAGTCTAATGAAGTTTTATCTTTGGAGACATAACGAGTCATCAACAGACGAGAGTAGGTAATGGTCCTGACGAATTGGTTCATGGATTGGCAACGAGCCATCAAAGGCAGGTCATTGAATGTTTTAACACACTGAACTGATAACAACGATAGGATCTGATAAAGATTCTTGAGAATAAACAAGGATAGGAAACGAAAAGCTTGGACTTTAATATTGCGATAAGAGGGTAAACTTTATTAGGAGGATGTACAATGAGGACAGGGAATAAAAGTTGAACTTGAGCGATGAACTTGAAGTATAAAAGTCATACCGAAGAAATTTGATTCCCCGCAATGGTTGTTCGTTACTAGCTATCCTCCAAAAGCATCTTCTCCTATCCTAGTCGCGGAATGAGTATGTGCCTGGGCGCGTAGCTATTCCCAGGTTATACTGAGGACCTTGTAGTTCAAATTGATTTCCCCGATCTTTGAAACACATTCCAACATTACCACGGAAAATACCCTTATTCAACATAACTTATTGTCATCACCACTTTATAACTTGTTCTGTATATGTCCTTAGTTTGTAGCCAAATGCATTCTCATAAGGCCTTCCTCGCTTCACTTGGCTATAAAATCCACAAGCATGTTCGTATAGTAAGGAAACTCCAATTAATTTCCCACGGCCCTATAATGACATAAAACTCACCGCCCTAAAGGGCTATTGCAAGCACTTGCTAGTTAGAAACCTTCAACGTATAATACCAATGTAAACATCCTAGAATATGAGGATGCCCTTCCTTTGCCCTTAGGGTACCCTTTTCAACCATATCCGCAATACATTTTAACACTAAACAAATTCTAAAGTCCCCAAATTATTTCCAATGCCTCCCTTTAATCAATGGCATGGGGAGGCCCCATAAATTTAGCATAGTTTAACTAGTTACGAGAGATGACCTTGGGACAAAAGAATCGGTCCACCACGTAGGTCCATACAGTCATTTAACTTAGCGGAGGTTAGCTTCTAGTTAACCCGGTACAAGAGTCAATCAGCGTAAATTCTCATGATGAAATACCCTTGACCATAATCATTAGCGTTCTTAGGCTCTTGGTTAACTTTATGCTCGTGATCCATATTAGAGTCTTTCTTCCTCCACGGTTTCGTGCTCTAACGGTGATGATCCACGTTTGGAGGAGCAGCAACGATAACATCTCGTGTAGGCAAAGCACTAACTCGCATACACGTAATTGCCTAAGCCGGCAACTTGAATGGTGACTACTTCCAATGCGGTGTGATTCTCGCTCAATGTAGTCGTAGTTGAAGGACCAGCGTATCGACCGGTTCTTCCCGACGAGCAATTGGCGGAAGTAACTTACATCGTCCCACGCACTCTTGTGGGGAAGGGTGGCCATAAGCACCAACTCGGTACTCATCATTGCAATACTCAACTTGCGGGTTAGCCGCACAATGGACATCAAAGCGTTTTGCAACTTCTCGAGATGCACTTGGACGTTGGTCTTGGGCTCCCGTAACATCGTGAAGAGGTTGGACAAAGGGCCACGATTGTGACCCATCTATGCTCTATGTTCTATGTGACATCGATAAAAAAGTTTTAATAACTTTGACATTGATAGACTTTGTTGAAAGAATTAAACAAATGAAAATTAAGGCTAGGTCCGAGACTCAACCAACTTGAACTTTACTTACCTTAAAAAGGAACTCTTGTTCCATCTCATGATTACTGTGACCTTACTTACTATCTTTAGGTCATACTAAACATTTGTATCATATACACATCTTTAATCATTTCACTCTACACCTTGGCAAGGCTTTTAGCCCCTAATTTGAGCTTTACATCAATTCCACTTGGAATTGGGACTTATAAATTCTTATTTGGATGACTAAAATCTCTTTTAAGGACTGCTTCAACATGCTTCGTGTCCACAACGTCACCTATACACATAACATGCTTCATTCATACCAAACTTTTAAGTTAGACACAACCTATAATTAGGTTTTCTTAAACTTGCTACTAAACTTTCAAATTTCTACAGAAATTTCGGCAGCACTTCCCCTATAAATTGGACCATCCCAAATTTTACATAGTCTGCAAACCTGCAAGGGGAAACTCTTACATTTCATATACTCATCTAGAGCTTCAAGCTCAACATCCATCCCAAAAATTTCACATATTTCCAACTCAATCCATAAAGGACCCATACACCTATAAGGGACACATATGTCTCCACACTTAGCATCCATACTTCACAAATGTATATCACAATTGCGTGGAAATGTTTATATCCTCGAATCCTCCTTATAACTCCGCTCTGATACCACAACTGTAACGCCCCAACCTTAATCACAAGATTAAGACTATACTTTAAAATCCCAAACCTGTGATTAGCGCAGCGGAACACCTTAGGTCGAGGCATTACCGCCGTCCCCACTCGGGACAAGGCAAAACACACAACCGCAATATAACAATCCACCATAAAACTGTACTTAACTCCATACAACCCAACTGCTAGACTTAACGTACAAATACACAATACATCTTTTAATCATACATATCATAAAGTCTTTCCCCAACCCTGTGGCCTTTAATGCCCTTGAGTAACCTTGATTACCGATCATCGATCGCCTTTAGAGAACCACCTGCATGACGATTTACTTACTCCTGCTTAACCTCGCCTTTATCCTGGGAGCTCGGACCGCCTAAAACAAAACATTAAAAACATTCGCAAAGTGAGTGGGGAAACACTCAGTACGTAAACCTCCAACACGTCAAACCGTTCGAAAACGGTTTTTAGTGCCGGCATTTAAATTCGTTTTGAAAACGGGGAAGGGGTTAAAATAGGACTTGAGTGACATGATCATAAACATATGCATAAACATAAACCAATAAAGATAGAAAGTAGGTGGAACCCTTACGATCGGTGCAAGCACCTCACACACGCGTATGCCCAAGTTGATCTAAACTTGGAATGATTGATCTAAGCGATGACATCGGTGTCAAGGCACTCGATCAGAGTGCTAAAAACATAATCAGAGATATAAGCATAGAATGCGGGTCCACTATTAAACATAAAGACATTGTAAACCATAAAACTTGACATGGCAGAAATTGAATGAACCATGAACATAGCTTAGATCATAAAAGCTGGACAATTTACGTACCTTAAGACACTAAAGACCTTGGCGGCTCGGCTCGGCTTGGAGATGGCCTTTGAAACTTTGTCAACCAATGTAAGCATACATAAAAAAAAGAAGAACCGAATAAGGTTCTGAATTAGAATCATAAGTTTAGAAACTTAGTAAATATAAATAAAATACTTTAGAAATAAAATTTCAGGTTGTATCAAAATAGAGTTTGTAGCATAACTTGAGTTAGGAAAATCGGAACGGAGTAAAAAAGTACATCCCGGAATAGGGAAAATTATGATCTTTAACTTTGTCAACTGGCCCGAAGGCTAGAAATGAAAGGAAGGGCCCGAAAAATGGCCCGGACAGAAGCAGTACACATATAACCTTAGAAATTTCCGGGTCGGAAAACATGAGAATAATGACGTAAGATATGATCCAAATGGAAGGGCTTGAATCCAATAAAACAAGCTTGAATCGATGGTGAATGGGTAATTATAACTTGAAAGCTAGGGTAAGCACGGTGGAGTTCAACATGACTCGATAATACGATGACAAATGAACGATAAACGAAGTACGATGAACATATTCGAATACGATAAGAACAAGCTTGGGATCAATGATTTTAGGCAATAAATATGGACTTGACTTTGAACTTGGAAGCTACCAAGCTAGAAGAACTCTTAGCTAGCTCAAGACTTGGAATATTATTCTATAGGAAGATGGGGAGGTGAAATACTTTACTAAACTCATTAGCTTTTAGAACTATCCTTAAGATTCACTTGAGATTCCATAATGGTACTCTTAGCTTTAAACATATAACTCTAAAATGACAACTTATAACCATGACCCATTTATGCCTAGAACCCCCTTATTGGGTTGATTTAAAGCCCAAAAGACATACATTTACATAAACCAAATTGGGCAGAATGTTATCCCGGACAGCCCTGCTTCCCGGGCTTGTAACTCACACTCCCGATATCCGATGAATACATACTTTATGTTTCTGGAAAGCTCAAAGAGTAACCTAAAACTCTTATGTTTATCACTAAAACCAATAAAGTCTCCAAAGGGACAAAAAATGGCCAACAAATCAGACATGCACTTAAGAATTCTGGGCAGAGGTCAGATTGCAACCCTTCACGGGAAACTCTATATCTTTTAATCCAGACATCGTATGGATGCATATGATACATTTCCGGAAAGCTCAGAATGTTAGCTAAAACTTTCATGTTTACCACAAAGATTAAGGAAGTCTCTAAAGGTCCGAAAATCAGTCCTCAAAACACTGACTCAGAAATCGTATATAAAAACGTGAGGTTACGGTTTTGGTCGTAACTCGGGCTATACATGTCGAAATTTAGAAATTCCAAAGCCTATGGTTCGCTAACACTTTGGGCTACCTTATGGAGTAGAAATCTGGGCAAAAATCTCACTTTTCTAATGCCGAAAATTTCCAGAACTGAACAGAGGCTTAAACACCCAAAATTTCAGTTTTTGACTTGAGTTTTTCCACTCTTAATCCCATTAAAACATAACCAAACCTTATCTAACTTTAATCCACCATATTTCCAGAATATAAACCATGATAATCACTTCATCAAAGGCCTTAAAAACCACATGCAACCATGGATTCAACAAGAAAATCTCAAGAACTCATCCAAACACACATGCACATACTTGAAACTCAAACCCTAACTTAACCATAACAATTATATACTTGAATTCGTGAATAAAGAGAGTAAAAGAGATGGAATTTACAAATGAAACAAGTATTAAACATGGATTTTCAGATTAGGGCATAAAAGATTTGAAATTGGGGTTTGAGAGCTTACCCTTGGTGTTAAAAATGGATGAAAACACAAGAGAGAGGAAGGGGTGGTGCGTGGTGGCCGGCGGTTGGCCGGAAAATGGCCGGAAAACCAGTGGTGGTGGTGGCTGGGAGTCTTGGCCGGCTGGGAGGAAGGAGGAGGGAGGATGATAGCTTTGAGAGTTGTCTAATTTGAGAGTGCAATGGAAAAGACTTAAGCCTCCCCCTAACTAATACCCATATATACTATCATCTAACTCACTAATACTAATAACAATTAAAATAACCCTTAATTAATCTGAATTTGTAACCCCAATATAATAAATATAAGAGTAGTAAACTTAAAATAATTACTTTGTACCAAATAAAATCAATTGGTAATAATTGGGTAAAATAAAATAAACCTTGGATGTAGAAAATCCAAATAAATGAAACATAAATATTACTTGTACTTTAAATGAAATAAATATAACCCAAATAAATTAAGGTTTGGGTAATAAAATATATATGTTACGGGGTCGAATAATTAGACCCTTTCGTTAAGCAAACCAGAACGGTAAAACCCGATACAAATTAACTTAACGTGTAAATAACTTTATAACATAAATCGTATAACCGGAAATACTTTAATTCAATATATGAACATGTAAAGTAAAATTTTTAAGCCGATAACTCGGCACCTTAGCCATCTCCTGCACGAGACACGACACCGATAACAATAAATAAATAAGTTATTCAGTAAATGAATAAAGATAAACGCGAAAAATTTATAACGCGATTTGGGTAATTACTGTGACTTATAGATAATTAAACGTGATTTTGGGGTGAGTTGTTACAAGGGTGCCATGACTGATGTCGATTTGAGGTCGGTTGTTGTTTCGCCCATGTACCCCATTCCCCATAGGACACGGGCATGGTTGTTGAGCTTGTTGGGGAACACTATCGTCGTGGATAAATCGAGGGATAGAGTTCGTCCGCATCCGTGGCCTAGCACTGATCTTGTCGATACAGTTGCTTGGGGTACGATTACACTGGCCTACCTGTATCGACAGTTAGGGATGGCGAGCAGGGCTGGGACAGCGAAGATAGCTGGGTGTTTGACCCTTTTGCAGGCCTGGATATATGAGTATTTTCCCTCATTTAGGCCACACAGTGAGCAACCGGTTCGGGGACCTCGCGCGGGCAGGTGGTTTCCCAGTCACACGGTTAGATCAGAGCCACGCCTACGGTCGTTGAGGGCCTCCCTGGATGCGTTGACAGCCGATAAGGTGTGTTGGTGCCCTTATGGAGGTACACCTTACAGGTCCTGCGAGAGGACGTTGTACATGGGCCCCATTCATGCATATGACGTAACAGAGTTGTACATGCCTGATCGCGTTGTCCGTCAGATAGGCCATCAACAACATGTCCCCCCAGTGTTGCCCCGCCCTATGAAAGTTGAACGACC
Source organism: Portulaca oleracea (assembly GCA_029582165.1). Lineage (NCBI taxonomy): Eukaryota > Viridiplantae > Streptophyta > Magnoliopsida > Caryophyllales > Portulacaceae > Portulaca > Portulaca oleracea. Next base: position 9,554,896 of record CM055868.1, read on the forward strand.
GGCCAAGGGGCCGTACAAATTGGAGTTTGATGACTCCAGCGCCAACACTGCTTGGGGGACATTTCCCTTTGGTAACAAACTGTCCCTGACGGCTCTGCCATGCACAAAACGTGTACCGTGGGAAGTGGATGATGCATATAACAATTGGTTCGTAGTACATTCTCATAAATTTTTTATCAACAACACCTCCACCAGCCAATCCACAATCGATGAACCGCGGTCCCTCGAACAGGTACAAACCCTTAAGCATACTTTAGTATAAGTTTTACATATTTTACTCAATTATAAGCTAACCACTGTTTTGTGTGACTGTTTTAATTTTCTAATTTTTTTTCATAGTATGCATATTTGTGGGCGGAACTAGCACAGACGATGTTGCAGCCACCCAGTCATCACGAAACGACAAGGCAAGTGAGTGATCACAGTTTCACAGCTATGTCAGATCTGTATGCTCAATAGTGCGCACAATTGCATATCCAGGTCCCCGAGCAGCAAGTCGGCCAGGGGGAGGAGGAGGAGGAGTAGAATTAGTTGTTAATTTTTAATTTGTGTCGAACATTTTAATTTCTAGTTGTACTGTCTTTCGTTTTTTAAGATTGATGTAAGTTTAAATTTGTGTGGTTGTATCGTAGACTTGATGTATTGTCGAGTATTTTAATTGCTAGTTTTAACGTTGTGTATTTTATTTCAAATTATTCACCACCACTAAAAAAAAAAAGAAGAATGTAACAAGCGTCGGTTAGACAATGTCATGTTAACCAAATACATAAAACAAAAAAGACCATAATGTAACAAGCGTCGTTGAGACAATGTCATGTTAACCAAATACATATATGACCATATAGATTAATACCTAAGACGAAGATCTGGTTTGAGCATCCCTAAGACCTTTCCATTGATCAATACGAGCCTTAAACGGCTCATCCCAACCTTCAACAGTACGGTCTCTCGCTCGGTACCACCCAGTATGAACCGGTGGTAGAGGGCACTGATCGTGTAAATGAAGAAGAATGTAATGGCACTTTTGTGCATGCACTATTCCGAGTATTTTTCCTAGTCTCCTCATGCCAGGTCCTGCTCTCAAGGGTAACACTGATATACATGTCTCACCTATCTGCTCAAATCTACCAGTTGGTGTTGCAATGTTGATCCACATAATGTTCAACATTGTCGCTGTTGGAAATAACCTGCAGGAGTCGACATCCAAAATTCATACCTGGCTGGTCCAACCATGTTACCATTTATCCGGCTGATTGATTTATTGTACTCATCCTGACACCCAAAGTGTACCGCCAAATACATGTTAGGACGCACTAGAAATTCACTTTCCATTGTACTCCGGACACTTTGCCATTGTTCTTGGCCTCCGAAACCTGCCTCGCCAATGCATATGAACCCGCAGTTTCCATCTGACGCAACGTCCGTCCAGCCAACAATATATGGTAGAAAAAAATGTGGCACGTCGTCCTTCAGGAATATCGTCACTCTCGGGATTCAACTTCTCGTGGAGGGTCTGGGTTACGTCGCATATCACTGCTTGATCTTGCTCCCGAACCTGTTGAACGAGCAACTCAAACAACTTCAAGTCTCGGGACGATGGATCATCATTTGACCCTGGGGTGTCACCATCTCTAATTATTGTCAGTTGTCTCCAGAACGTGACTATCGATGTACACTGCAACTGCTCTCCATTATCGTACAAGTGCATCAAAGAACACGCACACGGAAGGTGGTGGGTTAACCACAACTTGTGATCGCACTTGTTTGTGCCTATAGCTGTCCTCATCGGCAACATGTCGCTGAACTCTAGTGCAATTAAATCAATGGCATGATGAGAAACATGCCCGTGCAAATGCTGGAGGAATCGAGATTCCCTATGATATCTGTGCGAACCCCTAGACTGTTCAAGCTCCCTCCAAATCTCGGTATGTTGATTCTCCAAATAATGGTGAATCCTCACAAAGACACGGTCAAATGTGTCTCTCCCACTTCGGATATAATATTTCAGGGTAGAATGTTGACTCTCCACCCTGGAAGTCGTAGTGTTCCCAAAGTGAGGGACTCTATCGGTGAAAGCACAAACAAATTTCTCCTTATACGGCATCCACGTATCATTCAGATAATTCACAACTTCTTTGTTCTTTCCAATCCACACGCTTTGGAGAGTCATCCACTTCATCTCGAACTCTTGAACAGTCTTGGCATAAACAATGGGGTTCCAGAAATGATGTTTGAAATGTAGCCCACAACCATTGTTCTTCCCCTCAGTAAGTGCATTGACTCTATTCTCCACATTGTTCCCAATATGCCATATGCACAAAAGGTGAGGCATACCTGGAAAGACATTGGCAATAGCTTCACTCAACCCATACTCTTTGTCCGTCACAAACACACCCGGATTAACATCAGGACCCAACAACTCATGCAACTTCCAAAGCAACCACTCATATGAATCCTTCTTCTCGTCCCGCATGAATGAGTAAGCAACTTGGAAGTTTTTGTTAGTTGGTGCCACGCCTACTAGCTCGCATAAGGGCCACTTCGCCTTATTTGTCATATATGTACTGTCGATGAGAATTACATTCGGGTACGTACGGACCAACTTCAAAGAGTACGGGTGGCATAAAAAGAGCTGACGAAGATTGTCATCATCATCAAAGTTTGTATATGAGACGTACCTGCCAGCTTTCGCCAAGTGGAGAGTGTGTTGGGCAGTTGTCCTCCCATCCATACCCTCGGTGCGCATCTTCGCCCGCTCGTTGTATATTTGTCGAACGTTTGAATTACAACCAGGGAACTTTATCTTCAGCGATGTCTGTATCGTGGCTGGCGTGCACCCCGTGTCGGTCATTTCACGCACATGTTGTTTCATCTCAGGGCTCAACGGGTGTCCGTGACGATGTCCTTCCTCGTACACGATGAATTGATGATTGTGTTTCCCCCTGTCTCCATCGCAAACACGAACTCGTCATTCCGTTTCATTACGGGTCCACGCTACAATGGCAAATTTACAACCGCACGCCTTCGTCGACGTCGACCGACCAGTCGCTGCTGCATCAAGATCAGTAATTTTCCCACGTATTTGCCATACCTAAAACACTTCAAGTAACACTTTCGCGGGCTGTCTAAATCTTTTTGCTTGTATGATGCCCTTACAAACCTTAACCCAATGCCTTGAGCTATTTCGTTGGCCCACTGAAGCACTGCTTCTATATTATCAAACACATCTTCTGTCGCAAATAACGGTGAGTAATCAACACCGTCTCCGCCAAACTCCTCTAACTCAACCTGCAGAACAGTGTGACATTCATTAATAATAATATTAATAATCATAATAATTTTTCCACCAAATTATATTAAATAATAACTTACAATGAAACTACTCACTTAGAATAACAGTAACAATAACAATAACATTATTAAACATAATAACACTAATATTAATAACAATAATATTAACAATAACATGCATAAACTTAAACACTAAACCCTAAACATTATTAAAAATAATATTAAATAATCATAATAATTAGCACTTCAAGTAACAATTACAATAAACACATTATATATTAATAATCATAATAATTAACACTTCAAGTAACAATTACAATAAACACATTATATATTAATAATCATAATAATTAACACTTCAAAACATTATTAATAATAACAATAATAATAATAACAATAATATTAACAACAATAACAATAACAATCAACACATAACAATAACAATAATAACAATAATATTTTTTTCTTTCATGAAAATAACAATAATATTAACAAGAATAATAACACAATATTTAATTTGAAAAAAATTAACAATTATAAATAATTAATAATAATAATAATAACTATAAATTTAAATATAATAATTATTTTTTTAAAAAAAATCCGGCAAAATGGCCGGTGCCGCACACCCCTACCGGCAAGCCACCGCGGATTTGCCGCACGCCGATCACGGCAAAGCGGCGGCAGATGCCGCATCAACGATGTCGTACACCCGCGGCACTGCCGGCATTCTGATGCGGCATAGGCCGCCGTATTGCCGCGATCGCCATGCGGCAAACCGGCGGTGGTTTGCTGGCTGGGGCGTGCGGCACCGGCATTTTTCCGGAAAATTCTATTTTTACCAAAAATTAATAAAAAAAATTACAAACTAACCTCCTCCTCTTTAGATAATTTGTCACCTTCCTTTGACATTATAGATTCAATTTCAAACATCAAACACAATTATATAGATTTTGGAGAGAAATGATGTTTAAAATATTTGAGAGTATGAGGGAGAGGAGAGAGAGAGGGAGGGGTATGGAATGTAATTTGGGGGCTACATTAGTAAAATAGGGGGCTACAAAAATCAAAGCCCTTTTTTTACTGGTTAACTTTGACGCTGTGGTTTATTTTTTTTAAGTGTTTAAAATTATATCTGTGTGACATATTGATGTGTTAATTTGATTGTGTTAATTTCTTATAGTATTTATTTGTTTCATTGTTAGTAATTAGATGTCGGGGAAAAAAAGAGCGAATAAGAAAAAGTAAAAGGAATAAGAAAATGAAGGGAAAAGGAGAAAATAAAATAAAATAAAAACAAATAGGGGAGGGGGGTTTTGAGTTTGTCCCCTTCTTTCTCTTCCTTTCTCTTTCTCTCTCTAAAGTGTGTGTGAATATGAGACGTGATAAAACTCAAAAGTCAAAACCCCCCTCCCCTATTTGTTTTTTATTTTATTTTCTTTTCTCCTTTTCCCTTCATTTTCTTATTCTTTTTACTTTTTCTTATTCACTCTTTTTTTCCCCAACATCTAATTACTGACAATGAAACAAATATATACAGTACTATATATTAAAATAATGTAGGATTGACTCTCATGAGAGTGATTTTAGGAAGTCAAATCAATTATAGACGTTCATTACATTTTACCACAGATTAATCCCAACCGTTAGATTTATGTTTGATAATTCTTTCCCAAACCCACATACATCATCCCCATACTTCTCTGTCTTCTTTCAGCCGTCAATTAGATATCATTCGTCTATTCATCTCTTATTCTTTTTTTTTTGTAAATCCATTTATTTAATAGAATACTTATTTATCCATTGATTTGATTGGTAATTATAATACATAATTCACATTAATACACATGCGTGACATATATTTACAAGGTTATAGTGATAATATGTAATTCACATAATAATCACGTACGGTATGACCTCCCTTCGATTATTTTTCGTCGTAAAAAACTTTGACTATAATTTTTGAATATATATAATGTCATACATGACATCGAATTAATATCACTAGATTCGTAATAAAAATTAATATTAAAAAATTATAAAATTAGAATTTTTTTAATAAATAAAATATTATGTGATAAATTATTGAGTAAATGTGGACCTTCAAAAGCATAGAAGTCAATTATTTTTTGACAGAGGGCACTTTTGTCCTCATTACTTAATTTGTGCACCAATTTTCCACCTTTTTTCTAATTATCAGAAATCTAGAATGTTTGGGCTGTATTAAAAATTACAAATGACATTCTAATTGAGTTAGTTTCAAGTTAGGATAAGTTAGGATATGATAGGATAGGAAATGATATGATAGGTTTGAGTTAAGTTAGTTGTTGGATGTAAATTGTAAACATTTTATTAATAAAATTTAAATATTTTGGGGAAAATAAATGAAAAAGTTATAAGTGTTGAAAAAAAGTGGATTAATTTGAGATTAAAATAATATTATTCAAATTTCTTTTTTATTTAAAAAGTTATTTTTTGGTTTGGATGTTTGTAGGGAGTTGGGTTAGGTTAGGTAAGGATAAGTTAAGTTAGATTAGGTTAAGTTAAGTTTAACCTAACTAAAGAACATAGCCTGAATCTCATCTGTGTTGGCATGGAAGTCAGTTATTTTTGGACGGAATGAGTATTTACGTTATGCATACATTGTTTTAGTTAAACTCAATTAAAAAGGAAACCAAAAGAACAAATTATGTCATTCGGTAGGTTTGAACCTAGAACCTGGAACATGTCGAACCTAGAACCAGTTAATGTGCTTAGTACCAATGAACTTGCATCATATTTTAATTACTAAGCACGTGGTATCGATGTCATGTCAGTTTTTTGTGAGCAGAATTTGGTGTTGGCTTAATCTGAAAAAATACGGTAAAACTTCAGTTCATTGGTAGTCAAAAAGTCAATTTGGAATATTTTCAATCATAAATCCCATAGTACAAATTATTTATCTCCAAAAATACTATTTTATATCACCGTGATGTCTATACTATATATTAAAGAAATGTAGATTTGACTTGCACGAGAGTAGTTTTCGGAGCAAAACTGAATTATGATCGTCGGATTTAACTTCCAAATAATCCTCACCATCAGATTCAATATATATTAACGAATTAACACATTTAATTATTGACCTATCAACCGTCTAATGCAGCACCACAACCACCCACTCAGAAAACACAAATTCCCCATGTCTCCTCTCAGGCTCTCACCCCCTATAAACCATTGAATGCATAATTTATTTTAAATTTACTTTATTAATATCTTTTTTTATTTAATTAGGTTTGTTACTATTTTTTTCAATTAATCACGTAGCAACGTGAGGGTATTTATATTTTATAATGTTGTATTAAACAAAAAAAATGAATGGTGAACAAAAAAGTTGACATATGTATGGATAAACATTGTTTTCATTGTGGTGGTTGTCATGGTTTTGTAATGTTGTATTTTTCATGACGAATCTATGACATCAATTTTATATGATGAATAATTATAGAAATTAAGTTATTAATGGTCAAAATTTTTAACACAACTTCCTAGGCGACAGATAAATAAAAACGGAGGTAGTAATTCACATGATAATCACGTACACTATGTCCTCCATTTGATTATTTTTCGCCGTTAAAAACTTTGACTATAATTTTTTAATATATATAATGATTCATGACATTAAATTAATATCACTAGATTCGTAATAAAAATTAATTTTTAAAAAGTATAAATTTTAAAAAGGGTTTTTGGATGCTAATATACTGAACTTTTGGGGTATTGGACAATAATGCACTAAACTTTGAATCTGGACAATAATACACTGTACTTTGGGAGGTGTTGAACAATAATGCAGTCGATATGATTTTGGCAATGGCTAACAAGGTGGCAATCCTATGTAGCGGGTGGGGGAGATGAATTGGTCCAAAAATATTTGTCTTCTCGGTCTGTCATGTAAGATTGTCACCAAGTTCGCCACCGTCGAAATTCTCTCGAGTGGATTATTGTCCAACACCCCCCCAAAGTTTAGTGCATTATTGTCCAAGGTCAAAGTTCAGTGCATTATTGTCCAATACCCCAAAAGTTCAGTATATTAGCGTCTAAAATTCCTTTTAAAAAAGTATAAAATTAGAATTTTTTTTTAACAAATAAAATATCATGTAATAAATTGTTGAGTAAAGATGAACCTTTAAAAGCTCATAAGTCTTAACTACCAATTATTATGCTCATAAATTATAACTATTTTGTCCATAACCTACCAGACCAATGCTCATAGGCCTCTACATCAATGCTCATAATGTACAACTACTATGCTCATAACTTATAACTATTATGCTCATTACCTATTACTACAATGCTCATTATCTATAACTACAATGCTCATTACTTAAAACCATAATGCTCATCAAGCAGAACTATAATGCTCATTACCTATAACTACAATGTTCATTACATAAAACCATAATGCTCGTTACCTATTACTACAATGCTCATTGCTTATAACTACAATGTTCATTACTTAAAACCATAATGCTCATTACCTATTACTACAATGCTTATTACCTATAACTACAATGCTCATTACTTAAAACCATAATGCTCATCAAGCAGAACTATAATGGTCATTACCTATAACAACAATGCTCATTACATAAAACCATAATGCTCATTACTTATTACTACAATGCTCATTACCTATAACTTCAATGCTCATTACATAAAACCATAATGCTCATTACCTATTACTACAATGCTCATTACCTAGAATTACAATGCTCATTACATAAAACTATATTGCTCATTACCTATTACTACAATGCTCATTACCTATAACTACAATGCTCATTACATAAAACCATAATGTTCATTACCTGTTACTACAATGCTCATTAGCTATAACTACAATGTTCATTACTTAAAACTATAATGCTCATCAAGCAGAACTATAATGCTCATTACCTATAATAACAATGCTCATTACATAAAACCATAATGTTCATTACCTATTACTACAATGCTCATTACCTGTAACTACAATGCTCATTACTTAAAACTATAATGTTCATCAAACAGAACTATAATGCTCATAACCTATAACAACAATGCTCATTACAAAATATATTGAAGTATTATATTAAAAGAAAAGCCTTATTATATTTTATTTTAGAAAAATTAAAAATTGCACAAAAAAAAAGAAATTAAAAATATAAAGAAAAAGATGCTCATAAATATATACTACAATGCTCATAATTTTTAACCATCATTTGAACTCAACTTCAATGTACATAAACCCCATAAAAAATGTTTATAAAAATATGTTACAACGCTTGTAAAAACTTTATAACATCAGAACATGCTAATAATAACAATAGAAAATTTAAAAAGTTCGGTTCTATAACAATGTTCATAAATTAAAATTCATATCAAATATTGGAAATAATTAATATTGAATACCAATTGTAAATTAAAAATATTACAAAGAAAATAAAAAGGAATACCATGAAAACAATAAAAAAAATAATAATAATAAATAAATAAATAAAAGATTAGTATATTGAACTAGAAATTCAAAATAAACATCAAAGAAATCTATTTAAAAACAAGAAAAAAAAGGGAAAAAAATGTGACCAGGCGCACAAAGCATTCACAATCGTATTTGTAAAGGCTATGATGAGCATAAAGCATCATTCAAAGTTGAAGCCTATATCAATCCCCTATCAGTGACAAGTTCAAATAAAATAGGTTACAAGTTTTGAAATGTAAAAACCAAAATTCCAGCAACATTGACAAGACATTGACGAGGTGCACATCAATGCCACAAAGGATCCCTATATGGTAAGTTTTTTATCAGTAATTTAAGCGATTGACTAAATTGATTCTTTCCTTAATCAGATTGATTCAATTGGAATGAATTTGTATCCTTGCTGAAAATACCAAGGAATCAGTGCAAAGATTACGGAAGACTTCCATATTCAAATAAGGAAATAAACGAAGATTGAAGCAAATTCTCAATTGAGCGCTGAATATGGGAAGAGACAAGAAATTGATCCTTGTGGTCTTTCTTGTCTGCCATTCCATTCCAAAGCCAAAAGGATCCCAACATTCGAATTATTCTCTGACTATAAGAAGAAGATGAAGAAGGAAGAGTTGATTATCGAAATGCGCGTTATCTATGTCAAGTCATTCAAAAGTCTCTTCTGTCAATCTTGAAATCATATTAATTGTTTTCTACTGTAGCTAAGCCTTGACTTAGTGAGTGTGTTTGTAACTAAATTTTCTACTTAGTGAGTTGTTGTAATTAAGCCTTCGAATTAGTGAGCTTTGTCAATAGCTAAGCCCTCAGCTTATTGAATGTATCTGGTCAGAGATTGAATCAAGGAGCCACTGAGTGTGTAACCAAGCTCGCGTGTTTGGTGAGAGTTCAGTTATACCTGGAATTGAGATATCCAGAGAGTTGCAGAAGAGATTAGTTAAGCCAGTAGGCTTTGACTAGAATATTGATGGTAAGTTATCCTTGAGCAGCTAAGTCAAGGATCTAGCTATGTCCAGGAGATTGGTCAATCCCCGTATGGCACTGTAGATCAAGGCTAATTGAATGTCTATACTCACCAATCTGTTAACCTTTAATTTATCTTAAATAAAGTTTGAAGTTTTTCTGTTGTATTGGATTGATCTTGCTAAAATAGTTGCTACTCGAACATATATTATGAGATTGACGTGTGACTGACTGAACCTATTCAACCCCCCCCCCCCCTTCCCCTCCTCAGTTTAAGAGCATAGTGAGGGCCTCGAGGGTTTAGAATCCCAACACATTTCTTGTAGTGGCCTATCTAGGCTATATAAGGGAATCATGTGATCATAGAGCCCCTTGCTAGGAAGAAAAGCTCCAGAAAAATCTTCTGAAATTTCCCTCAACTCATATCTTACTTTTAAGAGGTTCAATTTCTGCATCATGAGCACTACCAACACTGCCCCCAGGACTTGATTGCAGCACTGCACCCACTGGTACTTCATTGCTCTCAGAGTGGGGCTGTACTTACAACATACAAAGTTGAGCTATATAGGCTGATTCATAACTCTAGGTAAATAAACATTTTTTTATGGTAATTGTTTGCTGTTTTGTACGCGGGTATGTTGTATTCTAGGAGTCTTTAAGCCTTTTGGCTATCAATAATAATAAAAAGTAAAAAAACCTCTGCATAAGTAAACATCTCACATTTACACTCCCAAATTAGCCAAACAGAAGGTACACAACTTGATCCCCTTGTCCCCGAGAAAATAAAGGGTATAAAACTTATAGCAATCGACCAAAAAAAAAAGTGCGAACATACACTGTGTTTGTTATGTTTAGCAGTGTTTCGTTGTTACCTTTTTCTCTAGAGCTGGTTGATTACTGTTGTTTTTGCCATCTGTTGTACTCTGTAAACTTGTAAGCCTTTTAGCTATTAACAATCAAAAAAAAAAAAAAACTTATAGTAATCTGGAAGAAGATGATCCCGATATAAAAAGCTCCTAAGCAATTTTTGATACATTAACTTCTAGGCTAATTGACTGGGAGCGGCAGAATTTTACTCCATAGCCAAAATAACATTAATCTGACATTGCAAGATTTTCTGGGTTATAAAAATTACAAGGTTATAGTATTTTAAACCCAGTCAAGCTCGACCTCAAGACCAAGCTCGAGATTAAAAATTGAGCAACTTCAAGCATATATACAAACAGGGAAGGGAAGCTTCCATTAATAAAGAAAATGAATATGCAATCTTCTCAGTTTGACGATTTCTTCTTGACTGCTTCTTTGAGCTTCCTGCCCAGTGCAAACGCCAATGGTGGCGGAACTGCATTACCAATCTGCCGGTGTCTGTGTTGAATGTTTCCTGAAAATTTATAGCAATCTGGAAAACCCTGCAGCCAAAATATCCAACTTTATAAGCCAGCAAGCAGTTGTACAGCAAAATATTTCACCTACTTCTGCAGCAATGTGTATGTCTTTGTCAAACTTCTGAATCGACACTAGTGCAACATATATCTCCTTTTCATAAGAGGTCAAGGAAAGACACTACATGTGAATTCATCCGCGTCTATGTAGAGTTGATTTCCACTCTGGGATAGTAGTGTCAAGAGCAACCCCAGGGTGTGATAGTAACTTGGTAAGATCAATGTTTTTCGACAAGGCTAGTAATTCCACCATGGCACCATACAGACAGGCAGGAGAATCAGATTTCCTTATTTTATATAGGACCGAAAGGCAGAAGTTAAGTGTACTAGATCATCAATATTGCAAGTCGGTTGGATAGATGGTGTAAATTTGCACCTGATGACTCAATCAGGTGTGATCAGCTAATAGCTTTTGTAGCAAATATAACCAGGAAGCTATAGAGGTTAGGAGTGAAGACTTACTTGAGATCGAGCACATTCACGAACAGTGACAATCCTATCTTGTTCAGGGTGGAAGCACATTCCCACCTTGCCCATTGGCTGGGGGTCAGTGATGGAGGTTGGGAAGTTCCCTTCCCAATCCAACCGTCCAAACAGACCCTTCCACTGATTATGCCTTTCTGCTGTGTTTGGAAGGCACCAGGGAACCAAATCAACCATCTGCCCTGTCGACAATTTGACCTGTTGGCAGAGAACGCAGCAGCATTACTCAAGAGATACTGTATTAAGTAATGTCCAAAGTATACACGTTCTAGCACAGCAGGTAAACACCACTATTTCATATACTAGGGCAAACAGCAGTGCCCAAACAAGCAGCAAGGTTAGCGCGGAGGTGGCTTGGCTATTTGGCCAGTAGAGTACAAGTCAAGATGCAAGCTGAGGTAAGTTACGCGGTCCAAGGATCTCAAAAACACTGTTGCAATATATATACCAATTTTTTCCTTTTTCAAAGCCTGTCCAGCTCAACCTAGGTTAGTCCAAATTGTGATCTGATCTATCGGCAGCCTGCTATCATGGCACTCAGAACATCCGACTGGCAACTTCAATGACTTCTACACAGGAACTTTTGAACCTTAAATTTTACACCAAACTGTTAGTAGGAACTTACCTTCTCATCAGGCAGGTCACGCCAGTCAGCACCAGGACGTTTTGGTATTTTCTGACAACGAATCAAATTCAACTCGTTCATTTCTTTTGATATATGATCTGTTAAAGACACCATGTCCCCTCGGATCATCTTTTGGAACCATGACACGGGTTCATTTTTGTACTGCAAAATGGTAAGATTGAGATCAGGCACAATCACAAACAAGGCAAGCGGCACGGGGATAATATGCTAAAAAGTAAGGTATCTAACCTCCATAGTAGCTTGAGAAGCTCCATTTTCAACAGCTGGAAGATCCCCAATAGTATCTCTAACTGTTATAGACCGGAAAGGAGCACCAGTTGCAGTACTTCGTACTGCTGCATATTGAGTATTGCCATCCAGAGTCACCCGGAGCTCATGACCAGCGAAAACATGCATTGGCTCAGGCCAGTTAGGCAGGGTCTCTTCAGGAGAAGCAGCCCATATGAATGCACGCTTACGCGATTGAGCAACACCAAAGGCTCCGGCTTCCAGAATACCAAACCTCACCTATCAAATAGCAATTGCACTAAATTTAGGACCCTGTAAAAAGTAACTATACAAACTCTACAAAACACTTTCAAGAGAACTTCAAATATTTAGCAGTTCATTTAAGTTTCTACATACATTCCAAAATTATGTCTATGTTATATGTACAGGGAGAAGCCATCTATGGCCTGTAATTTTAATTTTCCATTTACACCCTTATCTGTCTAATTAATTTCCCTCTATCCATTTAATTAATTTTGTTAATATCTTATGTATTTTGTTCAAAACTATCAAGTACAAGGGTACTTTTGTCTATCATCTATGTCATATGTAAGCCAAAGTTCTTTTATGATCCGCAAATTTTGAATTGCCCAAAATACCCTTTCTAATCTCTAATCCTATGGACAAAATTGGAATAACATATAATAAACTGCAGAAGGAATAGTTACATAATGTGGTTAGCTTTCTTCTCTCTTGCTAATTACCCACACTTCGATTAATCTTATACCATTCTTCTACCCTATTCCAAAAATGAGCACAAACTCCATGGAGATATAAATATCGAAGCACCCATAGACCTGAATATGTCGAAACAATCAGACAAAATCCAAAGGCAGCAACAATGACACGCTACCAGACCAAAAGCAAAATAAAATGGCAACAGAAAATCAGAGTATTTTCCAACAGTACCAAAGAAACAGACCCCAGATCACCATAGGTAATACCAAAATAGTCCACAACACCAATGATCATTGAGAAAGAACTGGATTAAATCTTTCTTCTACATCTACCTTCTTTTTTCTGTTATATGACATCTCATCCATGTATTTCTAATCAATTTGTTTCCGTATACTCCTGATTGTCCAAACCAGTTATTAAAGAGAGGATCAATCATGTGTTATTGAAGAAAGTAGTAATAGTCTGATATGTAGTTTCAATGAAATCCAACCTTTTAATCATTCCCTATGCACTGTTTAGCAAGTTGTTGGTCTCTAATTTTCACTTAACTCCTTCTAACATCCAGCCTGCCTTTTTTATTTTCCCTTTTGACTCCAACCGACAATAAAATTTAACTTGAACTGTTTAGAAGATGAAATTTACAAATGGAGTACAGAATAGATGGTCTAATAATTCATCCAATCCACCATAATAATTCTTTTTATTTCTGTGTGAACAGGTGTAGGCAACCTACTGTTATCGCTACAGAAGAGTAAAGTTTAGTAACAAATTCAACATTGATATCTCAAAATCACTTAGCAATTAATGATGTAATAGGTACTTCTTCGCTTTTCTTTTTCTTTTAGAAAAACTATGCATCTGAATCCTTTTTAGTGCCAAGCCAGCTGAAGGCAAATAGAAACAAGAAGAATCATACGGCACCTTATAAGTAAAAAATGGGGTCTGCATAATTACATTTTCTATTTATTTATCTACTTTTTTTCAAGTTAAAACTTTCATATTTATCTTACGACACTTTTAGTCCAATAAAACAAATGAAATAAACAGCAAAGATGAAAATGTAGAAAATTGATTTGTTTACGTATTCAAAATCATATATTCATTGTGTTGTGCATCACTTTTAAATCAAACATATAACTTTTTATACATTCTGTCTGATACTCAGTTTCTTAATATGTTGAGAAATTAATGATTTAAGCCTTTCGGGGGCATACTGAAAGAAATATGTGTGTTTGAAGATCCACACAGTTGAAATCATGTGTGTGAAGTACTGACTGTTAGCTTATAAAGTCATGAAAAGTGGCACAGTGTATTTGCTTTGTTCTAATCTTCTTTTTATTTATGGCATCCAGCAATATGCTTATTTTTGTTGACTGATATGAAGATTGAACATCTTACTTTCATTCCTAATTTTCTAGGTATTTTAATCTCAGTTCTTCACATATGATCTTCTCATACCAATTGAAAACATATGCCGAGATTCAAGAACGTGCATTATTTAGGGAAAAGAGAGTAAGTTTATAATTTATTCTGTTGACATCATTCTTAAATTTTAACACAACAATTCAGATATTCAGGCCTCAATCCACTCTTTATCACCTTGATCAATAAATGGGCTATTCCCGCAACCTTCAATTCCCCCTGTATAAGTCTTAAGTTGAAGATAAAGGAGTAAGAATTTGTTCAACCAACATTTTAGAGCAATGTTCATTTGTTTTATTTTATTGTTCTACTGTCAATGCTTTCACATCATACTTTTCCTTAGAGTTAATTTTGTAGATTGTGAACTTTTCATGAGCCCTTGACATTCTTATCGAGCAACCAAAATTAAGATCTTGAACACCATTATATTCTTTTGTTGATTTTGTTCATTTGTAGTGTAATTTTAACTAGCTATTTGTAGTTGGACGGAAAAAAAGGTTTTGTTCCAACTTAAACCAAAAAGTAGATAGTTGGATCAACTTTGCACGCATTGAGCACGATTCAAAAATAGTATTAATAAGACCAAATACCACCTACCTGATAACCCATCTCCAGAAGAGAAGCTAATGTTAACCGGAATGTTTGGCCTTTGTTGAATGACACGAAATTCCTGACATTCTCTAGAAGGAAATATTTCGGCCGGAAGTAGTCAGCAAATGACAAGAAAGCCAGAATCATTTCACACTGGACTTTACTCCAAGTACTCTTGTTGAATCTATTCATCCCAGAAAAACCCTGGGGAAAAAAAGAAAAAGCAACATATAAATTCTTGTGAACTTCAAAATCAAAACCCAAAAAGCAGGGAACATATTTCCAAAGATTTATGCATGTACCTGGCATGGTGGTCCTCCATTTATAAAATCTACCTGGCCAGGACGAGGTAAATCGTTGATCACCTTCTCATCAAGTTTTTTAGCCTCCTCAGACGCTTCAGGGGTAGATATGCAGTCATCATCATCACCACAGGCTGACATGATCGCACTGCACAAGACACTTCAATTAACTCTAAAAGGAATAGGATGTCTAAAAAGCATTTAAACCCAAATTTAGCATCAGCACAGGAATACAACCACTGTTCTACAATCCATACCATTTGAAATAACAATTAAACTTTCGGAGCTTAAATTGGCTTTAAAAATAAGCAACAAGCTTGTGTAATAGTGCTACATAACAAATATTAACAAATGAGATAGAGAAGGAAAAAGTTCAAGAGACAAGCACATGGAAATTCCCAAAAGGGAAAGTGGCAAAATGCTGGGTATCAACAAGATTATCAGGGTAATGTTTTCTACAGTTCAATAGGAACATACCTGAGAAACACGTTGCAGTTATTAACAAACACCAAAGATTCTGGATGATTCAGCTTGAAAGCATCACCAGCAGGCTCTTCATATTCAATAGCCCATTTGGTCCGCGTCACACCTGCAGGAAGTTGTCAGCAGAAACAATCAGCAATAACAATCATCTCGTATAAACAGTCATGAATTGACAAGTACAACAAACTACACAGGGTTTTTTTTTTTATCCGCCGGAATCAGCCTGTCCATGCACTCCCGTGCATGGGGGGAAGGCTGCCTACATCTAGATGCCCTCTGACCTCATGTTAGCAGGATTATACCAAAGGTATTATGTTGTCATTGTTGTAAAAAACACATATATATGTATATATATATATATATATATACATATATACATATACATATACATATATATATATATATATATATATATACACACATCCAGATTACCTGATTGCTCCAAGCCTTCAGACAAGCCACCACAGCCAGCAAATATATCCAGAGTGGCCAACTGCCTCTTCAGAGATTCTTGTTTTTGTTTGACAGTATCGTCATCCTCACCTTCTTTGCCCTTGCCCTTCCTCTTCCGAGCCACTGATTCATCAATTGATTTGTCTTTCGAGGAACTGAGCTTGACACTACCCGGTAGCTGCAGGAGCAAATAGATAGTCAGAAATAGATGATGATATGGCAACCTCTAACAACCAGTGAACCATACAAACCAATACGTTAGTCAAATGAATGAAGTGAGTTGTGAGAATAAAAGGGAAGCAACCTGCTTGATAGCTCCACTATCAGGATCATAAAGATGTTCACAGAAGAAGATATGCTCATAAACAGCAGGATAACGCAAGGGTGGCAGCTCATGCTTTCTTCTGACTTCACACTTCCCTTGGACGGCACCCAATGTCAGCAAATGCGTTTGCTCACTGAAGTAAACCTGCAAATTAATCCTAAGCAAATTAGTAACTATTAAATGACTGTAAAAATCACTAAATTTGGACAAAGATAGGATACTGATTTCATGTTGTGCAATAGTTCACCATGCTAGTGGTGCAGTTACACAAGCAACAAGCAGACTTATTGTAGATGCTAATGATCCAATCTACTGCTGGAAATAAAGTTCCTTTTTCAACACAGAGACGTGCCCTTGGCAAGGTTCAATCTCAGAAGCTACATCATAGAATTTATCACATTTTACCTCACGGATATCGGAACGATATGCTTTCTCTGCCGAGATATCCTCGGGTCTGAAATATCTTCGGGCTTTCAATTTTATGGAATCAGGATCAGATTTTTTGGATGCCTTGGGCATCTCTATTTCCATGAGCTGGCATATCACATATGGTTTTAAACCCACGCTCCTTCCACCCTTGAAAGTTTCATTCTCCTTCTCACATTTGACAATATTACAAGGAACTACGTAGAAGAAATCATCAATATTGTACTCAACTCCTTGATACACAAAACCAGTCTTGGATGAATTCACTTTCAGAGCTTTCTTCTCCTTCTCCGCTTCTTCAAATTTGCAGCCACAACAGATTCCATTTCCTACTCCCATTGAGTTGTTCGATAGTGAAAAGAATGCACCTTCACTGGGCTGGTACAAGCTTTTGCAGTAATACTCTAAAGGTAATCCCTGGCTTTTCCTCTCCTCTGCCTTTGCTCGGTCAACTTTATCAGCAATGGCGTTGGCCTTGCGATGCTCATATCCCCATGGCATCTGGCGAATTTCAACCACTACACTTTGTTTAACATCCTCCAACTCAAAGTCGAGGCAATTATTCGTCAGGAACAACTCCCTTTCATTGGCAGCATTGCCTAGAACCGTTTGAGATCCTCTCAGCATCAACCGCCCATGAGCCATTTTTGTTCCACCTGACTTTTCAAACATGTATTCTATGAAATAGATAGGAAGCTCTTCATGTTCACTTGTCTCAACAAGGACGCAACCCCCAACCACAATCGAATCTCCACGAACATTGGCCTGCTTGTAACAATATTCATCAGAACTGGCCTTCTGTATTGCCTCTCCTTCCCATTTAATATTCTCAGATGCCTTGGGTGGTTTCTTTTGCCTGCTTGCTTTGCAAATTTTGTTAGATTTCTCAACTGAAATTTTTTCTTCTTTCTCCTCCTCAAGTTCTTCTTGATCATCTTCTTCCTCCTCCTCAACTTCTTCTTCTTTAACTTCACCAATAGCTTCCTCCTTTGATTCCTCGGGAGAATAATTCGAGTAAAATTCTCCCCATATTCTGTTAATCAATCTCGTAGTCGTGGCAGGCATCAATTTCTTCTTTGCAACAGGGGCCATCTTCGCCATAGGATTCATGTTTGCTCCTTTCCTCATCACAGACTTTTTCTTCACTAACCACTTGGTGTGATGCCTTGTCAGCATTTTATCCTTGAGTCCAATTACAAAAGCACAGTTGTTGATGGTCCGATCAGGATATTCTGCAAATTGTTGCAGTAAAATCTGACCATGAACTACTGCATACCTTTCCACCACTGCTGGGTTTGATGATATAAATGCAGGATTGTCCTTTTCAAATTCTGCTACTCTCTTTATAATTTCTCCAAAGGATAAACGAGCCACACGGCTCTGCTCCTTCAACAGAGTAATAATACCAACTCCAAGCTTTGCTGTTTTTAGGACTGTTTCATACCAAGGTGCATATTGTTTTGATGGCTTTCCAAGTCTGTACCTGCAGAGATAAGAGGGCAAAAGCGTTAGCATTTATAACGAGACAATGAAAAAGAACTGGGCCATCATACCAAAAGAGGTGAATTAGCTACCAGGATAATCTAGTTACATGTATAAAGCCCAACAAGGCAACAACATAACAGACATACTTAAAACTTGAAAGTCAAAGCTAGAAGTAGCAATATGTAGACTTTGCTTCACAGCAGTGCAAGTGTGCAACAGACCAAATTCAAGTAGATACTTGTCAATAAGAAACATAAATATGTGTGCATTGTAATAATTTATTCTTGAAACTAATAAGTATATCATGATCATGGACCTGTGACAAGTGGAAATAACATGCAAAACTTAAACTGCTTTGACCTTCCTTTACGTCAATTTTCAAGGAAGGAAACTTAAAATATCAAAAGTAAGAAAATCCAAGCCATAAATGGAGATATTACCAGGCCACATCTGTTCGGATGGATATAAATACCATGGAAGCGCCGACCTCAATCACCCATTCCTTTATAGCACTTAAATAAATTGGAATTCCATCTGCATCCTGTGCCGCTGAAGAAGCAGAAGAAGATTGATTGTCGGCATCAAGGTAAAATCCGCTTCCATCATCATCTGTCATGATTCCCGACCCAAAAATCGTGACATCTATATCATCACAAGGCTTCATCGGGAGAAGTTCCAAGGAAACCAACCGAGAGTCAGAGTTATATAGTGTCCAGTTATGAAGCATGCTTCTGGGTAGCTGGTCTGGATCAGTGATATCCATGTCATTGTCGTAGATGATGTACTCATCAGTTTCTTCCTTGTCAGGTTTGTAATAAGCCGGCAGAGGATAGTCCACTGCAATCTCATCTTCATTTATCTTGATATAGTACTTGTTCGAAGCAGCCTGATTCCTGCCTTTCCTTTGATTCATGGACTGCCACTGCTCTTCCTCCTGCAACAGCCTGGCCAGCTTTGCATCCTCATCTTCTTCTGATGCATGCATGGATGAGTCTGAACCATTTTTCAGTTCTCCATTCCCAATTTTCAGAGCTCCACCAGAAGCCAATTCTGTGGGTGGTAGAGTTACTGGGCCATATTCCATATACTTCTTACTTTCATCACGAAGGGCAACAAGCACAGGCAGGTCGCTGAACTTTAGATCATTTTTCTTAGAGGTAGTATCCAACCCAATTAGCTGGTTGTAAATGAATTCACCCCTTGAAATGATGAACTCTTTTATTGATGCACCTTGTGGGAAGTTTTTACTGCCACTCATGGATCGGACTAAAGCAGCAATCAGTTCATCTAGCGTCAGATCAGGATCGCCTCCAGAAGACCTCGACAGTTTCTTGTACACTTCAATGCATGCACGTGCCTTTTCATAGAAAAGTCCATATATTTTCTTGTAAGAGCCACTCGGCTTCATACAGTCATAATCAGCTAGATCTGTGGATATCCAAATGGTCGGAGCCCCATCTTCATAACCAGAAATATCCCATGTTTCAATCCGACCAAATCCTTCACATCTTACTCCCTTATCTTTAGCAGCATCACCAGTAGGCTCCAATGGTAAGACTACTCCCGTAATAAATAAATCAGTAACTTCCAGCATTTCCACAGGTTGGGGTTTACCATCTTCATCGTGAAAAATGAAATCCGTGAGGCGTCGATTGGGTCTAGGATCATCGTGACCAGTGGTCAGCCCAAGTGCAGCTATTTCACTTTCAACAGTGGGCTCCCTTTTGGTATCTACCAGATGGTCTTTCTCAGATAGACGGACTGCCTTTTCCTTAAAGTCTGAGCATGCTGCAGCACGCTTGGGCATTCTGCGAGAGGCCGTACCATTTTCTCCATTGGCATCATCTCTTTCCCTCTTTTTCTGTTTTCCCTTAGGGACAACTTTACTTGTTGGCCCATTGGCTTTACCATCATCAGATGCCACAACTTTGGCTTTCCCTCCCATTCCTAAACAATTAAGTAAACCACATCAATTAACCAACGTTCATCTAAAAAGTAAGTAGTCTAATCCAACAAGCTAAATACATTAAAATTTGCAACGCTTGGGCATTCTGCGAGAGGCCGTACCATTTTCTCCATTGGCATCATCTCTTTCCCTCTTTTTCTGTTTTCCCTTAGGGACAACTTTACTTGTTGGCCCATTGGCTTTAGCATCATCAGATGCCACAACTTTGGCTTTTCCTCCCATTCCTAAACAATTAAGTAAACCGCAACAATTAACCAACATTCATCTAAAAAGTAAGTACTCTAATCCAACAAGCTAAAGATGTTAGAATTAGCAAGGAGTGGTCTTTGATAGAGGGAAGCAGTAGCAAATCCAGAACTTAAATAAAGCAGGGTCAAGGTCAAATTTAGAAAAATCATTATGGTCAAATCAGAAGATTTACGATATTTTAGTGAAAAAAGGAGGGAAATCAAGTGGAAAAACGCTATTAAAGAGAATTGTAAAAAGGGAAAAGAATCAAGATCAAATAAGATTTACAATATTTACAACTTAACATATGAATAAGATTTTATCATATGAATAAGATTTGAACATTATAACCCAGTTTTTTATTTGGTTCGTTTAAGCTAGTGAATACAGTTCAGGAAACATATTTAGAGACCTGTGAACCTTCCA
This sequence comes from Portulaca oleracea, assembly GCA_029582165.1. Classification (NCBI taxonomy): domain Eukaryota; kingdom Viridiplantae; phylum Streptophyta; class Magnoliopsida; order Caryophyllales; family Portulacaceae; genus Portulaca; species Portulaca oleracea. The sequence continues at coordinate 9,576,285 of CM055868.1, forward strand.
CTGAATTCTCCTGATAGAGCATTCACTATGACAACTTTGCTACAATATTAGTCGCAGACCTCAAAAAACACATAGAGCAGAATAGATCAGATGAGTAATGATATATAATGCTAATATGCAAGCAACAAGTACCAAAAGCACCATTAGATGTTTCAAAAATGTATTCAACAAATAACCAAAATCCTGTAGATCACTTTAAAAGGATTTACATCTAAAAATCATGTAAAGCTTCCTAAGATGAAGCAAATACTGATCAAAGCTATTGATAGATTAATTCAAGAGAGTACCCACAATTCAAGCAGATGAAAATATCACTATTCACAATTTGCTGATAAATACGAAAAAACCCAAAATGTTCGACTTTCCTTTGTTTCTTCCGTTACAACAAGGATCAATCAGGAACAGATCCAGAATTTCAACCCCATAGTGGCAGAGGTTACTCCATGGTGGACCCAGGAGTTAAAATTCACAACAAATGGTTAAGAATAATACACCCATGACCAAAATCTTGAGTAAAGTCATGAGCAAACAAGTAAATCATCAAACCCTAACCATTTGATTAGCAGTAAATTCACAAAATCGAAAACGAACACCAAAAGAATCATGCAAAATACAGTGAGATTTAGAAGTAGAAGAGGAAAAGAATTACAAACCCAATTCAGCAAAGAAGCGAGTTGATGGGGCAGAGCGATTTTCGCAGAAATAGAGTGAGACAGACGGGGAGCCTGAAGTAGGGGTGTGCAAATGAAGAATTAGGGTTTCGATTTGAGTTTGTCTTTAAGGCCTCATTTGGAGGGAAACACAAATTTTCCGAAAACTTTTGGAGGGATTCAAGTCTTTCAGACTGTTTTTGGCGGGTTTGGATTTTTTTTTTTATTTTTTTTTTACAGGATGGGTGAGGGAATTATCAAGGGTTAGGGTTTCGATTTCAGCTTCGAAAATCCCACTATATGTCAGCGTTTCGTCAATTTTTTTCCTTTTTTTTACTGAAAAACAAGGCACACTTAATTATTTTTCTTTTCCCAAAGGGAGTCAACTTTTTTTTAAAAGACAAATGTTAATATAAATAATGTAAAAAAATAAAAAGAAAAGAAAAAAATATGGTGGAAGCATAAAAATGATTTTTTAATCAAAAGTAAGGAATGCAATTATCAACTATTCTATTTGTACAGAATTCGGGACACATAATTTGCGCAAACGTCGTCTATCATCCTTACTACACTTTTCTTTAAAAAAGAAAAAGAAACTTATCTTTTACAAATTAAATAGAATCACTCAATCATGGCCGATGAAAAAGTTCCATGTTCTATGTCAGGTAATCCTTAATGTTCATCTTTCTTATCGAATGGGACTCTCTTCAATTTAGAAGTCTGTCTTCTCCGGCTTACAAAGACCATTCTTTTACCAAATTGACTGACTAATGTTCATATTATCTGGTGAAGGTTCACAACTTAGAATTTTTCCCCTCTATTGGAAGCTAGCTAGAAGATTAGCCATCTTTTGCAACCTTTTCACAACTAAAAGATATTTTTAGAGTTCATCTGGGAGAAAATGCATCTTTTTTTGTGGAATAAAAAGATACTTTACAGTTCATATGAGATTCTAGGTTAAGTTCTAATGCTTTTTGCAAATTTGAATTCATAGTTGCTCCATTGTTTGGATTTGGTCAAATTTTCCATTATCTGCCTATACGATTCTATTGTGAAAAATGTTGCAGCTTTTAAGATAAAATCAAGAATTAGGATTAAAACTGGAGTGAAAACTCACAATTTCTCTCTCTTGTTTTTTGTAAAATCGAAAACACAGCATGGAGCAAATTGATATGCCATGGAAACTAGGAGCAACTATCAATTTTATCACTGTTGAAGTTTCTTTCTTTTTTCAATTAATATATTCTGCAATATAGTTTACTATAAAGAGAAATGTTGACGTGTAGAGTTTGTGTATTTTTTTTTGTGACTCAAATTTATGTACGAATAGACTTACTAATACAATTATATAGCTCCTTTTTTTATAATTAAAAGTCTTTTGACCTAAATTTATTCACTCAAAATAAAGTGTCAAATAGCACTACAAAGAACTCAACCCAACATTGAAAATCGTTTAGGCAAATGCACAAAAACATCTCATTACATTGTCGTCGCCATTGGGACCATTGCTAAAATATGAAAAACGAAAGAACTATACCCAACACACCCGCATACAATGCTCTAAAGTTTTGAATTTTCCATCTTGGTCTCTACCCCTTGTGTATTGCCCATCTAGTTTATTCCATTTAGAACCGTTGCCCCATAGCACATATTATCAATTGGACTTTAGTTGAAAATAGGCATAGTACCGAACAACAAAAAGGACCCTAGTCATTGTCTTGCATGCAGCAAAAGCACGACATAACAACATATATTCCAGCTTATTGCACATATGTCTTCTTTCTTGTCCTTTTCATGTGTTGTCCCTCTCGATCCTTCAATAAAATTGTACAAAGTAACGGAGATAAACATTGGCCTTCATTCTCTCTTTTTGTTTATCTTTTGCCTCATCATCTATCATACTGCTCCTTCATTATTCCTTGAGCCAAAATGTTGACCCATTCCTTTTGAGTCTCGTGTATATTTACTGAGCACCTGCCCAAAGCTGCATGCCAACTTTGACGGCAACCCTTTATGCAAGCATATAACTCATAATGAAAAATGTACTCAGAAGTGAAATATTAGCATATGAATTCATACATCATAATATATCCCTAGGATACTAAAGTTACATAAATATGTACAGCGAAGTACGTTTTTTTTTTTTGTATGTGATTTACATCAACTATATTATATCACACCTACATGTTATCAATGGTATTGGCTTACATATTTCCTAATATACCTCACACCAATTGTCTCCATTACTGCAATAAGAAGGTAGGAGTGGCAGGTAAATGTTAGTAAATCTAAATGAATTAATGAAAGACACGATAGATGGGTTGAGAACGACGGACACCGAACATTTGGTTCAACAAACCCGAGCCCATGAATGTCAAAATTCTGAGAGTATGTGTAAGAGTTATAAGGACCCATGTATGGGTTTGAATGTCACGGTAAACCAAATGTCATTTTCACTTTCATCGTGAACTTCCTCTTCAACTTATTAAGAAAATCTTGTAATTTTGAGATTGAATGAAATGCTGATTTTAATAGTGGGTGGTGTAGTGTCTCCAAACTGGCTTGAACCAGACATATGCGTGCTTAGAGAAGTTTTTCTCCCACATGTTATGTTTTTCTATTGACTCTGATCTCCATGTTTTCTTGTCTATTGTGTTTAATGGGTTCCATGAAACAGAATATCAAACTTGAGGATATATGTTTCCAACTAGGATTCTCTGTTCTTTAGAAAAGATTCACTCCAAATTTCCAAAATATGTCAGACCCATTTAGAAAAGAGTCATCAAAATAAAAATAAAAAAAACCAATCCAATGTTTCCCAAAAAAAAACGAAAATAATAAAAAGGTTATCTTAACAACTCATTCTATGAGTAATCATAGAGTGATGGTCACAATGGAGGTTAGGGAGCAATTTAGGCAATCGTGAGACAACAACCATTCGACAACCAAAGGCTAGCAACTTTTGAAGTTCCCTCCATGGCTGCAGGTGAGAAGGTATCTCGATGGAAAAATATTTGATATACAGAGGAGAGAATCGATATATTGTCAGCTAAAGAGGGAGGGATTGAGAGGGTACAATATATCATTGATATAAACTTGAAGAGAGGAAGTTACCTGGGAGTTACCGACGATTTTGCCATTCATCTTAGCCAGTTAACATATGTGTATGTTGACGGGATGCAATCAGGATGCAAGATTCAAAGCTAGGAAGAATTATAGGGTAGGTCATTCTACAACTTATAATATAGATATTGCAGAAAAAAGTTTATGGTTAATCGCATGGTGTATGGGTAATTAACACATGACATTTTCTCTTGATAGCAGGGTTCGCACATAGTCAAATCCAAGTTCATTTATTATTTTTCCCGCTTGCTTTTCGTCGCCCCCCTTTTTACTATTGTCGGTCACCTTTCGCATAATATTTCCAATCACTGCCCTTGAACCTCATAACTTCACTCTTCACCTTCTCTCTAGTTTATCTCTCTAGAAAATGCTCTCAACCAATGACCACCACAAACCACCCACATACCGGGATTGAATCGACGAATTTGAGGTATGTTTCGAATTTGTGTTTTGAATTTGTGGTTTTATGTTTTGTAATTTTTAAATTTGAAGAAAAACGAAAAAAAATAAAAAAAAAAGGTCCGGGACGGCAGCCGTGGCTGAATTTTTTTAAATTTTTTTTCGTTTTTTAAACAATAAATTAAAATTAAATATTATTTTTATTAATATTATTATTGTTATTATTAAATATGATAATTATTAATATTGTTATTATTAATATTATTGTTAATCATGTGTTAATATGATAATTATTAGTGATTAATTGTATTATTATTACTAATATTGTTTTATGAAAATTAGATTAATATTAATATTGTTAATATTAATATTATTGTTATTATTAAATATGATAATTATTAATATTGTTATTATTAATATCATTGTTAATCATGTGTTAATATGATAATTATTAGTGATTAATTGTATTATTATTATTAATATTGTGTTATAAAAATTAGATTAATATTAATATTGTTAATATTAATATTATTGTTAAGCATGTGTTAATATGACAAGTATTAGTGATTAATATTAGTGATTCGTTGTTAATATTTGATGCGTTAATATTAGTGATTAAGCATGTGTTAATATTAGTGATTAATTGTGTTAGGAAAAATTGTAATTGTGATGTAGGATTAAGTTTAGGGTTTAGCGTATATATTCCGAATAGTTTATATGTAGTTGTGTTAAAAGGATATTGAGTTTGGATGATTTTAGTTGTTATTAGTAAGTGAGTTGGCGTATAAAGTTGGTATGGGTAATTTTTATTCATAATCCAACTTAATTGTTAACTTATGTACTCGTAACTCCAAATGAAGACATAAATTATATAAATAGTTACGTCACATCCATTTAATAACTTATGTACTCAACAACTAGTTGATACGTAAGTAAATAGGTTATTTGTGATGGTAGTTTAGGATAACAATTATGTTAATGTATAGTTATAGTATGTTAGTTGGATGCGTCATAAAAAGAGGTTGAGTTTTGGGTTATGTTAGTGTTCAAAGAGAGTGTGTGTTGTAACCTGTTAATGTATAGCTGAGAAGGTTAACCAATGCCCCGCATCGACTCTCGTTTATTTGTTTGGTTCCCAAAAAGTAGCGCCTTGTCGTGATGAAATTGCGAGAGTCTGATGCTCTGGGAGTTAGAAGCGTCTCATATTCGGTACAATGCAATGTTTCTATTGTGCAGCCTGGTGGGCAATAAGACAAGGCGAATCTGAAAGAGAAGCTAGTAGTGAAGGGTCTGGTACAAATCGTGTTGGGCTTTCTTGCATGTAAGATTCATAGGTCCATCAAAGCATTGAACGATGCTGCAAATTCAATGCTTTGATGGACCTGTGAATCTTACATGCAAGAAAGCCCAACACGATTACATGATTTGTATTAGACCCTTCACTACTAGATTCGCTTTCAGATCCACCTTGTCTTGTTGCCCACCAGGCTGCACAATAGAAACATTGCGTTGTACCGAATCTGAGACGCTTCTAACTCCCAGCAATGACCTCACGCATTTCATCTGGCGGCGATGCGTTACTGGGAACCAAACAAATAAGCGGAGAGTCAATTGGTGATGAAAGTCTTTTTCAGCCATAGATTAACAGTTAACCAACACACTCTCCTTGGACAATAACAGGATCCTCTTGCCTCGTGACACGACTTAGTTAACCAACACACGGTAACCCATTTGCGCATATTCTTGCGGTTAAAATGATTATTATGTTATATATGTCTTCATTTTGCAGGTGATCTAATATGGTAGGGAAGGGCAAGGGTCGAGGGTTTCTGGAACGGGCGAATCGACTTGTGAGTGGTTGGAGGGGGGTGAGTCTGGGGACCCCCACAGACGCAATGTGACTGCGTCAACTCGTCGTGCTGGTCGTGGTACGGATGCAGGTGATGCAGCGGGCGGCCAGCCCGAGGACACGGGGAGTCAAACAACGCGAGATTTCGTTGACCATCTCAACCAAGCCATGGATGAGTCAACCGGCACTGAAACATCGGGGACGATGAGACAGGGGAGCCCAAGATGCAGATGATCCCGACTTCAGTCGCGCCACCTAGTGGGCCAGTTTCCAGGCCAACAGGTGTCATGTCGATGAGGGATGCAGCGGGGAAGTTTGCCCCGGTCGGCGAGTGGCGGGGAAAGCGATTACGCTGCGGTGATGTTGGGTCCAGATGCGAATGCTCCGAAGAGGAGGCGGAGCGGCGACAACTCCTGGAAGATTGATGGTAACGTGCCCGGGGGACCTGCAATTCCCTCAGTTATACCGAGCTTTGGAGGTCACATTGCTCGGGTAATATGGGAGGGTCGCGAGCGTTCACCCCATGTTGTTCTTGATTGTGTCACGAAGAAGAATGCGTTGAGGGAATTGAGGTCAGTACAGTCCATGATGGATCCCGCATGTCAGGCTACACTGGGAAGGATCCAAATAACCAATTTGACGGAGTTGATGTACGACCACATCGACATGACGTTGATCTCGGCGTCGTTGAGAGGTGGCAACCCGACACAAACACATTTCACCTTCCCTTCGGTGAAATGACGATCATGTTGCATGATGTGCAACATATATTGGGTATTGCAGTTGATGGCCTGATGCCTGAAGGACTTCCTCGGGAAGTGGTTAACGATGCGTGCGTGATTTTTGGAAAAGGAATGGCGGAGCTGAAGGCCGATAACATTTATGATAAGGGTGCCATAGCTGACTCCCATTTGAGGTCGATTAGTTTATCGACCAGTTGTCCCATTCCCCATAGGATAAGGGCGTGGTTGTTGAGCATGTTGGGAAACACTATCTTCGTGGACAAATCGAGGGATAGAATTAGGCCGCATCTGTGGCCTAGCATTGACGTTATCATTGATCGCATTGCTTGGGGTACGGTGACCTTGGCGTTCCTTTTCCGGCAGTTAGGGATGGCGAGCAGGGCCGGGACAGCCAAGATGGCCGGGTGTTTGACCCTTTTGCAGGCCTGGATCTACGAGTACTTTCCTGATTTTAGGCCACACGCGGAGCAACCGGTTAATGGGCCTCGCGCGAGCAGGTGGTTCCCATCCGCCGGTAGAGTTGATCTGGCGCCTCACGGCGATTGAGGGCCTCCTTGGATGCGTTGATGCCGGATCGTGTGATTTGGGCCCCGTACGGTCCTGCCCTGTACAAGTCATGCAGCAGGACGTTGTACAAGGGCGGCATTCGTGCATACGACATAACTGAGCTGTACATGCCCGATCGCGTCGTCCGTCACTTAGGGCACCTACAACATATCCCACGCAGATTGTCGGTACCGAAGAGCGCTGACGGCGAAGGGCCCCTACAAAGTGGAATTTGTGGATGCCAACGTCAGCGCTGACTGGGCGGGGTTTCCGATATACAACAAAATGTCAGTGAGTGATGTGCCCTGCACGAAACATGTGCCGTGGGAAGCGGATGTCGCTTACAACAATTGGTTTGCGGCACATTCACACAAATTTTTGATAAACAACGCCTCTGCCAGCCAATCGACAGTCGATGATCAACCGTCGCCCGAACAGGTACCCTAAACCCCTCAACATAATTTAATATTTTGTTTAACCGATTTGTTTAGGATGGTTGATATCATGTTTGATCTAACTTCTTTATTTTGTGTTTTATTTTTTATGAAAGTGGTCCTATATCTATGTCGTACTATTGGAGCGAGGGAGGCATCCACCCCAACCGGACGAAGAGACAGTGCCAGTGAGTCGTGGGTGGTATGATGAGATGGTCAACTTATACGGGCGTTGGTGCCGTCAGATGCATATCGAGGTCCCCGAGCAGTAAGATGATGAGCAGGAGCAGTAGAGTGTGTTTTTCAATTTCGTTGTTTTTAATGTACCCTAAATTATGTGTTAATTTGTGTTGAACTGATTAACTGATTTTGTGTTGTGTTTACTAATTGACCTGATTTTGTATTAATTTGTGTTAATTTGTGTTAATTTGTGTTATGTTTTACAATTTCCAATTTACTGCATGAGTTTCGATATAAATATAATTAGCAATTCATAAATACACAAGGGTACAACTACAACCATCATTGGCGTTGAGCGGCCCTAATAGCCTGCCATCTATCAATACGAGCCTGGAAAGGCTCATCCCAACCTTGAACAGTTACGTCTCTAGCTGCTTGCCATCCAATATGAATCGGCGGTAGAGGACAGTCATCCCGTAAATGGATAAGCATGAAGTGGTTGTTGTATCGCACAATTCCCTGAACTTTCGCAGGTGCCGTACGTCTAGGCCCTCTTCGTATGGGTAATATTGATATGTATAGCTCAACTATCTGCGATCGTGGACCAGGAGGTGTTGACAAGAAGATCCACATAATATTCGTCACTGTCGCAGCTGGAAATAAATCATTTAGAGCCGACATCCAATGTTCATACGGGGCTGGCCCATCCAAGTGGTCTTGTATCATTTTGAAGGATTCAAGGAACACCTCCTTGCTGTTAAAAAACGCATTAACATATGCATTTTTACTCGCCTGCAGCTCAGTGCTCATTGACCACCTAGCAGTTGCCCACAAATTCTCATCCCCGTAACCTGCCTCGGCTACGCATCTGAACCCATAGTTGCCATCAGCGCCAACATCCGTCCATCCAACAACGTATGGCATAATGAAATGTGGCAAAGCATCCTCGAACGTGAACGGATCTTGACACATCCGGTTGATACCTGCACATTAGATTATCTTAAGTTATAAACAACAATATATAGTCATTTTGAAAACCCTAAACATCGGCTATAAAGATTAAGATATGCATACCTGTTGAACCCATCCCAACTGATGAAGAACTGGTTCCCTTTTTCCTCGAGGAGTTCTTTGTAGTCTTGCTACCCCAGCCCGATGTTCGTCCGTACTCAAATGCACTAGGGTTGTGTTCAGCCTCGTTTTGAGCCGAATTTCTTCTCTTTTATAGGGTAATTTGCTTGTTTTAACCCCTATTTATATTTTAGATATAATGATTTGGTGTTTTGTAGGAAAATAAGGAGTTAGAAGAAGTTTGGGCTTAATTGAAGATTTTTAGGGAATCCCGAGCTATTTCCCGAGTCAAACCAAGTCAACCCGAGCCGAGATCCAAGTCAAACTAAGTCAACCCGAGCCGAGATCCAAGTCAAACCAAGTCAACCCGAGCCGAGAGCCGAGGCGAAACCGAAGTCGGAAATTCCATATCAAGATTGGCGCAAAACAGGGGAACGGTACAAACTTAAAGGTTTGAAATACGTGTGCCTTCACCCTTTGAGTCATAACTCCTTCGTTACAACTCCGATAGCTCTGAAATTTTGGGAGCATAAAGTACACACCGAGAGCTTTCCATCGATATCTTACGGGCCTAAAACGGAGTTCGGATGAAGAAGTTATGCGCGTTTGAAGTCGGCAGGGAAAAACTGCCCAGAACGCTTGCTCGCCCGAGCCATCTGGCGCTCGCCCGAGCACAGCCAGGGCAAAAACACCAGCCAGAACGCTTGCTCGCCCGAGCCAAATGGTGGCTCGCCCGAGCCACTCTGTCTGCAGACGCGCGTGCTGCGATTTGTCCTAGGGTTTTGGGTTGTATTTTTCCTTCTTCTATAAATACCCACTTGTATTAATCTAAATTATCAATTAGCCTAGGTAGTTTTAGGAGTAGATTAGATTTAATTGCTTTCTTTAATTGTTCTTCAAGTTTTCTCCATTGTTCTTCAAGCTTTCTTAAAGTTTTCTTGCAATTGTTATTAAACTCTTCTTTCAAGCATTCTCATTGAAGTTTTACAAGCTTTCTCTCTCTCTTCCTCTCTCTCTCTCTCTCTCTCTCTCTCTCTCTCTCTCTCTCCTCTCTAATCTCCATTGTTGACTTGTTTTCCAAGCTTTCTAGTGTTAGCCACAATCAACTCCATTTTTAGTGGGGAGGAGGGTCAAGGAACTCCAATTCTACTTACTAGTGAGAAGTTGGGGGATTCTTGGTAATCCAAACCACAATTTCTTGTTTGTTCGGGGGAAATTCGAATGTAGATTGAAGGTTTATTGAAGTTTGTTCATCAAAGGTATAAATTCTTGCCCAATTTCATTGTTCATGCTAGTTCTTCATTCAAGCTTTTAATTGTTTTCCTTAATTTCATGTTTTATTTCATGCTTTTATTGCTTTCCATAATTCCATGTCTATGTTAGTTTTATTGCTTTCATTTACATAATTTACCGCATTCCGCAATTGAGAAAAAACCCCTTCCACAAACCGATTACCTCAATCAAGCCTCACACCCATCCCTGATATCGACAATCCTTACTTATAAAACCACAAAAAATACACAACCGAACAAGTTGCGTCGCGTTGATCTTGAAGTCTTTGGTCTCCCGGGGCGTGGGGGGCTTGTCCGCGGATCAAGAATATACTGACTGTCGGGATTCAACTCTCCATTGAGGACACTGTTTACGTGTCGTACAACTGCTGGATCACTCTCCCGAACCTGTTTAGCGAGTTCCTCAAATTGTTCTATTTCTGTACCTGATGGAACATCATTTGAGCAAGGAGTTTCACCATCGCCAATCACTGTCAGTTGTCTCCAAAACATATTTATCCGTGTCAGCGGAATTGGCTCTCCAGTTGCGTAAACTTCCATCATAGAACACGCGCACGGGAGGAGGTGGGTTCTCGACACCAGGTGATCGCATAAGTAGCATTCTCCTTCATACCTCATCGCCAACATCTTATTGAGCTCAAACGAAAATAGGTCCAATGCGTGATGAGATACTTTTCCGTGCAAATTCTTAAAGAAATGAGATGGACCTAAATGCCTGTGCGTGCTCCTTGACTGTTCAAGCTCCCACTTAATCTCAGTATGTTGATTCTCGAAGTGATGGTGAATCTTCGCAAACACACGATCGAAGGTGCCTCTAGAACTGCCGATATAATACTTCAGTGAAGAATGCTGGCTCTCAACTCTAGAAGTCGCTGTGTTCCCCATGTGAGGTACACCTTGGCAACAGCCCCCAACAAAGCATCCCGCTTGTCCGTCACAAACACGGATGGAATAACATCAGGATCCAACAATTCATGCACCCTCCACATCAGCCACTCATATGATTCCATCTTCTCGTCCCGCATGAACGAGTAAGCAATCTGGAAGTTGCGGTTTGTCGGTGTCACGCCTACCAGTTCACATAAAGGTCACTTTGCCTTGTTTGTCTTGTACGTTGTGTCAATGAGAATGACATTCGGGTACGTACGTAGCAACTTCAACGAGTAAGGATGACATAAAAAAACCTGATGAAGCTCGCCATCATCATCATAATCAACAAATGAGACGTACCCGCCGAGTTTCGCCATGTGCAGACATTGTCCCGCAACCGTCCTACCATCCATTTCCTCGGTGCGCATCTTTGCTCGCTCGTTGTATACTTGCTGCACGTTTATCTTAGAGGCAGGGAACCTAATCTTCAGCGACGTTTGTATCGTGGCCGGTGTGCACCACGTGTTGGTCATATCCGGACATGTTCTTTCATTTCAGAAGTTAATGGATGTACGTGACGATGCCCTTCCTCGTACACGATGAAGGCATGATTGTGCTTCCCCCGGTCACCGTCGCACACACGAACTCGCCACTCCGTTTCATTCCACGCAACAATGGCGAATTTACATTGGGACGCCTTCGTTGACGTACTCCGACGAGTCGCATCATCGAGATCATTCAATTTCCCACGATATTAACTATTTATGCATGTTTTTTATTTTTTATTTTACGTACTTTAAGCTTTAGACAATTGGACAACTGTTGCATAAAATAAAAAACATGCATAAATAGTTAATAATAGAAATATTAATGAGTAATCCAAAAAATCCACCTTTTTTACCTGAATTAAAACTACTAACTAAAGAAAATATATCAATTCTATTAGACTCAAATAAAAATCTATCAGATGAAATGATTACAGAATTACAGAAAATTCATATACAAAAAATAGATAAATTAAAAGAAAATAATTCTAATAATTATCAGTTAATTTACTTTCATGAAGATCAGTTAGATTTACTCATTTATGAAGAAGAAAGAAGAGCTTATATAAAATCTAAAGAAAATGACAGAATACGAGAACAATTAAAATTTTCGGAATATATATATGATGATAATGATTTAGATCAATTTGACACTGAATTTTGGTTTAACGACGATTTTTAGATTTTATAAATAAAAATGAGTTTTCCTAAAATAGAAGCCGAATTAGAAATTATTAAACTTGAAATAAAAGAATTAAGGTCTATAAGACAAGAAATGCAAGAAATTACAAACTGTTTTAAATTATTCTTAACTGAAATAAATTTAATGTCAAAATCAATAGAGCGTTCTTTAAAACCAAAACAAAGAAGGATATTTAATCCTATGGAAGTTAAAATGCCTGAAAAAGTATCAGCTGGAAGTGATGATGATATATTCCTCAAAAAATTTCAAGATGAAATAATAGAACAGATAAAACAACAACAAAAATTAGAAGATCAAATAAACATAGAAGAAGAGGAAAGATGAACTAAGGAAGAAGAAATTACTAGGCAATCTGAGTTTAGTGATCCATAAGAAAATAATTAATGGGTGAATACAATAAATCTATCGAAGAATTATTACAAGGATTTGAAGATTTACAAATTAATGAATTAACAAGACAAGTAAATATGAATTCTGGAGGACCAACTGGAAGTATGGGATCTTCAACACCAGCTGCTTCAAACTTTGAAAGAGGTGAATCGTCTAATCCCGATAGAAAAGAAAATACCTACGAAGCATCAAAAAGTAGAGATTTTAATTCTTCAAAGAAAAGAAAAAATTATAAAACTAAAATTAATGAAGAATTTAAACTACGAAATCCTAGAGAACAAGAACCTATACCCAATTACGGATATTTTTTGAATATAGATTGTGTTACTGATGAAAGAGAAGCCTTAAACCTATGGAAATGAGCTATATTAAACTCTTTATTAACAACTCCAGCTTATGCAGATGATGATAGAGATGTAAATACAATTTATAAATTAATGATTCACTCTTTTCAAGGAATAGTTTATGATTGGTGGAATGGAACTTCAACTGATATAAAAAATGTTATAAAAACAAACGTAATAAACAACCTAATAAATCACGGTTTAGAAGAAGGAATTCATACTATGTTAAGAGTCTTAGTTTGGCAATTTACTGGACAAGATTTACCTGAAAATGAAGAGTATAGTCAAGAAACTAAAAAAGAAGCATTATGGAAATTATTAAACCTAAGAATTTGTAACCTATGCAACTTTCAAAATTTCTTCTGCGAATTTAATAAATACTATTATAAAATATATGATTCAAGAACAAATCAAGACTATTATATTCACTTTTATTAAATAAGTTTCCTTATCCCTGGAATAATTATTTTTCTGAAAAATTTGAAGAAACTTTAACAACCTCTTCTGGATATATAAGATCAGTAACAGTCGTTCAAACTATAGTAACAAGAGAAATAAATCGTATGTGTTTACAAGAAAATAGGAGAAAACAAGTAAAACAAGTAACATTATGTTGTGAAGAAATAAAAGAACCTGGACAATATGGATGTGAAAATTATCCAAAATTCAAAATCAAAAGAAAAGAAAAATCTTAAAAGAAATAAAAATAAATCATTTAATAATAAGTTTTCTAAAAAGAAAAGTAGAAAAATAAAAGATTCAAAGAACAACTCACAGAAAAATAGTAAGCATATTAGATATGAAAATTTTTCACAAAATAAGGCAAAACCTGAAAATAGATATTATAAAAGAAATAAAAAACCTACTTCCTGTCAATGTTGGAAATTTGGAGAAATAGGCCATAAGTCTATAGATTGTAATAAGAGAAAAACGAACATAGTTAAATTATTTAATGAAGAATTTGAAGAAATTAAAGATGAACTCTACCTAATTCAGATTGAAGAAGGTGAAGAACTTACTAGTTGCTATGAATCAATAGAAGAAGAGATTAATACTTCTAGTGAAATTGAAGATAGTACAGAGTCTGAGGATGAGTACTGAAGAAAATATTATCCATCAAGAAGAACAGGAAAATAATGAAAATTATACTGGACTAATTACCTTTAATCAACATTTATATGAAAAAATTATAACTAAAGAATTATCTTTAAAAGATCCTAGAACACTTAAGAAAAAGATGGATGATTTTCTTCATAGAAAGATAGTTCGCCATTATAAATTATATACAACAGAATAACCTGTATATGTTCAACATTTACAAGGAAATATAAGACTATGATTAATGAACCAAAATATAATCGAAATTTTTTTAAGTGAAATACCATCAAAAGATAGAGACTTAATTAAATATGTACATTTACATGGAATTCAAATAGCTGTGAATGCATGTTTTAAAGAAGGTATTAATTCACCTATAATATTATCCCTTCATGATCAACGATTTCATAACATTCAAAACAGTCATTTAGGAACTTTACAAGGAAATTTAGTTTATAAAAAACTTATTTTCGAATGTTACCCGAATTATTATGTTACTCTCCGTAGTAAAGACCTGGAAGATACTTTGAATCTACAATTTAAACTCCTTACAGATATAGGACTTAAGCCAGGAAATGATGCACTAGCATTTTATTATAGAGGTTTATATATACTTTCAAATACAAATTTCCCTATAAAAGATAAAAATCAAAGAGAAAAAATTAAAATAGATCCTTTATTCTCTACAATAAGCTCAGTAATAACACCTCAAGCATAAGAAGCACGAATACCTGCATTAACAGAATTTAAATTGGTCAATGAAGAAGAAACTACAATTAGCCAATTAGCTCCAAGATTATCTTTTACTGAAAAAGGATTAAAAATAGATAGTCGACCAACTACGTCCAGAACTTTTAGTATGAATTATTCTCGAAACTTAAATTTAAGATCTCTTAGTGCTGATAATAGAACATATAGAGTTAATTTAGAATATTTTGATGGACAAAAATGGATAAAAGATAAAGTAATTATAGATACAGGAGCATCACAATGTCATTGTATAACATTACCAATTTCAGTATATATAGCATCCGAATATAATTGCACCACTTATGATGGGAAAAGAAATATTTTAACTCAAAAATCAAAAATAATGATGAAAACACCTAAATCATTTTTATTAGAACAAAATTGTTATGTAGACTCAACAATAAACAATGAATATTATCATATATTATTAGGAATGACATTTTTAGATAAGTTTACTTCTTACGAAATCAAGCCCACTCATATTACCCTTATAGATGGAGAATCTAGAATTATCATTTTTAGATTATGAAACAAATAGCAATTTCAATCCTTACGTACATTGAAATAACAGTAAAAAGACTTAGATATCACAACAACTTCACTAGTAGATATTGGATCAGAAGCAACATTATTTAATCAATTACTTTTGCCACAATGGGAAACACTTCCCTCTAACAAGAAAATTAGAATTAAAGGAGTAAATTCTCCAGGAACTTATATCGAACATTATCAAACTAATGTAACAATTATATTAGGAAACAAAATTTTAAATATACCTATTGTTCTACAATATAATTCTGGATATGATATTTTACTTGGAAATGATTTTTTGAAACAATTTTCAAATTTTACACAAACTGCTTGTACAATTTCACTAACGACAAAATGTGGTCATATATTAAAGATACCTACACTAAAATACCCATACAGAGTGCGCGCGAAGCGTGGTGGACAAGGTTATGAAAAAATCTCTTTGAACACACAAATTGAAAATAAAACTCCTAAATATAAAATTAACATAATTACTAAAGAAAAAATATTAGATAAACTTAAACAGCTTTATTCTGAAAATCCATTACAGTTTTGGAAAAACCAGAACATCCTAGAGCCAAAATAGAATTAACCCAAAAAATATATATTAAGGAAAAACCAATGTTATATACAGAGGGAGATATTAAAGAATTTTCAGTCCAAATTAATGAACTTTTAGAAAAAGGATTAATAAGACCATCTAAAGGAGCTTTCTCCTCTCCAGCTTTTATGGTAATGAACGAAGCAGAACGTAGAAGAGGAAAAGCGAGAATGGTAATAAATTATAAAAAACTAAATCAATACACTAGAACAGACAATTATTTCTTACCAAATAAAGAAGTCTTAATCAATGTAGTAAAAAATAGAAAATATTTCTCGAAATTTGACTGTAAATCTGGATTTTGGCAAATAAAAATGGAAGAAAATAGTATAAAATATACTGGATTTAGTACCCCACAAGGATTTTACGAATGGATAGTTATGCCATTTGGATTAAAAAATGCCCCTAGAATATTTCAAAGAAGAATGGATGATGCTTTTAAACATCTTAATAACTTCCTAGTAGTATATGTTGATGATATCCTTATTAGTTCTAATACACTTGATGAACATAGAAAACATCTAGAAGAATTTGTTAAAGTAACTACTAAAGAAGGAATTTGTTTAAGTGAAAGAAAAGCAATTATAGAAAAAGAAAAAAATTGAATTTTTAGGATTTGAAGTAGGAATTAATGGAATAAGCCTACAACCCCACATTTCTAGGAAAATAAAAGAATTAGCTAATACCCCGATGAACTTAGAACTAAAAAACAAATTCAAGGATTTTTAGGATTATTAAATTATTGCTAGTTTATATATCCCTGATTTAGCTAAAAAGAAGAAAGATATACAAAGCCTACTTAGAAAAAATAACACTCTTGGATGGACTGAAAAACATACAGAAATAGTTAGAAAATTAAAAGAAGAATGTTTAAATTTACCCAGTCTTAGTCTACCTGAACCAGAAGACAATCTAATTTACAAACTGATGCCTCTGATAAAACTTGGGCAGCAGTATTAAAAACAGACTTAAATGAAATTTGTGGATATCATAGCGGAACATTTTCAGAACGAGAAGAAAATTATAATACAATGGAAAAAGAAATCTTAGCAATTATTAGAGGAATAACGAAATGGCGATTATTTTTGCTGCCTAAACCTTTTAAAATATTGACTGATAATCAAGCAGGAACGACTTTTGTAAAACAGAATTTAGATAATGGACCACATATGAGACAACTACATAGATGGCAACTTTATCTATCTCAATTTAATGCTACTTATGAGCATGTTGCAGGTAAAAACAATTTCATTGCAGATTATCTCACTCGCGAAAATGAGTACAAGTGAAAAAGGGAAAACCAGTATTAGTGACGAAGGCCCATTCGTTCGAGATTTTGAGAATATCATGATAGACTACAATGAATATCTCGAAGTAGTTGAAGAAAAAATTGAACATATAGAAATTGTAGTTAAAGATCTCAGAGCTGATCTTGAAAAGGCCAAAGATCTTACTACAATTTTCTACAGAACTATTGATGAGCTCAAACTGAGCTATGGGAAAGAAAATCTCGAAGAAATCAAAGTCGAACAAGTTGAACATTCATTTCGACCCTCAACAAGTCAGGGAAATGCTTCAAACCCCCTCTCCCAAGAGGAGAAAGATCAGCAACAATTAAAAGCTAGATTGCTAGCTACAAGACCAGTTATTCGAAATACTGGCATTCGAACTTTGAAAATTGTTACCGACGAATTCTATAAGAATTACCATCAAGCAACTACCGTTGCTTATAAAAAGATTGGAGAAATCCCTGAACTATTTTACAACCCTAAGCGCTCTTTGTTCCCAAGAATTATAGCTTTTAATAAAGCAAATCCCGAAGTCGTCTACCAGCTTTTTGAACATGGATATCTAAACTTACTATATCCTAGCCTAAGCCTCATTGAACTCAAGAATTTCCCGGAGAAAATCATAGAAACCATCAAAAATCACAGTAAAAACAAGAGCTATGTTAGCCTCAGAATATTTTCAGTTGCCCCTGAAAAGGATGAACATACTAATATCATATATCCTGTTATTAATCTGATCATCTTGAACAAAATCCCTTTAACAAATATCCAAGTCCAAGCCACAAAAGAAAAGCTTTTTGAAATTCCTCCATTTGACAAGTCCGGGACAAATTATAGAAGATCAACAGGAGCTTTAGCAGTCAGTTGCCAACTCGACAGACTCTGGAGAGAATGTTACAGAAATCTTTACCAAGAAGAGAAATTTATAATTGTTACCAATGATGATGGATCTTTTGGAAAACGAGATGATAAAATATTTGACTTCAGATTCCACAAACTATTCCCAAAGAACTTCCAATGGAGTACAGCTGTGAGGAAAAAGTTTGATGAACTGTACCAAAGAGAAGAAAACAAAAACCTACAGGACATATTGATGTAGTCACACGAAGGGCTGAGATCTTGCCGACAGAAATAAACGAACAAGATACTGCCATCACAAGAACTGTCGAACTACAATAATGCGCTGTGATGTAAGCGCTTATGTAATCTATTACTTTAATTCTCCTATAAATAGAGGTATGTAAGAAGGAGAAGGTAGAGTTTTCGATCGACGTTTAGTGTGTTTGCATATTTGTAAGCTTGTATTTTCTCTCAAGATGTTTTAAGAATTCCCTTTTAGGGAAAGGAAAGTATCCTTAATGAAATAATATAATCTCTTTTTCAACAATATATTAGTTCTTCATATTTATCCAAACTCAAAACAAAGTGAGTATACAAAGAGAGAAGATTAAGTCTGAAAGAGTAGGTAAATCGCGCAGAGTGGAGTGTAAGACGCGTACGAACAAGTAAGACAGATTCAACTCTCAAAGGTATAATCTCTCTTTCGTTTTAGATCGTCTATTTATGTTGAATTTTAAATTGTTGATTTAAGGTTATATAAGTTTATTGGGATTACTTATCTGAGTATCTAAACTGATAAAATTGTGAGAAACACTTAAAAAAATCACTTTTGGTTTTACCGCTTTTTCCACTAAAAAACCACTTGTTAGACCCTGTTAATATTGGTATCAGAGCAAGAAGATCTTAAAAAATGAATGAAGAACATGATAATTTTGTTTACAGAAGAACTTTAAATATGAATTTAGAAAAATTTATAATAGAAATAATATCTGGAGTGTATGCTGAAGATGGATTGTTGAAACTTATTAATTATTTATGTCAAAATAAATTTAAATGTGTTCATTTTCATGTGAAAATTTTATATTTGGCAGAAAGAATTTCTGAAATACATTATTCTAGTTTAAAGAATATTTAAACATGTTTAAAAATAAATTTCAATCGAATTCTAGATTAACAAAAGAAGGAGATTATGCTGCAGGACAAACCTTTAATTTTCCTGAACTTAAAGCATATACTACCTCCGTTTTGTTTTATCTGTCGTCTAGGGAATTGTGGCAAAAACTTTTGACCGTTAATATCTCAATTTGTATAATGATTCATCATACAAAATTGATATCATTAGATTCGTAATAAAAAATACTATTGAAAAAGTATAATATTATATTTTTCTATAAAAGTTTTGTATTAGAAATTATTGATTAAAAATTGGCACTAAAAACCGTAAATGACAGATAAAAAAGAACGGAGGGAGTAATATTCAAGAAGCTTGGAATTTTTTAAGGTCATTAAATCAAACAACTCGAAATTATAGAGAAAGTCTCCTTGAAAATCAGAAATCAAGATATTTATATTTAGTAACATTACCATCTAGTGTTCATAAGTATACTTTAGATTTAATTAAAGATCAAATAGCTTTATTAGAAAAAATTTTTGAATATACAATTTGGTTTGAACGTAACAAAAGTATAAATGAATCTACAATATATTATTACACAGATGAAGAATAAAAAATATAACATTTAATAAAATAATTTACGTATTAAAATTTAGTTTGCCGACAACGAATTAAATGCAAATATTTATATAAAAATTATTGATCAATAGCACTAAATGCAAACAGTGGAAATACTATGCAAATAGTAAATGAATTAATTGCAAATAGTAACAAACCCGTTTTCGACCCGTAACCCGAAATGACCCAAAACAACGAAAAGACCAAAATATCCAACCTGAAATGACCCGTTCAAACCCGTTTTGCCATCTCTACTTACAAACAACTTATTATAATAATATTAATTAACACAATTTTAACATAATCAACATAATAATTATAATTAACAACATTGATTACCTTAATAATAATATTATAAATAAAATTAACAATAACAATTAACATAATTGACATACTATAATAAATTAATAATAATAATAATACTTATAAACAACTTATTATAATAATATTAATTAACAAAATTTTAACATAATTAACATAACAATTATAATTAACAACATTGATTACCTTAATAATAATATTATAAATAAATAAATAAATAATATTAACATATTATACATAAATAATAATATTAACATTTTATAAATATTTTGAAAATTTTTTTAAAAAAAAAATTTCCAGAAAATTGGTCGGTGCTGCGCCTAGGATGCACGCCGACCGGCGGCGTTGCCGTGCCCAGATCTGGGCGGCGCCGCGGCGGTGCCATGCAGAACGTGCGACAACACCATGGCGATTGTCGCCACGGCGCACTGCACGCCAGATCTGAGCAACGCCGTAGGCCGTTAGGCATTGCAGGCGCACCGGCGAATTTCCGGAAATTATTATTATTTTTTTTCAAAATTAAAAGTTACAAACTAACCTCTTCCTCTTCATTTGAATTATCACCTTCTCTTGACATTTTAGGTTAAATTTCAAAAATAAATCAAAATATTAGAGAGAGAATGTTAGGGATAGTGAGGGGAGAGTGAGGGGAGAGTGAGAGGAGAGGGAAGAGAGTTGAAATATATGAAGGGCAAAAACGTCTTTTGGGTGGGCGACAATAGTAAAAAGGGGGGCGACATTAAGCAATACCCTTATTTTTTACCTTTTTTCTTCATTTTATGTATTTTTCATTATTTTAAAATTTTCAATTTAGCTCAAGAGTATGGTCGAAATTTTCAAGGTTAAAATATGCAGGAAAATAAAAAGAATAGAAAGAGCAATTTTGTTTCTTTTGTTTGGGTTTGGGAAAAAATATAGGGAAGAAAGATCTAAAAACTTCTTTCCTTTTGTTTGGAAACATGAGCCAAAAAAAAAAGAAAAAACTAAATAAAATAAATCTCTCTTCTGTGTATGTATGTAAAATTATGTGTATGTTAATACATAACTCCTCTTATCTTTATGGAAATTATTTTTAATATTTTCTTTTTTGTATAATCATTTTGATCTCCCTTCACCTCGGTTAGGGATGACGATGGGTCGGGTTTGGGGCGGCTAGAGTCGTACCCTTACCCGTACCAGATTTCAAAATCAATACCCTTATCCTTACCCATATTTAGCAGGTACTAAAAATTAACACCCTTACCCGTACCCATTGGGTATGTTGATATAACAAGTACTATTCGAGTATAAATAAAAATTAAATTATACCACGCATTTTATACGCACAAATTTACGTGGCACTGCGATTCTCGAGGAACTCTAAACTACGGGAGGACTGAGAGTCTAAGACTCGTAAATGAAAAAAGGAAGGAGGAAGGGTAGTTGGGTACTGACATTAGAATTTAGATCAAGATGAAGTGCAATATTAAAAATGATTTTCATGATTTTTTTTTTAAATTATGGGCCAAATCGTGTAACAGACCAAATTAGGCTATGGGCTAAGTCCAATTGGGTGTGGAATATGGGCCGAGGGAGTGCGAACTGTGTGGGTGCTTTAAGTGCGGGTCGGGTACCCACCAAGTCCTCCTTTATACCCGTACCCACACCCACACCCGCACCCGTACCCACATTTTTTTAAAAACATTACCCATATCAGTTTTTCCCACATTAAGTAGGAGCGAGTATCCGCGGGTACGGGTATTATTACCACCCCTAACCTTGATGATATGAATTTCTATATTCTTTCGATTTCAACATTTCGACAAACTTTTTGCGGGTACAAGTATTATTTACTATACGTCGCCCACCTTTCGCAGAATATTCTCCAACTTTTCCCTCCAACCTCATAACCTCATTCTCTACCTTCTCTCTAGTTTATCTCTCCAGAAAACTCTCTCAACCAACGACCACCAGACACTACCGTCATCCCGGGATACCGAGTGGTAACAATCGAAGAAGTTGAGGTATGTTTTGAATTATTTGATTTGAATTTTTGTTCTTCGAAAATTCGGGCTGAAAATCACAATTTTGCGGAAAAAAACGGCTGTTGCGCGTTTTTTGGGGCAAAACGCACAGTGCCGCGTGAAATTTACGGCGACAGGTTGTCGCACAGCGATCTCGGCAAGTCCGACGGTTGCGGCAAAAAACGCGCGGCAGTCGTGCCGGCGATTGCGGCGAAAATCGTGTGGCCGGTGGCCGCCGTCAAGCGCGGCAAACGCGCGGCACCGGCGGCAATTTTTTTTTAATTTATTAATATTGATAAATAATTAATAATATTGTTATTAATTATATTACTTTACATATGATTAGTTACTAATATGAATTATTATATATATGTTTATATTAATAATGTTATTGTTATTATGTTGTTAATAATAATATTAATTATTATGTGTATATTTATATTAAATTATTTTATTGTTGTTAATATTTCTATTAGTTTTCTACAAAATATTGCAATTATTATTAATATTAATAATATGTATCATTGTAAGTTTGTTATATTTTTATTAATAATAAATAATAGCATTGTTAGTAATTATTAGGGGTGTTCAACGGTTCCCCGTTTCCGTTTTCGGTGCACCGCTTCATGGTTTTTTCGTCAATTCTATTGGTAGGTGTCGCTGTAGTACGTAGCAGCTATGAAATTACAATGCATGATTGTTGTATTCTTCTTGATGTCGGAAGAATCCTTTTGTTTTTGTTTTCTTATTTTTGTTTTACGAAACTTTTTATTTTAAATATCTTCTTATTTTGATGACTCATCTGCATCTGTGTAGATATTGCCTCCAGGTGTGGGTGTCCTGTAGCCTGATTTTGACTCTTCATAAATTTCAAATTATTGAATCAGGCTACTGGATACCTACACCTGGAGGCAATATCTACACAGATGCAGATGAATCATCAAAATAAGAAGATATTTAGCAAAAAATGATGTAATTTGCAAGTATGTGACGCATGTAGTGACGTGGTGTTAAGCCTCTTCCATCTATAAATAAGGGGCAGTAATAAGTAGGAGGGGCAGGGTGTGTTTGAGAGAGTTCTTGTATGTTTGAGTGTTTAAGGTTTGTAAAAATGTTCTAAGTTCTTCCCATTTGGGAAAACAGCAATAAAATAAGTTTGTTTTTATAAATTCTAAATATCTTTATATCTTTCCAAATCTGAGAGAAGGAGAGATTGTAAAACCCCGAAAATTTCTATTAAAGTCTACCGTTAAATTTCCTGATGTGTGTTATTTTTCCGTTTAATTATATACTATTTACACGTGGAGCTTTTGGGACCGCGACTGAGGTTGTTGAAATTTTTAGAGTCTGAAAATTATCAGTTAAGAAAGTTTTGGCTACCAACTGATTTTATTGGGATCAGTTGTGGGATCCATTTTAAAAGACAATGTTATTTTTAGGAGAAAATTTTTATGAGAGGTGTTGGGAATTTTTAGTGATTGAAAAATATCAGTTGGAAAATTTTTGAGTATCGGCTAATTTTATTTGGGATCAGTTTGGAATTTATTTTGTAAGTTTTTTCTCCTATGGGATTCCCTCCCACTGCCTTGAACCCCTCAACGCACTCCCTCGGTTCTCCTCCTCTTTTTCTTTATTCTCTTCTTTTGCTTTCCTACTGCCCGACACCGCATGCAACACCCACTCCCCTTTCTCTCTCTCACACCCACTCCCTCTTTTTCTCTCTCTTTTTCTTTTTCTCTTTCCCGGTTCCCCTTTCTCTTTCTCTTTTTCTCTTTCTCTTTTTCTCTTTTTCTCTCTTTTTTCTTTCCTCTACTCCGGTCACCACCACAACCACCACACCACCACCTAGCCGCCGCCCAGTCACTGGACGTCTACCAGCCACCGCCCAGTCACCGCCAGCACCACCTCTTTGGCTTGATAGTATACACCCTAACCCTCATTTTCTCTCTCTATATATTTTGGGTTGAGTTAGAATATTTCCTATTATCATTATTATTATGTTCTATTATTTTTACTAAGTCTTATTGTTATTATTATTATTATTATTATTATTATTTGCTTATTTTATGAGTTTTTATTTATGTTATTAATATATTGCTATTTCATGTTTTAATAAGTTTTTATAAATTATTATTAAGTACGTAATTTTGTTATTAAGTTCGTAATTTTTATTATTTAAATTTTTAATTTTATTATCTAGTTTCAGAAGTTTATTATTAAGTTTTGTCAGTTTATTATTAAGTTTTCGTAAGATTATTATTACGTTTCGCATTGGTATTTTTAAGATATTAAGTTATTATTAAGCCCCGTGTTATTATTATTAGTTTTTTTATAAGTTATTAAGTTCGTATTATTATTATTATTATAAGTTAATTTTAAATTTGTGATTTTATTAAGTCTGGTATTATTATTATTTTTCATAAGTTATTATTAAGTTTGTGATTTTATTAAGTTTCGTATTATTATAAAGTTTCGTGTCATTATTATTATGTTCAAAAACCCTACGTAATATTATTATTAAAGTATTAGTATCGAGTTTTTAAATGTGTTGTTCCGATATTATTATATTATTTTAGAAAAGGTGTGTGGGATAGTTATGCTTGTTACATGGCTAACTAAAGGCTAAGGTTGGGATATGGTAGGATTCGTGCGTAACTAACTATAGTAAAAGTCGAGTATTTTTTAGAAGTTTATATTGGAATTTTAGGTCTGAGCGAGACGACGTGGTAGTTAACTCCCGTGTGTAAGTGTTGCAGTAAAAGAAAGTTGTTCAGGTAATGTCTATGTCCTAATCCCCATTGGGATGCTATTTTATATGTTTTATGATTTTAATCTGTTTTATGCAACAAGCATCCCGTAGGGGATTTTCTGTAAAATTTGACTGTCTGATTTGGATGTCTGTGAGTTCTTTTCAGAGTTAAATAAAACGTGACAGTCTTTTAAACTCTGAGATTTTATTCTGTCGATTTTGGAAATTGGGTTGGGTTTTGTTGAAAAGTCTGACATCCGAACTTTAAGATACTAATAATCAAAGTGAAACCATAAGCGGGTTGCGGGTAACAACCCGAAGACCAGGATCTGCTCTTGCAGGGGAGTTATCAAGAGATCGGGGAGTCCCGATATGTTTCTGTTATATCTGCGGGTAACCACCCAGAGACCAGGATCTGTTCCTGCAGGGGAGTTATCAAGAGATCGGGGAGTCCCGATATGTTTCTGAGATCTGGACTGGCCATCCATGTTCTGTTTCTGAGTTCTGACATTCTGGGGATAGGCAAATCCCGCCCGCATAATAAAATTCTGATTGTTTTCTGAGGAAATGATTACTCTGTTTCTGATTTATGATGTCTGTTTCTGAATTGTTGAAATGTCCGTTGAGATTTATGGAACGTGGTGATTCTGAGTTAAAGGTTTGTACTGCTGGTCTTTAAAGTTCTGTTATTTATGAACTCTGGTTATTTCTGGGTTGGGATTCAAATGAGTTGCGAACAGGTTTGACTCTCAAATGAATTGAAATGAAATTTAAACCGTTTTGACAGTTAGGGGTAGACATTATTGAGATTTCCCCTCATTTTTGTAAATGTTTTGTTTTCAGGTGAAGATCAGTTATGTGATGGGAATGGGAACTAGCAGTGAGGACGTCCAGAGTTTTAGATAATGTTAAGTTATGTTATTTCTGAAATTCGAAGTTCTCTTTCGGTTGCTAAGTCAAAGTTCGTAGTTTGTTTTATTAATCAATGTTCTTGCCTTGTATTCCTTCGGGGATACGGCAGTGACGCCCGAATTAAAGCTGAGTCTTCCGCTGGATTTTTGTCAACGTTAGTTTGACTGTGACGTTTTTCATAATCGAATTTCCGGGGCGTTACAGAGATTGTGAGGTTAGAAAGCCAAAGTAAGTCCAGTAAGACCTGAGGAGAAGGCGTGGCGGCAGGCTTAACAATTTCCAAACTCTCCATATTTCAGAAGAAGAAATGTATGAATTTATTTTTGAAATTTATAAATTCAATTTATTTTATTCTGTGAGTACCAATATAAATATTATAAAGAAATCACATCAAAGTTAAAGTTGGTTGAGACTCTAATTTGCACTCTAAGAAATAGTTTTAAACCTTTTTCTACAAAAAGTTGTCAAACCCTTGAGATTAATGGTATCTGAGCCTAGCATACAAAGAAAAAAGCAATAAAATGAATAAAGAACATGATAAAGTAATTTTCCGCAGAACTTTAGATATGAATCTAGAAAAATTTAGAATAGAAATAATGACCGGTATATATTGTGAAGATGGATTATTAAGATTAATTAACTATTTATGTCAAAATAAAATAAAATGTATAAATTTTCACACCAAAATCATATATTTAGCTGAAAGAATATCTGAAATTCATTTTTCAAGTGTAAGGAATAAATATGTTTAAAAACAGATTTCAATCTAATTGTAGATTAACTAAAGAAGGAGATTATGCTTCTGGACATACATTTTATCTTCCTGAACTAAAAGTATATAATATTCAAGAAGCCTGGAATTTTTTAAGATCATTTGATCAAACAACAAAAAGTTTTAGAAAAATTTTATTAGAGCATAAAAAATCAAGCTAGATACACATATTTAGTAACATTACCCTCAAGTGTGCACAGAAATACATTAAATTTAATAAAAGACCAAATTGTTTTATTAGAAAAAACGTTTGAATATACTATTTGGTATGAACCTAATAAAACATTAGACGAATCTGTTATATATTATTTTACAGACGAAAAATAAAGTAAATTTAAAATAAAAAGTTTCGTAAAACAAAAATAAGAAAACAAAAACAAAAGGATTCTTCCGACATCAAGAAGAATACAACAATCATGCATTGTAATGTCATAGTTGCTACGTACGACAACGACATCTACCAATAGAATTGACGAAAAAAGCATGAAGCGGTCCACTGATAAGGGAAACGGGGAACCGTTGAACACCCCTAATAATTATAGCATTAGTAATGTTATAAACTATTAATATTATTATTTACATATATATATTATTGTTTATGTTGTTAGTAATATGCTAAGTAATTATTATTATTATTATTATTATTATTATTATTTATATACTATTGTTTAGGGTGTAGTATGGTTTGTTGATATTATACTGTTGCCGTTGTTATATTTAATACATTTTAATGTTGTGTTTTATTATTATGTTTTTTAGCGTTATTAAATCATGTTTATTGATAGGGACTAATTATTATTAATATCATCTATGATTATGTTTTTATTTATATACTATTGTTTAGGGTGTACTATGGCAAGCAAGGGCAAGGGTACAAGGTTTATTGATAAGGACCCTCACAAACGTAAAGTGCCCGCGTCAGCACGACGTGCCGACCGAGGTAGAGGAGCAACTGATGATGCGGTTGGCCAGCCGGAGGACACGCACAGTTAGACAACGCAAGGCTTGGCTGACCATCTCAACAAATATATGGATGAGTCGACCGACACGGAGACAACGGGGGACGGTGGGACCGGGTCTGATGTCCCAGAGATGATACCTACTTCAGTCGCGCCTCCTTCTGGGCAAGTTTACATGCCAACGGGTTTCATGCCTATGAGAGATGCATCAGAGAAGTTTGCCCCAATTCTACAGCGGGGACAAGGAAGCGGTTCCGCTACCGGTGATGCTGGGACCATCAGCAGGCATAGTAACAGGAGTCGGAGTGATGATGACGCTTGGAAGATTACCGGTGACGTGGCCGGGGCCGTTATACCGAGCTTTGGAGGTCACATTACCCGGGTAATATGGGAGGGTCGGGAGCGTTCGCCTCATGCAGTTGTTGAGTGCGCGACGAAGAGAAATGCTTTGAGGGATTTGAGGTCAATGAGGTCCACGATGGATCCCATATGCCAGGCTGCACCGGAAAGGATTCAAATCACCACTTTGGTGGACTTGATGTATGAGCACATCGATATGACGTTGGTCTCGGCGTTCGTTGAGAGGTGGCAACCTGACACGAACACATTTCACCTTCCCTTCGGTGAAATGACAATCATGTTGCATGATGTGCAACATGTTAGGATCGAAGAGCACTCAAGCAACCACAAACAATATGAAATAATAGCGGAAAAGAAATAAGAAATTTGACACCGGAGGTTTAACGTGGAAAAAAACCCAACGCGGGAAAAAAATCACGGAATTGATGCACTAGTAATATGTGGATTACAATACAATGGTTGTGTTCCTCTCTGTCTCACCACTCTGGGATATTCTTTATGGGATACAAAATAGGGAGAACCTGAACCCTAATATATACTAGGAGAAACAAGAGAGAACTAGGTTAATATTAACGTAAACACCAAAAATATCGCCACACACATGTGAGCCTAGTTCTTGGCCCAACAGCAAGGGACGCTGGTTGGGGGCATCAAAGCGCTGGCAGGGGGCATGCCCTAATGGGGCGCTGTCGAGGGGTTACGGATGCTAGCAGCTTGCAACCCTTTTCGCCCACTGGGAGAGACGCTGGCGGGGGGCTCTAGGACGCTTCTAGTGTCTTGCTTCACAACACGCTGGTGAAAGTCTCCTTTGTTGCCCTCGTTCTTCCACATTTTTCCTCCTTCCTTCTCCCATTTGGTCTCCACACCCAACATAACATATCTTGGGTCTTGCAGTTGATGGACTGATGCCTGATTGTCTTGATCGGGAGGTGGTTAACGGGTACGTGCCGTCTATTTTCCAGAAGAGAATGGATGAACTGAAGACCTTGCACACTTATGACAAGGGTGCCACACTTGACGTTGATTTGAGGTTGATATGTACATCGCCCGATTATCCCATTCCCCATAGGACAAGGGCGTGGTTGTTGAGTTTGATGGGAAACACTATCCTCTTGGACAAATCGAGGGATAGAGTTCGGCCGCATCTGTGGCCTAGCATTGACGCTGTCGTCGATCGCGTTGCTTGGGGTACGATTACATTGACGTACCTTCATCGACAGTTAGGTGCGGTGAGCAGGGATGGGACAGCGAAGGTGGCTGGGTGTTTGACCCTGTTGTAGGCCTGGATCAATGAGTACTTTCTTGATTTTAGGCTACACAGAGAGCGACCGGTTCATGGGCCTCGCCCAAGCAGGTGATTTCCCAGAAGAGAATCGAGATCGGAACAGCGACTCCGAACGTTGAGGGAGTCCCTAGACGCGTTGACGCCGGATCATGTGTGTTGGGCCCCATATGGACGTGCCCCCTACAAGTCATGCCCGAGGACGTTGTACATGGGCCCCATTCATGCATACGACATCACTGAGTCGTACATGCCTGATTGCGTGGTCCGTCAATTAGGGCACCAACAACATATCCCCCATAGGTTGACCATATCGAAGAGCGCTCACCGACCGTCGAAGGGGCCGTACAAAGTGGAATTTATAGAGACTAACGTCAGCTCGGACTGGTTAGGGTTTCCGATCGGAAACAAATTGTCAGTGATTGATCTGCCTCGCACAAAATGTATGTCATGGGAAGTGGATAATGACTACAACGATTGGTACGTGGCACATACTCACAAATTCTTGATAAGCAACGCCTCCGCCAGCCAATCCACAGTCGATGAGCATACGTCGCTCGAACAGGTATAAACCACTTAGCATATTCTAATATTTTGTTTTAGAATAATATTGTTTTCGGATGGTGGATTTCATGGTTGGCATAACTGCATTATTTTGTGTTTTATTTTTAATGAAAGTGGGCCTATAACTGGGCCTCATTAGTGGAGCGTGGGAGGCAGCCACCCCAACCGGATAAAGAGACAGCGCAAGTGAGTCTTCAGTGGTATAATGAGATGATCAAGATGCACGGGCGTTGGTGCGGTCAGATGCATATCCAGGTCCCCCAACAGCAAGACGATGAGCAGGAGGAGTAGATTTTGTTTTCAATTGTAATTGTGGTTTGTGTACCCTAAACTTAGTATTGTCGTACTATTTAACTGGTTTTAAGTTTAGATTAGTAATGTCATACAATGTAAGTTTCCATTTAACTATGGTAAATTTTTATGTTTAAATTTAATTGTGCATGACTATGTATTGTGACAAAAAATACCAAATAAGTAAGTAACCCTCCACAACAAAACCAAATAAATAACCAAATAAATACATATAGTTTAACATCTAAGACAATCATTACTGTTGAGCGGCCCTAAGAGCTTGCCATCTATCAATACGAGCCTTGAACGACTCATCCCAACCTTCGACACTAACGTCTTTAGCTGCTCGCCATCCAACACCAACCGGCGGTAGTGGGCAGTCAGGGTGTAAATGAAGAAGCATGAAATGGTCCTTGTTTGCTTGCACTATTCCAAATATTTTTGCTGGTGCTGTCATTCCAGGTCCTCCTCGTATGGGTAATACTGATATGCATAACTCAGTTGTCTGCTCATGTTGACCAGTAGGTGTTGAAAGGATGACCCACATAATGTTCATCAGTGTCACTGCTGGAATAAATCTGTTAGAGCCGACATCCAAAACTCTAACCAGGCTGCTCCCTCCATGTGACCACCTATCCGGTGGACGGATGCATTGAACTCAGTCTGGGACCTAAAAAACGCCTTCAAATAGTCTTCCTGATTCCCCAACAATTCGCTGCGCATTGACCTCCTAGCAATTGGCCATTTCTCTTCGTCCTTGTAATCTGCCTCGGCAATGCATCTGAAACCGCAGTTGCCATCAGCGCCAACATTTGTCCAGCCAACAATAAATTGTAACATGAAACGTGGCAAATCGTTCTTGTACGGGAATGGATCTTTACACATCCGGGGGTTACCTGCGCATGAGATTAACATCAGGTTTAAATGCCATATAAAATGTTTAGGGATTAAATATAAAATATAGGTAAGGAACACCTGTTGGACCCATCCCGACTGATGAAGAATTGGTTCCCTTTTTCCTGGATGAGGTCATCGTAGTCTTACTCTCCCGACCCGCTGTTCGGTCGTACTCAAAGGCACTGCGGTTGCGTTGGGTGGATCTCGATGTACTTCGTCTCCCTACCCGTGGGGGGCTTATCTTCAGATCAGGAACATCGGCACTGTCCAGATTCAACTCCTCGTGGATGACATTGGTGATGTGGCGTACCACTGCTGGATCACTCTCACAAATCTGTTGAACGAGCAACTCAAATTCTGTCATGTTCGTAGTTGATTCACCATCATTTGACCCTGTGGTTTCACCATCGCCAATTATTGTGAGTTGTCTCCAGAACATGTTTATCCCTGTATATTGTAATTGCTCTCCAGCTTCGTAAATGACTATCATAGAACATGCACACAAGAGGAGGTGGGTCCTCAACAACTTGTGATCGCACGTGTGACCAGTCAGCCTCATCGACAACATGTTATTGAACTCCTTCGACAACAGGTAAAGGCCGTGATGGGATACATGCCCGTGCAAATTCTTCAAGAACTTCGAATTACTATAAAGCTTATGCGTACTCCTAGACTGTTCAAGCGCCCTCCGAATCTCAGTATGTTGATTTTCCAAGTGTTGGTGAATCTTCACAAAGACACGATCGAAGGTGCCTCTAGAACTGCCAATATAATATTTCAGTGTTGAATGCTGACTCTCCACTCTAGAAGTCGTTGTGTTCCCCAGGTGAGGGAAATTGTCAGTGAAAGCACACACGAATTTTTCCTTATGGTTCATCCAAGTCCCATTCAGATAGGCCAAAATTCGATCGTTTTTGCCAATCAACGTGCTAGTGAGTGCGTCCCACTTTCTGTCGAACTCTTGAATATTGTCAGTATATACAATGCCGTTCCAGTAATGATGTCTGAAATGTAGCCCGAGTCCATTCTTCTTGCCCCCAGTAAGGTGGTTTGCTTTGTTCTCCACATCATTCCCAATATGCCACACGCACAACAGTTGGTGCACATCTGGGTAAACCTTGGCAATAGCACCTAACAAAGCATCATTCTTGTCCATCACAAACACGGATGGAATAACACCAGGACCCAACAATTCATGGAGCCTCCAAATGAACCACTCATATGAGTCCATCTTCTAGTCCCGCATGAACGAGTAAGCGATTTGGAAGTTTTGGTTCGTGAGTGTCACGCCTACCATTTCACATACAGGCCACTTCTCCTTATTTGTCTTGTACGTACTATCAATGAGAATGACATTCGGGTACGTACGGAGCAACTTCAACGAATACGGGTGACATAAAAAAAGCTGACGAAGCGTGCCATCATCATCATAATCAGTGAAGGAGACGTACTCACCAGTTATCGCCAAGTAGAGACAATGTTGGGCATGCATTCTACCATCCGTATCCTTGATACGCATCTTTGCCCGCTCGTTGTATATTTGCCTCATGTTTGTCTTAGAACCAGGAAACTTCACCTTCAACGATGTCTGTATCGTGGCCAGCGTGCACCCCGTGTTCGTCATTTCACGGACATGTTGTTTCATGTCACAAGTCAATGGGTGTCCGTGACGGTGTCCTTCCTCGTACAAAATGAAACGATGATTGTGCTTCCCCCGGTCTCCATCGCACCCACGAAATCGCCATTCCGTTTCATTACGAGTCCACGCTACAATGGCAAATTTACATTGGCACGCCTTCGTCGACGTATCCCGACGAGTAGTAGCATCCAGATCATTCAGTTTCCCACGGTATTTACCGTACCTCCAACACTTCAATAACACCTTAGCGGACTCTCTGCATCTTTTCTTTTGTATGTTGACCGTACAAACCTAAATCCGATGCCCCCAGCTATTTCATTGGCCCAATCATGCACTGCATCTAAAGTCTCAAACACATCTTCCGTCGCAAAAAACGATGAATAATAAACACCGTCTCTGCCAAACTCCTCCAAATGAACCTGCAAATCAATACCACATTCATTAATTTCCCCAAACTTTACCAAAACTTACACTATTAGCAACAATATTATATTTCTTTTTTTTAATAATAAAATAAACTTAATTACGAAAAAAGGACCCAACATGAATCGTGTCTGGCGTCACATGACCTGTGTTGGTGTCCAGAAGGTCAAATTTTTTTGCACTAGACACGGACCGTGTTGGATCAACATGGTTCGTGTTGATCCAGTGCAAAAAAAATTGACGGACCGGTTGCCGCATGAATTTCTTGCTGGAGACGGCGGCGTTGCCGCACGCCGATCTCGGCAACACCGCCGCGGCTGCTGCATGAAACATGCGGCGTCACAACCGCCGTTGCTGCACATTTCATGCGGCAATCGCCGCAGTGTTGCCAAGATCGGCGTGCGGCAACGCCGCCGTCTCCGACGAGAAATTCACGTTGCAACTGTGCGCTTCATTATTTTTGCGGGAAATTTTTAATTTAACGAATTTTTACAAAAACTAAAATTTACAAACTAACCTCTTTTTCTTCACTTGAATTATCATCTTCCCTTGACATTTTAGGTTAAATTTCAAAAATCTTAAACTATTTTAGAGAGAATTTGATGGTGATGGTTAGAGAGAATTTGAGAGGATGAGGGAGAGGAGAGAGAGAGAGGAGAGGGGCAAACATGTCTTTGGGGGGGGGGGGGGCGACATTAGTAAAAGAACCAAAGCAATTTTTTGTATGGTTTGTATATGTCCAGCCAGAAGGGCCACTTTCCTTAATTCTTCTACTAGTCCAAACCCCACTCTGTGATTATTCCATAATTTTCCATTCACAACTCCCTTTTTCCTTTTCTCTCTTTGAACCTTTCACTACAATATTTAGGGGTGTGTATAAGGAATAGATTATTGATTATTTGATATTTGTGTCTAATCTAGTGATATTGATGAATCATGGAGACTAATTAAAAAGGCATAAGGCAAAAAGAAATAAAACACTAATTTCCTAATCAAGGGATATTGGTAATTTAAATATTAACACTAAAATTTTATGTCTCTTTATATAATATGACCATGGGTTTTGGTTTCATAGTAAACAGTAATTTATTTATAAAATAGAAGGGTCATCTTAATCCATTTCGATCGAGAGGCTTCATATACTGCTACAATATTTTCTATGACATAAATCTTGATCCTATTACTCAATCAGTAAGTCAATATCCTTGTCTCCTCAACTATTTGTCTTCATCTACTATTAAGTTTGATGATTTTTGTTTTCTTTCTTCGGTTAGTAATAATAATAATCATTGTTTCACATGATCACATCAACCTATCCATTGAAATCAAACCTTAAAAAAATTGAACTATCAACCAATCTATCTATGATTTTGAAAATTATGTGATAGTATGCATTTAGTTGTGCTTTATGGACGGATTGTTTTCTTGATTCTTAACACTCAATATATTATTTATTCAAAGTTTATAATAGGTTTGAAAACATAAATATTATACTATTAATTTAGTTAACAAACTAATTTGAAGATTGAATTTAGAAATTGCAATAAAAAATATAAAGATTATAAGAGAATAGTGTATGCATATTAATTATTAGTTTATTTTGATTAATGCTAGATGTCGAGTTCTCCATAAAAAAATTTCAATGACATATTGAGTAGCGTCGATGAAGCTGATGTAGATGCTTAGAATTTACCTGAACATATCAATCCTATAAGAGATGATGGACGCGTCTAACTAACAAACAAAGGAAAAAGAAAGGCTGAGTACTGGAATGATTATGCAAGGTATCGTACTGCTCAAGGTGAAATTAGGGCTGAGTGCAAACACTGTAAGAATGCTAATTTTGCTTGTGATTCCACTCGTGTTGGAAACAAAAATTTGAGGAACCATTGGCTTAATGTGAAAAGAATCCAAAGAATCAGACTAAGGGTAAGGGAAAATAGACAAAATTAGTATTTGAACTAGCTGATGATAAAGGCAATGAGGCTAACTTGAAAAATTGGAGCCTCAATTTGAATGAAGTTAGGGAGGCTTTGATTTATATGATCATAGTAGATGAACTACCATTTAGACATGTGGAAAAAGCTGGTTTTCAACACTTAATGTCTGTTGTTTGTCCTAGATTCCATATTCCTTCACGTACTACTATGGGTTGTGATTGTTATCAATGTTATCTAATTGAAAAGGGGAAGTTGAAAGAAATGTTAAGCACATCATGTCAACGAGTCAGTGTCACTACTGATACTTGGACATCAAACCAAAGAATTAATTACATGTGCATCACAACTCATTTCATTGATAATGATTGGAAATTACATAAAAGAATTTTGAAATTTTGTCCTATTTTCAGCCATAAGGGTGAGGCGATTGGTAGAGCTATTCATGATTGTTTGGACTCTTGGGGTCTTCTTGATCAACCGTTTACTGTGACTGTTGATAATGTTGGTTCTAATAGTGTTATGTGTGATTATTTGAAGCAGACTATGAAAATAGTTGGTGATGGAAAGTATTTGCATATGAGATGCATTGCACATATAATTTATCTTGTTGCGTGGGATGGTCTTAAGTGTAACATGAAATCTATTGAAAGAGTTTGAGCCGCTATGAAATTTGTTAAGAATTCTCTAGCAAGACTTCATAGATTTAAAGAACTTGTTCGAAAGTCCAATATTTAGAGCAAGACATTATCACTTGATGTTCCTATGAGGTGGATCTCTACTTACCTAATATTGGATACAACTCTGAAATTTCAAACAGTATTTTCAAAATTGGGCATTCATTTTGAGCCAGATCTTAGAGAACCAGAAAATGTTGGTGCACCCATTGAGGATGATTGGAAGAAATTGAAAGTTTGGTTGTATTTTTGAAAGGATTTTATGAATTGACTACTCGTGTTTCTGGTTCATTGTATGTGACTAGCAACTTGACTTTCTTTGAGATTGGTACAACTTTTGATTTGCTAAAAAAGTTGGAATGTAGCTCTGATTATGGGTTAGAACTATGGCTTCTACTATGAAATTGAAATATGAGAAGTATTGGGGCGACGTAGAAAAGATGAATAAATTGATTTAGATCGGGGCCATTCTTGATCCTACGTATTGTGAGACTTTCAAGTGTCAAGTTAGCTTTAGAGGGCATGTATGGAAAGGCATTAGGGGAAATGATGTCAAATACAATAAGAGATGTTGCTTATGATTTATTTGCTGATTATAGAAAGATATACGCCCCATTAGCTCCACAAAGCAATGAGCCAGTAATAAATACTGTTGCTCAAGATGGAGGGGGCCGTAGCTTCAGAAATGCTTGTATTGAGAAGACAAAAATGATGAAGATGTTGTTAGGAAAGTGTCCTAAAATCACCAAATCTCTTAATCCCACAATTATTTGTTTCCTAATTGTATTAGGGTATTATTTAAGTTTCCTTATTATGTTTGGTTTCCTAATTGTATTAGATTCTAAATCTAATTGGAATGAGAGTCAAGTTAGGTTTATAGGGAGTTTTTCCTATAAATAGGGTTCAATATTCTCCACTTTATTTCACGGCAAAACAATGACCGAGTTATAGTGTAAAACCCCGAAAAATCCAAAGATGTTGACCGTGACGTCGTTAGTATATTATGTTTGACTTCGTTATTTATTATTATTCGTTGTGTTTATTTTTGCTAACACTTGAGCTCGTAGGATCGTGAGGGACTAACAAGGGTATATCGGTAATTTTTGTGGGTCTAGTATTATTAGTTTTACTCTTTTTATTATTGGTATTACTATTAATATTATTGTGTTATATGAATAATTACGTGAATATTATTTGTTATGTGATTATTATTAATGCTATTATTATTAGTGTTATTATTATTGTTACTATTATTATTATTATTAGTTTGTTTTTAGAAAAATCATATTTTAGTGTTGGGTTAGGTTAAGACTAAGAATAGACTAATTGGGCCTAATTATGTGTTTATTATAAAAACCTCTCTCCTCTCAAAAACCCTAAACCTAGCAATCAAACCCTAGCCTCTCATCCTCTCCTCTCCCCCCTTCTCTCTCTCTCTCTCTCTCTCTCTCTCTCTCTCTCTCTCTCTCTCTGCTGTGTTTGCCGCGCCACCGCAGCCGCGCCACCCCACCACTGCCGCACAGTCGCGCCGACCACCTTTCCCGACAACCACCCCACCGACCAGTTGCCTCCTCGTCACACCGCCCAGAACCCCCTTGCGTAAACCCTAATATTCTTTTGAAACCTTTCTTCTTTTTCTTGATTTTCTGTTATTATTACTATTGTATTATTATTATTTCTTATTTTAAATCTTGTAGTTGGGTAAATAAGGGTGTAATTTTATTAAGTGTTATTTGTAATTATTTGTTCTTGTGTTGTATTATTTATGTGTAATTTGTTTAAATTATTTTATGTAATCTTTATGTTCTAAATTGGTGTATTAGGTTTGTAATAGTTGTAGTAAAAATTATTAATGTTCAATTGGTTGATATACTTTGTTTTCAAGTGAATCATGTTAGGGCTTTAGATAACAATATTATTGTATGCACGAATTCTTAAAGTTTAACTATTTAGATTAATTCTCGAATCGTTATGTTCTTTATTTCAATCATGCTTAAGGTTAATCTTGTTAATAAGTTAGGTTGAGATTCTTGTTTATTAATTCTTGGTTCTTGATTGAATCTTTGTTTAAAAGAAATTAGTTTTTTTTAGGATTTTTGATTGGTAGTTTAAATGTTTATATGTTCTTTATAGTTTATTCATATGATCTTTAAGTTCTTTCTTGAATCTTGATTAAGAAATTTGTACTTTATAATTACCCATGTTGTAATTCATATTGGTCAAGCATGATTGGGGTGTTTAGTTATCAAAGTTCTATCCTTGTTTTATTAAGCAAGTAATTACATGTTTCTTTGGGTTGTGATATGTTATATCATGATTAATGTTGTGTGTAATCAAGTTAAATTGATTAAAGTTGGTTCTAGTGAGTTTTAATTATAGAAATTATGAAGTATGGACCTTGGGTTGGGTTAGGTTGAAGACTTTTAACCTTAGTCACTGTTTTAAACCCAAATTAGGACTCCGGGATCAGATTGGTGGAAGTAAGAACCGAATTGGCAAATTAAATCGAAACTGGTAACGGGACAGTTTTGATGGGGTCTAAAGATCGGGTCACCACGGTTAGTGTAGTTGTCGTTTGATCGAACCCTTTGGACTGGAGTTTTCCTTAGATGTTAGCTTTCATAGGAATTTTGCGGACCGGACTTTGGAATTTTATAAGTCAAGTTATACCCCGATTACCAGACCTAGGTCAGATCTGGACAGGTTGAGAAGATGACGGTTTTAGAGGACCTTAAAGCATGTGTTGGGTCTTGAGTTCAACTTAAGAGTTTTAGTAGACATCCCGAGGTTTCCGAAAAGTTCAAAACCAGACCCATAGGATGTCGGGAAGTCAAGTTACGACCCTTTTTGTGTGGATGCTGAAATCTATCTTGTTATGTGAAATTGTTAATGAATGCGTTGTTGATTGAAAAGGTTTATTTGGTGCTAATATGCGATTACTTGGAATGTGTTAGGTAATTTAAAGTGTAAATTCATCATTGATAGGAACCTATAGGGTTCCTAGGGGAGGGTTAGGTAGAAGGTAGTTAATACTAACTTTGAAGGGCACGTTTTGATTAGAATAATTATTCTATTTTAGGCCCGAGCTAATTCGCGTCGTTAGTGAGCTCAAGTGTATTCATTTTGCTGTGAAGTGAAGTTAACCAGGTGATGTCTATGCCCTAATCCCCACTGGGATGCTCTTTAAATGTGTTTTAATGTTTTCTAACCTGTTTTGAGAATTGCATCCCGAAAGGGGACTTATGTGGAAAGTGTGGCCATCTATTTTTGATATTTGTTTGTAATGGTGGATTTTTGAGTTACTGAAATTGAGATGGTCTTTTATTAGTGGTTTTATTATTGATTTTGATAAACCTGGGTTGGGTTTGACTTGAGAGCTGTGAGATGAGATTGCATAAGATACTAATATTTCAAGTGAAACATTAAGCGGGTTTATTTGGTCGTAGCATGTGGTAGGCAAAGGGTCTGGGACCCTGGTCTTAGCCTGTGGTAGGCAAAGGGTCTGGGACCCTGGTCGTAGCCTGTGGTAGGCGGAAATGTGAACTCTTGATATTTTGGTCGTAGCCTGTGGTAGGCAAAGGATCTGGGATCCTGGTTGTAGCCTGTGGTAGGCAAAGGGTCTGGGACCCTGGTCGTAGCCTGTGGTAGGCGGAAATGTGAACTCTTGATATTCTAGTCGTAGCCTGTGGTAGGCAAAGGATCTGGGATCCTGGTCTTAGCCTGTGGTAGGCGGAAATGTGAACTCTTGATATTCGTGTGCTTTGTGGTAGGCAAAGTCCAGGACCACAGTCGTAGCCTGTGGTAGGCAGAGGATCTGGGATCCGGTATGACATTTGTTACTTTAAGGGATGTGGTATCCTGCCCGCATAATAAAATATGGATTGGTTGGGTTGAGGAAAACAGTTAAGGGATTAAAGGTTTGTGAAATGGTTTGACTTGTTCCCTCTCCCTCAAATGAATTGAAATGAAGTTAACTTGTTTTTAACGTTAGGGGTAGACATTATTGAGTTTTCCCCCTCATTTTTGAAATGTTTTGTTTTCAGGTGATGATCAATATGCTGGGGACGGGAATTAGAAGTGAGGACGACATGTCTAGAAGTCGTTAATTTTGTT
The DNA here is from genome assembly GCA_029582165.1 of Portulaca oleracea. NCBI lineage: Eukaryota > Viridiplantae > Streptophyta > Magnoliopsida > Caryophyllales > Portulacaceae > Portulaca > Portulaca oleracea. The sequence continues at coordinate 9,616,164 of CM055868.1, forward strand.
ATGCTTCTTTTTGAAAGACTTGAAGTTAGTTTGAGGTTTATTTCTAAGTATGAGTTTGTTAGTTGGTTGCCGTTGACAGACAGTCGTTGTTTTCCTTCTCGCCTTGTATTCCTTCGGGGATACGGCAGTGACGCCTAATAAGAGTTTAAGTCTTCTGCTAAATTTTTCTATTAACGTTAGTTTGACTTTGACTTTTCTATAATTGAATTTCCAGGGCGTTACATATAGAGAGTCGGAGAGAGAGAAAATATTGAGAGAGAAATTTGTCTCATCAATATTTTCCCAAGTGTATCCCGAGAGAGAAATATTGAGAGTTGGTAGTGAGAGAGATTGTTATTGTAATCTCTTCTGTTGTGGATCGCATCACACCCTGTGATAGTGATCGGGTTGTACTCCTCCCTTCTCATAGTGGATTGTTTTTCTGGTTGTCGCCGTCCGTGGGTTTTTTCCGAGTTCTTCGGTTTCCCACGTAAACCTGGTGTTCTTTTATCACTCATCTTTGCTTCCTGAATTTTGTCGTAATTTCCGTCATCTCAATTTATTATTATTTCGTTTCTGTTGTTACCTTGCTATCTTTCTCTAACATATGTCTACTGGGTCACATGTTAGATCTGAACTGATACGTATTTAAACGAAGAATGGGGTGAAGGTGAAGAATGCGATGTATTGATTTGGTAGTAATATAATTGCCATAGATATCCAATTCTTGCACATATGGCACGTGATGTATTAGCTATGCCTATATCAACTGTTGCCTCAGAATCAGTCTTTAGTGCAGGAGGTCGACATCTTGATCAATTTAGGAGCTCTTTGACTCCAAAGGTAATTTTTTGTTTTCTTTTTTCATTATATTTTAGATTTTATGTCTAATGTCATAAGTGGTCGTTTAATTTAATTTTATATTAAAAAGATGGTGCAAGCTCTTATTTGTGGACAAGACTGGCTTCGAGCAACATCACAACAAATTACAATAGAGGAATGCATTTAAGATTTAGAAGAACTTGAGAAAGGTATCTATTTAAAGTTTTCACAATTTATGCCTATTTTTAATATTGAAAGTTCAACTTATATGTTTATTTCTCTCATTTGTTGTCCTTTGTGTTTTCTTAAACCTATTCGTAGAAGTGGAGAAGATTCAAAAGAATCCTTTGGAGGATGAAATTGTCTTTGTCATAAACGATTAAACAGGTAATATAGAAATTGGTTTTCATTATATGCACAATGTCAGACACGTCAAAAAAAAAAAAAAAAAAACTAAGCTTGATTTTGGTTTCCAAACTTGCATAAATCAAAGATTTTGGACTCGCTCGAACATGAATAAGTACACAAGCATCAGAAGAAAAATTGAAGGAAAAGTATAAGGTTGCAATAATAATTAGAATGCAAATTGAAAATTTTGGACTCTCTTGAACTAGTTCATTTTGTTTGATTTTTGAATAATAATTAGAAGGCAAAACTATCAAAGATTTTGTTCTTGTTCATTTAGGCTTTATATTTTGCATAAGACTTTGCGATGTAGGAACCAATCTCATAGTATCATTTATTTACATTTATAATTATTTCTTTTGAATATCAATGATTGTACTTAAAAGTCATTTTGACACATAAAGAAAATGGTCCAATCGGTCCGGGTGGAGTCGGGCTTCCTATTTTCTCGGTCCGGTTTGGTCCGGGTCCAAGGTGAACTCGGTCCGGTCCCTATCTATTATTTTGTGAAAATTCGGTCCGGTCCGGTCCGGGTTTGGACTGATGCACACCCCTACCTCCTGGACCGCGGACATTACCGATAACTGCTTTAAGGATGGTGACTAGGCCTACAAATCATCACGAGTCTTTCCAACGTGCTTCGTCCTCGCTCACACGCTGTCTAGGAAAACTTCCCAGGAGGTCACCCATCCTAAGACTGTTCCCAACCAAGTACGCTTAACTGAGGAGTTCCCAATGGATGAGCTACCTTAAAAGAAGGTGCACCTTGGTGATATAAGTAGTTATTTCAATCATCTCAAGCCACACTTAACTATATACCCGGGGTGTTATATCCAAGAGCATGGACACCATAGGCGATAGCCTTTAGATTCAATCGCATAACAAAGAAATAGCTCTATGAGATAATTTATCTTCATTAACATGAACAAACACAGTACATCCAAAGGTTCTTAGGAAGGAGTAATCAACAGCTTTACCTGACCAAACTTCTTCTAGGATTTTGAAGTAAAGAGCTGAATGAGGAGATCGATTGATGAGATAACATGCCGTTAAACATGCTTTTGCCTAGAATTCACGCCGGTTTCCATAAGTTAGCATGAGAAAACATACAACAGGATCTCTTCAAGATGGTTTGGTTAATGCGCTGTGCAATGCTATTCTGTTGAGGTCTGCCCACTAATGTCTTGTGCCGAGCAACGCCCTCAATTGCATAAAACTCATTAAAGTCATGCTCAACAAACTCAAGACCATTATCAGTTCGGAGTGTCTTGATCTTTCTCCCAGTTTAATTTTCAACCAGGGCCTTGAACTTCTTGAATGTGGGGAGGACCTCATTCTTCTTCCGAAGGAAATAATCTTAAACCTTTCTTGAGGAATTATCCACAAAGGAGAGCATATAGCGCTTGCCACTGAAGGAGGCAACACCCGAAGGCCCCACAAGTTAGAATGAGTATAGTCTTGGATACCTTCGGTGGTGCGAGTGGTCGTAGAGAAGCTCACTCTCTTCTTCTTACCAAATACAATAATGATCGTAGAAGTCAAGTTTTCTAGATCTTGCTTGCCAATAAGACCTCTCTTGTTGAGCAACAACATGCCTTTTTCACTCATATGCCCGAATTGAGCATGCCACAATTGAGTGTGATCCACATCCGGGGATAAAGTCGCTGCTACAACCGAATTTGTAACTGTAGTGCCGTCTAGAATGTATAGGCTCCTGCGCCTATTTCCTCATATGAGAACCAATAAGCCCCGAGAGATATTCAGGACTCCATCTCACTTGTATACTTGCAACCAAGAGACTCTAGAGTACCAAGCAAGTTCAAATTACACTTCAAGTTAAGTCAGAAATATGGCATACATTGGATAGGGTTCTCATAACAACATCATGTGTTTTAATCAATACATACCACTCCCATGAACCTTGCAAGAAGCATCATTACCCATAAGCACAACACCTTGATCTAGGGGTTTATATGTAGAAACCAGTCCCGATGAGGACACATATGATAAGTACAACCAGAAGCAATAACCTACTCATTCTCATGATGGTTATCTTAAGTGGTTACAAGTAATACATCACATTCAGAGTTCACTATAGAAGCCTCTCCATTAGGTTTATTGTTTGCCTCATTTTCTTTCTTTTTCTTTTTCTTCTTTAACTTCTAACACTCAGAGGCTTTGTGACCTAGATTCTTATAGTAGTTACACTTGCTGGTTGACTTATGGCGTCTAGACTTAGATCCAGAGGGTTTTCTACTACTACTCTTGCCTCTGTCAGAGTTTTTACATCTAACAACTAGGCCTTCTCCTCTATCATTATTTCTAGCATTAAGGTATAATTTTTCATGGGCAAAAGGCTAGTTTTGACACCATCAAGTGTCGGTTCATTACCACAATACAACACAATCGCCTTAAATTGTAGGATTCAGGCAATGACACAACAAGCACAAAGCCTTATCTAGGTAGCTCATCTTTTGATCAATACTCTCAAGATCATGAATAAGAGAAGTAAACACATTGAAGTGTTTTGGAACAGGAGTACCTTCGACCATCTTAAAAGAATAGAGTCTACCCTTCATGTGGATCATGTTGGCGATGCTCTTCGTCATGTAGAGTTGTTCCAAAGATCCACAGATGCCTCCATGCCGAGAACATGTAGCACATTCGGTGCTAAACACGGTTAAATGGTTGATAGAGCTCTCTCCTCAAGATCATTCCAATTTTTGAAGGCGCCCTTCTTCACCTTCTTATTCGCCGTCCAAGCATCATCATCCATAGAATCAAGTTTCTTGAGTAACCTATTGAGAACTTTCCACGATCCGTTTTGCATCAACGCCTTCATCTGAGCCTTCCAAATGTTGAAATTGATCTCTTCATCGAACTTAGGAATTTCAGTCTTCATGTTAGAACTCATCCTTGATACCAAAACTCTGATACTACTTGTTTGGAAATATGCATAAATTCGGTATAGGATTCAACCACATGGAAACAATGAAAGCTAAAATAAGGAGAACAATTGTGTGAGAAACCGTAGAACTCGGAGAAAAATCCACAAACGACGACAACCAGAAAAGTTCCACGATGAGAAAAGATGAGTACAAAGGCGATCACAATCGCAATATGTGATTTGATCAAGATTAAAGGACAAAACCCTCTCTTAAACTCTTTCTTTCTCTATCGGAATGCAAAAATGGAATAGTTAGATATGAAACCACAACAAAGCTCTCAAAGGGAATATAAAAGCTCTCACAATTACACAATATGTGCTAAACTCTCTCTTTGATGTGTGATGTTATGAAAATTATTGCATACTCCCGCAGGAGTATGCCTTGTCTCTTTACTGCCACTATGGTCTGGATAGAAATAAATATAACGCGCACATGATAAACCTGCAACTGGTAGAATAGCTCAATGGTAGTGCCATAATTCTTGGTAAATACGCGGTTGGAGGTTTGAATTTGCTCATACGCTTTGATTGTTTTTCACAATTTTATGATTTTCGTATATATGTTTTTCTTTATATGTCAATCAAAGATTCATTTTTTATTCTCATACTTTTTGAAATTTCCTTAAACTTATTTTTTAGTGAGTTTGTCATCCACCTACTTTTAAATTTCCATTATGAGTTTTTTTTTAATCTTGCAAAATTTTAATTAATATATTGTAATTAATTCAAATTTAGGTTTAATCATCATTTAGATTGTTTAAAAATTTAGTATTTTTATCTTTTAATATATTTTGTATATTTAAAGTAATTAGAAAAAATTGTATTGCACTAATTGCTATCACAATATTGTTAAAAGCACTCAATTATACATTATTTTATTGATTTTAATTGAGCTTCTTCGACCGACGAAAAAATTATTTTGCAGCCTAGCACAATATTTGTCTTTTTTACACACTATTATGTACTCTATTGCATACTAGTATGGACTCATTTACATACTAGCATATATTCCTTTACACACTAGCTAGCATAAACTCATTTGCACACTATCACACCCTTTTATGTACAATAACACACACTCACACAAACTTATTTACACACTAACATATATTCATTTGCACAATAGCACAAAGTGTTTTGCACACTAAGACTTCTTTGCACATCGGCACAAACTCTTTCACACACTACCATAAGCTTCTTTGCACACTAATTATAGTAGGGATACCTTCGCGTATAAATATGTAATTCATCACACATTATCGTAAATTGCTTTGCACACTAAGAAAAAATCATTTGCACACTACCACAGATTCTTTTTGCACAAGAAAAAAATTCATTTGCACACTAGTACAGATTCATTTGTACACTAGCAAAAACTCATTTGCACACTAGTCAAGACAAAACTGTGGGACAATGGAAATTCAATAATTGTGGGACAACTAAAACTATGAGACAACTAAAACTATATGATAACACACTAAAGTAAATTAATATTTATACATATCTTGTACGAATGAGTGAGAACACTTATATATATTTTTTTTAAAAATTGTTAAAAAAAATAGGATTTGCAAAGAAAATTAAAAAAATATTACAAGCATACAATTTTCTTAAATTTAAAATACGTGTAAAGAAGAATATTAAATATTTCATGTGGAAGAAGAAAATAAATGGAAAAAGGAAGAGAAATAATAGCTGAAAGAAGGAAGAAAATACGAAAAATACATGTAAGGGGTTTTGAACCAATGACACACAATAAGGATAGGGCATTGCCAACCAACAAGCTACTACTACTTTTGTGAATAAGTTTACGCGCACTAGTAATTATTCTAATATAGGATGACAGGACTAATAAAGCGAGTCGTACTCCCGCGGGAGTACAACATAAGATCCGGTGATGTTAATACCCATGGTAGCTACGTACCTCCATTTATACTCAAAGTTTGACGGAGAATATGGAAAGAATTATTGATGGAGTATTATGAAAAGTCTTGGATAACAATTCTTACCATACCATTATAGAAAGACTTGGAAAATAATTTAGAGCAATTGAGATATGTGGAAATAATCCAATGAGACATATTCCAATAATGAAATTTAAGAGTACTGAAACATATCAGGTGATATCTCATGTTGTTTCATATAATATCAATCTATTGTTTATATAATGGTTAATTTCTTTGCAGAAAACATGTAAAGATGCATGCATGCAAGCATTTTTTTTAAAAAAAATACCCCAAATGCGCCGGATCGCGTCCAGACCATGGTCCAGACAACCTAAGAACGCGTCTGGACCATGGTCCGAACGCCCTATGGACGCGCTTGACCATGGTTGAGCCACAATCCGAGCGCGTGTCGACCATGGTCCGGACGCGTTCTTTGGGCATTCGGACCATGGTCAAAATTTGCTCGGATTGCGGTTCGACGATGGTTTAGGCGCATCCATAGTGCGTCCGGACATGGTCTAGATGCATTCTTAAGGCATCCGGACCATGGTCCGAGCCCGATTCGGGCGATTTGGGGTATTCTTTTTTTTTAAAAATTCGGTTATTATTATTATTATTATTATTATTATTATTATTATTATTATTACTAGTCTTCAACCTGTGCGATGCATAGAGTCTAATAAAATAATTATTTTCATTTTCAAAAATAAATGATAAATACAAATTATGAAGAACAAAACATTAATCATCCTATCAAATGAAAAGATATCGTAATAAATTCATGAAATGAAAACCAATCACTTATGAATCTATGATATATGCTACAAAAATTATTGAGGGATAAATTTATCAAATGAAAAATCAATGAATTATGAACTAATGATATATGCTACCAGTGTTATTGAGGGAGCAGTCATCATTCAACATGCAACCTACCTGAGATTACTATTGGGTCGTTGGGTTGCAGTACATCATTCTCCACCACCAGATTTTAGGCCCCTTTTCCATATGATTACTCATGAGGCTCCTATGCATTTGCCATTACTCCCAGCCATGTCCCATTCATTTAGGTGTGGTGAAGCATATACATAGAATATCTATTTCCTTGATATCATTTTGCAGATGAATTACTATTTAGTTTATTTTACAAAACTATAAGTAGTGCCAAGAACAGAAGAAAATCAATACTACAAATGCTTTTGCCTAATTAGCTATGCCATGAAATAGCTGTTCACTTTATTCACTGTGCCTATTTATCAAGATTTGGTTTTCGATTCCACTTCCGTGCTAGCTGGTTGGCCATGCTACCACATACTTCAATACACTTTTGCTTCCATCTACAAAATACGTTCCAGGGACTCCCAACCTTCATGGGAGAATTAGGGGTACGGAGGTAAAATTTACAGCCAATGTACTTGTTGAGTATGGAGCTCCATTTTTCCAGTTTGTTGGCCATGCTGCTACTGTCCATTTTATACTTTGCACCACCATAGCCTTATGTAATTGTAGACCTAGGAACAAAACACAACTATGGTTCCATAATGTCCATATTATAAGAAACCAAGCAACTATCCAAATCTTCCTTATCATTCTGTTAGGAAAGTGAACATTCATTGAGCCCTCATGCTTTAATCTCAAAGTTTGTGCTTGTTGAAGGTCGGATCCCAGATCACGCATAATTTGCCAAATGTGCCAGGAATACTGAAATTTCAGAAACAAATGATGTATGTCTTCTCGTCGACATTGGCAAGATGGGCAAATATCTTCTTCTTCAGTTATAATCTCTTTCTCTACAATTGATTTATTGTGTTGCGCCTCCAATAAATATCCTAGATTTTTAATAAATGAATGCATTAGCCTAAATTTTCGAAATAGACAAAAAGAGTCACATTCAAGGCAACTGTAATATGCAACTTAACAACATTTAATGAGACAGACCTGTACAACAATTTCCATCAGCACACAATGCAGACTTGGCTTCAACATTATCAGGCTCTGTACTGGACTAAGACCTTGAGTTACATGATCCCCACTGTTCAACTCTTTTTCATTATTATCACCAGTCTTAGAAGAACATAAACAATCTAACAGTTTCAGAATTGGTTCAGGAAAATGAGGAACTTCACCCCACAACCTGCTTAAAAAAAGAAAAAGAACAATCTAACAGTTTTAAATGCTTAGAAGCAAAATTAAATCAAAGCAGAACACTTTGCAATTCTTGCTCTTGGGTTCTCTTCACTTTTCTAATCTTAGATTGCAACCTGGTTAAAATTTAAAATTACTAAAAACCAAAATCATCAATGATGACCATATGCATGAATTAGCAAAAAATTACTCAGAGGTACCCTAACTTTTGGGGAAACTATTTTTCGGTACCCCAACTTTTCAAAACTCATTTTGAGGTACCCTTACTTTTTGGGTTAGTAATTATTTGGTGCTTTTCTAGTCATCAATTTTATTAAGTTGGGTATTTCTTCAAAAATAGAAGAACAAGGGTATTTCGGCCACTTAACCAAATTGATGAACGAAAAAGCACCTAATAATTTCTAACTCAAAAACTAAGGGTACCTGAAAAACATTTCACCACAATTAGGGTACCTCCTATTAATTTTTTCATGAATTAGTGTTGAAGAAATAGAATTTGGCTCATGGATACAATTAAAAGTATAAGAATATACGCAAGTGTGAAACAGATGGGTGGGTCAGGAGTCAGGACATTGCTTTGGAGACATTGAAGCATGGATCTCTAGGATTACAACCCACTGTCACAATTGCCTGCAAATTTCATCACACATGAGAACACCAAAAAGAAAGACAAAAAAGAGGTATTCAAGAGTCAAGAGTGCATTGTACCTGTTCGACGGTATTCCTAGCTTGAGAAAAGGAGCCTTGATAAGGTAATCAAATAGGCAACACCAAGAACAACAGAAACGCATAATTAGGGGTGGGCAACGGGCACAAACACCATTCTCTAAAACGTAAATTTTCGATGAAGAAGAGAAACTGAAAGTAATGGAAAAACTAACCGTTCTAACTCTGTGAAGACCATTCTCTAAAACGTAAATTTTCGATGAAGAAGAGAAACTGAAAGTAATGGAAAAACTAACCGTTCTAACTCTGTGAAGAGCATTCTCTAAAACGAAGGAGATAAGAATGATAACAACACAAACACCAACAACAACCCAGGGTGGGTGTTTAATCAAGCTTTCTCTCTCCACTTTCACCCCATTCTCTAAAAGGATTTTGATTAAAGATAAAAAAAATCAAGTGTTTGAGCCTGGAAAGTTTAAGAGTCGGGACAAAAAATGATAGCTTTGATAAGGTTGCAGCGTGAGTCCCTCCTATGACAGTGATTAATGGAACCACGACTAAAGTGACCAGAGCTAATTGCCAAACAACGGTGAATCCCCCACAAAACCCATCATAAATGTCGCCATGTGGTGAATAAAACTACCAAACTGTTGAAACCCAATGTCAAGTGAGGTCGTTGGAATATACCCAATAATGAGGAATACAGGTGAAAATTGACTTAAAAACCTGCTTACTTTCTCACTAATAGAATCTTGGATTTCTAGTCATTTTTTGTTGTGTGCCACCGATGCGTTTCGGTGTCTAGTAATAATATGTTGTCCGTCAAAGGGAGGGGGAAGTAGATTGTTGGAAATATTTCAAGAGTATAGGAAGATTATATAGCATGAGGAATCATGTGGAACATGTATAAGGATCATATATAAGATAAAGATAAAAGATATGATCAACACGAGTGTATAAGAAAAACCATTCTGGGCTCAACACGGATCGTGTTGAGGCAACACGGATCGTGTTGAGGCAACACGGACCGTGTTTCTCCCAACATGGACCGTGTTAATCTAACACGGACCGTGTTGAATGCCAGAATGTGATTTCAATGCTAACGGCTACATGATCTTGAGTATTAAGTTTATTATATCAATATTAAGCTCGGTACTAAGTTCCAACAGCTATATTATCATGGCCAAGTCTATGTTTTGATTCTCCATTAAGGATCTTAATTACACCTTTGACCAAGAGGTGTGATTAGGGTTGGATTAGGTGTGGAAGTCTCCTATAAATAGGAGACATTCCCAAGCCATTTGAGATCATCACAAGCATCTATTCTATTCTATAATCACATCCTCTAAAATATAGACTGCAGCTATACTTGAGAGAATCAAGTGAGAAACCTATGTCTTGACTCTTGAGTGCGACAAGAGCTAAATTTTATCCCTTTGAACATTTACGGTACAGTAAATAGTTCTTAAGGAAAATGAGTACGAGGCCGTGACTCTTAGCTTTATCCAAACAAGTCAAGTTAACCATTTGGTTATTAAGTTCAATCTCCGTCTTGTCACATGTAGCGCTAGAAGATCAAGATACCAAGAGAAGATGATGAAGATTCAAGCCGTTGTCAAACATCATTTTCCAACAATCTTAAGAACTATTTATGAGTCAAGATTGGAGGAGGTTAAGAGTACATTGGACATCCAAGATTCAAGAGGGATTACAAAGATAAGTTTATATTTTATAAGTTTATTAGTATCAATTTTTCATACAAGTTAATTAAGTTTTATTGAGTAAGTTTAATGGTTAAAAGTTTATTAATCATTTGTTTATCTATATGTGTTTTGTATAGATGCAAAATTGATACATAAGTGTGGCAATACAAGTACAAGATCTTGATGTTCATGATGGGAATTGTTGCTCGATTATGTAATGATGCTTACATGGATTAAGGGCAAGGTAACAACAAGGCATTTATAAGGAGGTCAAAGGTAATTAAGTTGTTGTTTATACCAATGAATATTATCAAGTTGCCTCTTAATATTATCAAGTTAATACCAATGAATATGTTTTATTACCTTTGACATGTTTTATTGGTTTATAAGAATTGCCATTAAGGATAAGTGTATTGAAATTCCATGATAAAGTAGTTGTTGTAGGATGGTGAAAAGAAAAGGTCAAAATAAGTATTTATTTATTTATATTATTAAGTGCACCATTGAACACCTACATAAGTTACAAAGTTTATTTAGCCATATGTTTAAGTTGGCTATGATATTAAGTTACATGGAAGTTTCATACTAGTAATAAAGATGATGTCATTGTCATTAAAAAGATTCTTTGGTTGGATGTTTTAAGTTACAAGTTTTTAAGCTGTTTAATGTGGAAATTCATTGTAGCAAGATTATATTTTTGCTTCTTATAATCTGAATTTTTCCATGTTTATTCACATGTTCAAGTATCATTGGTTTTGATATTAATATGAAGGATGAGTACAAGTTGATTAGATCTTTTATTAATATCAATGATTGGAATTTTGTTTCATGTTTATAAGTCATAGGTATGAGTGATTTCATGCTTATTATTTTGCCTATTATTATTCAAGTATTGTTTAATAGTATGATTAACAAGTTAATTTTATGATTAAGTTTGAAGCATGAAAATAGAATATAAGTATTGGCAAAAGTATTATGTTTTTAATTTATAAGTTGCCATGAAATTCTATTTAGTTATCTCAAGTTTATGATTCTATTATTACAATGAGTTTATGCAATTGAAAGTCAAATATGAATTTGATTATTAAGATAGACTTTGCATATAAGTGTAATTTTTATGAGAATTATTTGAATGCATACAAGTGGCTTGTTTATTGTCTTAAGAAATCCACTATAAGTTATGTGTGCATTAAGGTTCAAATTTCTATTATTATCATGAGTATATTTTTATTATGCTTATAAGTATTGTAATAAGAAAAGCATAATAAGTTATTATTATCATTATTTTACAAGTACATATATATGTGATTATATATGTTGATAAGTTATTGGCAACATTATGTGGTTATTAAGATGAAATAGTAAGTTTGTGTACAAGAAGTCATATAAGTAATTATATATGAAAAATCATATGTGATTTATTTTGTACAATTAAGTTTGTAAATGGCTAATATAATTTCCTAGCTATTGGAAATATAAGAGTACACAAGTTAATAAGAAAGATAAAGGATTAATCATGTTTATATGATTAATGGTATGTATAAGTTTAAGGTACATACACATAAGTTGTCTAAGCTATTTCAAAATATTATTAAGTATACATAATATGGATACAAGTATGAGAATTCATAATATGTATAAGTTTGACAAGAAAACTTTCTATGCTTATAAGATGTTGCATAAGTAAGGACTCATGATTATTTCTAACAAGTTGAACCTATAAGATTATTTGGCTAATTTTCTTAGCTAATTATGCGAAGGAAATTTCATATGTTTTGTTAAGTTTTTGTACTAAGTTTAAGTCAAATATGAAATTTATTTAAGTATTGATTTTCATGCATATTTACAAGTATCTTGCCATGTGATTCATGTTTATGAATGTTTATAGAGTTTTATGATTTATTCAAGCATTCCAAGAGGACTTAAGTTTTTGGTTTGTTTGATTAAAATAAGTATTTGACTCTATGTTGATTATGGCATGACAAGTTTAAGAATAATCACTTGATCCTATAAGTGTTTAAGGCAATTTTGCTTGATTTTTCTAATTGCAAAATTTATTTATGTGATTATATGAGTGTGTAGAATCATAAGTTGTTTATTTCCTTTTATTAATGGAAATATAAGTAGACAAGAACATGTTTTATTCTTGATATGAAAAAATGAGTGAAGTTTTATTCACTAATATTGTGTCTACAAATTTAATTATGCTAGTAAGTTAAAGTATGACATATTTTTCTACATGCTAATTTAAGTAGTTGTAAGTCATGTACTTGCAACTATGTTGTTAGGTAATGCAAGTTATTCATAAGTGACATGGACATAAGTTTATCTACATGTTTGGTTGTTGTAAGCTTCTCATGTTATTCAATCATATTTTAATATTATAAGAGTTTATTAAGATTTTATGCAAGTTCACTATAAGAAAAATTTCTTTATGAAATAAGTTAACGGATTGCATAAGATATATGAGAAGATTTCATACTTTTGTATGGTTTATGTGTCAATATGTATATGTTTACATATTTGTTGTATTCATTGAGTAATGGCATCTGAAACATCAAACATGATTGGATAAGCATAAGATTGATCATGAGTACTCATGAGTTTTAGTGTATTCATAAATATAAGTTGAATACATGTTTGTCCTTGTTAAATTTCTCAAGTTTATAAGAGCATGTAGTAGGATATAAGGAAGTTTTTTCACAAGGAATTATGCATACTTGTGATAGACTATAATTCATGATTATGGAAATGGTTATTCTTGAGGTTTTACAAGTTCATAAAGTTTAATTTATGAGGTTTCCAGATAATCATGATTGAGAATGGTCTATGTTGTTTGCATAAGTTGAGTATGCATATATCAAGTTTATTTGCTACATAAGAATTGAAGTGTATAATTTTTTGTACATTTGATTATTCTAAATTCATGATGATATATCTTTATCAATGGATTTAGTAATGATAAAGTTTAAGTATTCTGTTTAAATCTTCATAGCTATATGCTTTGAAAGGTGGACTTAAACATAAAAGGAGAGCATACAACCATTGTAATATGATTGTTTAATCATACACTTGGTAGTATACTCTACAACTCTACAAGATAATCATTCATTATTGTGAATCATTGTTTATTCAATGAGTTAAAGTTATAAGTTCAAGTATGTAGCAAAGGATTTAGATGTAATGGTTTAATTACATATAAGTTGGAAATTTGATTTTCATATAAATCAAAGGTTAAGTAGTTTGTCAAGTGCAAGGTTGTTTTGTTCATAAGTTTGTATCCATAAGTTTTTTGGATGATAAGCATATAAGAGGATCCATATCAAGTTTACACATGGTATAGTGTGATTATCTCCGAAAAATAATATGTTGGTTTGTTCATATTATGATGAAGATATTCTTATTAAGGCCATGGTAAAGATATAATTATATATCTAGTGGACCTTGTTATTGGAGATGTGATAAGTAGCCCAAATCTCTACCACTTCACAACAATGACTCACCTTTACGACTTGGAATACCACCAATTTCTAAAGTTCAAATGAGTAAGGAGTTGTCTAAACTAGTAGGAAGCATCGATTTTATATATCTCAGGCTAAGTGATGCTTAGAAATTTGTAATGATAAGAGGTTGAGTAGTAATACTCTTAATGGACTTTGTGGAAAACCTAATTACAATGGTGGTATAATTACAAAGTCTACCTATGTAAGTGTAATCTGTGGCCGCATAAAGGAACTATGGGCTAATGTTCCGAAACACTTACTAAGGATAAGGACACAAGGCCGGATAATAGTATCAAAGTTTTAGCACTTAAGATTTAAAAACAAACGTATGTGTATTATGAGTATAGTTGATCAATATAAATCCAAAGTTCAAAGACATGTCTACTTTGTGATTTGGATTCAATTTTGGCTTGCATATACTAAGTGAAAAGTTCAAAGAGTAATCTACTTTTCATTACGCATATGTTTGTGGGTTTCTCGGGCGATTACAAGTTAAGGTATATCTTAAATGGCGGGGGTGTTAACTCCTTAAGTAAAGTTATTTCAAGGGTTTTACATACTCTTGAAATAGCGGGGTATTGTTGGAAATATTTCAAGAGTATAAGAAGATTATATAACATGAAGGAATCATGTGGAACATGTATAAGGATCATATATAAGATAAAGATAGAAAATATGATCAACACAAGTGTATAAGAGAACAACACCGGTCGTGCTGGTCTCCAGAGAGCAAGAAAAACCATTCTGGGCTTAACACGGACCGTGTTAATCTAACACGGACCGTGTTGAATGCCAGAATGTGTTTTCAATGCTAACAGCTATATAATCTTGAGTATTAAGTTTATAATATCAATATTAAGCTCGGTATTAAGATCCAACAGCTATAATATCATGACCAAGTCAATGTTTTGATTCTCCATTAAGGATCTAAATTACACCTTTGACCAAAAGGTGTGATTAGGGTTGGATTAAGTGTGGAAGTCTCCTATAAATAGGATACATTCCCAAGCCATTTGAGATCATCACAAGCATCTATTCTATTCTATAATCACATCCTCTCAAATATAGACTGCAGCTATACTTGAGAGAATCAAGTGAGAAACCTATGTCTTGAGTGCGACAAGAGCTAAGTTTTATCCCTTTGAACATTTACGGTACAGTAAATAGTTCTTAAGGAAAATGAGTACGAGGCCATGACTCTTAGCTTTATCCAAACAAGTCAAGTTAACCATTTGGTTATTAAGTTCAATCTCCGTCTTGTCACATGTACCACTAGAAGACCAAGATACCAAGACAAGATGATGAAAATTCAAGCCGTTGTCAAACATCATTTTCCAACATTACCTGTGTTGAATCCACCTCCTTGACCTCGGCCTCGGCCTCCGATTGACATCCTGCCACCAATCAAACAAAGCAAACGCTTACAAACAATCCAAATCTGAAATTCGGCGTCATCGTACGCATGCAGATCTAAATTAGACGGCTACCTCAAATTAATCGATCGGATTGATAATATACGTTTTGTTCAGAAATGAAAGTTAAATAAAGATCCATGCATGCAAATTGTAGAGAACGAAAAGGCATAGACCAGCGAAGAGGAGCGGCGAAGAGGTGATTGTTACTGGGAAAGGAGGAGTACCTTGAAAGCTTAATTATGCCTTTCGATGACAAAACTTCTCATAGAAGAAGAGGGAGGGAGAAACAGAGCAGTTACCAGGAAAGTTTTTATGAGAGACGGGAAACAGTTACTGGGAAATGAGGAGGCGTAGAAGAGAGAGAAAGTGAGATAGGAGAGAGAAGAGGAAGAGATATTCAGCGTGTGTGAACGTGTGTAAGTAATTTTCTCAGCAAAATAAATTATCTGCATTTTGATTGACTTAGAGACCGTGAAGTACTCTGGTTACAGAATTCAGTGGGGCCCAGTAAATTTTCTATTATAGATATATAGATTATTATTATTATTATTGCTATTATTATTTTTGGTTGTATTATTATTATTGTTGAAATTTCGTTTATTATTTGGGTTATTATTTTGGTTGTGGGCGATTGTCGGCGGCGATGGCGAACGACTGTGATAATAGATGGCAGTTGGTGGCAGTAGAGAAGGAGATGATGAATGTGGACAATGAATGGAGAGAGAGAGAGAGTTTAGAGGGTTTAGAGAGAGAGAATGACAAAGCTAGAAAAATTGTGGCAAAATGTGGGTGACGCAAGTAAAAAAGGGGGGGGGGGGAACATACAACATTTGGGTTAAAAATTATCGATTAAGTCAATTATCATTTTACTATGATTGTATCCAAAAAAAAAAAACTTTCACAATTGTTGACGAAAACACTTTTATTTTTCTTACCATTTTCTTGAGGATAATCAAATTAATCAAAATGTTATATAGTGCAATTATACGAAGAAATTTAAATGTTCAAGTTTAACGTACTAATTTGTTCTATTTTATACAATGAAATTCATTCCTTGCTAATTTGTATTTGGATACTTTTATAATTGTAATTTCTCTGCTTATATTTTTTGAATTTTTTCTAATTTTGCTACATACTTTATCTGATATATATTTGAAAATTTCATATAATACATGAAATTTAAGTACTGTCTATATATCTCACTAGTAGGGCTGGCAATGAGTCGAGCCCAAGCTTGGCAGACTCAAGGCTTGGCTCGTGAGCTATACTATAGGCTTGGTTTGGCTTGCGAGCTTGGCGAACCTGAAAAGTGAGGCTCACGGCCTGGCTTGCAAAGGCTCGCGAGCCCTCACGAGCTTTAATGAGCCAATACTTGTTCATTGTCATTCATTTTATTAATCTACAAAGTGATAATAAAAGATATCTCTTAAAATAAAAATAGTAAAAAAAAGAGCACTTATAATAAAGTCAAATAAAAATATAAGATTGAAAATTAATTAATTCAAAATAATAATTATAGGATGTAAAATAAAGTAATTTTATAACCATAATGAAAATAATTTATGATTGTGGATTTACAACACATAAAAAAATCTATCAAAAGCACATGTTCCAATTATGTGAATAAAGTATTTTTTTCGATAAATAGGCCAAACAACCCAATATTATTAGCACCAAGTGAGGACCACAGTTCCTTAAAAGCACGCAAACAGTGGCCTCAACATTCCAAATACATCCCACTCCAAAATGAGTTATAAAAGTAAATAAAATAATTTCCAAAACAACAAAATGACTAAATCGAGTCTAACATTGGATATCCCTATTCATCTTCCTCACTACAACAATCCCTTACCCCTCCCTCTCTCCCCCTACGCATATATGACAGGGATGAGATGGAAGTTAACAACAATGGTTGTTGTTGGGGTACTCCACCCCCTTCTTCCATTGTTCTCACCAAATAGCCACCCTCCATTTTATTTCCTGCAGTACCAATGTTATGTCCTCTTCAGATCTATTGAACACAACATCATTGCGGTGATTCTAAATTGTCTAGATGGTCGCAAACCATACCACCATCCATATCTTCCTCTTCATTGTGTTGTAAAAATACACCATCATCCATTCTTCATACATCTCCTTCAACGTACCAGCTTGTTGCAATCTGTGGCCCAGATCTTGCATCAACTTCTTCCAAATAGCTTGTACAAAAGCACAGGTCACAAATAAGTGGTCGATTGTTTCTCCTTGTTCCTGACAAAAAGGGCATCAATCTTCCTTCTTTTCTATGATTCCCCTGTTTCTTAGTTGGGATCTTGTGTTTTTATTCCCCAACAAAGCCAACCAAACCATTATTTCAAACTTCATGCCCGCCAGGGGGGGGGGGGGGAGATTTCTTCCAAACTGAATAGGCAATCAAATTCACATGTATCTGTTGGCAAGCATAATATATTGAGCTTCCAAATTTCGTCCAATATTCCTTTTTCATGAACCTTACGAGCTTCACGATACGAGCTTTCTTGGACTCAGTTTGGCTCGTTTATGTGACTAGCTCGAGCCCGAGCTGACTTGAGCTTATTGCGAGCCAAGCTTATTGAGCTTCCCGTCGAGCTTATTGAGCTTCCTGTCGAGTTAGCTCGCGAGCCGACTTGGCTCACTGCCAGCACTATTCATTGGTCTAAATACTAGTAGTTTTATTGTAGTAAATTTCTTTTAACATTTGAGTACACATGTACTAGTGGCACTTGCTAGGTTGAAATTTATAAAGTCATGTGACTTGGTATAAAATCTATATGATTATATATTAAACTGTAGAAAAGTTTATATGATTGATTTTTATAACTATAATATTACATATAAATTGTATACAATTATATTTTAATCCATAAATTTTAGATTTACAAAAAAATGCGTAAAATATGCATAAAAAATTACATTCATTCTACTAGACATATTTGTAATTAATGACATAACTAATACATTTCAAAATTTTTATAATAAATAATTAATATCCTCTCCATTCCATATTATTTGTTATTTACTTAGATGTCACGGTCTTCAATTTTAATCTTTGATTAATAATTTCTTATATAATATTTTTTTAACAATTGCAATATTGTTTTTAGGATAATATTTTTCGTCACGAATCTAACAGTAATAGTTTTATATAACAATCAATTGTATATATACTATATTGAAAAGCTTGTGGTGAAAAGTTTTAAAGTTTGACAACCCAATTTCCAGAAGCGACAAATAATATAGAAAGCATGAAATAATATCTATAAAAAGAAATTAGTGTAAAAAATTATTATAAATATTAATTTTATTAAAAAAAGTATTTTAAACTAAGACACATACCAATGCTCTATCAAATACTATCGTGGAAGGGAGGGAGTAAGAGTAAGAGTATGTCAAATTCATAGGTAAGGTAAGGTAAATAAATAAATGTAGTTTTTGATCAATTTTAGTTATTTTATAATAGTTTTTTATAATCTTCGATAATTTTGGATGAGTTTTAATCAATGTATGTGAATAGTTAATAAAAATTCAATTACTATTGATATATAATTTACTTACCGATTTTTACAACCTACCTTTTACCCATGACTTTTACAGGCTCTAAGGGGCCATTTGGTATGAGGGAGTAGGGGGTTGGGAATGAGAATAGAGGGATGAGGAATAGAATTACCATGTTTGTTTCATGGTAATTAAAAAATAGAAGGGAATGGGAATGAGAATAGAAGGGGTCTATTCCCAACAATCTATTACCATGGGGGGTGTGGTAATAGACATTGAAAATTCGTTAGTTACTATTAAATACCAAAACTACCCCTATTTAAAAAAAAATAAAAACTCATATTTATTCATTTCTTTTGCTTATATTAAATAAAAATTCACGTTTATTGTCAATTTTGCTGGCTATCGTCACCTAAACATAGTATTACTTTTGCTTATAATACCTTATGTTAATTAAATATTATTGTTATTAAGTATCTTTCGGTTGAGATATTACTAATGCAGTAGGGTTTACGTCTTTTCCTTCTATTAATTAAATATTTATTATAATCTATTAATTTTATTAAAACAAAACCAAAACAATTCCTAATCTGCCACGTGTCATCTAATGAATAACAATGAGCAAAAGTCAATTGCAGCTGGTATTTACGCCTTTAATTATAGTTGGAACTCGAAAAGTTAACTCAATCACAACAATAACTAGTGATAAAAAAAAAGAAATTACAGCAATTATATCCATAAAAGGGTTGTATCCTCATCATTAATAACATTAACTAATACCCATAATCCTATGCCTCCCGGCCTCCCCATTGAAATTGAAGAGACATACATAATTGAGTATTAGTTAATGTCATTAATAAAGAGGATACAACCCAAAACAAATTGAAACTGAAAAGAACAAGCCAAGGGGGAAAAACGGTTCAGCATTCACTAATAAGAATGACACATATATATATCAATTACAAAGTCAAAAGAGTTCACTGCAATTATGAAGCATTGCAAAGGTATTAAGAGCCATAGTACTTTAAAATCACTTCAATGCATAATTTCATTTCAATGGCCTTGGTATATTTTCAATAGAAACAAAATTACATGAACCTGTGTGCAGTTCTGTAATCATGCATTTTGGGCAACCTTTCCATGGCATTCCAAATACAAGGTAATGCATTCTACTATATACTATAGAAAACTCTAAAAACAATTTCTAATTTATACACTCAATTCTAATTTCGATTATTATTTTACAGCCAATACTACCAATTGCAGCTATAAAGTTCTCAATTTGATCTTCTCATTCAAATATTGAGGTATAGTATTTTTATCTTTCAATTTTCATTAGAGAATATCTGAAACTTAAAATCCATCATATAACAAAGCAAGATAACAAATATGACCAATCAAATAAAGAACTAATAGTAATAGCTTCATATTTACTATAGAAAACTCCATAAATTTACAATAAAGCATTTCTAATTTACACACTCCAATTTCAATTATTATTATTGCAATCCATACCACCTTTTACAACTACACAGTTCTCAATTTCTTCTTTCCATTAAAATATTAAGGTATAAAATATTCTTATCTTTCATTTTTCATCAGAGAACAATTGAAACTTGAAATACCACACAACACAGAATAAGATAACAAATATGACCACTCAAATAAGAAATAATAGCTTCAGATTCATAATAAAAAATAACTCAATTTGATCTACCCATTCAATTATTGAGGTATCACTTACTATTACCAATTGCTAATAACCACGAATAGAAGTAATAGAAAGGTAAATGTACACATCTCCCATATTAAAATTTTCACTCTAATTACATGACCACGTTTGATTAAAATAACAATAAATAAAGTAATTACGGTAAGGAACAATAAACAAAGTTAGTAAAACCGGTGATGTTCTTTGGTAAGTTTAGGTCTCGGTTAAGTTGAATTGGTTAGATTAGGAGAGGAAAGGATAAAATAGGAAAAAATAGGATAGAAAAATATAGGATAAATTTGAGTTAAGTTAATTGTTGAATGAAAATATTTTATTAATAAAATTTGAATATTTTTGGAAAAATAAATGAAAAAAGTTATAAGTGTTGAAAAAAGTGAATTAATTTGAGACTAAAATAATATTATTTGAATTTTTTTAATTTAAAAAATTATTTTTGATTTAAGTGTTTTATAGGAAGTTGGGTTAGGTTAGATTAGGTATGAATAAATTAAGTTAAGATCGACCCCAAGTTTTGTTAATATAAAGAAATGGCTCAATTGTATGTTACCTGTTTGACTAGCTATGAATAAAAGATCTTCAATAATCATTCAAACCACACTTAACAGAAAAGCAAAAAGAAAAAGAAAACTTTGTCTCTAAAAATAAATACCCATATTTAATAGCACATACAGTTATATATATATATATATATATATATAAATTAGAATCTAATAAAGCAAACTTTGAGGGTCCTTTGAAATAACGAACCAACCTTGCATGTTAATTTTTTCTAACCTCCGTGAAGTCACAAATGAAAAGCTGACGTGGCGGTGCTTTAGCAAAAAATAAAGATTTTTTTTTTGCTGAGTTGAATTAAATAAATCAACTTTTTCTTTTTTTTTTTAAAAATCCACCTCAATTCTCTTTTTTTTTCTTTCTCTCTCTCTCTATCACTGACCCCTCGACCCATCTCCCCACCCTCTCACTACCGCCACCCTCACCACCGCCGCCACCACCACCACCACCACCACCACCACCATCATCATCATCACCACCATCCTCCATCATCATCATCATCACCACCACCACCACCACCATCACCGTGATGATGGTGATGGTGATGGTGATGGTGATGGTGATGATGATGGCGACAACGATGGTGATGGTGATGATGATGATGATGGTGGTGGTGGAGGTGGAGGTTGATCATGGTGACGGTGATGGTGGTGGAGGTGGTGGTGGTGATGAGGAGGATGATGATGATGGCGACAACGATGGTGGTGGTGGTGGTGGTGGTGGCGGCAGTGGTGAGGGTGGCGGTGGTGAGAGGGTGGGGGTTGGGGGGATGGGTCGGGGAGATGGGTGTGGGGGGGGGGGGGCTGGGGTGATAGAGAGAGAGAGGAGAGAGACTGAGAGAGAGAGAGGAGAGAGATCGAAAGAAAGAAAAAGAGAATTGAGGTGGATTTAAAAAAAAAAAGAAAAAGTAGATTTATTTAATCCAACTCAGCAAAAAAAAAAAATTCCTTTTTTTTGGCTAAAACACCTCTACGTCAGCTTTCCTGCCTGTGGGACTCGCCGGAGGTTTATTAGAAAAATTAACATGTTAAGGTGGGTTCGTTGTAAATTAGCTTGCAAGGTTGGTTCGTTATTTCAAAGGACCCTCAAAGGTTGGTTTATTAGATTCCAATTTCCCTATATATATATATATATATATATATATATATATATATATATGGAATTACTATTGAAAAATATTTATATTTATTTTTCTGAAAAATTATTTATATTTGTATTTATATTTATATTTATATTTATATTTATATTTATATTTATATTTATATTTATAAAAAGATAAAGTGTGAGAAGATAAGTTGTGATATAAAAAAAATTAAGGACTATTTTACCGTAATGATAGGCCGCAAGTGCACGGGTGAAATTGTAGCACGAATCAAGGTCGTTCCCACAGGGACTTTTCCTTTCAACGCACTGAACTAGCCTCCTAGTTGATTGCTAAGTCGATCCGGTTTTTTGGTTTGAAGCATCTAATTCTAATTCTAATCACAATCTAGGTCTAAACAAACTAATATTCACAAAGCTTTTCTGATTTAACCAAGGTAAAAGGACGTTCAGGGGATGAAACCTAAGTCAAGTAATGAATCAACGATATGGATTTAAACACTCATTTCATTAGTTTGCACAATCAAGGTTCGATAATTGAATAGAATACTTCGCAATGAGATTTTGCCACTAGAGCGAATTGCCAAGACAAACCAATCACCTACTTTCGTGGTTATTTTGATTTAATCAAGGTTAAATATCTAATTATCTCAAGAACCCTAATTAAAACTTCTATGTCTAGATAATTTTTAATTAGTTTAACCTAGGTTTTCGGGATATCAAACTTCTCCTTTCGGTATTTCGTTCAACAACCTAATTACATGCAATTGGTGATCAAACAAAAGCAATAACAATTCAATTCAAAGGCCAAATAGATTGAAACAAACTAAATTCATGATTATTCAATCCAACAAAGTCAATTCATCAAACAACTTCAAAGGTTCATCCCCCAAACTAAAAAGAACTACTCACTAATCATGTTTGAAACTACAAAGCAATTGAAATCTATTCTAGAAAGCATATGAAAATCAATGAGAGAATGAGAAATAAACCAAAGGGAAGAACAATCTTGCTAGGAATCAACAATGGAGGACTTTTGCTCCTCCACTTCAAAGTGTATTCAAGATGCTCTTCGATCTTCAATCTTCTCTCAATCTTTAAAATGATGGATGAATGAAGGATATGATTAGGGTATGGAATGGAGGATGGTCGAATATGATATCCTTCACAGCCGGAATTCAGCATAATATAGGCAAATAGCATCTCGAAACCGCCGAAAACGAAAAGACACAAGAGACACGGACCGTGCCAGGGGTGACACGGACCGTGCCTCCAGTGACACGGACCGTGCCTCCAGTGACACGGACCGTGCCTCCCTAGGCACTACCCATGTCAGCTCCCTGCACAAATTTCTTCAAGTTCTGGTCATAGGCACTACCCGTGCCTCCTCTGGCACCACCCGTGCCACTGCAGATTCAGGCCTAGGAGTCCTTTGGGCCATTGTTTGGGCCTTGGGTGATCCAACTTCACACTTCTTGGTCCTTTATGCACACAACTTGGATCTACACTTGATTTTTGGCTCGGTTTACATTGATTCTTCACAAATTTTCTACAAAACTCACCAAACTCCAAACCAAGCGTAATATGGGAAATTCGGGCATAAAATAATACAATCACATCAAATATTCCCCAAATTCTCATCAAAACAATCAAGTTCTCATATATACAAGAAGCACTTATCAAAATCCCCCATGCTTAGCCCTTGCTTGTCCCTAAGCAAGTCAAGACTCAAAAGAAAAGGAAAAGAAAGAAAAGAAAACAAAATAAAAGAAACCGGGACAAAAAGACTCAAAGACTCAAATCAAAGAAAAATTAAAAGACTCAAAAGTAAAATAAAAATAAACACGAAAATATTTATTTAATTACAACTCCTAAAGATGGCATTGATAGAACATTCAATCAACCCAATCTAATCTATAGTACAGCCCAAGAATGAAGACAAAGCCAATTTACTCGAGTAAATGAAAACAAATTATTCAAGAACGGTACTCATCATTTTCAACCAATCACCCTTATTCACCGATGAGAAAAGAATGCACATGTTAAGCATGGAACTAGGTAAGATTTGAGAGCAAACCTCACATGGTAGACACTCCGCTCATGTGTTTGAATATATAAAGACGTTGTTTCTCTCATTACTCTAACCAAAGCAACAACCGACCACGTACTTGCTAAGAATCTCAACTCTCCACCGCGAAAATATAATGCAACAATGACAATCAAGAGGACTTTCAAGGGTTGTAACGGGGATAGGGTTAAAGGGTAAGAAGTGTAAAATATTTGGGATATGTGGAGCTAAAAGCCAAAGCTTGAAACTAAAACCACACCAATTCAACATACTATCATTCTTACCACTTATAGTCAATCCAAATCAACAAATCAACCCCACAATCAATTGGAAGCTTGCCTCAAAACAAAAGAAACACAATGCTAAACACTTTATTCTCTTTTTTTTTTTTCATTTTTCCGGAATTTTCTGATTTTTTTTCCTTTTTTTCCACACCTTTTCTGTTTTTTTTTTCTTTTTTTCTCCTTTTTTTCATTGATTGAAACACTCACACACATATACAACACACTAGGCAAGCTCAAATTAACAACAACCTCAATGAACTCAATTGGGGAATCAAACCAATATTTACAACTCAAACCAATCCCCGCCTCAAACCAAACCACAAAAGTAACCACAATCAACCCAACTTCAAACTCAAAACATTTAAAGCAATGGCTTAAGGATAGGAATTATGTAATCGGCCAGTGGCTTATAATGCGGGTTATCAAGAAAGGAAATGGTCAAGGCAAGAAGGGGCTAACTACGGATATTATAATATAAACAGGTGGCCAAGGCTTGCGGGTTCATTCCTAATGCCTCTATCATCTTGTCAAAGTACAACGCATGGCAATTTCAAGGAGATGCAAAGCAAATAAAGGAGGATGCCACAATGGTGAGTCACTCATGGAAATGAGACCAATAAAAATGATTAGTCTTTTCTTTTAGGCTTATGTGGACTCACGGGTAACGCTCAACAATCAATACCCAGTTTAAAAAGATATGCATATGCACAATTCTCTCTTAAAATAGTGACAAAGGTAACATGTCTCATTTTCCTAGCACAATTCTCACAACATTTAGTTTCACAACTCATGTCAATTCACAGAACTTCACAAATGGGCTATACAAGATTAAATCAAGTCAAAAGAAAACTATCTCGCCTAATCCTACTCAAAACTTTTCTTTTTTAATTTTTCCAGAGTTTCTAATTTTTTTGAGATTTTTTCAACTTTTTTCAAAAACTTTACAAGACTCAAAAAGAAAATAAGAAAATAAGGAAATAAAACTGAAACAAACTAAGAAAAAGAAGAAACTAAACTAGAAAAACAAAAATAATCAAACAAAATCCAAATAAAAAGAACTCAAAACACAGATATACACATAGATGGATAAGAAAACCCCCCCATGCTTGAACCTAGCATTGTCCGCAATGCAAAACATAACACTAGAAACAAGGGAGGGATGGAGAAGGAAACCACATAGATGAATCAAGGAGGAGGAGGTGGGGATGGACCACAGGTATGGTTTAGCTACCAATCACGCATGGAGCGCATCAAGGCAAGCATTTCAGCTTGGGTCTGCTCAATTCTACCCTGGGAGTCCCAAAGGGCTTGAAATTCATGCTCACAATAGACTTGGAGGTCGTTAAGCCTCTCTTCAAAGGTAGGCTCACTAACTCCCTCATCGTTCGGCTCATCATCACTACTTTCACCACCCTCTTCATCCTCGCGGATGACAAGTGGACCCGCAAGAGCAGGCTGGTTCGGGTTCAAAGGTGGTAGAAAGAGGATGTTAGGTACATGTTGGATGGTCACATTATCATTGGGAAGCCGCATCAATTCATTGTTAGGGTACCGCCACAAAATAGCAGCCCCGTCCAATGCACACATTTTCATAGAACAAAAAGTCTTGGCATCCAAAGGCAAAGGTCCACCAACCAAATCTCTTTGATGGCGAACAGGTCCCAACCAAAATGTCTCGCTAACACAGTAAGCAAACCCCCCATAGCAATATCCCCTTTCCCAAGGCTAGCATGTCGTGCTAAATGTAGAGCAAAAAGGGCAGCGGGATTAACATCAGGTCGACCATAATACATCCCCCACAGCACATAAAATTCAGCCTTAGAAGCAACATTCATGCTATCCCCACGTCCAAACATTCCACAGGATAAAATCCGCTGAGTAACCCGAAAAGTCGGATTGCGGATGGCATTGCACTTAGATTTGCGTCGATTATAATCAGTCCTTGTGGTAAGGAACTGCCAAAAGGTCGTGGGGTACCATACATCATCATCAGGCACCTCTCTCTTCCTACGGTCAGTTATAACAGGAGGTTGAAAAATCTCAGCAAATTCAGCCAAAGTCAGGGAATGGGTCTCTTCATCAATGTGAAAACTAATCAAACCATCCCTAGTGGCCAAATCTACTTCAAAAGTGCTAAGCACCTCCAAGGTCAGGTTCCTATAAGTTGGTTCTCTCATTCGAGCAAAGCGTAACATGCCACATCTATTTAACAACCATTCAACATCTGTTAACATGCCAGTCGATTCTAAAAATGGTCCATGCATATACCTAGTGGCCACAACTCTACGCTTGCTCAAAGCAAGATAACGATCATACATTTCACCTTCGAGATTAAAGGGATTGTTACCTCGGCTTTGACGAGAAGAACGCGCGCCTTTATCCCGACCCGTGCCTGCATCAGCTTTCCTCCTCTTTGAAGAGGGTTCCTCTTGAACTTGACCGCGTCCCCTAGCCATCTTTTTACAAAAACAAAATTTACAACAACATTAGTTATATACAAAAGTGCAAAAGACTCAAAATCGATGGTGAAGTTAGTGTGTACATGCCATCGAAGACTCAAAAACAAAACAAAGAAACACGAACCAAGACTCCTAAGACAAAGTCTAGCAAAGAGGTAGGCTAAAACAATATTTACAACCCACCAAACTAAACAAACCAAAATCAAGAGCTACACTACTAGGAACACTACAATGGTGGATGACAAAGTATATACAAATCACCACTGCTCTTAACTACAACTATAACTAAAGCAAGAACAAAAGTAGCTATGCACAAGGACTAAACTACTACCACCAAAACTCAATGTATATACATCGAACCAAGTAAACACACGAAGTCTTGAGACAAATCACACCAAAGGCACAACCAAACCAAACCCAAAGCATAACAATTGGCTCTTCAAACAATTCAACCAAGACAAGAGAAATCAAGGTGGAACAATTGAAACAAATTAGCAATAGGGTTCGAATTAACCTCAAGAATCGAATAGGGCATCCACCAAATCAAACCAATTAAGCACAAATAAACCCTAAATTCAAACACCAAGACAATGTATCTCAAAATTTAGCAAATTAAGCAAGAAAACTAAAAATTAACGAGAATCAAACCTTTTACAAGAGAATGGAGAAGAAAGGAAAAGAGCTTGGAGTGGTAGGGTTGAGGGTGTAAGAGTGGCGTGTGGTGGGAATGGAGTGTGGCGCTAGGTTGGCTCTATGGTGGCTGTGAAGAGCGGCAGTCGCAGTGTGGCTGGGCGCACGAGGAGGAGAGAAGGGGCGAGCGCTGGGATGGGGCGAAAGGAGGTTGGGCGAAGCAGCCTCGGCGAGCAAAAGAGAAGAAGAATGGGGGCGAGCAGAAAAGAGTGTGGCGTGCGAAGAACAATAGGTGAGAGGTGAGTGAGAAGCGTGGCTGTGCTGTGCGAAGAGCTGCGCGAAGGAGAATGGAGAAAAAGAAAGTCGAGGCGGGGCTGGGGGGCTGTGAAAGGGGACACGGACCGAGACAAGGCAAAGCAGAGCTCTCTTTTTTAGGGTTTTCGATGGAGGCACGGGTAGTGCCATATGGGCACGGACCGTGCCCCCACTTACCTGCGAAACATCTGGGGTTCTGGATAGGCGCACGGACCGTGCAGCCTCAGACACGGTTCGTGCCTCCTGCAGGCGCCAAATAGGCCACGAGTTCGAACCCCCACAACTCCCTCAACTCTCAATCAAAATTTTTTTCTTCTTTTCACTCATTCTTTCTTTTGGATTTCACTCATTCATTTTACAATCCATCCTTTTCCACTCAAAATTTTTTTTCTTCACTCATTTATTTTTCAACTCTCTCTTTTTTTTCATCTCTCGTTTTTTTTCTTTTTTTCTTTTTCTTTGTCTTTTTTTTCAAGAATTTCTTCAATACAAAAACAAAAGAAAAGAAGCCTCTAAAAATCCTAAAAAGTTGAAAAATAAAATTACGAAAAATCTAAAAATCCTAAAAATAAAAATAAAAAAGTAAAATGAAAGAAAAAATAAAAATAAAAATAAAACATTAAAAACTTGGGTTGCCTCCCAAGAAGCGCTTGTTTAACGTCCTAAGCTTGACCAAGTACCTCTCAAACCGTACCGGGATCGGTGAGGTTGAAGCTTTGGCGATCTTCAAGAGGTTGACCAACCAAATAGGGCTTAAGTCTATGCCCATTGACCGTGAATGGCTCGGAATTATCCCCACAAATCTCAATCGCACCATGGGGGAAAACCTTCAAAACTCGAAAAGGACCCGACCATCGGGACTTAAGCTTGCCCGGAAAGAATTTCAACCTTGAATTGAACAACAACACTTGGTCTCCTTCTTCAAATCTCTTCTTGAAGATGTGCTTGTCATGCCATCTCTTAGTCCTCTCCTTGTATGACTTGGCACTATCATAGTCCTTCAACCTCAATTCATCAAGCTCTTGAAGTTGCAACCTCCTCTTTTCTCCAACCTTTGCAAGGTTGAAGTTAAGAGTTCGAACAGCCCAAAAAGCCTTGTGTTCCATCTCAACCAGCAAATGACAAGCTTTTCCATATACTAACCGGTATGGAGTGGTTCCCAATGGAGTCTTGTATGCGGTCCGGTAGGCCCACAATGCATCATCTAGCTTAAGAGACCAATCTTTCCTCGAACGGTTGACCGTCTTCTCCAATATGCTCTTGATTTCCCGGTTAGAAAGCTCCACTTGGCCACTAGTTTGGGGATGATATGGTGTAGCAACTCGATGTGTCACCCCATACTTCGCCAAAAGAGCATCAAGAGGCCGATTGCAAAAATGAGTGCCATTGTCACTCAATAAGGCCCGTGGAGTTCCAAATCTTGCAAAAATCTTCTTGAAGAACTTTATCACCACCTTGGAATCATTAGTGGGTGTTGCAATTGCTTCAACCCACTTTGAAACGTAATCGATTGCCACCAAAATGTAGAGGTTATTGTGAGAAGGAGGGAAAGGACCCACGAAGTCTATCCCCCACACATCAAAAAGTTCCACCTCTAAAATGTAGTGTTGTGGCATCTCATTCCTCTTGGAAATGCTACCGGATCTTTGGCACTTGTCACATGAAAGTACAAAACTTCTCACGTCCTTGGAGAGTGTAGGTCAATAGAACCCGGCTTGGAGCACCCTTGCAACGGTCTTGTCGGTGCTAAAGTGACCACCACAAGTAGCGGCATGACAATGGTGAAGCACACTTTGAACTTCATCTTTCGGCAAACATCTTCTATACACACCATCCCCACAAAGCTTATAAAGTAAAGGCTCCTCCCAAACATATCTTCTCAACTCGGAAAGGAATCTCTTCTTTTGCTGCCATGACATCTTCGGGGGAAGTACACCACTAACAATGAAGTTCACTATATCCGCATACCAAGGGACGACTTGATGAGCAAGAACATAGAGTTGCTCATGTGGAAAGGAATCGTCAATGGGAATGTCGTCATCACTTTGAGCCTCAAGTTGCAATCTTGAAAGATGGTCGGCCACCACATTTTGCAATCCGGGTTTGTCTCGGATCTCGAGGTCAAACTCTTGGAGTAAGAGGACCCAAAGAATGAGGCGAGGCTTAGAATCCGCCTTAGTCAAGAGGTGCCGTAGAGCTGCATGATCCGTGAACACAATC
The DNA here is from genome assembly GCA_029582165.1 of Portulaca oleracea. Lineage (NCBI taxonomy): Eukaryota > Viridiplantae > Streptophyta > Magnoliopsida > Caryophyllales > Portulacaceae > Portulaca > Portulaca oleracea. Next base: position 9,646,572 of record CM055868.1, read on the forward strand.
ACCTTGGAATCGATCAAATAAGAGCGGAATTTGTCCAAAGCGAAGACAACCGCTAAGAACTCCTTCTCGGTATTGGCATAATTAACTTGAGCTCCATCCAACGTATTGCTTGCATAGTAAATCACATAGGGCTTGTTGTCCTTCCGTTGGCCCAAAACAGCCCCCACCGCATGATCACTTGCATCGCACATCACTTCAAAGGGCAAATCCCATTCCGGTGCTTGTACGATGGGGGCGGTGATCAAAGCTTCCTTTAACCTGAGAAAAGCACTCATACATTCTTCATTAAAGTCAAAGGGCACATCTTTGATGAGCAATTGGGTGAGTGGTTTTGCAATTTTTGAAAAATCTTTTATGAACCGCCGGTAAAAACCAACATGTCCAAGAAAACTTCTCACTCCTTTACAATTTGGTGGCAATTTTTCAATCACCTCCACCTTTGCTCTATCAACTTCAATGCCCTTGGAGGAAACAACATGACCAAGAACTACCCCCTCTTGCACCATAAAATGGCACTTTTCCCAATTCAAAACCAAGTTAACTTCTTCACATCGTTTTAGCACCATTTTCAAATTATTCAAACAATGATCAAATGAGGTGCCATAAACAGAAAAATCATCCATAAAAACCTCCATTATGTCCTCAATAAATTGGGAGAATATAGCCATCATACACCTTTGAAAGGTAGCGGGTGCATTACACAACCCGAATGACATTCTCCGATATGCAAAAGTTCCATAAGGACAAGTAAACGTGGTTTTCTCTTGGTCTTTTGGGTGAATCGGGATTTGGAAAAATCCGGAATAGCCATCTAGGTAGCAAAAATGGGAATTCTTTGCAAGTCTTTCTAGCATTTGGTCTACAAAAGGGAGGGGAAAGTGGTCTTTCCGGGTGGCTTTGTTCAATTTCCTATAGTCAATACACATTCGCCAACCAGTAACCGCTCTAGTGGGGATCAATTCATTTCTATCATTTTTCACAATAGTCATTCCCCCCTTTTTAGGCACAACATGGACCGGGCTTACCAACTCACTATCAGAGATAGGGTAGATAATACCGGCCTTCAACAATTTTAAAACCTCTTTTTTCACAACATCTTTCATGGTAGGATTAAGCCTCCTTTGATGCTCAATGGATGGCTTATGGTTTTCCTCCATGAGGATGCGATGCATGCAAAACGAAGGGTGAACCCCCTTTAGGTCGTCAAGAGTGTATCCTATGGCATTGCGATGCAATCTTAAAACTTCCAACAAAGCAGAATTTTCAGATTTGTTTAAGTTTGCATTCACAATGACAGGATATGTGGAATCAGGACCTAGAAACTCATACCTCAAAGAAGATGGGAGAGGCTTCGATTCTACTTCCGGAGCCTTTTTCGCAGCATGTGTAGGCTCTTCTTCCACCTCCAGCTTCTCAACCTTGGCAAACCCCGGTGGGATGGATGAGGATGCTTCCAACAACTCGGCACAAATAGCAACTTCGGGGTTGTCATCCTGCAAAGATTCACAAAACAGTAAACATTGCTCAAGTGGATCATCACTTGGCCACTGGTTAGACTCATATTCCCCAACTATTCCCTCAATCGAATCAACGAAATTACAATCATCGGAAATAGAAGGAAATTTTGAAGCTTTATTCATATTAAACTCAATTTTATCACTTCCCACATCAAAAGTCATCTTGCCATTTTCCCATCAACACAACACCCCGAAGTGGCCAAGAAAGGCCTCCCAAGAATGATTGGGGTGCGCAAGTCCTCATTCATATCTAATATCACAAAGTCAATAGGCACAAAGATGTCACCCACCTTGATAGGGACATCCTCAAGTATACCCAAGGGGTATTTTACAGAACGATCAGCAAGTTGTAGGGACATGGTAGTGGGTTTCAGCTCACCCATACCAAGTTTTTGAGACAAAGAAAGAGGCATCAAGTTCACACTTGACCCTAAATCACACAAAGCACGATCAATAAAAACATTCCCTATAACACATGGAATGGTGAAGCTACCGGGATCCTTAAGCTTAGGAGGAAGCTTGTTTTGGATCGCGACGCTACAATGGTCAGTCAAAGCCATTGTATCATGCTCTTCTAGCCTTCTTTTGTTGCTTAAAATTTCTTTCAAAAATTTGGCATAGGCGGGCATTTGAGACAAAGCCTCGGTGAATGGAATGCTAATCTCGAGCTTCTTGATGACCTCCAAGAACTTCCCAAATTGTTTGTCAAGTTTTGCCCTAGCCAATCTTTGAGGGAAAGGCACGGGCGGAGTATAAATCCTTTGGGGAGTTTTCGGAAGGTCATTAGAAACCCCTTTCTCTTTTTGCACATGAACATCAATCACAGAATCATTGGAGGGTGGAGACACCTCCTCATCAACCACAACATTCTCAGCATCAATCACAACATTTTCAACATCCTTAGGCACATCAATCACCACATGCTCAATCCTAGGGTCTTTAGGCCCCTCCAATTGTGTCCCACTCCTTAAGGTTATGACTTGACATTGTTCCTTAGGGTTAGGTATGGGCTTTCCGGGAAGCATTCCCGGAGGCGTAGTGGAGGTACTAGCTTGAATAGCGATTTGGTTCTCAAGCATTTGAGTGTGGGTGCTCATAAGGTCAACTTTAGTAGCTAAGGCCTTAATCACCTCATCTTGTTTTTGTTGATGCTCAAGTTGCCGTTGTTGGTGTTGTTGTTGAGACAACATCAAAGCTTGTATCATGGCCTCTAGGTTAGGCTTTTGGGAAGCTTGTGGTGGAGGTGCTTGGGTTTGTCTTTGCCCTTGGGGTTGACCCATTTGGTTATTACTCCTGTAAGAAAAGTTCGGGTGGAACCTAAGACCGGGATTGTAAGTATTGGAAAAAGGATCAAAGTTTTGCCTATTAGAAGGGTTACCCACGTAGTTAACCACTTCGGTCAATTCATCGCTAACCAACCCACTAGGACAATTCAAGGTCTCATGCTCATATGATTGACACGACGCACATGGTTGGGGAGGGGGAGCATTCACATTCAACATATCCATCTTTTTAGTCATTGCATCCAATTTAGCATTCAACATGGAAATAGCATCAACATCATACTTACCTCCCGTCCTCTTGGAACTGGGCTTTGACCACTGGTAGCTATTGATCGCCATTTCCTCAATCAAAGTTTGAAGTTCCGCCACTGTTTTGGACATGATGTTGCCTCCCGCCGCCGCCAAGATGTTGGCCCTCAAGTTGTCATCCACCCCGTTGTAGAAGGCTTGTATCGGGACCTATGGTTCGAAACCATGGTGGGGGCATTGACGTAAGAGGTCCTTGAACCTCTCCCATTCTTCATAGAGGGACTCATCCGGCTCTTGGACAAATGTTGAAATTTGATTCCGGAGGCTCGTCAACTTGCTAGGAGGAAAGTACTTCGTCAAGAATACGCTAGCAAGTTGGTCAAAAGTGGTGATGGCGGAGCTTGATGGAAGAGAGTCCAACCACTCCCACGCCTTCCCTTCAAGTGAGAAGGGGAACAATCGCAGCTTGATTGCATCGGGCGTTGCACCATTTGCCTTAAATGTCTCACATGCTTGGTTGAACAGGCGAAGGTGCCGGTTGGGATCTTCATTGGGAAGGCCATGGAATGGGTTGGCCTTCACCAAATTGATGAGTGAACTCCTCAGCTCGAAATCGTTAGAGGCTACATTTGGAGGATTTATGGCGAAGGGTTGATTTGTGACGTTTGGCATCACATAAGAGCCAAGCGTGACTCTAGGCTCGCCGCCACCGCCACCGCCAGACATGGCGTTCTTTCGCTTGGAGTTTTCTTCTTGCTTTCTCCGGGCGTGCTCTAACTTTTGCTTCTTTCGGCGGGAGCGAAAGGTTCTTTCGATTTCAGGATCAAACTCGAAGAGTGGAGCTTTTTGCATGCACGTAGAGTAAACCTGGCAAGACAAAAACAAAAACACCAAGGAAAACCAAAACAGAAAATAAATGACTTAGGCAACCTTAGGGTATTCGTTCAATGGCTGGCTAGGGACAAAGTCCCCGGCAACGGCGCCAAAAACTTGATAGGCCGCAAGTGCACGGGTGAAATTGTAGCACGAATCAAGGTCGTTCCCACAGGGACTTTTCCTTTCAACGCACTGAACTAGCCTCCTAGTTGATTGCTAAGTCGATCCGGTTTTTTGGTTTGAAGCATCTAATTCTAATTCTAATCACAATCTAGGTCTAAACAAACTAATATTCACAAAGCTTTTCTGATTTAACCAAGGTAAAAGGACGTTCAGGGGATGAAACCTAAGTCAAGTAATGAATCAACGATATGGATTTAAACACTCATTTCATTAGTTTGCACAATCAAGGTTCGATAATTGCATAGAATACTTCGCAATGAGATTTTGCCACTAGAGCGAATTGCCAAGACAAACCAATCACCTACTTTCGTGGTTATTTTGATTTAATCAAGGTTAAATATCTAATTATCTCAAGAACCCTAATTAAAACTTCTATGTCTAGACAATTTTTAATTAGTTTAACCTAGGTTTTCGGGATATCAAACTTCTCCTTTCGGTATTTCGTTCAACAACCTAATTACATGCAATTGGTGATCAAACAAAAGCAATAACAATTCAATTCAAAGGCCAAATAGATTGAAACAAACTAAATTCATGATTATTCAATCCAACAAAGTCAATTCATCAAACAACTTCAAAGGTTCATCCCCCAAACTAAAAAGAACTACTCACTAATCATGTTTGAAACTACAAAGCAATTGAAATCTATTCTAGAAAGCATATGAAAATCTATGAGAGAATGAGAAATAAACCAAAGTGAAGAACAATCTTGCTAGGAATCAACAATGGAGGACTTTTGCTCCTCCACTTCAAAGTGTATTCAAGATGCTCTTCGATCTTCAATCTTCTCTCAATCTTCAAAATGATGGATGGAATATGGATGAATGAAGGATATGATTAGGGTATAGAATGGAGGATGGTCGAATATGATATCCTTCACAGCCGGAATTCAGCATAATATAGCCAAATAGCATCTCGAAACCGCCGAAAACGAAAAGACACAAGAGACACGGACCGTGCCAGGGGTGACACGGACCGTGCCAGGGGTGACATGGACCGTGCCTCCCTAGGCACTACCCGTGTCAGCTCCCTGCACAAATTTCTTCAAGTTCTGGTCATAGGCACTACCCGTGCCTCCTCTGGCACCACCCGTGCCACTACAGATTCAGGCCTAGGAGTCCTTTGGGCCATTGTTTGGGCCTTGGGTGATCCAACTTCACACTTCTTGGTCCTTTATGCACACAACTTGGATCTACACTTGATTTTTGGCTCGGTTTACATCGATTCTTCACAAATTTTCTACAAAACTCACCAAACTCCAAACCAAGCGTAATATGGGAAATTCGGACATAAAATAATACAATCACATCAAATATTCCCCAAATTCTCATCAAAACAACCAAGTTCTCATATATACAAGAAGCACTTATCACGTAACAATTGAGCAACAACATGCAAAACACGTTACATTATTGAGGCATTTCATCATTGCACAAAGAAGAAACCGAGCAAATTTGTATTTGCAATTAAAAAAGAACCAATAGTAATATTGAATACAACTGCAAGAACATCAACAATAGTGAAGAGGACAACATCAGCACAAAGATACACAACAAAAAAAATGACAATTCCAAGAAAAAAATATTCAATTACAAATGATTGAATATAATTGAATAAAAAAAAAACTTTTTATTAGTAGAATACATTTTTTAGTACATGACTTTCTAAGATGTGTTTGGAACAATAAAATAATAGAAATCTTTTACAAATTTCATCTCACGCATTCAACCAAAGATTGAATAAGAAAAGACGATGAAGATACAATAATATAGAAACACAATTAATAAAACAAATTAACCCATGCATCCGCACGGGTACAAACGTTAGTTAATATATTAGTAAACCTAGTTGAGTTATTGAATCTTACGGCAACCGTCAACTATTGGTCTATAATGTAAATTTTTTGAATCATTCATACTTTGAACGTTTATATACTTATTTTTAATCTTTAACTCATATTTGATGCTTAATTAATTTTTATTAAAAAAATTTCATAGTAATTGATTTTCTAGAAGTAAATTTGTGTTATTTATGACCTTTTATCCATTTCAATTTATTAAAACATTCATAAATCAATAAAAATGTATTTTAGTCAATGCGTGTTTTTTTCCAATCCTATTCCCAATTTGAAATACTACAAAACAAACAAGAAGATTGGTAATTCATAACCCGCTTGCTTTTCGTCGCCCCCCTTTTTACTATTGTCGCCCACCTTTCGCATAATATTTCCAACCCACGCCCTTGAACCTCATAACTTCACTCTCCACTATCTCTCTAGTTTATCTCTCTAGAAAACGCTTTCAACCATCGACCACCACAAACCACCCTCATACCGGGATTTAATCGACGAATTTGAGGTATGTTTCGAATTTGTATTTTGAATTTGAGGTTTTATGTTTTGTAATTTTGTATTTCGACCGAAAAACGCAAAAAAAATTAAAAAAGCGTGGGGCCCGCCGCGACGAACGCGCACGCGCCGCCGCCGTGCGCCTAGATCGCACGGCGCGCCATGCGGGATCCTGGTGCCGCAACGGCGGCGCGCTCGCCATGCGTTCATAGCGACCACCCGACATTTTTTTTATTTTTTTTTCGTTTTTTTTAAATATTAATTTTATTAATATTAATTATTATTATTGTTATGTTTATTAATATTGTTATTGTTATGTTTATTAATATTGTTATTGTTATTTTTATTAATATTATTATTGATAATAATTGTTATTAATATTATTATTGTTAATAATTGTTATTAGATTATTGTTAAATAATAAATAAAAATTAAATATTATATTTATTAAAGTTATTATTGTTATTATTAAATATGATAATTATTAATATTGTTATTATTAATATTATTGTTAATTATGTGTTAATTTGATAATTATTAGTGATTAATTGTATTATTATTATTAATATTGTGTTATGAAAATTAGATTAATATTAATATTGTTAATATTAATATTAATGTTAAGCATGTGTTAATATGACAATTAGTAGTGATTAATATCAGTGATAGTGATTCGTTGTTAATATTTGATGCGTTAATATTATTTAGTGATTAAGCATGTGTTAATGTTAGTGATTAATTGTCTTAGAAAAAAATTGTAATTGTGATGTAGGGTTAAGTTTAGGGGTTAGTGTATATTCCGAATAGTTTATATGTAGTTGTGTTAAAAGGATGTTGAGTTTGGATGATTTTGGTTGTTATTTGTAAGTAAGTTGGCGTATATAGTTGGTATGGGTAATTTATTCATAATCCAACTTAATTGCCAACTTATGTACTCATAACTCCAAATGATGACATACTAGTTATGTCACATCCATTTAATAACTTAGGTACTCAACAACCAGTTGATACGTAAGTGAATAGGTTATTTTGTGATGGTAGGTTAGGATAATAATTATGTTAATGTATAGTTATAATATGTTAGTTGTATACGTCAAAAAAAGAGGTTGAGTTTTGGGTCATGTTAGTGTCCAAGGAGAGTGTGTGTTGTAACCTGATAATGTATGGTTGAGAAGGTTAACCAATGCCTCGATCAACTCGTTTATTTGTTTGGTTCCCAAAAGTAGCCTTATCGCCAGTGAAATCAGCGAGGTTCCGCAGCTGGGAGTTAGAAGCGTGTTAGATTCGGTATAATGCAATGTTTCTATTGTGCATCCTGGTGGGTCAACAAGATAAGGCGGATCTGAAAGGGAAGCTAGTAGTGAAGGGTCTGGTACAAATCGTGTTGGACTTTCGTGCATGTAAGATTCATAGGTCCATCAAAGCATTGAACGATGATGCAAATTCACTGCTTTGATGGACCTGTGAATCTTACATGCAAGAAAGCCCAACACGATTTGTATTAGACCCTTCACTACTAGATTCTTTTCGATCCGCTTATCTTGTTGCCCACTGTGCCGCATAATAGAAACATTACATTGTACCGAACTGACACGCTTCTAACTCCCGAGCATCAGACTCGCGCAATTTCATCACGACAAGCATGCTATTTTTGGGAACCAAACAATTAAACGAGAAGTCGGTACGGCTGATGAAAGTCTTTTTCAACCATAGATTAACAGTTAAACAACACACTCTCCTTGGACAATAACATGATCCTCTTGCCTCGTGACACGACTTAGTTAACCAACACACGTTAACCCATTTGCGCATATTCTTGCGGCTTAAATGATTATTATGTTATGTATGTCTTCATTTTGCAGGTGATCTAAAATGGTAGGGAAGGGCAAGGGTCGAGGGTTTCTGGACCGGGCGAATCGACTTGTGAGTGGTTGGAGGGGGGTGAGTCTGGGGACCCCCACAGACGCAATGTGACTGCGTCAACTCGCCGTGCTGGTCGTGGTACGGATGCAGGTGATGCAGCGGGGGGCCAGCCCGAGGACACGGGGAGTCAGGCAACGCGAGATTTCGTTGACCATCTCAACCAGGCCATGGATGAGTCTAGCGGCTCTGAAACATCGGAGTCAGGCAACGCGAGATTTCGTTGACCATCTCAACCAGGCCATGGATGAGTCTAGGGGCTCTGAAACATCGGAGTCGGGGGACGATGAGACAGGGGAGCCCGAGATGCAGATGATCCCGACCTCCATCGCCAATTTTATTTACGACTCATCGGGCAGATTCTGTGCCATCGTTCATGCCGATGAGGGATTCAGCCGGGAAGTTTGCCCCAATTCGACAGTGGCGGGCGAAGCGGTTACATCTTGTGAAGCTGGGTCCAGTAGCAGATATCAGAAGAGGAAGCGAAACGGCGACAACTCCTGGAAGATTGGTGGTAACGTGCCCGGGGGACCTGCAATTCCCTCATTAATACCGAGCTTTGGAGGTCACATTGCTTGGGTAATATGGGAGGGTCGCGAGCGTTTGCCTCGTGTTGTCCTTGTGAAGAGGACCGGGTTCCACTCTCTTCCCTAGAGATCTCTGCCAAGCGAGCCGCTTCGACCAACTCGAACCTTGAGTTACAATTTCCGAGCACTTTTGGAGTTGGGAGGCTAGTCTCGGCCATCCAATGGATGGGCCCCGGGGCTCCTTAGGGGGGACCCGCTCACAACACCAACCCTGGAGGCCTCGGGACTGGACCGGGCCGTCTCGAGAACTAGAGAATAGAAGGTATCGGGGTGCGAGTGTTTAAAAAACCCGGGAACAATAAACTCAAGGCACGGACGTGGCATCAGAAAGCCTGCTCGCCCGAGCCGAGCTCCTGTCGAGCGCAAACTGGGCGTCAGAGGACCTGCTCGCCCGAGCCACACATTGGCTCGCCCGAGCCAAGCTCCTGCCGGATGTCGTCGTGCGTGGACTTGGTGTCTTACAGCAGGGTGTCGCGACCCAGTGAGATCGCCGACCGACCACCACCTTCGGCTCGCCCGGCGCCGCTTCGCAGTCTTAGTCGAGCACAACACGCGACCAGATGGCCTGCTCGCCCGAGCAAGATATTGGCTCGCCCGAGCCAGCGTTCTGTCGCGCCCGCGACCCAACCTGGCCAGCGACAGGCCAAGGCAGTCAGAGGGCCAGCTCGCCCGAGCCACTCTTCTGGACGGACGCGAATTTTCGTTATTTTTGCCTTGTTTTAGCCTAATTCCTAGTTTAGTATAAATAGCTTATTATCTCAATTTTCCAGGCAGCTTTTGATGATTATGAATATGCTTATGCATTGGTTAGGGTTTCCCTAAGTTTTCTCTCAAAATCTAGATTACTTTATCCATTGATTAATGGTGGTGTTTCTAGTCATTCCTTTATTGATCATTTGGTGGATTCTTCCTTTATGATGGTCATGGTGAGGTGTTAGGCTTTGGTGGTGGAATCTCCTTTATCCAAGGTCATATCCAATCCTTTTGGGTGTCCAAGCTATTGTTAGATTGTTGATCCAAGTCTCTCAAGCTAGTCCATCAATCTTTCCCATCACGCCACGCTCCATTTGGTATCAGAGCACAAGCATCTAGCTTGAGTTTTCCATTGTTCTTGCTAGTTTGTTCTCTATTGTTGGAATTTTGGTATTTTGATTGAAATATTGATGTTCCCCAACCCTTGTGACTCCAAGTGTGTTGGAGAAATTGTTATTGCTATTGTGTTTGTTGATTTTGATGCATATTGGAGCTTTGAGGAAGAGTTGGAAAGTTGTGCACACAAGGTGTTCGATAAAATGCCCAAGTGAGAAAAACACAAAGAACCCTTATCCAAACACAAGCCAACTACAAGAAAACTCCCAAACTCCACAAAATATCCCAAACACAATCCGTCCCATACCTTTCCCTCGATATGGATGGTCACGATGATTCAGATCGAGAGGAATCAAGCCACCGGGGTAGCCCTCGACATCGGGCTCTCGAGAACCGACTTGCCACCCATGGCGAACGGTTCACCTCCATCGATCACACTCTTAATGCCATCATGGTACGGTTGGACAACCTCGTCCAAGAGCGTCCGGTTCCACCTCGAGTTGAACGTTCGAGGCGCGCACAATGCCCTAACCGTCCTCCTCTCTCTTACGAGTCGAGTGACGATGATAGAGGCTCACTACGATGCCATCATCGACGGGAAGCGGTTGAGAAACCCCCATGGGATGAATTCTATGATACCAAGATAAAAATTCCGGAATTCAATGGCAACACCGACCCCGAAGATTATCTTGAATGGGTCCAAATCTTGGATAGGTATTTTGAAGCTGGGGATTATAGTGATGAACAAGCCTTCAAGATTGCGAGGTTGAAACTCACCAAGGGTGCATCCTTTTGGTTTGAGAATGTCAAGGCACAAAGAGCTAAGGAGGGTCGAGCAAAAGTCACCTCATGGACAAAGCTAAAGCGATTAATGAATCGACGATTCTTGCCTAGTACTTACAAGCGAGACCATGAACTCATTTCATCACTTGATGGGCAAAGAAGAAGAGAGGATTCCTCCCAAGAAAAGCGATTCCACTGTTCCCCACTAACGGCCTTTACGTCCCAAAAATGTGTCAAATGTAGACGTGTGGGACATGATGCTTTGCAATGCCCGACAATGGCTATGGTTGGAACTTGGATTGAAGAATCCTTTGGTGTGGAAGAGCATACAGGTGACATGGTAGAAGGTGTTGATGAGAAAAACGTTGAGAAAGAGAAAAGTTCAATGAACGGGGTTATTGTCATTGAGGCCGTTGAAGGGAAACCTCTTGAGCTACTTGAAGTACATAGTGATCTTGATAAAGTTCCAAGCCAAGAGAAGGATGCGAACGTCGATCTTGCCCTTCCTCTCACCCTTGTTGAAGAACCCCAAGAAGAAGCACCTTCATTCGTCTCACATCCATCAATTGTTGAGCCTAGCAACAATAGAGTTAACTCCATCATCTCTCATGGTATGACTACTTTTGGAGTCCCTCCCAGCATTGTTGAAAGGGCTCAAGAAGAGACTCCTTTAGTTTTATCATTGCCACTAATCGAGGACTTAAGCAACCATGGTGATGACTCCCATTTCCCTCCGCCGTGGGCACTCAAATTCTTCACCATGAGAAGAACAAGGTAACCACAGGCTCTCATATGAATTTTATTGAATCGTGCTTGAAATATGGGCATTGTGTTGTAGAGTCTTTGGGTGAGTCGTGCATGATCTTTGGGAGACATTGGTTGTTTGATGATGTTTGTTGGCGTGATAAGTTATATGATGATTATGTGGTGTCGAAGTTTGATGATTCTCTACACTGGAAGTGGATTGTTAAGAATGTTGGTGATCCTTTGGTGTCTAGTGACAAATTTGGGTTTGATGGAGCTATGATTCTAGTTCCACCAATGTGTATGGGCTTGTTATTTGTGTCATCCCTCAATGGATATTGTTTGGATGTTGGTCGTAGTGACATGAACTCTTTGAATGGGTCATATATGTTATTTGGTCGACATTGGTTGTTCGAGAAGTCTATTGGGATGTCGAATCCGTCTTTGTTCCTTACACTCTTGATGCTTTCACTACCCCGAGGCCATGTTGATGCTTTTATGGCCCTCGTTTGGTGTTTCCTACACCGTGTCTTTCCCATGCCTTTGAAACCACCATTAACCCACAAAAGCAAAACCTGGGTGGGAAGTGAGTTGAGGAACCTCCTATCGAGCGAAACACGGGGTGAGTGTGCTCTTGGTGAGGGCAAGCGATCCATAGCTTTGACTTTACCAGGATGCAAGCCTAGTGAGGTTGAGCGATCCTTAGCTCCACAAAAATTTCCAACCTCCCTCCCTTGTCCCTCACCCTTGCCCACAACTCCTACCGAGCGCCGCATAGAGTCTCCCAGTGTTGAGCCATGCTCAATCGCTCCCGAGCCTCGCCATGGAGTTGAGCTGCATGAGTCCACATCCATGACTACTCACCCGAGTTCCACTACTTCCACATCGGGATTGATCGAGGAAAAGGTTATTTCAGTTGGCCTTGAACCCGAGCTCTCATGTGACGAATTCCTTGTTGCTTTCAACAAGTTGATGGGTGCTAGCCATGTTCGGGTCCTTCGTGATGTGGACTTGGCCCCTCCTTTCCACCGGAATTGCTACATTTTTTAGAAGGACGGGTTGCTGAGTGTCACTCTACTTTGGCTGTTGGAATACTCGCTCCTGGGTCTGCATGGGTACCCGTTAATTTTGAACCCCCAAGAGTTGTGGACAACTCTTTTCAAAGAAGGGGAGGATGAAGAGGACCGGGTTCCACTCTCTTCCCTAGAGATCTCTGCCAAGCGAGCCGCTTCGACCAACTCGAACCTTGAGTTACAATTTCCGAGCACTTTTGGAGTTGGGAGGCTAGTCTCGGCCATCCAATGAATGGGCCCCGGGGCTCCTTAGGGGGGACCCGCTCACAACACCAACCCTGGAGGCCTCGGGACTGGACCGGGCCGTCTCGAGAACTAGAGAATAGAAGGTATCGGGGTGCGAGTGTTTAAAAAACCCGGGAACAATAAACTCAAGGCACGGACGTGGCATCAGAAAGCCTGCTCGCCCGAGCTGAGCTTTTGGCTCGCCCGAGCCAAGCTCCTGTCGAGCGCAAACTGGGCGTCAGAGGACCTGCTCGCCCGAGCCACACATTGGCTCGCCCGAGCCAAGCTCCTGCCGGATGTCGTCGTGCGTGGACTTGGTGTCTTACAGCAGGGTGTCGCGACCCAGTGAGACTGCTCGACCGAACCACCCTTCGGCTCGCCCGAGCAGCGCTTCTGCCAGGTCTTAGTCGAGCACAACACGCGACCAGATGGCCTGCTCGCCCGAGCAAGATGTTGGCTCGCCCGAGCCAGCGTTCTGTCGCGCCCGCGACCCAACCTGGCCAGCGACAGGCCAAGGCAGTCAGAGGGCCAGCTCGCCCGAGCCACTCTTTTGAACGGACGCGAATTTTCGTTATTTTTGCCTTGTTTTAGCCTAATTCCTAGTTTAGTATAAATAGCTTGTTATCTCATTTTTCCAGGCAGCTTTTGATGATTATGAATATGCTTATGCATTGGTTAGGGTTTCCCTAAGTTTTCTCTCAAAATCTAGATTACTTTATCCATTGATTAATGGTGGTGTTTCTAGTCATTCCTTTATTGATCATTTGGTGGATTCTTCCTTTATGATGGTCATGGTGGGGTGTTAGGCTTTGGTGGTGGAATCTCCTTTATCCAAGGTCATATCCAATCCTTTTGGGTGTCCAAGCTATTGTTAGATTGTTGATCCAAGTCTCTCAAGCTAGTCCATCAATCTTTCCCTTCACGCCACGCTCCACCTTGATTGCGTGACGAAGAAGAATGCGTTGAGGGAGTTGTGGTCAGTACACGACAAGTTGGATCCCGCATGCCAGGCTGCACTGGGAAGGATCCAAATAACCAATTTGATGGAGTTGATGTACAATCACATCGACACGACGTTGATCTCGGCGTTCGTTGAGAGGTGGCAACCCGACACAAACACATTTCACCTTCCCTTTGGTGAAATGACGATCATGTTGCATGATGTGCAACATATATTGGGTCTTGCAGTTGATGGCTTGATGCTCAAGGACTTCTCGGAAATCGTTAACCAAGACGTGCGTGATTTTTGAAAAAGGAATGGCGAGTCAAGGTCGATAGCATTTATGATAAGGGTGGCATAGTTGACTCATTTGAGGTCGATTAGTTTATCGACCGCTTTTCCCATTCCCATAGGATACGGGCGTGGTTGTTGAGCATGTCGGGAAACACTATCCTCGTGGACAAATCGAGGGATAGAATTAGGCCGCATCCGTGGCCTAGCACTGATGTTATCGTTGATCGCATTGCTTGGGGTACGGTGACCTTGGCTTTCCTTTACCGCCAGTTAGGGATGGCGAGCAGGGCCGGGACAGCCAAGATGGTCGGGTGTTTGACCCTGCTGCAGGCCTGGATCTACGAGTACTTTCCTGATTTTAGGCCACACGCGAGCGGTTAATGGGCCTCGGGCGGCAGTGGTCCCCATCCGCCACCAAGTTCGGATCGCGCCACGATACTGAGGGCCTCCTTGGATGCGTTGACGGATCGTGTGAGTTGGGCCTCAGACGGTCTGCCTGCATAAGTCATGCAAGAAGACGTTGTACAATGGCGGCATTCGTGCATACGACATCATCGAAATACATGCCCGATCGCGTCGTCCGGCAGTTAGGGCACCTACAACATATCCCACGGAGATTATCAGTCCCAAAGAGCGCTGAACGACCGGCGAAGGGCCCCTACAAATTGGAATTTGTGGATGCTAACGTCAGCGCTGACTGGGCGGGGTTTCCCATATACAACAAAATGTCAGTGCGTGATGTGCCCCGCACGAAACAAGTGCCGTGGGAATCGGATGTCGCTTACAACGACTGGTATGCGGCACATTCACACAAGTTTTTGAATAACAACGCCTCCGCAAGCCAATCGACAGTCGAGGACCTTCCGACACACGAACAGGTACACTTAAACCCTCATTATAATTAAATATTTTTTGTTTTATTTTTTGTTTTATTTTTTATTGGTCTGACCGCATTATTTTGTATTTTTTTTTATAAAAGTGGGCCTATACATGGGCATCATTAGTTCAACGAGGGAGGCATCAGTTCCAAGCGGACGATGAGACAGCGACAATTAATCGTGCGTGGTACGATGAGATGGTCGATTTGCACGGGCGTTGGTGCCATCAGATGCATATCGAGGTCCCCGAGGAAGACGATGCGGAGGAGGAGTAGATTGTGTTTTTCAATTTCGTTGTTTTTATTGTACCCTAAACTAAGTGTTAATTTGTGTTGAACTAATTAACTGATTCTCCGTTGTGTTAATGGTTTGTGTTAATTTGTGTTAATTTATGTTATGTTTGCCGATAACGTTTCAATTAACTGCATCATTTTCAATATAAATATAATTAGCAATTCATATATACACAAGGGTACAACTACAACAATCATTGGCGTTGAGCGGCCCTAATAGCCTGCCATCTATCAATACGAGCCTGGAAAGGCTCATCCCAACCTTGAACAGTTATGTCTCTAGCTGCTCGCCATCCAATATGAATCGGCGGTAGAGGGCAGTCATCCCGTAAATGGATAAGCATGAAGTGGTTATTGTATCGCATTCCTCGAACTTTCGCAGGTGCCGTAAGTCTAGGCCCTCCTCTTATGGGTAATATTGATATGCATAGTTCAGCTGTCTGCGATCGTGGACCAGGAGGTGTTGACAAGAAGATCCACATCATATTCATCGTTGTCGCAGCTGGAAATAAGTCATTTGGAGCCGACATCCAATGTTCGTACGGGGCTGGCCCAGCCAAGTGGCCGTGAATCCTTGCGTAGGTCTCAAGGAACATCTCCTTGCTGTTAGAAAACGCAGTAACATATGCATTTTCACCGCCGCAACTCGGTGCCCATTGAGAACCTAGCGATTGACCACTTTTCCTCATCCCGTAACAGCCTTGGCTACGATTCAACCCAGCTGCCATCAGCTACCACATCCGTCCATCCAACGACGTATGGTAGAATGAAATGTGGCAAAGCGTCCTCGAACGGGAACGGATCTTGACGCATCCGGTTGATACCTGCGAATCATATTATCTTAAGTTATAAACAACAATATATAGTCATTATTAAAACCAAACAAGTGCTATAAAGATTAATATACGCAAACTGACGACCCATCCCAATCGATGAAGAATCGTTCCCTTTTTCTCGACGAGTTCGCCTTGTCTTGCTACCCCGTCCGATGATCGTCCGTACTCAAACGCACCGGGATTGCGTCGCGTTGATTTTGAAGTCTTGATGCCGGGCCGTGGGGGCTTGTCATGGATCGGAATATACTCACCGCCGGGATTCAACTTTCCATTGAGGACATCGCTTACGTGTCGCATAACCGCTGGTCACTCTCCAACCTCGTTAGCCGATTCCTCAAATTGTTCTAAGTCTGCAGACTTTGGAACATCATTTGAGCATGCGCTTCACCATCGCCAATCACCGCGATTGTCTCCAAAACATATTTATCCGTGTCGGAATTGGCTCTCGGATGCGTAAACTTCCATCATAGAACACGCGCACGGAGGAGGTGGGTTCTCGACACGGTGATCGCATAAGTAACATTCTCCTTCATACCTCATCGCCAAAGATCTTATTGAGCTCATAAGACAAAAGGTCCAATGCGTGATGAGATACTCTTCCGCAAATTCTTAAAGAAATGAGATGGACCTAATTGCTGTGCGTGCTCCTTGATCGCTCAAGCTCCTCTTAATCTCCGTATGTTGATTCTCCAAGTGATAGTGAATCTTCGCAAACACACGATCGAAGGTGCCTCTGAACCGCCGATATAATACTTTAGTGATGAATGCCGCTCTCAACTCTTGAAGTGGTCGTGTTCTATACGAGGTACATTATCGGTCCAAGCACAAACAAATTTTTCTTTATGACTCACCACGCCCGTAAGATAATCAACTATCGGTTTGTTTTGCACGATCCACGCGTTAACAACCTCTTTCCACTTGACCTTGAAATCTCAACGGTCTTCGCATGTACAATGCCGTTCGAAA
Organism: Portulaca oleracea; assembly: GCA_029582165.1. Classification (NCBI taxonomy): domain Eukaryota; kingdom Viridiplantae; phylum Streptophyta; class Magnoliopsida; order Caryophyllales; family Portulacaceae; genus Portulaca; species Portulaca oleracea. Next base: position 9,663,655 of record CM055868.1, read on the forward strand.
TGATATCGAAATGAAGCTCGGTCCGAGCTTCTTGCCCTGAAGGACGTTACTTTGTTCTCCACATCATTCGCATATGCCACACGCACAAAAGTTGGTGCACATTTGGGTAAACCCCGCAATGTTTCAACAAAGCATCCTGCTTGTTCGTCACAAACACGGATGGAATTACATCGGTACCCAACAATTCATGCACCCTCCACATTAGCCACTCATATGATTCCATCTTCTCGTCCCGCATGAACGAGTAAGCAATATGGAAGTTGCGGTTTGTCGGTGTCATGCCTACGAGCTCACATAAAGGCCACTTTGCCTTGTTAGTCTTGTACGTTGTGTAAATTAGAATGACATTTGGGTACGTACGTAGCAACTTCAACGAGTAAGGATGGCATAAAAAACCTGACGAAGCTCGCCATCGTCATCATAATCGACAAAAGAGACGTACCCGCCGAGTTTCGCCATGCGCAAGCATTGTCCCGCAGCCGTCCTACCATCCAATTCCTCAGTGCGCATCTTTGCCCGCTCGTTGTATACTTGCTTCACGTTTATCGTAGAGGTGGGGAACCTAATCTTCAAAGACGTTTGTATCGTCGCCGGTGTGCACCCCGTGTTGGTCATATCCCGGACATGTTCTTTCATTTCAAAGGTTAATGGATGTCCATGACGATGCCCTTCCTCGTACACGATGAAGGCATGATTGTGCTTCCTGGCCACCGACGACACGCTTATTCGCCATTGCGAGTCCACGCAACAATGGCGAATTTACATTGGCACGCCTTCGTTGACGATCTCGACGAGCCGCATCATCTAGATCGCTCAATTTGCCACGATACTTTCCGCACTCCAACACTTCAAATAACACCTTAACGACTATCAAGATCTTTTCTCTTGACGGCTGCATAAACCTAAAACCGATTGCCGCAGCCTACTCCATTGGCCCATTCTCGCAATGCTTCAATACTCAAAACATTTTGCGTTACAAAATGGGAGAATCAACGCCGCCCCCGCCAAAGTCCTCCAAAACCTTCAAACAATAAAAACAATTATTAATATACTAATAATAATCGATAGTAATTCGTAATAATAATGTTAGTAGCTTCAACATTAATAATTAACATACAATTCTAATATTAATTATCATAATAATAATATTATAAAAAAATAAAAAATTGTAACATAATTAACATAATAATAACAATTAACAACATTATTTACCATAATAATATTATTTTAAATAAATAAATAATAATTTTAACAACATTTACTAATATTATTAATAATATTAACAACACTTATAAATAACTTGTATTAGTAATATTAATTAACATAATTTTAACATAATTAACATAATAATTATAATTAACAACATTAATTATATTAATAAAAAATTTATTTTAATAATAATATTAACAATAATAATTAGCATAATTAACATACTATAATAATAATAACAACACTTCTAACAACTTATTTATAATAATATGTTTTAACAAAATTTTAACATAATTAACATAACAATTATAATTAACGACATTGATTACCTTAATAATATTAACATAAATAAATAAATAATATTTTTTACATAAACAATAATATTAACATTTTATAAAAATTTTTTTAAAAAAATTAAAACCATAAATTTTTCGGAAATTTTGCATAAGCCGCGTCTGTCGCCAAGACGCTTTGCAACGGCCGCGCCATGAGGATCTGGGCGCGGCAACCATCTTTTTTCCGGAAAAATTTTTGGTGTTAATTTTTTTTTAATATTTAAATTTACAAACTAATCTTTTGTTCTTCACTTGAATTACCACTTCTATTTCAATAACAAATCAAAATTTTAGAGAGAGAATTTGAGAGGAGAGTGAGAGGAGAGTGAGTTAGAGAGAAGTGAGATGAAATATATTAGGGGTAAAAACGTCTTTTGGGGGGCCAACATTAGTAAAAAGGGGGGCGACGTTAAGCAATACTCATTCATAAAGACATGTTAATTCCCATTACCATTATATTCCCTGTGTCATTATGAATTCTCGTTCCCGTTCCCGTTCCGGTTCCGGTTCCCGTTCCCGTTCCCGTTCCATGCCAAACGGCCCCTAGAGGGTTGGAGCAAGAAGAAAAGCGACAGACAGGCAGAGGAAGAAAGAAACCCGAACGAGCTTCTCCCATGATAATGTTGTGATTGTGAATCAGAATCATCTCCATCTCCATCTCCATCTCCACAATCTACACAATTCCATGGTGGAGAAAGAATCAGATGCTCATATTAATCCCATTTCTGCGTTTACACTCCGCAGCATTACCCACATCAACATCCAAACAAGGCCTTCATATTTCACACTGATTTGATTTCCCACTTTCATCACTTGACCAAACAACGGAACTATAACTTAGAAAGAGAGAGAAAAAGAAAATGGCTGGAAGAGTGATAAGGGTAGCACAAGATGGAAGTGGGGATTACAACACTCTGCAACAAGCAGTCGACTCTATCCCACTTGGCAACACGTGTCGCACTGTGATTCGTCTGTCGCCTGGTGTTTACAGACAGCCTGTGTACATCCCCAAGACCAAGAATTTTATCACCTTGTCTGGGTTGTCACCTGAGGAGACTGTGATTACATGGAATAATACGGCTACTAAGATTGAACATCATCAGGTAAATGTAACACCCAGTTTTTGTTTTGATTGATATTGAGTTGGTGTTGTGGATCAAATTTGTTTTGTCAAAATTGTAGGATTCAAAGTTGATTGGAACTGGGACATTTGGATGTGGGAGTGTAATTGTGGAAGGCCATGATTTCATTGCTGAGAATGTTACTTTTGAGAATTGTGCTCCCCAGGTATTGTGGTTTGCTTCCTTGAAATTATGCTTTTTTTTTTGGTCGGTTTATAGCTTTGAATGAATCCATGAATGTTATAGTTAGCGTGTGTAAAATTCATGGATAAAAAGTAGAAGTTAAATTTTGGTAATTTTTGTTAATTTTTGATAATTTTTGGTAAATTTTGGTATTTTTTGGCAAATTCATGCTAGTATATCAAAATTATTATTATTATTTTTTTAACTTTGGTAATTTTTGGTAAATTTAGGCAAAAAATGGTGAATTTTGGTAAATTTTTATTATGAGAAATTTTCTCCTTTTTTTTTCTTGTCTTTTTGGTCAGTTGAATTTTTCCCCGCTTAAAGCAACAAAATTATCATATCAGAAAGATCAATATTCAATATAAATTGTTAGCGTGCAATTTTGAACATTTAGGAGCTTCTCCTTGATGGTTAATATGAAATGGCGATCAGTTGTATAATATGGTGTCTGAATATGAGACATAAAGCTACTAGAATGTTTTTGGGGTATATGGATGAAATTGAAAGTTGCTGATTTTAAATTTTATACATAGTATTGATGGTGTAATACATTTGAAGGGTTCTGGCCAAGCTGTGGCACTTAGGGTGACGGCTGATCGTTGTGCTTTCTACAATTGTAGATTCCTTGGCTGGCAGGTATACCTTTACCCTCTTGATCAAGCCATCTTTTTAACTTTTTAATGTTAGAATCTTTTTAAGCTTCAGTGCAGTGATGCTAGTTACTACTTTTTCTTTAGCCGACCCTACTATACTTTATGCAATTTGGTTTTAAACAAAGTCAAACATCTAGTTTAAATATCCTACATTTATTCATCTTTGTGGAGTAGCTGCTTCTTGTATAGATTTGTAAGTGATGAAAGGAGTCTACAAGAAAGTTCTATTGTTGGTGAAGTTATGAAGATACTGCTATTGTGTTCATGGGTTTGGTAGAATATGTTGTGTTTCTTGGTTGTCACATGACATATTGAGCATTGAAATTGAAGCAATAGTTTTCTTCTTGTTATTATTGACAAAGTTACAAGTTCTATGGAGGTGTCGGTATTTATGTCACTTTCTTGCAAGTTGGCTACTTAGTACAAATAGTTGTGATTTTGTGTATCCATTTCTCCCCTAGAGATTCATGTCGGATGGAAAGAATGTAAACTGATTTAGAATTCTTTTGTGTTTCAACATCAGGATACACTCTATTTACACCATGGAAAACAATATTTGAGAGACTGCTACATTGAAGGCAGTGTGGACTTCATTTTTGGGAATAGTACTGCACTATTTGAGCATTGCCACATTCATTGCAAGTCGGAGGGATTTGTAACTGCACAAAGCAGGAGATCTGCTGAAGAATCCACTGGTTATGTTTTCTTAAGGTAATGGAGGAACTCCGCTAGAAATTCTTGTTAATATTTTATAGTTGTATGAGACATTGACAAATTTTGCATAGAAAAATCTCACTCCAGTTGCCAAGATTTTCACTGCATTGTTAGTAATTCATTGCTTATTTACATTAATTTGAGGCTTATATATCATATCTCTAGCGGTGAATTCTGCATTCTTGGTCGACTATGTAGCTGTTGCAACTGAATCTTTTTAGTTACTCTCATCAGATGAACAAATAATTGTGGAACTTATGTGAAGAAGGAATAAAACTTCATCTTCCCTCATTTGTTTCTCGTATGTTATTTTATAGTTCCTTATGAATATCTGTTAGCAATGGAAATAAGCAGTAAACAGAGCAACTTAGATATTTGTTTTGTTGCTCCAAACCAAGTTATACGTTACTTCTTGATCATCCTGCTGGCTAATAACAAGTATTCTCCAGAAAATAGTCAACAGTAGTTGTCCAGTGTGTGTTTCTAATGATTACCCTTCTTGGAGGTTTTCATTATGTTTTGCATGCTTTGTAGCGTGTATGTTTCCAAAGTACATTTGAAGGAATCTCATAGTCCAATTTCCTCTTGAAGACGATAAGTCTTAGATTGCTTTCACCCTTGCCTCGTTCTAGCACATTGAAGTTCTGCAACTGTTCAATGGAATGACTGTGGCTTATTGTTATTTGTTTGTTTTTATTGGATGTTTATTGCACATGGGTGATTTTTGTTATTGCGTCAATACATAACAGTTTCTTTCTGCAGCAACTTCCTGGAGGGTAATGTTCTAGCTCCCCAAAACGACCCCAAAAAGAAAAAAGAAAAAAACGCCGAAGGCAAAAAAAAGTCAAATTACGAACTGAAATTAGGCAATAACTCATTATTCCAAATTTCATTAGAAATTAAGGCACAATTTTTCACTTTTCACTGATAAAAAATTGTCCTGATTTAGAATTATTGATTTGTGATGGAAGACACAAACACTATTCTCAAGACAAACAATTTTCAGTTAATCAAATCAAGCTCGATAAGATATACAAGCAAGGGACCCCTTCATGCTTGGATGTGTTCGCTGATAATTTATTTTGTTTTACATTAATGGAAGTATGAACTCAACTTTCTTGTAGTTCAAGATTGGAAAGTGATAAGGAAGCAAAAACTGCAGTTCTAGAGTTCTAGGTTATTCAATTCCCAGATTTGCATATCAAACAGATTTTTAACCTCTAATTCAGTTCCTATTTCCTTAATTCTATCTTGATGTCCTTCTAATTCTTGCCTCATCCTTATATTCCTCCTTGTTGCCCATTTATGCCTGGTATATAGCTACGCAAAGGTATAATATATGGAACCTTCGGTTTCAGATGTGTGATCACGGGCACTGGAAAGGCATCATATGCATACCTTGGACGGCCATGGGGATCTTTTGGAAGGGTGGTTTTTGCATTCACTTACATAGATCAGTGCATTAGACCTGAAGGGTGGCATAATTGGGGCAAGCCTGAGAATGAAAGGATGGCTTGTTTTTATGAATACAGGTATCTACGTTTCCTTGCTTGCTAAATGCTGTGAAATTTTGATTTCATTATTTTCAATATCCTCAAATGCATATTCCATCTACATGGAGCACTGGTGAATTATATAATTAGATGAAAATAGCTGGTGCAATTCCGAAATTGGAAACTTCAATTCGTATCATCTTTCCGCCTTCTTTAATAACCAAAACATGAAACTATGGAGCTTTTATCTACATAGTATTGACATTTCATCATTCTCTGTTCTCAACAGCCATGGTAAATGGTTTAGAAAATGCTTCAACACCCATGACCTTTTCACAATGCTCTATGCCCATTAGATAGGTTCTGCCTACTGTGCTAGTTTGTGGTTGTCTACATAAAGAGTCATACATGCATCTAAATAATTATGAAGTTTAGAATAGTATTGAAAAACTTTTCTGCTTAGAGCTCGAATAAGTTATGTTGTTGTACGCTATATTTACACCTTGAGTTAAGGTGCTTTATAAGTAGGATTAGACCTGGTATTTAATGTTGACCCTGCTTTTCTCGCCTTTATTTTTCATTTCATCTTTCCCCCTTTCTTATCTAATTTTTTTTTATTTTTTTTATTTGAGATATAGATTGAGTGGAAGGTAATTGGAGGGTTAAAATTTAGCAAATACAATACTACCCTAAACAAAATGGATGGTTAAACAGAATTTGCAAAAATGCTTCATATTTCCTATATTGTCGTTGGATTAGGGATGTGTATTAATTTGAGTACAGATTCCCCCAACAAAAGAATATTGGTTAGGTACATGACGAGAGGTAAATTGGTTTTCTATGGAAGTTGATCCATGTCTTGGATATTTGGTTAAATAAGGGTAACCTAATTTCTAATAGAAAACTGTCTTGGTCGTTATGGAGGAAAACTGAATTCCTTCTCAACGAAATAGTGGTTGATTACTATTCTCCCATAGGCAGGTTGATTAGTATTAGAGTTTGAACTTTGTCGAGTAGGTAATCTTCCATGAAAGTCAAATGGTACTCTATCAATCATTGGAAGTTTTTCACTTAAGTTCCATCTTCCATGCTGAGTACTTTGTGAAATTTTTTACACTAACCAGCCAAACATATGACATCCTGTGACCTGAATCTTGAAAAGTTGGATTGAGGCTATACATCAAAATAAAGCCTCAGGAAACATTTACGTTTGTTTAATAATTAGAACATTGGCTTCAAATAACCAAAACTTGATTGTGTTCTGATTTGCTTGTTCTTCCCTCATCTGTGGATGAAGGTGTTTTGGGCCAGGTTGCTTTCCACCAAAGCGGGCAGGATGGGCCAGACAATTGACGGACAAAGAGGCGAGCCAATTCGTTGCACATAACTTCATTGACCCGGATGTACAGAGACCTTGGTTAGCCCAAAGACTGGGTATAAGGATACCCTATTCTGCTTGAACTAGCAATGTTGGAGCCTCATATCAGTCATATGGAAATATTAGATTGCTTGTGTCAATACTATAAGATGAATAAATGTGTTGGCTCTCATCTTGTAAAATTAAATCCCATGGTTGTGTAAAACTTGCTTGTCTTTGTGTGTGTGTACGAGTATGTTTCTGTACGAGTGTGTCACAGTGTGCTTGCTGCTATGTTTGACGATACTGAATTAAATTTAAATAAATCCGAAAGGCTGAGCCCCTTTTGGAGTGAATAGCTCCAATGTAGTTGTAAATGAATGGTGGTGGAGCTAGGTAGGACAGCAACTTAGTGTTGTAGTCCCGAGACTGCATTGCACATTGTGGTCCTACAGTTGCTCTTAACATTTTGATTTTCCACATTGAATGCTCATTACTAGATTTACTAAATGCTTATTTTCAAATATGAGTGATGATAATTTTGCCACAATGTAACATTAATTATGGATCTTTAACTATCAGTTTAAGCTTTGATTGAGTTAGTTTTTCGTAGTCCTCTGTCTTTTGGGTGCTGCTTTATCGTGTCGGGTTTCTGTGGAGTTTGTCCTAAGCGTGGTGGAGAGTCTCGAGTGTTGGCGACCATCCAAATTGCTTTAATGAGCTCCAATCCAGGATTGCTTCTAAGCTTTGGCATCAAATTCGATCAGCTGTGCTTCGGTGATCCCAGGTTTGTCGTGCTCTTGCCATTTTCATCATCCTCTTTTTTTTTGTTTTTTGTTTGTTTTTTTTTGTCTAAATCAAATTTGATGTCACCCCTCAAAACTCACACAGATACAAAGATTCAGAGACACAATCTTTGTGGCTGAAGGACATCAAGAGCCAGGCATACTGGTTGAAATTCAGAAGTGGCTTTAGGTATTGTTGGGTTCTTGGGTTATGTCATTTAGCGTCTCAACGGTGTTGTAGTTTTGGAGCTTTAGGTGGATGGTTGGTGCTCTAAGATTTTTGCATTTGCAATTCCACATCTCCGTACAAAGTTCTATGATAAAAAAAGAAACTGACCTGCCCCATTATGTCTAATATGTACCAACAGATGTGACAAAAGCATAGTCATTTGATATTATAAACATGCCATAAGTACCTAGTAAAAGTCCATTCTTTCTTTCTTTCTTTCTTTCTTTCTTTCTTTCTTTTATTTTTTTTGGTTGGGGGCGGGGGGAGTTGTTTGAGAACCTTGTTAGTGCTGTGTGAAGGCAGTGGATGTGAAGTTGCAAATTGGCATACTAGAAAATAAAAATTACTCTCTGTAATCTTTACGCAAAGAGGCTTGTTCAAAATTATAGTCCTTTGTTGATTTTTCTTTTTCTTGTAAATTTTTGTGCATGGGGCATTTTTTTTTCCCGGGGGGGGGGGGTCAGAAAGTAAAGTTGCTGTTGCCTATAACTGTCATCAGTCAGTCTTGTGTTATGGTTTCCAGCCAGATCATATACAATTTCAATTGTGGAGGTTATGGGTGTCATTGATATAACTAGGGGAAAAGAGAAAGGTTATGAAACAATAGTGAAGGAAGGTTTCCGTGAAGAGGTGTTGGATTGGATATGTTACGCATTGTGTAAATAAGTGACGGATTATTTTTTATTGCATCTGGTTAGGTTACTATAGGTTGAGTCTATAATTTGGTGTGCATGCTTTGCTGCAAAGTGGTATAACAGTCTGTGTTTTTCATATCTACAGTTAAAATGAAAACAACTCTTGAGGAATTCTACTTTGGAGTTTCGACTGTGTATATCTAAAACCCGCTCCCGAAAAACAGAGAGGAAAAAAAAGAAGCCTGGATTTTGGGCGGGACTTTTGGGGAAATGGTTTGATTTTGGAGCATGCTTTTGTTTGCGTCCTAACTCTTTAACTTTATAACTAGTGATATTGTATTTCATTCAGAAGAATCTTATGAATTTCGCGTTAAGAACAATGAAGCAATTCATTGCAACACATCTTAGGTGTTCATTTACTAGATAAGTTTCTAAATTATACTTTTTGTTATGATACCTAGTTTGGTGGACTGAGGCAAATATATAAGGAACTGCCAGAATTTCTGGAAAAGGTAGTTGTTTAAACAGGTTGATACAAAGTGTTCATTTCATATTCGTGCGACTTCATTGTTACTATTCAAATGAGATGCACATCTCTGCACTGGAACTTGCTCGTCTTTCTGATTCACGTGACAGAAAGCATGTTCCTTGCATTGTTTACTTGCATCAAATAGGTTGGTGTATGTCCTACTTTCCTGGAACTGAAAGAAAATATATTCTTGTGCCCTTAATTGGAGTTCTCTGGAGTTGATGCAAGTTCCCTGCATGAAAGCTTGTTGTTTTGGATGACTGCAGTTAGTGCTGCTCTGCCCATGTCTTTTCTTTCTTTTTCCTTATAGTTATCTTTGTCGGATTGGTTTACACCCATTGTTGATGAAGTGTTTGTTTTTGGAGCTGCTAGGAATATTATGGTTCATTTTGGTTGTCAAGTTATATAATTTGCTCATCTCATCATCTCAAACTATTTTCAACTTTGCGTTTTTGTCTAGGATATTTACTGTGTGTATTTGAAGAGAAACTTGGTGAATCCACATTACATGATCCTGAAGATATTGAATTTGCTGTAAGCTTGCTGGACTCATGTGAATTACGTTTGAATCTTATGTAACTTAGCGTGGTGACTGAATTTGGTGTCTGCTCCGTTGTAGTTTTCTGATGGGGACAATGACCCATGAGGGTTTTTCTATCACCCCAAAGATATGAGAGTTAGACAATGTTATTGGAGGCATATATCACAAATTCTAGGTGCTTATTTGTTTTAATTGTTTTAATTGTCTTTGTTGTCGTGTAATAAGTGGATATTGATGCAGGGCAGGGTTATGGTTCATTTGTTTCATTCACATTCCTACCCCCTTCCCTAAGCAAAAGAAACCCGGGTTTATGTTTTTTATGTCTTTCTTAATTCTTCAAGACATGGAGAGGGCAATTAGAAGTGACTTGATTTCACATGTTCTTTTACTCTCAACCCATTAGTTAAAGGCTGTGAACTTTGCTGCAGAACTTGATTGGTAAATCTTGTCAAAACATTGCCTGCTTTTTCTGTATGTTGTTGCTCCATACCACAAGCTTCTGACCTTGGGTTTATGGTTCCTTGAGTTAGATTTTTGTCTTTCACATTGGTTGCTCATCAAAACAACTATGTTAGGTCTGTTTTGTCTACTGATACTATACTTGATATAAAGAATGGAAGGTTGGCTCTAATATCTTCCATTTTAGATTTGAATGATTCATTTAGACCAAAAGTGTCATTGAAAGACATCTAGCTTTCTTAGCGACGAGTATTTGATAGAGAACGGGAAATAAATAAAAGCTAAAGATACGAATTCAACATCCCCGTGTTGAATTCAAGAGGAGAATTCAGCATCCCCGTGCTGAATTCATGAAAAGATTAGCATCCCCGTGCATAATCAGTAAGAATTGTATGTATTCAATATTCAATATCAATATCAATGTAATGTCTTTCATAAAGGCTAGCAAAGCCCTTATTTATAGGTAAACAACCAGCCTAATACTAAACCTAATAGAAATAGGAAACCAGAGTTATATTCCTAATCAAACTAGGAAACTATAATATTCCTAACAAGAATAGGAAACTAAAACATATAAAATATCTAATTATTATTCCTAAATATATTAAGATGTATCTCTATCATTCTCCCCGGCTTGAAAGAAGCGTTCCTCCGGAGCGTTTGCATGAAGAAACATAGCCAGAAAATCAATGCAAGAGATCTTCCAATTGCAAAAAACACGGCCTCTGATTTTGTAGAAGTGTAGAAACAAGAAAATCCAACAAAGGAAGAGCAAATTCACTTCTTCATACATAAGAAAATAGTGCACAGCTGTGAGCTTCTCCAGAAAAAGTAGCAATTGAATGATGGGATGTAGCTTCTTCCAAGCAAAACATTCTTCAGGGAGAAAGAAAGCAGTATACCCTATCATTCCTGCTGAATTCTCCATATCTTTATTTAGATGACAAAACTGAAAATTCACATCAGTAGGCACTTCAATAGCTTCTAGATACTCCTCCTCTGGGGTACCACTTTCAATTTCAGCAATGTGAAGACATTCAGAGCCTATAATCTGACCAGCAAGCACTTCAAGAGGTTGTCGATTTTCAAATTGAACTCTCACAAATGGTGGAAATCGTATAACCTGTGATGCACAATTGTCCAACACAGCCGATACCAATTTGATAGAGAATGGGAAATAAATAAAAGCTAAAGATACGAATTCAACATCCCCGTGTTGAATTCAAGAGGAGAATTCAGCATCCCCGTGCTGAATTCATGAAAAGATTAGCATCCCCGTGCATAATCAGTAAGAATTGTATGTATTCAATATTCAATATCAATATTAATATCAATGTAATGTCTTTCATAAAGGCTAGCAAAGCCCTTATTTATAGGTAAACAACCAGCCTAATACTAAACCTAATAGAAATAGGAAACTAGAGTTATATTCCTAATCAAACTAGGAAACTATAATATTCCTAACAAGAATAGGAAACTAAAACATATAAAATATCTAATTATTATTCCTAAATATATTAAGATGTATCTCTATCAGTATTTTTCTGCTTTGTCAAGCATGCCATGCAGGAAGATAGTGGATACATTTATTCCAAATGACACAAAGATTCTTGATGATGGTAACTATACTCATGGGTTGCTTGTCAGTTTAAGAAAAACAAATTGATTCTCATGGTTTTCATCTAACAGAACAAAATCTGATATGTGGGATAATGCTAGCTCATAATATTAGACTGTTGTTTCTCAGGAAGAATCAATATCATCAGTGGCCCTAACTACTCTGCAGAAAGTATCTACTTAAAACAGGTACACGGTGAATCATTTGAACTAGCAGCTTCGATATCATCTTTTTCTCCCTCCTTCCCTGACCCCTATTTGCTTCCCTACAAAAATTTGTGTTGACGGCAATATGTTGCCCAGGTAGCCTTGATCGTGTTCTTAACTCATATTGTAAGCTTTGTTCCTGCGGATGCTGCTGTTGTTGGACTGACTGATAGGTATGGCGCGACGATTGATATGATCCTCAAGATTGGGGTGGCATTCTACGTGTACTTAATTTGGTTGTCAAGCGTTATTTGTTATGATCAGTCAACATTCATGATAGATTTGCGTCAAGTGGCGCACATAATGTTGAGGTATATATATCATGAGCTGCAGAGAATAATTTGACATACAGGTTAATTTGCAGGTTCTAGTCTGCAGTCACTTGACAGAGATAGTTAATGAGAACTGGTTGCCGAAGGTGCCCACTGTGCCAAATGTTGACAACCACTTGAATGATGACTTTACAGTTCTATATATGAATAAGAAATACTTTTATGACCTGCCACAGTCAGAAAATGAAGTTTTCACAATGAGTGTGTAAGACCTGAAGAAAGCAGCATGCCTGTTGTCTGTTGAAGACATTGTTTTCCTGTATAGGTATTTTCTTTGTTCATCAAAGCCTGCATGATTCCCAATATTCTCTAATTTCTATCATGCCTTTTGTATTATGCCTAGAAATTTTGTTCACTCCAAGTTAATCAGTGCTCATATTTTTGCATAATTGGGATTATTTTGCATACACCATTGGGCTTTTTTTCTGATTAGACAGTGCTATTTAGAGTTTCTCAAATATTGGTCTTCACTAATGAGATGAATATTCTTACACATGCTGGTTTGTCATTTGAAGTATCCCTTATTGTCAACTCTGTTTTCTTTAAATACACTGCTGATTGGTACCTGGGCAAGCTCACCTAATTTATGGTAAGTTTACATTACTAAATTGAATTAGCTTGCATACACTAATAATCCCTACTTTGTCCAATTGGGATTATTAGTGTTTCCTTAAACATCTGATGGTTTGCAGGGCTGCATCGTGCATTGCTTGCTGGTATATCTGACATTTAAGTTCATTTTAGTTTTCCAGATACTTGTATTTTTTACTTTATGGTGCTTTCTAATCCTAGTGAGTCCAAATTTACTGCAATGTGAACTGGAGTGAACTTTACATTTTGATGTTGGCTTCTTGCTTGCATGTTTTACGTACTCTTGGAAGAAAATTTCAAATCTTGTACATATTTTATAAGAAAATTGGATTCTAATAATCCCTACTTCATCCAATTATATTCTGATCCCTATTTTTTTTAGGAGTGCTATCAAGCGCGTCTGCCTGACTGCCTCGCGCATTTAACAAGAAGGTAAGCCACGCTCGTTCCAAGTTGGAGACCTCATGATGGCCGTGCGAAGGCCAATCATCATGACACACAAAAGCAAGAGTAAGTTCGTATCTAACTGGGATGGTCCATATGTGGTTTGAGAAGTTTACAGGAACAACGCATACAAGATAGTGGATGATGAATGAGTTTTGGTGGGGCGATCAATACCAAGTTCTTGAAACCATACTACCCATGAAGAAGCAATGTTTGTCAGCTCCTGAGCAAGAGCCTAAACGCCCTAAACTACTCACCCAAAAAAATCCTTTCTTTTCATTGTTGTAGCTCCTGAATCAGAGCATAAGCTATTCATTTTTAAAAAAATATTTATTTTAGTTTATTTCTTTTTCATTGTTATAATACTCTTGGCTCACAAGAGTATAAACTGTGTACGACAAAACAAAATGATAAAAAATGTAATACTCATGGCCCGCAAGAGTATAAACTATGAACAACTAAATAAATAAATGGAAGATTTTTTGTTAGGCTACATTATGACTTGCTTTGATTCTTATAATTTTCATGCAATTTGATGAACATAATGACTAAGAACAATCGAATTAGGAAAGAGATGACAAGCCAAAAGAAAAGAAAATGTGTAATCTTTTTACTGGATAAACGACATCCAAAAGTTGTTGATACAAAGTGCTCAAGAACTAAACAATCAACAAAGTTGCTCAATTAGACACAATCCATTTAGTTATTAAGCATCCGATCATCAGGTTTAAGCAGAGAAAATTGCTCTATCACGGCTTGCTCATGTCTTACTAGCTCGTCGACTTCCTTTTTCGATAAGACAGGCACAACATCAATGTTTGCAAGGGCTCACTCCCTCTCAGCAACTTGTACTTCGCTGGTAATCCCAAGAGCTGACTTAGCTTCAATATCCTCATGAAGTCGTTTTACCTTCTCGCAAGCAAGACGAAATTGCTATACTTGATTAGTACAAGTAGACCTCTCCCTGTTAAAATCGTCGGGATGACGCTGCGTGGAAACCGCTCCTTACAGGGCTAAGAAGGCAGTCGCGTTGCTTACATAATCATCAACCTTTTTCTTTAGAGGATCGGGATCTCCTTTGAGCACCTTAATAGCTTGGTATACGACCGAGGTCCCTTCATACACCTTAGGGGCATCTTTGAGTTAGGCATTTTCTAGGTTGGTTAGTAATTGAGCTCACATGGCTCTTATACCTCCATGAAGACATTCCAAGAATGAGGCCTTGGCATAAGGGAAACAACAGACATGTAGGGCGTGGAAACAAGAGCTTGATTGCCAGTCCCACTAGTCACAACCTTCCCTGCATTAGGAGCTATCTTCCTCGTTGGTAACTGAAGAGAGCTTGGCCTCTCAGTCTCAACAAAGTGTTCACTGCGACCAGGAGAAACAAGTACAACCCCATCACCTTCCAGGGTGGCTCATCAGATAGTGTTGGTGACACCACTTTCGTCACCAACTCGATGTCCTTGCTAGTACGAGGATCAACATTAAGGGCGGGTAATTTGGGGGCAACATTGGCAGCTTCAAGCAATTATTCATCTAATAGGGCAGTAGGTTGATCAGCCATGTCAAAAGTGCCAATATGAGGAAATAATAAATAAATAAATAAACAAAAATGGTATAAGACTAAAAAAAATAAAATGATGAAAACAAGGATGATTATGGTGTCAAGATTTCCTGCTCTTGAACAACTTTGTACTTCATCAAAAAAGTCTCCCTCGAGAGGTGGTCTCAGGAAGCGCATGGTATTGACCTTACGTTTCTTGTACCCTTGACGTTAAAGTTACACTTAGAGTTTGGGTCGCTATCATTGTTGTTTGGTGCACTCTTGTTCTGGTTGTCAAGACCACGTCCATGAGCTCACTAGCAAGCTCGACTTCAAAGTCTAAATCATCGACATTCGCCTTGCTTTTTTGTTGGGTTTACGAAGATCCGCGCTGGTTCTAAGGCCCCTCACCATCACCTTATTCATCCAATCA
Source organism: Portulaca oleracea (assembly GCA_029582165.1). Lineage (NCBI taxonomy): Eukaryota > Viridiplantae > Streptophyta > Magnoliopsida > Caryophyllales > Portulacaceae > Portulaca > Portulaca oleracea. The sequence continues at coordinate 9,679,071 of CM055868.1, forward strand.
TGATATCCCGAGTGACAAAGTCGCGAAGATGTAAAGAGCGACTAGGTAAAGTAATTTGCGAGTGTGCTCCCCTGGACATCAACACAGTCCAATAACCCAAAGCATCAGTGAACGACACCATGCGCGGGCGAGGATCACACTTAAGCCTACCGTGAACTTCTTGATACAACCCAAATTGTATGGCTAAGTAATGAGGATTATATGGTTCAACATGGAACGATCGACCGTGTTGGAGGGGCAAGAAACCCGAGCGGAGAGCGACAACATAACCAAACTTCTTTAGGCCTAAAGACTTACCATTCTCAAAAGTCTCATTCCTATTTTTGTTGAGCATCATGCAACCTAGATCTGCGCTTGTTGCTTCGTGGAGGAGCACAAAGGCACATAACCAACAAGATATAAACACTGCCAGGTAGGTCACCCATTATCTGTGCTCTGAAACCTCAAGTGCGTCTAACATTGCTAGCTCCTCTAGAGTCCACTCTAAATCTTATGTTTGGACATGACCAGTAGGATTATGTGTCTTTGTCGCGCGTGTTGTACGTAGTTTATTTTGGGATCTTTGTTTACGGACGAGGGGATAATGTTTTTTTCTTTTTGCACCAGAAGTCAATCCAACATTCAAAAGTCACGACTCTGTCCTCTATGTTTTCCAATTGGATGTAAGCAACAAATAAGTGACGACAAGCGGTTGGGACAAACCTCTCGTCATTCTAGTTTTTCCCAAATAAGACATCCAAGCTGGGAATCGCCTCATTAAATCGCTCCGATAATGGGGAGACCATCGAGTTTATGCAAGTTCCACAACAAAATAGACATCTCCCCCATTATGGTATGCAAAGTGTTGGTCTCAGGGAACCAAGCCTCAGAAAAGGCGCAAACGACACTCGACTCGTGATCGTAAGTGTATAAGGAAGCATGCACTGCGTCAAGGAGCGAACAATGTTTCAATTGACTCTTGAAACATGAAAGAATATGTTCTGTCCACTCCCAATACTTTGGTATGTAGGAGAACTCACCAAAGATCCGTAGATTACCCTACCCCTCTCTAATGTGATTTCCCAGAAAGGATCTTGCATCTAAGTAGTAGGAATTCAGGGGTGACTTCAATGTCATCATCATGACTAGCTCCATGAAGAACGTAAGTCGTGGAGCCATCAAGAACCTCATTCGGAAGCTCGATCACCAAAAGCGATGTTAGGGAGGGTGAAGAGGAAACAGGAACTCTGTCTACCCTTGGACGAAGTAATGAGGAGTAGGAGGGAATGAGGGTGCCAAGATTTGGATCAGTATCTTCTTTGTCGACAATGGGCAAATAAATGTTGTCCCGCGTACGATGTTCTTTGAAGCAAACCAAAGCTCCTACGACATGAAGAAACATAACTGAGTGAGAAATCTTGGCAACGAATATAGATATGATCGAATGGATGAAAGAGAAACCATGAAAATCTTATGTTAAGGGGGAATGTGATAGCTTATGCATTGAATGTTGTAGAGGAGACTTTTGAAGGTGCTGAGCCTTCTACCTATCAGGAGGCCATCTCCTGTCCAAGTGCCTCAAATTGGATCGGAGCAATGCAGGAGGAGATAGAGAGTTGACAAAAGAACCAAACTTGGGAGTTGTGTGAGTTGCCTAAAGAGCGACGTGCTCTAACTGCTAAATGGGTGTACAAGAGAAAAGAAGGTATCCTTGGTGTTGAGAATGCAAGGTGGAAGGCCAGATTGGTGATCAGAGGATAGAGGCTGCAACCAGAAAGAGGGAATTGACTACAATGAAGTTTTCTCGCCAGTTATGAGGCATACATCAATTTGCACCTTGCTAGCATTTTTTGCTCTATTTGACTTGGAGTTGGAGCAACTTGATGTAAAGACAACATTCCTCTATGGTGAGCTGGAGGAGGAAATATATATGAGGCAACCATAGGGTTTCGTTGTCCCTGATAAGGAGGGACAAGTGTGCAAATTGAGGAAGTCCTTGTATAGACTTAAACAGGCACCCAGACAGTGGTATAAAAGGTTTGATACCTTTATGGTAGGACAAGGGTACACAAGGAGCCAATATGACAACTGTGTGTACTTCATGCAATTTGATAAGGGGTCTTTCATTTATTTATTGTTGTATGTTGATGACATGTTGATTGCATCAGGGGCATGTCACTGATCAAAAAGTTGAAGTCCCAACTCAACTAGGAGTTTGCGATGAAAGACCTCAGGGCAGTAAAGAAGATTTTGGGTATGGAGATTCAAAGAGACAAAAAAACAATGAATTTGTTCCTGTCACAGAAGATGTATCTCGAAAAGGTGTTGGACAAGTTCAACATGGGAAACTGTAAGGCAGTTTCAACCCCATTAGCTACACATTTCAAGTTGTATGGTGAGTGTTGTCCTAAAAATGAGTTGGAAATGAGAAAGATGTCTAATGTTCCCTATGCTAGTGTTGTTGGCAGTTTGATGTATGCTATGGTATGCACTAGACTTGACCTGTCCCATGCAGTTAGTATGGTGAGTAGATATATGCAGAATCCAGGTAAGAAGCATTGGGAAGGAGTGAAATGGATCCTTCATTATGTGAACGGTACGTTGGAGAAGGGCATCTTGTATGATAGGGGCAGTGTGGCAACGTCTGATGTTGCTGGTTTTGTGGATACTGATTATGGTGGAGATTTGGATAGGAGACGTTCTATTTCAGGATACGTGTTCACTTTGTGTGGAGGTGCAGTGTCTGGGAAGGCTTTTCTTTAGTCTATAGCAACCCTTTCTACTACTGAGGTTGAGTATATTGATGTTACTGAGGGAGTGAAGGAAGCCATTTGGTCGAGGGGTTTGATCATGGAGCTTGGTGTGCCATAGGGTGACACCGTGGTTTATTCAGATAGTCAGAGTGTTGTACATTTGGCCAAGAATGACGCTTACCATTCGAAGACCAAACATATTAGCGTCAAATATCACTTCATCCGAGATACAGTTGCTGCAGGTGAGATTGTGGTGAAGAAAGTTCATACAATTGAGAACCTTGTAGATATGCTAACCAAGCCTTTATCTATCGCTAAGTTCGAGCCTTGCTTGGACTTAATAGGAGTTTGCAATATGTAATAGCCCTTTGGGGCCACGCCCTGCGAAGGGGCGTGTTGGCGGCGATGACTGAGGTGCTTATTTAGACTGATGAGTTGGATATTTTGATCCAAGGTGGAGATTGTTAAGGATCACTCAAAAACTTCCAATCTATTAATAACATTTGTTAAATATAATGGATGGTGAAATTGTGTTTAGGAGAACCGTGGGGAGTTTTCTGATTCAATGTTTCTCATGTATTAAAGTTGAGCATTAGTGTATGGGGAAATATCCTCATTCTTCACCTATAAAAGCAAGCGTTGCCACAGTTTCATATCATCCATCAAACAACAAAAGGATCCAAAACTTATTTACTATTAGGTGAGTTTCCTAATAGTAGGGAGAGAAAAAATTGAGAGAAGTTATTTTCACCAATTTTTTTAGTCTTCCACCATTATTTTCCCTTGAGAGTTTGTGAGTTGAGAGATTGAGAGATTTATTGTAATCTCCATTATTGATCGTATTACACTATGTGATAGTAATCGTTTTGTACTCCTCCGTTCTCATAGTGGATTATTTTTTGGCTGCCGTTGTCCGTGGGTTTTTCTTCAAGTTTTTCGGTTTCCCACGTAAATCTTGGTGTAGTTATTTTTGCAGTTTTATTTTTGTTCCTAATTTTGTCGTAATCTCCATCATCTCTCTATTTGCTTCTGCTATTATTTGCAACTTGCACATTAACCAACTATGAATTTCCTTTCAATAAGTGATGGATACATAAATCGACCAAATCAAATAATTAAGTTTACCTTCAATATTACTATGATTTTGAAGCGAGGATTTGTGTAGAGGGAAGTTGTGGTAGTGTTTGTGGCGGTGCCGTCAATTCAGCGTTCGACGGGCTGTTGGCGGTGTCGTTAATTTACCAGAGCAAATTTTTTTCTTGCGAAGAACAAATTGCCAAGAGAGGAACTGGAAAGTGAAAAAGCTGAGAAATTATGGGTCTAGGAAGTTGAAAATATGCACATGGAGATAGAAAGTGGAAAGAGACAATTTTTATTTTTAGTGGCAGAGAATGGAAAAGCAAGAAAGAAGTAAAGAAAAGCCCTCATGTATCCATTAGACCATTAAACAGCTGACAAACACTACCAAACAGCAAAACAAAGCAAGCAGGTGATAAAAATCAGAAGAAACTCTCCCTTTTATAATAGATTATATGATATCCTTTACTATAAGTAAAAGGGAATATATCCCTTGTTGTGATTTTTTTTTCTTTTGTACATTGATTTTGTGCGGGCCAGCCCAATTAATGTTTTTAAAATCCAACTTCTTTTACTGCGTTTTTCATTTTCCATTCTCTTGCATGATAGATATTTGTTTTTTTTTCCATTTAGTTCAACTTATAAAATCTCTTTTTAAATAAAAAGTGATATTTCAAATTTTGCTTAGACGAGATATTTTATGTCAAATGCTTTTCCAGTCATCAATTTGATTAAATAACCGAAATACCCTGTTCTTCCATTTTTGAAGAAATGCCCTTGAAGAAAAAGAATAAGAGTATTTCGGTCACTTAATAAAATTAATGGTAAAAAAGTACCAAATAATTACTAACCTAGAAATTAAGTGTACCTCGAAATAAGTTTTGAAAAGTTGGGGTACTGAAAAATAATTTTTCCAAATATTGGGGTACCTCTGAGTAATTTTTTTAAACAAAAACTAATATTTCAAATTTCGCCTGTACGAGATATAGAAGCATCCGATATAATAATTTTATATCATTCTTATTAAATAGTATTACCCTTGTCTCTTAGTAAGTGTCAAATTCTCTAATTACTTTGTTCCCTTTTATCTGTCAATTTTACAATTTCAATAATCAAAATATCCATATTACCCTTAATTAATGAATGAGATTTATTTTACCTTTTATAATATTCTCCTATATTCCTACTAAGTGAAATGACACATTTGTCCAACTCCATTTTTTCTACCCAATTTTCTAGATACTACCTCCGTTTTTATTTATCTGTCGTTTAGAAAATTGTGTTAAAAACTTTGACCATTAATATTTTAATTTGTATAATGATTCATCATATAAAATTGATGTCATTGGATTCATAATGAAAAATACTATTAAAAGTATAATATTATATTTTTTCTATAAAAATCTTATATTAGAAATTATTGATTAAAGATTGACACTGGAAACCGTAAATGATATATAACAAGAACAGAGGGAGTATATAAAAAGGAAAAAAATAATCTTTTTCCTCTAATTACATTTCTTCTAACGTGTCTGCCTGTGCCTTGCACAGGCCATCTCAACTAGTGATATGAAATATGGAGTGGTATGAATGTGTTGTGTCATCCAAATCACTTTTTGTTCAAACAAAAAAAAAGAGAAAAAAAATCAAAAGCAAAAGAGATGAAGCATGACAAATCCACTTACATCACAATTAATAAAGGGGGCTTGGAACATGACATGAACCCAGGTGAGAGGCTGACACAATTACATATATGATGACAAGTATGTATCATATAATTTTTAAAAAAGAAGGGGGCAAAAGAAAACAAGGATACATGTCACGTAGACCTATCAATATTTGGTCCGACCCGAAGACCCGACCCGAATCCACCCGGAAATTATGGGTTTTCAACATGATTTTCCCGAAATATACCGAACCCGAGAAACCCACAAATAAGCGGGTCAACCTCAACCCGCCCGTTTAACCGAAAACTTTATCTTTTACGTTCAAATCTATTAGAATTTGTGACTTTTCGTTAGAATTCATGGCTATTAAACTATAACCGTAACTCATTCATATGTTATTTCTCTAATTTAAGTTGAAACATTTACAATAATCTATCGGTACTATAAGATAATTGTATTTTATTATATATATTGTACAAAAATAATGTTTAGAGACAATTTTTTTAAGGGAAATTGGATTCTAATAATACGAACTTTTGGCTATATAAGACTTAATAATACGAACTTTCGATTCAGTGATGAATAATATGAACTTTGACCCCCTGTTGCCCCCAGTAACACGCCACCGAGAATTAACTTAACTCGGTGGCGATCCTAGTTGGCGGCGGAGACGTGTGACTGGGATGAATTTAGTCAATTTTGACTTGCCACATCAGCCACCCTCTCTCTCTCTCTCTCTCTCTTTCTCTCTCTCTCTCTCTCTCTCTCTCTCTCCCCCCCGTTCGAGAATTTCAGCCCTCTTCTTCTTCCTCCCTCTTTCTCTCTCCTCTGTCTCTCTCTTTTTCTCTGCTACTTCACCTTATTCTTTCCTGGGGTTTCTTTTCTTCTCTTACATCCCCATCATCCTCGCCATAACCCTAGCTCAAAATCTCGATCTCGGCACAACCCTAATATTCACCGGTGTTTACAACGTCATCACCGGCTCAATCTACGGCGTTCCAATGCCCGTCCAGTCGATGAAATCGATCGCAGCCGTCGCAATTTCGAACCCTGATTTCGGGATCCCGGAAGTCATGGCTGCCGGAATTTGCACCTCTGCGATTTTGTTCATTTTGGGTGCGACAAAATTGATGGAATTTGTGTACAGATTGGTCCCTCTTTCGGTTGTTTTCTGGGCACTTGTTTGCCTGAGGGGGTGATTCTAATTGAGATTGAGAGCTCCACCTCCATGGATATCTCCATTGAAATCGGGAATGAATGCAGGCTTCCTTTTTAGGTCCAGAAAAGGCCAAAGAAGATGTGACTTCATTCCCATGATTTTCGTACATGTATACTTTCCATGTATGTGTCTATTGGATTTTGTATTTGTATTATGATGATGAGGCAGATGATGAATTGGTGATGAATATGGTTGAAATCAGAGTTTTATATTGCCACTTATTTTCGTACATGTATACTTTCCATGTATGCGTCGATTGGATTCTGATTGAGATTGAGAGTTTCATGATGAATTGGCCATGGGAGGGGTGGGGAGTTGCAGATTTGTAGACATGGTGGAGTGATTGTTGATGTGTGTGTTTGTGGTGCTGCTGAATTTTCAGGAGAGAGAAAGCGAAGGGTGTGGGTGGGTTTATGTGGTGGTCAAAGGCTAGGTCTGGGCAGAGCTTCAGAAATGAGTATGAGAGAAAGAGAGAGACAGAGGAAGAAGAAGAAGACTGTGAAAGAGGAAATTTGAAACAAAGAGAGGGAGAGAGAGAGAGAGGGGGGGGGGAGGGGATGACGTGGACAAGTCAAAATTGACTAAATTCATCCCAGTCACACATCTCCGTCGCCAGCTAGGATCGCCACCGGATTAAGTTAATCTTAACTCGGTGGCGTGTTATTGGGGGCAACAAGTGGTCAAAGTTCATATTATCTATCACTGAATCGAAAGTTCGTATTATTAAGTCTTATATGGCCAAAAGTTCGTATTATTAGAATCCAATTTCCCTTTTTTTTAAAAGAAAAAGCGAGAAAAGGTTGCAATCATTACCCGTTGGGTTGACCCAAAACCGGGATACACCGCCCGTATATACCCGAACCCATAATACACCGACCTGTATTTACCCGAACCCAATATACGACCGATGCGTTACCCGCCCACTCGTCCGAATTGACAAGTCTAATGCCACGTATGACAAAAGAATTGGTGTCGAGAATATATTCATGGCACGTCATGTCAAAGCTAATTAAGGAGTAGATTAATATATATAACAAAGATTAGTGTTTCAATTACCTCCTCACATGCAGTATGTCGAGCTAGAGCAATAACAAATTGGTTAGAGCTCAACTAAAGAAATAGCGATGAACTGAGACCATTAATTTAAAGGTTGAGTCATGTACGTATGTATACTTCCAATGACTTATTTTCCAAGGGGAATATCCAGTGGCGAATCTAGAAATGAAATCAAGCGGATTCAAAGTTTAACATAAAATTAAAAACAACAAATTAGAAAATTTTCAATATTATTTTCTTTTGGTTACTTGTCCTTGACGATGCGCCATGACTTAAAAGTATTCTATGATATCATGACTTAGTATTTTCTCGGAAATCGTCTCATCAAAATAATTAATAACAGTGATTTCAAAAATTAATTACATTTGAAATATCTTTTTATTAGAACTGAAAAAAGGGATTATAAGCACATGTCACTCAAACTGATTACATTTAAGCTAATTCAAACAAAACTAAAATTAGTAGAGAGTCGAACATAATAAAACCTAAGAAAATATCAGGATAAATTTTTAAGTTTGATAGACGAATTCCACTAAATCAACTACTCCCTACATTCCATATTAATTGACACTTTGACTAAATTTTGACTGTTAATTACTCACAAATTACAATGAGTTATAATATGAAATTACGATTATTAGAAAGATATTTTACTAAAAATTACAATGGAGGTAATTTCATATTGTAAGTCATTGTAATTTGTGAGTAGGGGTGGAAAACGGGTTAGAACGGGTAGTTTTCGGGTTGGACATTTTGGTCTTTTCGTTGTTTTGGGTCATTTCGGGTTACGGGTTGAAAACGGGTTTGTTACTAATTGCATTTAATTCATTTACTGTTTGCACAGTATTTTTACTGTTTTGAATAGTATTTTACTATTTATCATAAATTCTCTTACTGTTTTTGTTTTGTAACGATTTTGATTGTCGGCAACGTTATCATTTCTTGTACGTAAATTGTTTTATTCTTCATCTGTTAGATATGTTATTTGTGAGTCTCTTAAATTTTTATTTGGTTCAACCCAAATTGAATATTCAAACGTTTTTTTAATAATGATATTTGGTCTTTAATTAAATATCTAGATTTCTTTAGATTTAACATATCCAATCTATAGCTTCTTGTTGTTAATTAAAAGATCTCAAAAATTCTCATGCTTCTTTAATAGTAGAACACTTTAATTCTGGTAAATTAAATGTTTGTCCTGATATTATATGTCCTTCTTTATTTGTCTTAGTTGTTGATTGCATATTAATTCTTTGAACAAGATGTATATAATTCAAATAATTTTTCAGATACAAATAGGATTTTTGTAGAGAAAAATAAACATTGTTGTTTGTTTTGAATTAAATATTTTATTAAACTTATTAATCTTTCTGCATCATATATTCCAATTCCAATTTCAATTATAAATTCTTCTAAATTCATATTCAAAGTTCGTTTATAAACGTATTTATCATGTTGTTCATTCATTTTATTGCTTTTTTATACGTTCTCTTGGCTCTCATACCATCAATCTCAAGGGTCTGGCAACTTTTTGTAAAAAAAAGGTTTAAAACTATTTCTTAGAGTGCAAATTAGAGTCTCAACAAATTTAACAACTTTAACTTTAACGTGGTTTCTTTAAAAGATTTATATTGGTACTCACACAATAAAATAAACTGAATTTATGAATTTCAAAATAACTTTATACTTTTCTTCTTCTGAAATATGGAGAGTCTGGAAATTGTTAAGCCCTCCGCCACGCCTTCTCCTCAGGTCTTACTGGACTTACTTTGGCTCTCTAATCTCACAATCTCTCTTTCTCTCAGAATTTGAAAGATATAAAAATATTGAGAATTTATAAAAACAAACTTATTTTATTGCTGTTTTCCCAAACGGGAAGAACTTAGAACATTTTTACAAAGCTTAAACACTCAAACATACAAGAACTCTCTTAAAGACTCAAACACACTTTGCCCTTTCTTATTTTTATGCATCTATTTATAGATGAGAATTCTAAACAGAGGTTTCTCTTATTACATCACTGCATGCGTCATATTTTGTTCCAAAATATCATCTTATCTTGGTGACTCATCTTATATCTGTGTAGATATTGCTTCCAGGTGTGGGTATCCTGTAGCCTGATTTTGACTCTTCATAAATCTCAAACTGTTGTTTTTTGTCTTCTTCATTTGCTGAAATAATCTGCATATTTTCTCTGCACTATGTTGTTGCTCTTGATCAATATTCCGGGTTCAAGATTTTGGTAGAATTTAAATATTGGGTCGTTGAAATGATTTGACTTGACTCCTTTTTTGGTGATAATAATCAGATCATTTTCTTTCGTACAGTAAAGTGTCTTGTATCCATCTCCAAAATATTTGCCGCTAAGATTTTTTACTGCGATGGCTCCACTGATTCTTCTATATTGTATTCCTGATAAATTGAATTTGAATGGTTTATAAAGCCTGGATAATGTTCCTTCAAACTGGTATCCATCTGCTATATTTCCAACTTTAGCCATGGATATAATTGGAAAGAGTTCTTTTGTAGTCTCATCTTTTTCTGGTGAGATTACAGAAAATTTGACATAGATATCTCTCATGGTCATAGACCTGAAATCCATTATTTTTTCTATGATAATAGGAGGGAACTTGGAAAGTTGGGTTAAATCTTTGTCAAGATATACAAGATCGAGGTATCCATATTTGTAAAACTGGTATGATATCAGGGTCAGCTTTTGTGGCGATAATTCTGGGAAAATTGAATTCTCCTGTGGTATAAAATAGGTTGGGGAATTATGAAATTTTGGTGTAGGCAATCTCCTGTGGTATTAAACGAGATATTATACCACAGGAGATTGCCTACACCAAAATTTCAGAATTCCCCAACCTATTTTATACCACAGGAGAATTCAATTTTCCTGCACTATCGCCACAAAGTCAATTCTCGATATCATACCAGTTTTACAAATATGGATACCTCGATCCTGTATATCTTGACAAAGATTTAACCCAACTTTCCAAGTTCCCTCCTATTATCATAGAAAAAATAATGGATTTCAGGTCTCTGACCATGAGAGATATCTATGTCAAATTTTCTGTAATCTCACCAGAAAAAGATGAGACTACAAAAGAACTCTTTCCAATTATATCCAAGGCTAAAGTTGGAAATATAGCAGATGGATACCAGTTTGAAGGAACATTATCCAGGCTTTATAAACCATTCAAATTCAATTTATCAGGAATACAATATAGAAGAATCAGTGGAGCCATCGCAGTAAAAAATCTTAGCGGCAAATATTTTGGAGATGGATACAAGACACTTTACTGTACGAAAGAAAATGATCTGATTATTATCACCAAAAAAGGAGTCAAGTCAAATCATTTCGACGACCCAATATTTAAATTCTACCAAAATCTTGAACCCGGAATATTGATCAAGAGCAACAACATAGTGCAGAGAAAATATGCAGATTATTTCAGCAAATGAAGAAGACAAAAAACAACAGTTTGAGATTTATGAAGAGTCAAAATCAGGCTACAGGATACCCACACCTGGAAGCAATATCTACACAGATATAAGATGAGTCACCAAGATAAGATGATATTTTGGAAAAAAATGACGCATGCAGTGATGTAATAAGAGAAACCTATGTTTAGAATTCTCATCTATAAATAGATGCATAAAAATAAGAAAGGGCAAAGTGTGTTTGAGTCTTTAAGAGAGTTCTTGTATGTTTGAGTGTTTAAGCTTTGTAAAAATGTTCTAAGTTCTTCCCGTTTTGGAAAACAGCAATAAAATAAGTTTGTTTTTATAAATTCTCAATATTTTTATATCTTTCAAATTCTGAGAGAAAGAGAGATTGTGAGATTAGAGAGCCAAAGTAAGTCCAGTAAGACCTGAGGAGAAGGCGTGGCGGAGGGCTTAACAATTTCGCACTCTCATATTCGAGAAGAAAAGTATAAAGTTATTTTGAAATTCATAAATTCAGTTTATTTTATTGTGTGAGTACCAATATAAATCTTTTAAAGAAACCACGTTAAAGTTAAAGTTGTTAAATTTGTTGAGACTCTAATTTGCACTCTAAGAAATAGTTTTAAACCTTTTTTTACAAAAAGTTGCCAGACCCTTGAGATTGATGGTATGAGAGCCAAGAGAACGTATAAAAAAGCAATAAAATGAATGAACAACATGATAAATACGTTTATAAACGAACTTTGAATATGAATTTAGAAGAATTTATAATTGAAATTGGAATTGGAATATATGATGTAGAAGGATTAATAAGTTTAATAAAATATTTAATTCAAAACAAACAACAATGTTTTTTTTCTCTACAAAAATCCTATTTGTATCTGAAAAATTATTTGAATTATATACATCTTGTTCAAAGAATTAATATGCAATCAACAACTAAGACAAATAAAGAAAGACATATAATATCAGGACAAACATTTAATTTACCAGAATTAAAGTGTTCTACTATTAAAGAAGCTATAGATTGGATATGTTAAATCTAAAGAAATCTAGATATTCATATTTAGTAAGTTTACCATCTAGTGTTCATATAACAACCCTTAATTTAATTAAAGACCAAATAACATTATTAGAAAAAACGTTTGAATATTCTATTTGGTTTGAACCAAATAAAAATTTAAGAGACTCACAAATAACATATCTAACAGCTGAAGAATAAAACAAATTACGTACAAGAAATGATAACGTTGCCGACAATCAAAATCGTTACAAAACAAAAACAGTAAGAGAATTTATGATAAATAGTAAAATACTATTCAAAACAGTAAAAATACTGTGCAAACAGTAAATGAATTAAATGCAAATAGTAACAAACCCGTTTTCAACCCGTAACCCGAAATGATCCAAAACAACGAAAAGACCAAAATGTCCAACCCGAAAACTACCCGTTCTAACCCATTTGCACCTCTATTTGTGAGTAATTAACGGTAAAAATTTAGTCAAAATGTCAATTAATAATTTAATATGGAACGGAGGAAGTAACATATAGTAAATATAGTAATATTTCTAAGAATTATACTATATGATAACATTCAAATCAATCTAAACTGTAATCGAATAAATTACTCTAAAAGTGATATAAAATTTGAAAACAATTTTCAATTGGCTGGTGAATAATTTGACATGCGAAATCTAGGATCAAAAAGTTTTTACAAAAGGAGCATCGAGATTAGAGGATTTGAACACACATTTGTGTGGGTAAATTGTGTCATAATCAGCGCATGCCACTCATCCATAGTCACTCATGTGATCCTTAATTGCCATATATTAGATATATACTCTATAATTTCTGTGGTTTAGCTTTAAACACAACGTTTAATTTTTTTTTGAAGCGGACGTGAACCCATGCTAGATCCGCCCTTGGGAATATCTGCTCAAAGTTTGGAAAGAGCCAAAATTGGAAAGGACGTTGGTTATGATAAATTACGGACATTTAAATTCGGTGAAGTCTATAGATTGGTGTCCACATATTTAAAAGCAAATTTTGATAAAACTTGTAGATCAGTTACTATAATGATTGACCTTATGGGAGTCCAAACTAGAGGTGGCAACCGGGTCAGAACGGATCATTTTGGAGTTGGACATTTTGGTCATTTCGTTATTTCGGGTGTATTTCGGTTACGGGTTTAAAACGGGTTGGTGACAGCAAAGTTTACTGTTTGCATTAAATTTTTTGTCGCTTATTTATTTCAATTGAACCTGTCGCTTTCGTACGTGGTTCTCAAAGTTTTCAGTGAAAAATGCTTTTGTTTGATTGTTTTTGACTTACGAGTCTTTTTGTACATTATTCAAATTATTTTATTCTTCGTCTGTAAAATAATATATAACAGATTCGTCCAATTTTTTTATGGTTCGTACTAAATAGTATATTCAAATGTTTTTTTTTCTAATAATGCAATTTGGTCTTTAATTATATTTAATGTGTTTCTATGAACACTTGAAGGTAATGTTACTAAATATATAAACCTTGATTTTTTGTGTTCTAATAAGTTTTTTCTAAAACTTTTTGTTGTTTGATCAACTGTTCTTAAAAAATTCCAAGCTTCTTTGATATTATATGCCTTAAGTTCAGGAAAATTAAAGGTTTTTCCTGATGCATAATCTGCTTCTTTAGTTAGTTTGGACTTAGTTTGAAATATATTTTTCAACATATTTATTTCATTCGCTTGAGTAATGAATTTCAGATATTCTTTCAGCTAAATAAATGATTTTTGTATGAAAATTAATACACTTTATTGACATAAATAGTTAATTAATCGTAATAGTACATCTTCACAATACATTCCGGAAATTATTTCTATTATAAATTTCTCTAAATTCATATCTCAAGTTTTGCGGAAAATTATTATATTATGTTCTTCATTGATTTTATTGTTTTTTTCTTTTTTCTCTAGGCTCTGATGCCATCAATCTCAAGGATCTGGTAACTTTTTGTAGAAAAAGGTTTAAAACTATTTCTTAGAGAGCAACTTGGAGTATCAACAACTTTAACGTGAATTCTTTAACAGGATTAATATTGGTACTTACATAATAAAATAAACTGAATCTATAAATTTCAGAATAAATTTATACCTTTCTTCTTCTGAAATATGGAGAGTCTGGAAATTGTTAAGCCTGCTGCCACGCCTTCTCTTCAGGCCTTATTGGTCTTACTTGGACTTTCTAATCTAACAATCTCTCTCTCTCGGAATTCGAAATATATAAAGATATTGGAAATTTATAAAATAGACTTATTTTATTTCTGTTTTCCCAAATGGGAAGAACTTAGAACATTTTTACAAGACTCAAACACTCAAATACAAAAGCACTCCATAAAACTCTGCCCTTAGTTACTTATTGCCTCCCTTATTTATAGATGGAGGGAGTTACAAGAACGTCATTGCATGCGCCAATTTTTTGCAAATTACATCATGCCTTATATCATTTTTTTAAAAATATCTTCTTATAACTATTTCTTCTGATGATTGATCTGCATTTGTGTAGATATCGAAGAAGCTTGGAATTTTTTAAGAACAATTGATCAAACAACAAAAATTTTTAGAAAAAACTTATTAGAACATACAAAATCAAGGTGTGTATATATATATATATATATATATATCTAGTAACATTACCTTCAAGTGTTCATAGAAACACCTTAAATTTAATTAAAGACCAAATTGCATTGTTAGAAAAAACGTTTGAATATACTATTTAGTACGAACCAAATAAAAAATTGGACGAATCTGTTAAATATTATTTTACAGACGAAGAATAAAATAATTTGAATAATGTACAAAAAGATTAGTAAGACAAAAACAATCAAACAAAAACATTTTTCACTTAAAACTTTGAGAACCATGTACGAAAGCGACAGGTTCAATTGAAATAAATAAGCGACAAAAAATTTAATGCAAACAGTAAACTTTGCTGTCACCAACCCGTTTTAAGCGCGTAACCAAAATACACCCGAAATAACAAAATGACCAAAATCTCCAACCCGAAAATGGCCCGTTCTGACCCGATTGCCACCTCTAGTCCAAACGGTTAACCGAAACTGGGTTTTTCATCATTTCGATTTGCTCAGGTCGCTTTCAATACGTACCAATGAATTTTTGATTTTATAATTATATTTATATTGTATTTAACTTATTCTTCATCAGTGTAATAGTAAATTATTGATTCATTTAAATTTCTATTTGGCTCGTACCACACTGTATATTCAAAAGTTTTTTCTAATAAGACAATTTGATCTTTAATCAAATTCAAAGTATTTTATGAACACTAGAAGGCAGAGTAACCAAATATAAATATCTAGACTTTTTATATTCTAATAAGTTTTTTCTATAACTTCTAGTTGTGTGATCAAATGTTCTTAAAAAATTTCGTGCTTCTTGTATACTATATACTTTAAGTTCAGGTAAGTTAAAGGTTTGTCTTGATGCATAATCTCCTTCTTTGTTTAATTTAGATTTCGACTGGAATCGGTTTTAAGCATACTTAGCCTTCTCTTATACTAGAATAATGGATTTCTGAAATCCTTTCCCCTAGATATAAAATCTTTGTGTGAAGATAGACACATTTCATTTTATTCTAGTATAAGTAATTAATTAGTTTTAACAATCTGTTTTCAGCATACATTCCAGTTGTTATTTTTATTATAATTTTTTCTAAATTCATGTTTAAAGTTCTTCGATAAACAAAATTATCATATTCTTCATTCAATTAGTCTCCGCACACTATTATATTCATTTTTTTTAGTGCCTACAAATTGCCCCTCAAAACTAGGTTGCATACACGACCAAGTATTTGAGTGCAACAGACATCTCGATATATATTTTTTTAAAACCTGTTTTGGTAGAGTAGTAATTTGACTTCGACAGGTAAATACAATTTGCACAATCCAGTTGGCTTAAGCTCCGTGATTCATTAGCACTAGAACCCAACTTATTAGTGCTATTAAATTTGGCCTTCATATAATTATTGTTACTGATTTTATTGCTATGTCAAGTGGAACAACTTGACGTTGACATTGGTTTCCAGTAGCCGAAAAGAATAACAATGATTTTAGCACAAACCTCCTTGGGCATCAGGTCAAATTTAGGGGTGTCCAAACGGTTAACCGAAACTGGGTTTTTCGTACTAATGAATTTTTGGTTTTTTCATTATGTTTGTATTATATTTAACTTATTCTTCATCAGTGTAATAGTAAATTATTGATTCATTTAAATTTTTATTTGGCTCGTGTCACACTGTATATTCAAAAGTTTTTTCTAATAAGGCAATATGATCTTTAATCAAATTCAAAGTATTTTTATGAACACTTGAAGACAGAGTAACCGAATATAAATATCTAGACTTTTTATGTTCTAATAAGTTTTTTCTATAACTTCTAGTTGTTTGATCAAATGTTCTTAAAAAATTTCATGCTTCTAGTATACTATATACTTTAAGTTCAGGCAAGTTAATGGTTTGTCCTGACGCATAATCTCCTTCTTTGTTTAATTTAGATTTCGACTGGAATCGGTTTTTAAGCATACTTAGCTTTTTCTTATTTAAGAATAATGGATTTCTAAAACCTTTCCGCTAGATATAAAATCTTTTTGTGAAAATAGACACATTTCATTTTATTCCTGCATAAGTAATTAATTAGTTTTAACAATCCGTCTTTAGCATAAATTCCAGTTGTTATTTCTATTATAAATTTTTTTAACTTCATATTTAAAGTTCTTCGATAAACAAAATTATCATGTTCTTCAATCATTTTTTTCTATGATCTTCTTGCTCTATTACCATCAATTTCAAGGGTCTGACAACTTTTTGTAGGAAAATGTTTAAAACTATTTCTTAGAGAGCAAATAGGAGTATTAACAAATTTAATGTGATTCAGCACAATTAATATTGGTACTTACAAAATAAAATAAACTGCAATTATAAATTTCAAAATAAATTTATACCTTTTTTCTTATGGAATATGGAGAGTTTGGAAATCGTTTAGCCTGCCGCCACGCCTTCTCTTCACGACTCACTGGTCTTACTTCGGCTTCCTAACCTCACAATCTCTCATTCTCAAAATTTGAAAGATATAAAGATATTTGGAATTTATAAGAACAAACTTATTTTATTGCTGCTTTCCTAAAGAGAAATGCTTAGAACATTTTTGCAAAGCTCTCAAATACAGAAATACTCAAACACTCCATAAAACTATATTATCAAGACCAAGTCAAGGTCTTGATTCTCCATTAAGGACCTTAATTACACCTTTGACTAAGAGGTGTGATTAGGGTTGGATTAGGTGTGGAAGTCTTCTATAAATAGGAGATATTCCCAAGCCATTTGAGAGCATCTCAAGCATCAATTCCTCCATTCTATAATCACATCCTCTCAAGTATAGACTGTAGCTATACTTGAGAGAATCAAGTGAGAAACCTATGTCTTGAGTGCAATAAAAGCTAAGTTTTATCCCTCGGAACATTTACGGTATAGTAAATAGTTCTTAAGGAAAATGAGTTCGAAGCCATGACTCTTAGCGATATCCAAACAAGTTAACCATTGGTTATTAAGTCATATCTCCATCTTGTCATACATACCGCAAGAAGATCAAGAAGTCAAGTCAAGTGAAGATGATGAAGATTCAAGACGGTCAAATATCATTTTCCCAACAGACTGAAGTCGTTCATGTCTTTCATCAAGTCATACATTCAGAGATCGAATAAGAGGAGTTCATTTTTTGTTGCGTTGTAATAAAATGTAGAGATTGCACCCATTCTTTGGATATAAATACAAAAATTATATTTGTTCCATTTTTTCTTGTCTTTGTTTATTTTAGACTCGAAATTTGTGGTTATAGATCCGACCTGATAATCCAAACCGAACCCCCCTGGAAACTATGGGTTTTGAAAACAATTTCCTCAACCTAAACCTGAAATACCCAAAAATTAGCGGGTCAAACCTAATCCGCCCGTTTGGCTCGAAAACTTTATTTTTTAAGTTTAAATCTATTAGAATTTGTAACTTTTCGTTGAAATTCATGACTATTAAACTAACGGACCATGATACACATCTTGGCTCAAGATGGTAAATAACCATCTTAAATTATTTATATTTCACATTTTGTTAACTTTTAATAATATTCTCTCTAATAATTATGTATATTTATCAACTACAAGAGTATAATACTTATTTGTTAGGTCAAAAAATATAAATAATAGCTAATTTTATCAATCATAGTAAAAAAATGCACATTTTATGCATAGTTTTATATTTATGAAAAAATATAAATAAATAAATATTTTTATCTTGTTTATAGGTTATAATAACCCTGAAAGTAATGAAACATACCTTTATAATGATTTAAATATACTTACACTTAATTTTATGAGTGATTTAGGTGAGAAGCAAGATGGTTCTTAACAAGATGTTTATCATTTTCGTAAACTATAACTGCAAACTCGTATTTATCCGACCCCGATACACGACAAGATGTTTATAGGTTAAGAACCATCTTGCAACAAGATGTTTATCATTTTCGTAAACTATAACTGCAACTCATTCACCTATTATTTCTCTAATTTAAGTTGAAACATTTATAATAATCTATCGTTGCTAGAAGATAATCGTATTTATTATGTACATTATACCAAACCTAGTATTTAGAAGTAAAATAGCGAAAAAAGGTCACAGTCATAACCCGTTGGGTTGACCCAAGACCGAAATACATTGTTCGCATTTACCCGAACCCGAAACACACCAAACTCGTATTTATCCGGCCCCGATATACGACCGACCCATAATCCACCTGCTTGCATGTACAGGTCTACGCAACCTATGTAGAACAGTAGAAGACCCATTAATCTAGGCTAGGTCAAACATCGGTCAAACAAAATAACAAAACAGGTCTACCAATAGTAAAATGTTGTGACCACATATTTTTCAGTCTTTGATCATGTACGTGTTTTCTAATTGGAGTTCATAGTTCATACATGACCATATGTATATAAGTCATAACTATACGAAATTTACAATTTTCATTGTATATACTTATTACTCTTATGAGCATGCTTATAAATTTATACACTCATAAAACTCATTCTGAAAGTATCTGGCTACATTTGGCTTTCATATTACAAGCCAGAAAAACTATCCTTACAATTCAAGAACCCTAATTTTAAAGTACAGTAACATGGTACTCTTGGAAGTGTAATCTCAGTATGCCCAAACTGTATCTAAGGATAATTTTATGATCATGCAAGTCACCAACAAGACAAAATGGTGTAATAAAATATTCTGGCTGCATTAGGTTTTCATATTACAAGTCGGAAAGACAATCCTTACAATTTAAGAACCCTAATTTTGGCAGAAACCCAGGGAGGCCGTGACTTAACTTCAAGCTGCGACAAAGATAAAAGATGGAGTCCTCGTATTTGTTTAAAGCACACAATCTGGCAAACAATTTTACACAGACTTCCACTAACTTAAGAGAAGCAGCATGAAAACAACAACAATTTAACTCCAAATCATGCAAGCTTAACAAAAATCAGTCACATCTTACAAATCGGCAATCACTCGTATACACAAACTTGTATTAGTCATCCGGTGGCTACGTGCTTAATTCTCTAGAGACAGTACTAACAAACTCTAATGTAGACTCTAGATACTTGTGCTGCCTGCTTAATGATGATTGAGCAATCTCCATCAATTCCTTGCAGACGCCCACAACCTTATCATTCATCTGGGGAAAAAAATATCAAAGCTATAAGATTTTGAAATAACTTGTCAATGTCATCATATAACAACTGCATGTGCTTCTTCATTCAGAATTGTTCGAAGAGTAATACTTCACTTAAGACACGTACTTTTACCAAGTTCAATGTTAGTATAAGGAAGAAAGGCATTCCATTAACATACCAAGTAACCAGCGAAGAGCTTTGTATTCATGAATGCGCGAGTGTATGCTAACATCATAGAAAATAAAATAGCGCACGAAACTTCAAGGGAACGGCCACAGCCACAGAGTATTCATAATCTTCAGTTGTTGGGTTTATGCATAATGTTTACGTTTCTGTCACCACTCACCACTGGCTTTTTTTATATGCTTATAACCATGCATGTGTATAGTCGATTGCTGCCAAAATAAATAAGTTTTTCTTGCTCCATTTCTCTGTTCCGCCTCACTCACTATTGTTTCTTGCTAAACTCAAAGCACATAGGAATAGTTGCCATGGCAGCCAATAAGTGTGAAACCCTAGCTGAGGTTCTCATACTGGATTTCTAGAAGCAATAATCATCAGGGAGGACCAGAACTCATCGGAATAAAGTCATAAACACACTACGTCAAAGCTTAGGTTTGTTTCGTTTTGTTCAATTTGGTGATGTTCCATCAATTAGTCTTCTCAGTTCACTACAAGCTCCTCTCCATTTTACTATCCTCTTCATGTCCATATATCAGCATTAATAACCTACGCAATGCAGATATAAAGAGGCTTCCGACGCAACTGATCCATATACATATTACGAGGAAACACTGTCATTCCTTGGACAGCGAAAAAGTACGTTTGGACAAATTTCTGCACTTGGATTGTGATGGACCATAGCAAAATGCCTCTGTAAAACTGACCGTTGCTTCCTTTCTAAAGAGAAGTGGATAGTAAGTGATTTCAATCTGGTCCACTGCAATTAGACTCCTTTAGTTTTGGGTAACACTACATTGGACCCCCAAAAAAAAAACAAAAAACACACACACACACACACAGACAAAAATAAAACTACAACAATGAGGAATCAGGACAACAATAATGATAACTATACATAACGGTAATGATAACAATAACGGCAATGATATTGATAACCTAAGTTAAATTTTAGGGAGGGCCCTCGCATAGAGGTTTTGGTACATTCTAAGGAACAAAGTGTAGACTATTCATTTCAGGACTATGTCAACCTCAACCCGGGAGAGATTATTATGTGAGGCTCCTCGGATAGAGATTTGGGCAGATTCTACGGAACAGTGTGTACTGTATTCATTTCAGGACAATCTCAAACTCCACCCACAAGTCATTTATGTGTCATCTTACACCTCAATTATGAAATTAGATCTTGGAACAGAAAGAAAGGGTGAACAATGGAGTACAGGAAGGTTTGTGAAACAATATGGATACCCTACCTTCAGAAATGCTGCTATACAATTGCAAGCATCAAGTGCAAGGTTTCCACGAGCGACCTTCAAATTGACATCCAAGTGAGTCCAAAGTATGAAAAATGCAATATAATGGCTACACATGCAAGGGCAAAAACTTACTGGGTTTTCTTCCAGTCTAATGGCATCTAGCACATCTTGGAGAACACAATGACACAATGATATAATTTCTTCCTGATAAAATGGATCATCAAAAAATAAGAGGTGGTTGCCTGGAACCTGCAAGTACACCAACCCATATCATGAGAAGAAAAGGAAGAGCTGTGCTTCTGACATTGGTGAAGTATTACTTGCAAATAAACTGTAAAAGATAATATGAGGCTAGCAGTGCTTAAGCCATGAACATTTTGTGCAAGCATTACAGTAACTTTCACTGAGAAATATGAGTGATACTTTTGGCCATATCGAATAAGAAAACAAAATAAAATTACCTCCACCATGCCACGGACATTATAGGGGCGCTTATTTTGTGCTGATGCTCCTAAAAATGAAATGATTGCACATAATGCTCTCACCTTCAATCTCGTAGTCATCCAACTGAGAAGATACTTTGATTATGAGAACAGAATGTCAAAAGAACATTCAAAGCATGATATCTTTAGGTACTAGTGAAACGTACCTTGACTGAGAATTAACTAGCAACCTTAAGGTCCTTGGAAAGAAGCCAATGCCTTGCGTAGGGTTACCTTCAAGTGAATAAATTGATTCAACATCACTGTGAGAATAAATCATGAAAATAAACAGACGCCTGATCCATTTCAATCATTCCAGGCTAAATTAACTCAAACTGGAGCATTTTGTGCTCATTAACTAGGAATGGAGAAGCATTATTTATGAGATACTGACTTGTTACTGATTAACTTGAGGCAAAAACTTCTGGATGCAGAAGTGCAATAACTTATTTCACACCGAGAGACTACCAGTTAACAAATGTAAAGTACATTCTACAAATAAACAGGGAAATTTTTAGATGATTCTATTTTTCCTCAAAAAAAAAAAAAAAAAAAAAAAAAACAAAACAAAAAAGACAAAAAAGACAAAAAAGACAAAAAAGACAAAAAACTCAAACTCAAACCCAAACTTCCGCTAAAAAGTGGCAGGAGTAAGAAACTAAACATGCACCATTTGAAGGTAATACTATGTCCACCATTGCCAACAAGGAAGTTTCACTATTCAGGATTTGACATAATAAGAAAAGTTTATCCAATGGGAGTATGGGACACCTAAGAAAGACACCAAGATAAGTATACAAACTATACCATATGAATTTATCATGAAAAGCCAAATAAAGGGGAAAAATGATGACAGTAGCTGACTTGAAAGTTGAAACAATGAAAATCCCATTGGGGAATAAAGTTAGCTTTTTCAAGAGATTATGTAAAAGAAAGCTACCCATGCCCAACCTCAGCATTCCTTGTCCTCTTTTAAGCCATCAATTGCAATTCTCTATATACCGTCATTGGACAAGGTAAGGAATCCCCTATACCAATACACCGATATTACAGTTCCAGTCCAATACATCCTATGGATAATGGACACAAATATATAGAAACATCCACATGTTCCACATGGCCAATGAAGTAAAGCACATTTGTTTTTTTTTTTTTTTTGATAGGAAAAGGAGATATATTACTAATAGGATGAAAAGATAATATGCTTATAAAGCATTCTACAAAATTATGTACAACCAAAGTAAAGGCTATCCACCAAACACACACCAACATCATCCCACTTGTACAGTACAAAGCTCTTAAATGTTCCGAGAATAAGTTGTTGCTAAATTTTATGTGATTTGAATATATTTAAAGTGAAATTATTTTTTAGGATTATTGGATGATAATATACTGAACTTTAGGGGTATTGGACAATAATGCACTGAACTTTTTTCTTGGACTCTAATACACTGAACTTTAAGGGTATTGGACAATAACGTACTCAGACCAATTCAGCTGGTGGTTGGCGCGGTGGTTGTCCTACTTTGAGGTGTCGTTTTTCTATTTTTTTCAGAAAAACTTTTGCCGTGTAAGAAAGTACACATAAGCAGGATGACTAATATATTTTTTTTGGAAAAAAAATAGAAAAACGATACCTCAAAATAGGCAGCCACCGCGCCAACCACCAGCTGAATTGGTCTGAGTGCGTTATTGTCCAATACCCTCAAAGTTCAGTGTATTAGAGTCCAAGAAAACAGTTCAGTGCATTATTGTCCAATACCCCTAAAGTTCAGTGTATTATCATCCAATAATCCTATTTTTTAAATCCTACTTGGCTGCAAGTCTACAACAATTGTTGTTGTGGGATAGTGAGGTCACAAGTGCGAGTCTTGGAAGCAGCCTCTTGCAAAAATGCAAGGTAAGGTTTGCCTACATCACACCTTTGTGATGGGACCCTTTCCTGGACCCCCGCTTGCAGGACCCTTGTGCACCGGGTTGCCCTGCCCTACTAGGCTGCAACAGCCGCATTTTTCAACAAAGTTTATCCCTAACTCCCAATTCAGGTAAGGATCATGCTTGAGGAACAGTCAGCCTCTACAAAGGAAATAAGCTCTTATATTCAGTACCTGGAACGATAATCAAAATGCTGCACAGTTTTTGGATCATTGATAAGATTCTATCAACATCAAGGGACACTCCAGAGTCTGCATGAACAACCAGGTTGCCGATATTTTGTTACTGAATTATTATAAAGTAAAACCGACCAAAAAGTACATCCTTCTGCTGAGGCAAATAAGATGTTCACCACATTCATAGAATAACAAAAGAGCACAAATGACAAATAATAAGAAAACAAAAGCAACAAAGTTCTCAATTGTTATTCCATGTCTAAATGTAATATTACACTTTACTGCGTCTTTTCCTATGCAGTTTCCTTCCAATTGCAATGAAATTTGAGCCCAACTTAAACTTTGGCTGTTAGCCTTATACTATCATGTTGGAACTAGACTCATGAAGACATATTGCTTAAGTGCAAGCTTGCAAACAGCATGTACACTTATGCTAGTGTACATACTATCCTCATATACACCGAAGGCCACATTTTCACAGACAATCAAACTTTCCTACAAGCATGGAAATAGTTCAACCATCAAAATAGATTACAAGAACTAAAAACAGTCCACCATCAGCACCAATATTCATTTTTCCTTTACATATGAGCCAAACACCCTGCCACACATGCCTTTCTTCACCCCTCCCTCACTTTTCACCATGTTCACCTAAAATAAACCAGTTTCATTAATCAAGTCCCATCATGAATGAAATTAAAATAAAAGGATGCAAGAAACAAAACAATCTTTACAAGCCGAACAGAATGCAAACATGTCAGGTTATACCGACAGTTCATATGCAGGATGGTTCACATCCAGAATTCAATCTGATAACCATCTCACTCTCATGCAATTACTTGCATTACTTCATGGACAACGACATGTCAATTGCGAACTCCACACATATATAGGAGGCAGAGGCATGCTAAGAGTGTTGCAAATAATAAAGTTCTAATTTTAGTTAAGTTTAGTAGCCCCCCACACTAAAGGCAATGACAAATTTTAATCCGCATCAATAACCCAAACACATTCAGATATAACCAGGCAGAATAAAAGACAGTGTTCTATCATATGTTCAAATCATAAAATTATTGGATTACTTCATGCAGCTTGAAGGAAGACAATGGACAAACCATAAACGAGGACAATACTCTGGAGACAGGTCATAGCTGAATCTAGTAATCCATCTGTATGAGAAACTAATCCACTGAGTAATGCCACCTGCAACAACAAAATTAAATAACATGTACTGTTTTCTCAAAGCTTATTGCAAGCAACAACCACCAAAACCAAGTACCTCTGCAGTTTCAAGGTAAAGGATCAACTGCTTTACAGGAGTTGAAACAGAAGGTATTGTAGCTTCACAAAACGCTAAACAAGATCTGACAAAAGAAGACTGCATCTTGGAATCTTTCAGAGCCTTTATTGCTAAGCAATTTCCACGATGAACAAGAGTTTCCTGCATCAGGGAATTTGATTTTGCATATAAGGCAACTTCATAAAAATGAAATTATCTACAAGTTATTTATGAAAATTTTGAAAATACAAATCCATGAAGGAATATTAGACGTCACTACTTTGGAAGTGACTACTCAAGTTTTCACCCCACGCTAAGCAACTCCCCATGTTGATTTATATAAAATTCTGGCCTTAAACAAATCAGCCATGCACATAAGATCATGTTAGGCTCCAACCCAAAATCAATTAGCAATAGTCATGAGGAAATTTTTCATATTGATTGGACCTTAAGCAAACGAATCATGCATATAAGCTCAAGTGAAGTTCTAACTTGTAACCCACAAATTTTATAGACATTCTCAGTGTTCTTTCCTCAATCAGGGTGAGGCTTTACCCACTTAAGACTCCAACACCGTTAAAAAAAATATATATAATAAAGACAGAAAACAGTGAACCTTAGAAGAATTATCTTTTCTATTTGACAATACAAATTAAGCTAAAACTGGAGTTGGGAAGGATCACCCCAGCAAAAGCAAGAACATCCATCCTGCAGCCAAAGCTACGAGGTCAACTTTTGACAAATGTAAAAATGTCAATTGATTCACACCACATAAGCTTTGTAAAATGAGTATATCCAGAAAAGTTCTTATTGATTGCAGTTCTTAGCTCAGATTGCCGCTACTTTAATCATACCCCTATTTGTGTCAGTTAAAAATCAAAATAACAATTGAAATTGTCCCTACCACCAATTCTAACAGGAAATTCACGAGGTATAAAAACAGTAACAGGTATATAAGTACTAAAGTAAACCAAAGGAAATGGTTACATTGTCAAAAATCCTGAATTATTGGGAGCACGAAAGAGGTTTTTGCTTTCTGGCTCTACCTGGCATGGTTAATGTTGAGCTTGAGCCTCTGAGGACAATAATAACAAAATTTTCTGTCCCCATGATTCTCTCTGTGGGTAGTTTTTGCAGGACTCTAGTTGATCGCTCAGTTGACTTGACTTTCCTACTAAAGAACTCTTGAAGTCCAAAGCTCCAATGCAAGCATAATTTTTCACTAGGGTGGCAACCAAAGGCAAGATTTCAGTGGACACGCATACAAACGAAAAACTTGACTTTAGAAAGGAGATGCCCAATGTGGAAGATGCGGAAGAATAGCTCATCAGTTCCATGTAGCTCAATGTTCATTGTCAATGGATCTTTTTGTTTTGACATGGGCTTTAGTCAGGTTCAACCTTTAAACGTCAAAGATGTGCTGGAGCGTACATAAGAAGGAAAAGAAAGGTTAGGTTACATGAATTGAAAGAAGTTGCTTGTATGGCAACTTTATGGTGTACATAGAAGGAATGGAATTCATAGGATTTTAGGATAAAGCGATGTGCTTATGGGGGATTTTAAACCCCTTCCTCAGAATTTATCACACTCAGCCAAAGAAAGATAATGGAGAGTTGACCGAAATGGGCTTTGACATGGAGCCTAATGTTCAATAGAGGTAGAAGTCATCAATTTACATTTTCCTTATATTTTATGTAAAGACCCAGGCGCGTGATATTGTATATTTGCTCCATCTGTACATAATGTCACCCTCTGTCCTATTTTATATGTTCGGTTATACGAAAAGAAAAATTGACAAAGATCAGAACAATAAGGCATCTCCTTTCTCTCCTATCATCCATGCCCTCAGTCAACCACATGTCCACAACAACAAATCTGCAACCATCATTAGCTTCCACATATGCCATTGTCTCACCAGAAGGTAAGGTCTTGCTTGAGACAGATACATTTATGGTGACTTTTCTTATAGCTATTTGAGGATAACTATAATAAAAGCCTTTCAATAAACTATTAACAACTTTGTAAGCAATCACTCTAGTATGAATTATTAGTCATATTAAAACCTTTCAGAAGTCACCTCTAAAGGAGTTTGTCTCACCATAGTTCTAAGTTAGACAATCTGACCTTAGAATTTTCTTTCATAAACTTGATCTCCTCACGCACCACCAATATTTCTCTCCTCTTCTTCCACCTCTTACAAGCTTTCTCCACTTCTAGTCATGCCTTTTCACCATCTCTCATTAGCTACACAACTTCCTTGCCACTTCTCCTAATATGTCCGTTGACACGCACAACCTCATTGTCCTCCATCCCACTTGACTTAATTGTTGTCTTTAGAAATCGTAAACACCAATTCTCACCTCTTGTTGCAAACTTCTTATTTATATTCTCACTTGTCATCATCATTCATTACTAGTACACTAAACTATGATCTAGTCTTTTCTAAAACTACAACAACTATATCACGAGACCTTTCTTTGTAAACTTCTTAATTCGGTTCTCACTTGTCATCGTAGTCATTGTGTCGTCATCGACTAATAAATAATCGGGAAAAAAAAAACAATACTGATAATAAAGTAATTCTGATAGTAATAATATGAGTAATAAATTTTTTTATAAAAACAATATTACAAGAAAATGTTAGTGGCCCTTTTTATTGTTTCCAGAGTGAGGCAGTGAGCCATAATCCATATACATTCTGACAATTAGACTAAAACTACACAAAACTCAACTCTAACACTGGAAAGAACAAGTTTTGGTCTCAACACAAAGGTAAACCTTATCAAACATACTGGGAGGAAGGGAGTCATGAATAATAATGAAATTTCATTCCCTTCCAAATGATTTAAGTATGACAGCAGGAGATTACAGACCTTCAATTCATCCGCACAATCAAAAGCTCCCCGACATCTGACAAAAAATGCAAGGTGGATTTTCGAATCTGTCCCAAAGTCAACCTGACAATGATAGTAACAATAAATATGGTCTAAACGACATCCACCTGATGATCACAAACTTGTACTGCTCATAGGAGACTTCTTTTTCTTTTGCCAGGTATTTTTTTCATTCGCAGGGGAAGGGGGAAGGATCTGAACACAAAAAACTTATTACCATCTCCACAAAACGGGTAAGTAAACGACTCAAGTGTTTCTTATCAGTTTCCAGCATGTTTGAATCCACACCTTCATGCAAACCCTGACAAATTTGAAAAAGAAATCCTACGGTAGTTGGACAAGAGATATTGCCATTCCTGCAAAACAAAATTGGCATTGCTCATAAGTCAGAAACAAATATACAGAAAGAAGGCTACTAAGAAGACTAGATCAAATAAGTAACAAATGTAAAACCATGCATTGTACTCCCCCCCCCCCCCCCCCCAACACCCAAAAAAAAAAAAAAAAGACACATGCATGGATGGAAAGGTATTAGGGCTAATCCTAGGGCTCACAATCCTGGTTGCACAGCTACATGATTTTACAGGTACCGATTTTCATTAATCATCATTTATGGAAAGCATGCAATATGGTTTAATACGTACAGTAATCAGAGTAGGTCTAAAGTTGACCTCATTCAATGGTGGCGTCATAGAACCAAGTAACCTCCCTCTCTTTTCCTTAACTTGGTAGTGGTTGTGGGTATATAATTAGCTCGTCATTAGTGACTCACTCCAAGAGAACCTCCCCCCCCCCCCTCCCCACACACACACAAAAAAAAAAAAAAGGATTGAAATCCACCTAACTACTTATCAAGGTCCGGCTTTCTTTTGCGCCAGCACAATTACACATTTCACAATCCAGGAGTGGCCTTGTAAGTGTGCTTCAGTAAACAAATCAAATTGCATCTTCATGGCCCCTTCCGCCACACTAATGTTATCATTTTATGGCTTTTAGTATCATTTGATTTGTTTCTTCAGACATGCTCCCACCAACTCTGACTCCTCCCTCCCCTCAGTTGTCTCTCTCCACTTTGAATGTACTGTGAAAGTCTAGAAGCTATTTTCAACTTGATGAAATTTCACTTTCCATTTCTATATTATCATGGTGTTTTTTTAAAAGAAAAATTTTGGATCTACATTATTCTACATGCCACTAGTTTAGTTTAGTTTCATGGGGGTTGAATTGTAATGTTCATCATTCAAAGCTGCATTCTATTTTCCTTTTCGTTTTTCTATCTTTCAATATCTAACAGCAATTGTTACTGCTCAAATTTTCCATTCTTATTCTTATTGTTACATTTTCTTGTACTATTATTGCAAATAAAAAACATTAAATATATATTCAAGTAATTAAATTTATTTTTATTTTATTTTTTTACAAGGTTAACTGCTCCAACCCACTGGGCCCCTATCATAGGGCAACCAATGCACCTATAACAGACAAGGGGTAAGGGAATGCCAAAGCCCAATAACTGAGTCCAGCCTTCCTCAGTAACACTCCCACACTCCTCATCGAAGAAGAAAGGAATGCTCCACCCAAGTATTGAACCTACGTCGGGAGGGTTGAAGGTGGAGTACTTGCTAATACATTGTCGGCAAAATTGTGCGCTAATTGTTTACAATAGTAGAATATAACATTGATAATTTGGTATAAATTTTTCATTCTTTCACCAAGTTTGTTTTCCTTTTTCCTTATTTTTTTTGGCAAAAATCTAGTAACAACAATTCTGTATTTTAGTAATTTCCAAACATTCTCAATTTTTCCGTTCTTATTCTCAGATAATTCTGTATTTCCTCCCTCATTTTGTTTCGTTTTGAAAAGTATGAATTTCAAATACTGGGAATTGATGCAAACCCTCATAAAACTCTCAGAGGCAGAAGCTTAACTAGTGTAAGATGGGAGGATGATGGACAAGTTAGGGTCATCAGGTCGTGACCCGGTCCATCTATACACGCTACTATTGATGCAAAGTGACCCTTTTTATTATGGGGTCATCCCCAACCCACCGTGCTGTAGCCCATTGACCAGCTCTACCAATGAGGGATAAGCAATTAAGCATCACCAGGACATTCCCCTTGCTTTCAGTATTGTTACTTCTGCACACAGAAAAATCTCTATTCTCTTCATACATTGAATCCATCACCATTCAATCTCATCCAATTCCGTGCCTTAATCCATAAATTTCTTCCGCTGCTTCTGTGTTTTCAAGTTTTTATTGGTTGGCTTTGCTGGTGGTACTTCATTACAAATAATATTGAAGCCTGGGATTCGTTCAATGATGTATGATACATGCAATACTGTGATTTATGCCATCACAGTGCCAGATCAATTGACTCTTATTGCAACCTTAGATTAAAAGAGCATGAAGTGCAAAAAAGTGCACAGGTCCCTGGGGCTTGGAGCACAGAGCCGAAACGCGAGCTTCACGCACGCGGAGCACACTTTCAACAACACAAACAAAAAAAGGGGAGATTCAACAGCGGCTAACCAAAATCAAGAAAAAACAGAACTTCCAGCAGCAAAACATAGCAAAGCCAAAATTAAAATGAAAAATAAAATGTGATAGAGCAAAACAAAGAGGATGAAGGAGGAGCAGCAAGCAGCAACAATACCAAAAAAAATAAAAGAAAAACCAAGATAGAGGAAAGGATGCATGAACCGGAAGTGCTCACCTCGCGCACCAGAAAACAAAACGCAGAAAAGTGCGCACATTAAGAGTGCACTGTACCCAAAAGGGGGAGGGGGAAAAGCGCACAGCTCTGCACCTCACACAGCAGTGGGCTTTTTCTGCGCTTCATGTGCTCTTTTTAACTAAGGCTGCAACCTACATTCCTTAACTCACCACATATGCATTTCTACCAAGTAGCAACCATCACAGATGTTTACTAGTTGGCTTTTGGCCAATTACTTTTTTTTATCTAATAATCTTGACAGATTGCCATGTGAAGAACATCACAAAGGCCTGAATTTTCATAAGTGGACAGCCCCTCTTTCTCTGAAAATCAACTTTCTTGGCAACTGCTTCTAGTTGCTTTAGTTTGCAGTGTATATTAGATACATCTCTCTTTACTTTACGCCATGCAACCGCTTATGCACGATGAAGCAACAAAACAACAGAAAGCCATCAAAGCATAATAAATAAAAACAGTGAGGATGCATTTAAAGACTTAACAAGAAATTCTACACCTCTGGAATTTCCTTACATGATGCATCATCTGACATGAAATGTCAAGGGCTTCTATGAGAGCCTTTAATTCATCTTCCATTAGCAACAGAAAATTATACCCTCAAGCAGAATAATTCAGAAAAGAGGCTGTGCAACACTCGTTCAATTTTTCAGGACAAGAATTACAATTCAAGACCAAACAACATGTAAATGGTGGAAGAGGACACAAATCAGGAAAGATGTAACCAATATTTGAGGATCCTTTGCAGAGCTACATACCTCATTGCCATTTCAAGAATACGCATATAAACAGCATGCCTTGCACTTCCACGCATGACATCCATTATTTCAATAAGATGATTCTGCAGATTCATTGTCAGCAATTATTCAGTGCTCCATCCCATTATAATTTCACTAGCTTTTTGGGGATTACCAAGAAAACTAACATTTTTGACAAATTTGATATACAAAGTCCAAACTACCCTTCTATTAAACTAGATAAAAGGAAAGGGACAAAAACTAACAAATTAACAAGGGAAATTGATGTCACAGATCTTAACATATGTGCTTCATGGTAGAGGGAACACCTTTGGACAAGTTTGGGATCCTTCGCATTCTGATGGGGAGGCAAGGGGTGCAAATCTCGTGGCTTAACATTATCCTCTAAACCCAGGAAGACCCCCCCCCCCCCCCCAATCCAACACACACACTCACTCACTTACTCACACTCACAGCCAAGCAAAACGAAACAAAAGAATCAAAAAACACCTAGCAGTATGCATGCTTGAGCAGTGGAACGAAATAGGGTTATAAAATATAAGCACGAGAGCAGTGGAGGTATACCAGCTCTAGGACCTCTTTCAAGTTTCTTTTATGAGTAAGAATCTTGACAAAAACAGACCGCAAGCTCTCCATTTCACCGTCACCAATCCACTTATTGCATGCTCGATCTGCAATTCCTTTAAGAATCGTTTCCAACCGACTTTTCTGCCATGAATCAGATGAGTTCAGAAGGAGGGGTAAGAGTATCTAGCAGCCAAGGGAAATGAGAAGGTGAGCACATCCTACAAAATAGTTGAGTTTATTCTGCTTACATCACAGCAGCACAATACATATACAGCACCAACATATACTGAACCCCCCCCCCCCCTAGGCGGTCTCCTTCTGTCTTCCGCAAATAATAAAAAAGGGGGTTATGATGCCAGTTCAATTTTGGCTCAACATTCAAGATTTTCAACTAACTGAGATATCAAAAACTAATAAAGACACTTTTAAAGTAAAATAACTATTAATAACGAACAACCACTGTTTAAGCCCTGTTACACTAATTTATTTAATTTTTAATCCAAAGGGCGTGTTGAAGGGTGCCTCTTCCCCTTGTTCCCTTTAACCAAGCTTTCCCCTTTCTCCATTTACCAAATTTCCCCCTCATTTCTAGATGGTTTAGCTTTAATCTTATTGAAGATATCAACTGCATTTGCAGATGGTTTTTTTTTTTTTTTTATAAAAGATTTCCAGATCAATCTTTTCTTACTTTGTTTGTCATTGAGCTGTTTTATTGCATGCATATTGTACATTTCTTCAAAAACAAAACTAGAAACTTATAATTAGTGTTTTCATTTCAATCAAACCATTAGTAGGACTTGCGCCATAAATATTCCTTCATTTTGTAAACAAAAAATTTTAATTCCAAGACTAATTCGGGGGAAAAAGAATGATAAAAGCTTTTAAAAATAGTGCGGAACACTCCCAATGTGGGTGCCGTTAAGGTGGGGTCTGGCCCTCTGGGTAGATCTAATGTAGGCAACCTTACCTCATCAAAAACACTGAATAAAAAATATTTAATTGAAAATTTTTAAATATGAAAAAACTTTAAGTTGCTATAGAAAAATTCAAGAACGCTATTATTAAAATTTTAAAAGTTGACTTCGTGTTTTGCGATACAAATACTGGAGCTTTTTTTTCTTGTTTATTAAAATATCAAAAATAATATATAACAATATCTAAAAACATAAGACAAAAAAAAACACACAAAGAAACGTAAACAAATAAAATCTATGAAAATAATAAAAATAAAAGGAATTTTGGACGCTAATGTACTGAACTTTTGGGGTATTGGACAATAATGCACTGAACTTTGACCTTGGACAATAATGCACTGAACTTTGGGGGGTGTTGGACAATAATTCACTCGAGACAATTTCGACGGTGGCGAACTTGGTGACAATCTTACATGACAGACCGAGAAGACAAATATTTTTGGACCAATTCATCTCCTCCACCCGTTACATAGGATTTCCACCAAGTTAGTCATTGCCAAAATCATACTGAGTGCATTATTGTTAAACACCCCCCAAAGTACAGTGTATTATTGTCCAAGGTCAAAGTTCAGTGCATTATTGTCCAATACCCAAAAAGTTCAGTATATTAGCATCCAAAAACCCTAAATAAAACAATGGATGTGAGTCAAACAATAATCATATAAAATAGCCAGAAATTAGTTGCAGTAGTGTCCATACCATCTGATGCTGAACGATAATATCAACATAACCATCCACGACTTTCAGATAAGCTTCCAGGTCTTGGTACTGGCTAACAACCTGAAATTGTAGACGATAATGAACATGAATATCCACAGATGAACACAAGTCTACTGCACTTTCTATGCAGAAACAGTAGTACTCCAACAGAAGCTCAACTGTATTAGAGTGCCAACTACAACAGGGATTACACTCGACCAAATTTTAGAAACTGATACTTGTAAGTAGAAATGAAATGACATATTCCCTTACTAATGTTAGAGTCAGAGGTACTGGAATCAAAACAAAGAACCTAAGTCGCACAATATGAAAGTCAGAACGGAATATTATTCAGCTGCATTGCACAAGTAGATCATTGCTTTTACAAATTCATCCCGAATCCTCATGGCAACCAGAGATGCCAACAGAAAAAATAAAGAAAAGAGAAGTTGGCTACCAGTTAGTTCACACAATACGCAAGGAATATAAGCACACATCTCAAGACCATTCATAATGCAGGGAATATAAGCACACATCTCAATATGCAAGGAATATAAGCACATTTTATGACCAAACAGAAATTGAATTTCCATTTTCTTTCTTTTTTTTTTTTTTTTTTTTTTTTGAAGGGGTGCTGAAATTGCATTCATGTGTAGTTGGGGATGAATATCATCAAGTAGTTTGACATTGTACCACTCCCCAATCTATCAGCAGAATCAAATCCAGAATGAACTGAACTTCCCAGTTCATTCTCTCTTTAAGGAATGTACGTTAAAGCCATGTAGAATGAATGGCTGTTGAGGATTTCAAAAGAAAGATTCTTATGGAGCATATGCTTTGAGAGAAGTTTTAGCAGTCCAAGAAAGTGTTCTGCGTGTTTTGAAGAAGAAGAATCAATGCATCATCTCCTTGCACAAAGCCAATGGTTTTTTTGCTTTTGAATCATCTCCACCTTTGATGGGGGTTAGTTGGGTCCAATCATCTGAGTTAAAGTGGGCGCTTGAAGGGAAAGAATGAAGAAATGTTGGGTCTATGGGGTTTGGAAAAAGGTTCTTTCACTATTTGGAGGGATACTGGAAAGGAGATAAATTGACAGAATCTTTAGAAGAAAGCAGCATCCCTACAAAATCCCAAGCTATGCTTTTTGAGGATGTTAAAAGTGTTGTGCTAAATATTTTTTCGTAGTAATTCTTTCTTTTTGTATTTTATTTTGATAAGTTCTCTTCTTTTTGTATTTTATTGATAGTATTAAAAGCTTGTGGCCATAATGTTTTTGTATTTTCCCTTTTTGTACATGGATGATATGCCCTCGGAGTCCTACCAATCAATTTCTAGAAAAGTAGATGCACTAAAGTGTCAAGCTGAGTGATTAATCTTGCATGTTGTATGCATGGTCACCCATGTAAAAAAACTGATATATTTCAATGTAACATATATATAAGCCAAATGCGAGGATCTCCTAATGCCTCATACACAAAAGTCTTCCATTTCTACAGGCTAGGCTAGACAATGATGCCTAACTAGTACACACTCGCCTAGAACACACAGATTCATGCTAATCAGGGCTAAATGAAGTCACATCAACCTATTTTGTGCAATTTATGGAGTTTGTGCTCCAAATACAATGATTGTTCACCTACAAATATTAGGTTGTTATGGCCACACAGCTAGACCCATACAAATTGCAATTTATAATGTGCACCTGGAAACTAGACTCAGTAACCTTACCACCCCCCCCCCCCCCCCGCCCTTTCCCAAAAAAAAGAAAGGAACCGATACAATAGAAGGTTGAACAGAGTTATGGCCACACAGCTAGACCGATTCTAGGACTAGAGGGTGCCACTAGGCTCCGTGCCCAAAACACCTAATCTGTCGCCTTTTTCATTTTAATGCCAGGGTCTACCTGGATTTTGAGGAGTAAGTTGAGCCTATTGGATCTGCACTAAGTCGCTCAGCAACCTCTGCCTAAATACACTCCAAAGTCAAAAGAACCTAGATCTAGTTCTAGTCACAACCTAGGAAAGATCACTACATGTGATTTGCGCATAAATCGGAGCAACGTAAGGTTTAAGCATTATTGATTATTTTAATTGATTTCTAGTTACTTTAAATCTAGCTCTAGTCACAACCTGGGAAAGTCTTGCTTGTATTTTTTCAGGAATTTTTTATGCTAACGTACAGTTTGTAGGTGTATTGACTTAAGTACCATACTTCAGTGTTGGACAATAATATACCATACTTTGGAATAGGTGTTCTGTATACTACACGAACTGTTCCTTGGGCAAAGGACAAACCATGATTTAATATAAAGTTGTCCAAAAGAAATCTATTATGGTTTGTACAACACCTACCCCCAACGCACGGTATATCCTCGTCCAACTTTAACATGCGGTAGATTTATAATAGAATGCATATCCAAAATTTCTTACTTTCATTACATACTTTAATTCCTACACTCTATTTTTATTTATTCATATTATTTTCTATTTTGTATATATTGAATCTAAACTGGACGATTCCAAAGCAGTCACACCTAATTTATTGTAATTAATGCCTGTTGATAAATTCACGCCAAATTAGATTATCTGGACTTTTAAGTTTCATTATCAAATTATCCACCTTATTTAATTCAATTAAGGAGAGCTCATCATTAGAAAAGGTGGTACAAAAATAAAGAGGAAATCCTTGTTTATGAACATACTCACACCCTTAACTCAAGCTCTAAGATCATGCCTTTTCTACAAATTTTGTGCCAGTCCTTAATCTGTACTCGAGATCAGAATTGAAAATAGCAACTCCTAACAAAAGCACACATCTATAATACAATGGATACATCTCAACAACTTGCACAATGAAGGAACTTTTCAGGCTGTTGCTAAAGCCCTTTTGCCATGGAGAAAAGTGAGGGTGCCTTCAACATCAAAATTACACCACTCACAGTTACTCAGCAAAATAGCAAAAGCTGATAAATGGAAATAGCTACTAGACATAAACGAATACGAAGTCAAATGCCAAATAAATACCCAAGTTAAGAATGCCACAAACCTGAATTATCCTATCAATAACTACATTCAGCACTTGCAGAGAAGAATCTTTTTCATAAAGTCTGAAGCCGAGCAACCTGAAGTTCCTACACTGGAAATAGCATGCAATTAGAATCAAGAACCAACCCAAAACATAAGGCCAATTATGGAAGATTACAAACAGATATCTAAAATACCTGGTCAAAGGAGGCATCAACGCTTCCATCAATAAGGTCAAGAATTTTCACGGCATTGGAATTAACCATTTCAGGGGGCAGTTCCTTGAGCAGAAGATGAAGAATAACAGAGACACATGATGATTTGCCCAACAATTTTTCTTCCATGTTCCTCCCAAGGACAAGCTCCAAAAGCATATCGCTTGCTTGCTTTTACAAGAATAGACAAGAAAGTCATTTCACAGTTCTGGATATAATTCAAATGTACCTTAGCATAACCACAGGATTATGGTACAAGAGTAGCGGTGATCAAAATGGCAATGTTGACACCAAGAAGCACTACTACTAACACCACCATGAGTAGCAATAATCATCATCCACAGATTAGCGATGCCACATGAAAACTGTAACAATATTAGCTAAACAGATGTTATTTACATCCCATGTCACTTTCGGTCCTCTATTACCGACAAATAACTAAATAAATAAATCTTACAACCATATATTAAATAAATGAGGCTCTTTTTAATTTAACATGGAGGTTTCACCTCTGGGTTGCTTGTGAGAGATTGAGGTCACTTGCCAAAAGAATGGCAAGACTTGTGCTGCAAACTCCAAATGTGAATTTATGGCAAGCTCACCTCATGATCTTACAGTAGCAGAGACATTTTCCTTGAGTTTTCTGCATCACATTGATAATGTCTTCCTTTGGAATCATACTCATTCTTGAGAAATCACCAATTTCGATTAATCTAAACCATAAAAGCTTAGGCAATCTCCTCAATTGCTGTACTCGCTATGAGATACAGGGCAACAGAGACAAGAGAGAGGATATCCCTTGACCATGTCATATGAAGAGAAGGAATCCTAATACTCTACCCATCCCTTCTCCACTCTCACATTTAATGCCTCAATCCTCGCTCACTCAGCCTCCACTTAACCTTACTTTTTCAACCACTCAGCATACACAAGTCTTTCATTTCAACCCTGTTGTCCCACTAGAAGCCCTTCACAACTCTCCACCCATCCTCCGCTATCTCCAAATTCGCATAAATTATTGTCATGTTGCTTTCCTCACACAATTGTTCTCTTCTAATCTACATCCACCTCTCTTGTAGATTTGAGTAATTCCCCCATCCTCCCGATAATAATTAAGGGCCAGTTTGGTGAGACAAAATGGAATGAAAAAAGTAAACCACGGGTTCTAATCCCTGAACTTTATGCTTGGTGACTACTTATTGGAATGGAATTAGAATCCTTAGGATTCCCCACCCAACCTCACCTCCAAAAGGGGAGGGGGGAATTACATAGCCCAAAAATACAAAGCTTATGAAACTCCCATCTCCTTGGGAATAGCATATATGCATATAATAAAAGGAAAAATAAAACCAAAACTATTTTCCAGTGAGTCAAACACGGTGGTTGCCTGCTAGAAAATTATGATGAAAAGTTGGGCATGGTAGAAAGGATTCCTAACTGGGGTTTGCTAAAAGTTACTACCCCCAAAGTTGTAATTTTGTGTGTTGTATTTGCTTTGAAATTCTTATCATTATGGCGTATGTTGTATGATACTTTTAAACTGTGGTGTATTGTATTTACTATTTTCAAACTAAACTATGGGGTATTGTATTTCTATTAGTGGATCATGGTTGCTTGATGTAGTGTTCTCCGATCTATTTTTGTTGTTTCTCCGGGCTATATAAGGGACAGGGAGACCATTCAAGCTTAGATCAAAATAGCACGAAGCGACAAAAAACACACAGGTCCCTGTCGGAACTCAGAGCGCAAGCGCCGGCTTCACAAACCCAGAGCACACTTTCAGCAAAACCAAAAAGGGAACATCTGATCAGCAAACCCAAGAAAAGAAAGAGAAAGTTTAGCTGCAGAACATAGCAAAACCAAAATAAAAAGGAAACAAACACATATTTACTTCAACAATGTGAACAGAGGAAAGAAGAGAAGAAGAGGAAGGAGAAAGGGAAGATGGCAAAGAAGGAACAAGCAGCAACATAAACCAAAAAAAGGAAAAGACAAATCAAGAACAGAGGTAAAAGATGCATAAAGCACACAAAGCGTGCACCTTGCGCTCCAGAAGAAAGCACATAAAAGTCTGCGCTCCAAGATTGTGCTTCACTCCAGCACAGAAAAGCGCACAGCACAGCGCTCCGCTGCGTTTTTTAGTGCACTCCACTGGCTTTTTAAACTAAGCATTCAAGGACTAGTGCCACAACGGCATCTTTGCACGTCGGAGAGAAGATAAATGTACAAAACAAGGAGAAGATGCATTTCTTTTTATTTCTTTTCCTTTGGATAGAAAAGGTGCATTCGACGAGGGGAAGAGAGAAAAATCTAGGAATAACTCGTTCATTCCATTCTGATACCCTGGCCGGGTGGGGGTGAGTGGGATACACAGAGCACTCATAGGGAAAAGTTCCACCTCCATGTTCTCCTGATTCATACTGGATTCCCCATATCTTACAAAATAACTAATTAAACCCAAAAAATCATTGTCGCCAAGATTAGTTACACCAATCAAAGAGGAACCCACTTCTTACGAAAGTGAAATGTGTAAAACCAATGATATCAAACGCACTCAAGGGTAGTCTCAAAACCCTTGAAAACACTTTGATTTCTCTCCAACCAAATCATGCAAAAGATGATAAAGCAATGGCTACTGTGACTTTATATTTTAATTTTCTAACCAGCCTCCCAAGCTAATAATGATGCTTACTGAGTTTTCCACAACTCAAGAATAGTTCAGACAACTCAAGCATTAAGGCCTTGTTTGGCAAACAACCGTTAGTTGCTAGTTGTTCGCATTGGTTGTTTACTATTAGCTGTTTGGATTGGTTGTTTGTATTAGCTGTTTGGATTGGCTGTTTGGAAAAGTTGGTAAAATTTAGTTGGTTTTGAAAAAGTAATTGTTGAAATTTCATTAATACCCTTTATCACCAATTTTAAAATAATATGTATCAATTACTTTTATGATGACATGTATGTAATTTTTTGGCAAGTTTTGGGGTTAAGTGGTAATTTCTACAAACAACCACTAATAGGTTGCTCATGTCAGCCTATTGAAAATCAGCCTATTGGACCCAAACAGCCAAGTGAATAGGTTGTTTACCAAACACCTATTTAGCTTATTTGACTTTGTCAAATCTTCCAATTAGCCATTTTCCCAATTAGCCATTCATAGGTTGTTTACCAAACAGGGCCTAACTTTTGTAACGATTTTGCAAGCTGGCAATGGCGATGGCAGCAAATGATAGGGCAACTTACATCCTTTTCACTCTGCTCAGCTCAAGAAACAAAGATTTTTCCTATTTTCTGTAAATCGTTATAAGTCAAAATATTGCCCTGAATTAAGTTCCAAGCATAAAACACTTCAAATGAATTGTCAGTAATATTATGCGTAATTTGTTTTCAAGTAATTGCTTTCATGTTTTTAGTATGGGCAATGTTTCCAGATAGTGTCTACTCTTAAGCACTGTATGTTTCTGTAAAAATTCTAAGGTCAAATACTATTCTACTAGAGTTCTGATTGCAACTGGATGTTGTCTCTAGGGTTGAGCATGCATGGCTTAGGGCTAAAGAAAATAAAAAGGAAATTAAATAAAAGTGTTGAGCCAACAGACAAACGGACACAAGAAAACTAAAGCTTTATTAAAGATATCCTCCACATTTCCAGGGAGAGGAAAGGTCAGAGCAAGATAAAAACAAAACTTTTATCATCTCACCAACCAGGAAGGGGGCTAAACAAGTTCCATTGTAGTTCATACATGATAACCTCACCAACCTGATGAGGATCCTTAAATATGCATTTCATAATGTACTCCGCAGGTGGCTCCATAAGGCGAACAAGCACCTGATTTCTCACATTACTTTTATCATCTGCAGCTACTCTTGATGATGTAATAGGTGTCATGACAATGTTCATGTTTCTGATAGAAGTAATGAGATAACCTGTGGCAGAATCACATGATGAAATATTCCCACATAAAGTAATATAAAAAAGCAGTGAAGCAAGTAGAGATCAGCAACACTACGCATTTCCACTATATGGTCTTCCATTTACAATCCATCCACAAATTTCACAGACATATGATTTCAGAAATGAAGTGCAGTAATAATTTCATCAGACACAGATATTGCATTAAACCAATCCTAAAGAAGAACAGGTTAAATCTCAACCAGACCAATCTAAAAACTGAAAGAAAATGGTCATTGGTTCCACAACCACGCAGTCCCCAACCATGATAGAAAGTACTACCTCCGTCCCATATTACTTGAACTTCTCACCAAAATTTAGAAAACCAACGAAATGAGTTAATTGAGTAATATATTACATAGAAAGTTGTGAAATATTACTATTAAATTGCATGTAAATATTTCTCTCTCACTTTTTCCTTCTTTGTGTAAGAAAATTAATTTTTTAAAAAAACGTAGTTAGCTGAAACCCATTCCATTAAGAACCCCAAAAGACATGGTGCAACAACCCCAACACAACATGACCCCTTAAAGTCACAAAGCTAGACTGTCCCTGTGTAGTCCTAAGACAACCACCATCTCAGCAAGGAAAGCCAATAAATTGTAAATATTGTCCTCTTCCCAATGCTTAAGATTTCTCTAAAAAGTGAAACTCAATCTTTACATGAATTCATAAAGCCAAACCATGATCTATTGCCTCCTTGAAACGAACTATTCTAAAAAAATCCAGGAATTGCCCCAAGAGAAGTACATCTGCACACTAAACACCATGCAAAACAGCACCCTAGAGCCATACTTCACTCGAAAATACATTAGGGATTTGAAGTGCTCAATGTGCTCAAATAGATTTCCAACAGCCAACCCCATGAGCATGGGGCTCCTCTAGCTCCACAAACCCAAATCATAAATGCCAGATTTTACTTAATCATATTCTTCCATAATTTGTTGGATAAATATTTTCGCTTTGGGTTATTGGGTTAACATTAGAGCACTTAGATAAATAGATGATGAAGTGCAAATGACCAAGTATGTTACAGAAAATGGATTACAAATAGTTTTTAGAAAGATGTATATGCTTTCATGTTCAAGGTCAAGGTCAAAGGTCCTAACCTGACCCTAAACCTGCAAGACAAATACGAAGAGAACAAGAACGTAGCAAGTCCACATTGTTTGGAAAACCAACCAAGTTTCTCCAAGTAGGGGCTATTTTTCGGGCTTGTGCAAAATAAGTCCTATCAACCACTAATGCTCAAGTAGTGTATATTTATGAAAAGAAATTATATTGACAGACACCAAAAGGGATGCCACCCATGTACAAAAGGGACAGTCACATAAAAATGTTGACTCTCCTCCTTGCTCCACCATATGGCCAACAAAATCATCTTCTAAATACCGTGAACCCAACTTTTCATTGGCCTTCTTCTCCAGACTATTAGCACATCTCTCATAGTCTGAGGTTGCACCCAGCTAATGAACAATAAGGAGAAAGATAAGTACCAAGCCCAGCAACCCACATACAATGAACAAAAGGTGGTCAACCAACTCTTCCTCCCTGGACACATAGGACGCGTGTGGGCTAGCTTAAAGTGTCAACTCTAAAACACAATGGACAAATAAGGTGGAAATGTCCAATAGCATTCATCAGTAGCAACTTTCTTGCAATTTGGATCTATAGTTTCTATAAAGCCACAAGTTTCTTTTTCTTTGTTTAATGGAAGATAGTTACTAGAAACAGAAGGTTTGGGTGCAAAGTAAGCATCCAACACATGCACCACGACATAGCATCTAAATATTGAAGTCATCCACAAAAATCAACAAATTCTAAAATTTAAACAAGAGTTCACATATTTCTTAATATATAGTCTCGATCTAGTGTCATGGATGAATCAATTTGGTAATAAATATAAGGATTCTCGAATCATAATAACACCGATTTTTTAGGATATTGGACCCAAATGTACCGACTTTTACTCTTGTATAATAGTATACATGACCTATGGGCTTTCCATTACTGTACCAAATGAAGCTTGACTCAATTTATAATGACGTGGCAAGCAGCGCAAAGGTTTCCCGGTGAATCTTGGTCAACATTGTTATTTAACTCGGGTTAAAATTAATAGTGAGCATTATTTTACCAAAACAGACCAGCATGCCATAACCTTAAAATGCTAATTAAAATTGAGTCATTTGAAGAGGCCCATAGGTCAAGTATACTAGTCAAAATTATTAACTCGGGCCAATATTGATCAAGTTTTACCGGGAAACCTTTCCGCTGCCTGCCACGTATGTAACTCGGTTTTGGTTCAATAATGGAAAATAGGCTCATAGGTCAGGTATGCAATTATCCAAGAGGTTTGGTATATTTTGATCCAATACCCTCAAAGGTCAATACATTACAATCCAAAAGTCCTAAACATAAATGTTTTCATCAAGGCAAATTCAAAAAAGGTAATACCCCGCTCTCTAAACATAAAAATGTAAACATGCTAGTAGTCATGGTATCAATTCATAAACCACGTAAAGCAATCAGTGTGGAGAGTGTGCAGACTGCAGACACTCAAAAAGAATCCAAACACCCCCCCCCCCTTTCTACTAGTTGGTCTCCCTTTAATGGCACACTTTTATCTTCTTACAGAAAATAAAGGTTAACATGCAATATACCTTTGTCTTGTGGAAGTAATCTTTGGGCACAGTATGCCAAATACATGTGGCAATAAGCAGAGGCCAATGGATCACCCAAACCACGCATCATTGTGACTAAGCGCCGTAGAACATCAACACCATCATCACGCAAGAACTGCCAACAAGGCAATATTGCAAGTTCCAAGTAGCTGAAGTACAACAATTTTGAAAGATTGGTGATGAAATACCCATAAGCAATGTTCAAACAACAAATCGAGACTTATGTACTCAAGTCAATATATTCAATTTTTGGTTTACCTTTAATGAAAGAAAAGGCTCAAAAGAGTTAGAACAATTCCCAAATGTGAGAGATTATGACATTTCAAATTAGGGAGGAAAAAAAACTAAGGGTTTTTCCAACAAGAAAAACACAACTCCAAAGGAAAACTTGCCCGAATAAGATCTCAACTCAATCAAAACACCAACCAAGCCCCATGCAGCCATGCAAGCATAATACCCGATGTCCATACATTACTATCATTTTTAAATGGAACGATCTATAGACTAAGCATAGGCTAAAAATTACAAGTTCCAAGAGAAAACTCTTCATATAAATATTTGACATGCATGTAAGAATTTTCATCTGTGGATATTTATAAGCATCAAAGAGATTAGTCACTGCTTCCATGTGAGTGTTTAGATTATCTGTTTCTTATGTCTTTTAAATCTGGAAGCAATCTATAAGAAAGATGCAATCAAATAGTAAGCCAACATTTAAACAGCCAAGAGAACAAAGCAGAGGAGTCTAACAATCTCACATGCGAGGCAACAGTTCACGTATTGAACCAATCTTGCAAAACCAATTGTGGCAAACTTCTTTCGCATCAGAACAAACATCACTGGGTCCAAAATCCTCTACAAGAAACAAATCAAAGGTTTCAGAAATATGGCAATGCAAGGATAAATGGCAACAATTAACCTTGACTAACATCTTATATAACTCAATGGTTACACTAGCAATAATTTTTACCAGACATCATGAAAAAAGGAGACAATTGGCAAGATACAGTCTGCTTTATCAAGGCTTAAACAGGCATTGATAGGGAAAATGGGCCATACCATTTTCAAACAAGCCATCCAAAAAACATCAAGAAATGGAAATTTATGAGGTTGCTCCTCAAACATCTTGCCAAAACAATGCCTCAAATCCATTTTGTACGTCAAAATGGAAAACGTTTTCTTTTTTTTTTTCTTTATTTTTCTTTTTTTTTTTTTTTTTGTAGAATT
Organism: Portulaca oleracea; assembly: GCA_029582165.1. Taxonomy (NCBI): domain Eukaryota; kingdom Viridiplantae; phylum Streptophyta; class Magnoliopsida; order Caryophyllales; family Portulacaceae; genus Portulaca; species Portulaca oleracea. Next base: position 9,724,070 of record CM055868.1, read on the forward strand.
CCCCTTATGATCCCTATTTGTAAGAAACTTTTTTTTTTTACAATGGTAAGTAGTCCAACCCACTGGGCCCCTATCTCAAGGCAACCAAATGGACCAGCTGCGGACAGGGGTAAAGGGATGCCAACGTCCAATACATAGGCCCGGCCTTCCACACCACACACAAACATTCCTCTGTGAAAGGAATGCTCCACCCAAATATCGAACCCGAGTGGAGAAGGTGGAAGGTGGAGTCATTCCCAACCAGGCAAGAACTTGTTGGCCCCCATTTGTAAGATTATAACAGCCAACCAACGGGGGAAAATGAGACATAATTAAAAGGGAACATCAGATATTCTAGTCACGCAACAGAAACTTTACTGCATCCAGTTGGACGAGATGCCCGAGGCAGCGGATTATCTGGCAGGAGTAAATAAGATACAGCACAAGAAAAGAACGAGACAGGCACCTCGCAAGGAGTAAATCTGCACACCATCTTCTGAAAATTCAGCCTTGCGTTTGATACGTTCCCATACCATATCACCAAGCATATCCAGTATATCGGTAACTAGATTAAATAATGTTGGATAAAATTGTAGTAATGCAGTATCCCTCAGAAGCCTAGCAACCTGCATCATGAACAGTCTCTGAGCTCCTTTTTATAAAGAAAAAACATTTCTATAATAGTAAGATCTGATCGAGTTCTCACTAGCATCTACAAAGGTCATGTACTTCCAAAGTACAGACTCTCCAAAAAATCAACCATGTCAAAAGAGGAAGAGCTAAATTTCCTACTACTATCCCAAATGTAGAGAGTCTTGATGAAATTGCCTTTGAATACTTGTTATCAAGAGGAAAACAAGTTTTATTACATCATTGTAACACTCCTGGAGAAAACCATTTCAGCTCACAAAGAAATATATATTTGATATATTGGCAGTTGAAAGTTATGGAAAGAAACATGTATATAGACTACACGAAAAAGTAAAAATATTTTTTTGAAAAAAGCTATGACAGTGTTTCAGAAACTTAAGAGAAAGAAACAATTGCTATTTTCCCTTTTCAAACGCAAGCAACAAGGCAAGAAGAAACCGGATCTCCTGCTATTGTAACAGCTAAAGTGGAATTCAACACGAACGGGAATAAATTATAAACCTCAGTTGACATAGATATAATTGCTAAGTTTCCAGCATATGCCAGTCCAACTGCCTGAAATTCCAATCATCAAAGCACACAAACAAAACTCCCATTTGTATGCAGATACAAGACCTCAATTCCTCAAGACCAGCTTGACTTACACTTCATTTTGTGGAAACTATTTTTAGGCCCCCATGTTTCTAGAATACATTTAAGGTACGCTATAATTTAGTTAACAATTGCTAGGTGACAAATTCGGTGATTTAAGCATGTTTCTTGTGAAGTTACATAGACTACTTAAATGGTCATGACTTTGAGTATTGAGGTTCGTTAACAATAAACATTTTCAAGCAATTTGCCACCAAAGCTTTGCCAAAAATATGTTGAAATCACCGAATTTGTCACCTAACAGTAGTTAACTTAAATTATTAGTTTCCACAAAATAAGGGGTACCTTCCAGTCGTTTTTTTGTAAGAATCAAGATAAAGAGATTATGATAAACAGATATAATTTAGCATCCCAACAGCAGGCTACACACCGCCACTATGGAAAGTATCCACAAAACCTACAAGATCAAGAGTAGAATAAAATAAATTCCAACTAATCTCCCCAAAGAAAAGCAAACAGAAAGAACAAAATTTCACAACAAAGATTGTACAGGAACCATGCAGTATACGATTATTCACCAGGTGAACTCTTCCAATGCAATAGATGCCATAACCCCAAGTCTTATAGAAGCCTATGTGATATCTTATTGCTCAGAGGTCTCACTTGCCATTATGTCAATCCATATGCTTCACTTAGATATTAGCAATGACAACCCAAAATTCAGAAGATAACTTCCTCAAAACCGTTGCAATCAATGCCTCAAAAATCATCATCACTTAGGGCGTAAAATATAGAACCAAGCAGAGCTCCACAAAATGGTTACTCTTATAGGCCAGGAAGATTACCTTTAGCCCTTTACAGATTCAACCTATAGTTGTTCACAAAACATGAAAAGGCACAAGAAAATTCTAGCCTCCCATTTATGGTGCTTTTTATTTCAGTCTGAAGAATGCCCAAATCTACAGGCTAAAGGGGGAGGAAAAAGATGTTGTCATGCATCTTATTTATTGGGTCCTTCATAAAGCAAAGGCAACAAAACAAAGGTTTGTCAACTACCATCCTGAAGATCTTTCCTCACCAATGAAACCTCGAGCAAGAGAGGCCAGACCGCCAGATGAGTACTAGATGAGCTCAAAGGATGTTATGGCTGTATACCAGAAAGTGCTTGATCTACATTCTACAGAATCAATCAATGAACTCTCTTTTCCAAAAGAAAGAAACACAAGATACTCCCTTTTAATAGAAGAAAGACTATGTCGAGGATAATCTTTTTCAGAACCAGATAAAGCTCAATACTGGTTTTGATCCCTTCATCCCTAATCACACAGATTGGGATTTGGCCCCCCACAATGCATCCATTATCTTAGAGTCATTAAAAAAATGAACAGAAGGAAGAACCTAAAGCAGACAGCAGAAAAGTCAAAATCATAAATAAATTAAGACAATGTCAAGTTGTACCAACTTGCCTTAACAGTTAACTTCAAGGACTTAACATGATCATCAGCATGCCATGCATGAGCAATTTCACTCTTCAAGTCAGTTAATCTAGCAATGTATTCTTGTTGAGTGACAATTTTTGCATCCTCATCAGCTGATCCCTGAGGATCATCCAGTTCATCTAGATGTGCAGTTGATGATTTCTCAGAAGCTGTGCAAAAGTGTTGCAACAGAACACATAAGATTGCTCACAGTTTGAAACACCAAAACCAGCAAGAAAACAATGAAAAATTCATCTCCTATATACTTTCACATGGTCACCAAAAAAGGATGGCAAAACATGACAGAATATAAATAGCAAAAGTCAGACCTTTTACCTTTGTTTCGTCCCATGACAGAGTCAGCAATCTGAGAATAGATATCAAAGATGTGTCAGGATATAGCTTCTGGATGACTAACATATTATAACAAAATGCGCCAGAGAGAAGGTAGCAAGTTGGCGACCACCTCAATCTTCCAAACTTCCCACCAAGGTTCAATTCTTGGTGGAAGCAAAAAATATCCCATAGAAATTGCAGGGTTGATGGCCATGCTTGTCAAGGAAAGTTTACTATTTACCTTTTGCCCTGGGCCTATAAAGCTAGCCAGTGGTTACCCTTGAGATAAGGCTCCCAATGGATAGGCCTGTTTTACCGGCTTTTTAAGGGGAAAAAGAAAAAAAAAGAACTATCAACCCAAATTCCCCCTTCTAGCATTGCGCATCCAACCCCCAAGTCCCTGCTGCCATGCTGTTAGTAACATACTAATTCACTGTCTGCAAGCACTATCATCCTCATTCCAGCAGGCCAATCTTATACCGCTACTGTTGGATGCTTTGGACCCATGTAAAGTGCAAATTCATATTTCCTTCGTACTCTCAAAAGTTTCTATTCAGTAACAAAGTTGTTGGAAAGTGGGAAGAATTGGTTGTGAATGTGCAGTGTGGCTGATAAGCTTATGTAAGCCAAGACTTGAGTCGAAATGTCGTAGCTCAACAAGCTTGCTGAGTCCAGATTACACAATAATTCATCAGCCAAGCCACGAGCACATACAGCTCAAATCAGCTCTGTTTATTCCTGAACCAGGCAGATTGAGGCAACTCAATAGTTCTGTCAGCTCCTAATGGTTAGCAAAGTCCAGGACCAAGTTTCAGTGCAGGAACACAACTAGTCCAATAGATCAGTACTTCAAGTCATCCACACAGATAGTTGCTTTTTTCCTCCAATCATTTTTTCCCCTTGTAAAATTTAGTCTTGCAGATTATGCCAGCAACCAGCATATAAAAAGATGAATCAAGTAACTGAAACTGGTATTTGATGGGCTGAAACTGAGACAGATTATAGCCAGTTCCACTCTTGAACTAACAGTCCACTAGCCTTATACCTTTCCACAGTTTAGGCAGTAATGCCAATGCAGTAACCAGTGTAGTCAAAAGTTTCAAGCAAAGACATAAGCTAAGCAGGACATTACACATACCGATGAAACACAAACTGTCGTAGAAGTAGGAAACTTCTGCACCAAGAATGTCTTAAAAGTGATCCACTCCTTCACTAGATGCTTCGTGGAAGTAGCACCTGAGGTTTCTGATCCGGAAGCATTTTCTGTACAATCAAGTTCTTGAAAAGCAACAGCTATGTCAGAGTGTGCTACTCTCAAAGGATCCAAAGTAGCATCCTTCTCTTCATCTACAACATCAACCTAAAGCACAAATTAGTATTCTCAGTGGTCAATATCAACTCAGCCCTCACTAAAATTGGAAAAGCAGAAATTCACCAATAAATTCATCTCAGTCAAGAAAGCAAATATGACAAACAAAAAACAAGTAAAGCAAAACCCAAGACAGTTATCCTGATAACAGGAACAAAAGCTATGCAGTTTCCCATCAATGTTTTTCAATCTTCCAGATTCCAGACGATCATAATTTTAAGATTTTTACCAACTCCTACATCAAGAAGACATTTAGCATTTCATCTAAAGATCTATTTTTGCAGAATGCAAGACAGAACCACCCACCCCCCACCCCCCTGGCGCCTTTTCTCTCGGAGGAAACCTCTTTATCTACTAGCCAAACACTAGTCCAAAACTTGGAGCTGACATTAAGGGAGTTGGATAGATCAGAGATCCAGCCCTCCCATCAAATAAGCAAGTGTATCCATCAAGAATAAAACTTATTGGCACTGGTGGTGACCAGAACAACATGTGAGTAAGAGCTCACAACAATTCCCTGAGGAGAATGTTTAAATGCTCATAAGTCATAACTATTTCAGATTTATATGAATCAAAGATAAGAACCAATTAGTTCCTTACCCTCAACAAGACCAATATCGACTAGGCAGACATAGAGGCTTACCGGTCACCACAGTAATTCTTAGAAAACCTGAGTATCAGATTCATTAAAAGAGATAATTGCAGCATGAAACAACCAAGCCTCAACTCACAAGTCTAGTCAATGCCCCAAAAGATTTTTTTTTTTATATATAAGAAAAAATAAATATATATATATATATATATATATATATATATTAGTAATAGAAATATAGAACCGATGCTCAACTAGCACCTTACAAGATTATGTACAACCAAAAGGCAAACTGTCCACAGAATCTACCACATCGAAAACAGAAGAGCTAATTTTCCCATTAACCCAAAAGAAGAGAGCTTTGACAAAATTATGTTTCAATCTCTGAAGAGGGATTTCAACCCCCTCAAAAACCCTTCGGTTCCTTTCCTTCCAAATAACCCAAAAAATCACATGAGGATTGACTAAGGCTTCTTCTTCTTGGGTTTCCTTACAAATAAACTCTCCCAAGATAGGAGATGACTCCTAATAGAAAAGGATACAACACAAGGCATACCAAGACAACTCAACATAAAATCCCAAAGAGATTTGGTGAAGTCACAATGCAACAAAAGATGATGTCAAGATTCAAGATCCCTCTTGCACATGCTACACCTGTTAGCCATACTTCTCCCCCTTTTTTGCAAATTATCACAAGTCAAGATGTTGTCGTGTGCCACTTCCCAAACAAAAAAAAATGCGACCTTGAAAGGAGAAAAAGACTTCCAAATAATGGTAGATGGAAAAGCTCCAGACTCCAAAACATATAACTGAGAAGAATCCATACTATGAAGATAAGAATAATAGGAGTTCACAGAAAAATTCCCATTCTTGCCCAATAACCATCTCACCATGTCTAGAGAAGAGTCCCAAGTTTGGCCTCATTAAGGGTGTTGAAAAAACTAACCACAAGGATTCGTCAGCAAATCCATCCCGAAGAAAAATAGGAGACCATATATTAGACCCTAAAGACTGCTCCTGATAATGTACAGCATAAGCATTTCTATCCACTGCAAGAACATAGAGAGTCAGGAAGAGATCTTTCAAATGGCCTTGAAAGCACCAACTATCATGCCAAAAGGAAATGATAGAACCATCACCCACAACAAAAGAAAAGTGTGGAAAGAAGCGCTCCCACCCCTTAATGATATACTTCCAAAGACTACGACCATATGAACCATTGGGTATCGAGGGTACCCACCCAAAGCCCTCCTCAACATATTTGATTGTAATTACCTTCCTATAGAGATTACCCTTCTCAATCATGAATTCCCACAACCACTTCCCGAGAAGAGGCACATTAGAAAGTCATATATCTCTCACCCCAAGCCCCCCCGAGTGAGAGAGGTTGTTTCACAATGTTCCATCTCACCAAGTATACTTGAAATCACTCTCGAAAACTCCCCAAAGAAATTTTCGTTGTATCCCTTCCAACTTATTTGCCACTGAAGCAGAAATGGGGAAAAGGGAAAGAAAGTATGTCAGAATACTCGAGAGAACACTCCTCACAAGAGTTAATCTACCCCCTTTCGAAAGATATTTGATTTCCACCCAGAGAGTTTCTTCTCAAACCTTTCGATCACCGGATCCCAAATATCTAACTTCTTGAAACTCGCACCAAGAGGAAGACCTAGGTACGTAGTCGGAAAAGACAGAATACCACACCCCAAAATACCTACTAGCAATTGCAGATTGTCCACTTGACCCACAAGCATAATAGAACTTTTTGCCAAATTCATCCTCAAACCAGAAACAGCTTCAAACCAAGTGAGAACGTATCGGAGATTCACCAACTTTTCATAATCATTGTCGTAGAAAATGATAGTGTCATCCGCAAAAAGAAGATGGGAAACAGACAAACTAACCAAAATCCTTTCGCCCCATAGAGTAACCAGATAGCAAGCCTTCAGTCAAAGTCGATTGTATCCTAGAAAACACTGCCATGACTAGCAAGAAAAGAAGAGGTGATAAAGGGTCTCCTTGCCGGAGACCTCTAGATGCGTTAAAGAACTCAGTAGGGGAACCACTGACAAGGATAGCAAATGAAGTGACTGAGATGCACTGACGAACCCATGTTTGCCATTTTTCCCCAAGGCCTATTCTAGACATGACATAAAGGAGGAAATCTTAATTGATATGATTATAAGCCTTTTCAATATCCAAGTTACACACCACTCCTGGCTTAATTGCTTTGACCCTCTAATCAATAAGCTCATCACCGATCAAAACAACATCCAGAATTTGACACCCCCAACAAAGGCATTATGATTCACTGAAATTAGGTCCCCCATAATGCTCCTCAATCTAAGAGCCAAAACCTTAGATAAAAGTTTGTAAATGCTCCCCAGCAAACTAATACGGCAAAAAGCTTTGATGTTGATTGCATTTCCCTTATTAGGAATTAGAGCAATGAAAGTAGCATTCAAGCTAGACACAAATTACCTAATGAATAGAACTCATTAAACATTTGCATCACATCCGAGTGAATTGAATCCTAGTTGTTCTGAAGAAAAGCCATTGTCATACCATTAGGGCTAGTACGTTATCCCCACAGCACTCAAAAAGAGCTTTAGTAACTTCTTCTTCGCCAAAAGGCAACTCTATTCTTTCCTTATCAGAAGCACTTAAAGAAGAAAAAGGTAGACCGTCAACTTTAGGTCTCCAAGCCATTGTCATACTATCATGGCTTGGTGCTTTATGCCCCAAAAGATGTTAATGCTAAGCTCAATCCTCACGACAACTAGTTCCCTGTACAAGTCCCTCCTAACTCCTCTATCCAGCTTACCATGTCTAGCCCAAGGGAGGAGGCCCCCATGATGTCAATATACCAAGAGGTTCTCTTAAAATCTAAGGTATGAAGCTCGTTATTGCACTAGAACCCTAGGGATAAGAGGCATCTATCAAGGGATACTCCTAAGGTCTAGTTTGGTCTTTGAAGGATAAGTATCCTCATTTATAAATAAGTTAGTTTAATGCTCAAGTTCTTAGTTAATTTCAAGAAAAATTGGCTAAGTATGGGATCCACTAGGGTATACGAGGGGTAAAACAGTCTGTCTACCTTCTGCAGGCTGCCTATGGTTGATGGATCAAACCCTCACATCCAAGGTCTCTTGATTTCAGCAAAGACACCCGCGAATGGAGGGAACAACCTAAATGAGGCATCCACCGTCATCGTTGTACTATTTATTACTATCTTTGTCATTTAGCTATTTGATCATTTCACCCCTTGTACTATATTCCTTAACCCATCTTGGACGATTTATTAGGATTATTCCTAGCCGTTGGATAGCCCATTTCCCTTTAGCGTTTTTATCCATCCTTGGGTATAGCCACACTATATATATGTAAGCTCAAGGGGGCAAAATGGACAGTTGATTTTTTATCATTGATCAATCGGGTCAAATACCCTTCTCCCTACGATCTCTTTAGCAAAGCATTTTGTGATGGTGTTTAGAGTAGGCTCCTTTATGGGAAGTTTTGGTCGCTCGGCCATTACACATTTCCTGGGTAGAATCTTCATATCAATCAGGTGAGTGATCTTTATGATTGATCACATACCACTAGTTTCTGTTTGTTCCTTGTTAAGTGAGGGTTGTTGCATGGCATTGTTTCTTTGATGTGTTTATTGGATTTTGGGTGATTTCTTGCGTGTTTCGGAGTCTGATTATAGTGGTTTTGTTGTGTTGGTTTATGTTGTTTTTGGGATTGGTAATCCAATCAAAAAAATTGTTCATCTTGAGGGTTTGGATATGCATCACTGGCATACTTGATTTCTTTAACCAACGAATTACAAGGCTGGCTAAGAAACATAAGGCAGCAACATCTTAATGCTACAATTCACGAATTAATGAATTGTGCAACTTGAAGGCTCTCGTGGTCTAGAAGCTGTAATGGAATGACAATAAGAATAACAACAACAGCACAATAACAATAATAATAACAACAAGTTCATGTTGCCAGCTTTGTGTCATCCACACAGGCTGCATCTTCTCATTCAAGTAAGTCTATCAGCAGCTCTACTTGGCTGTCTTTTTAGTGGGCACATTTCTTGAACGCCTAAGAAACAATACACTATGTGATATGTCTAGTAAAATACAAAATACATGCAAACGAGGAGAGTTGTTCCTCATTTGATCTTAGCTTCCATAATTGTAATGAACTGAAATTGCCTAATAATGTCCATGCACCAACTTGGTAGCTATTTGTACAGCCAAGCATCCAGCCTTTCATGACAAACTAATCACAGAAAGGATTTATCTCTTTGAATTGTGTTGTATTATCCTCAAGTCAACAACAACAACACTGAACCATGATGTTGCCATGAAATCAAGGGTCCAACAGCCTCCAACTTTAGAAAAGGGGGCTATTGGGGGTACCTTTACCTGAGCTTTCTGTTTTCTGCTCTATACAACTGTTCTTATTCCTGAGAAACCTGATATTGATCCATTGCACTGACAATCTAGAGAGTCATTCCTATAATTGTATTATTTAGCTGTATAGATTGATAGTGGATGTTATCAGTTCTACCTAGATTATTGCGACTACCATACTGACTAAAGTGAATCAATGTGAAATGAATTAGCTCGTAGATTTCACATGCATCAAAAATAAATCAAGAATGCAATTTTCCTCTGTTTTCGATTAAGCACCAAAAGTTACTGGGACGGTCAAGCTTGGGGAAGAAAGAGAGATGAAAATGAAACCTGGAGAGAGAATGAGGGAGGAGAGAAGAGAGGATGAGCATCAACTGGAACCCTAGGAAGTGAGTAGGCCTTGGCTTCGGCGGTGGCATCAGCGCAGAACCTTGATTCTATGGCGTCGCCGACCGCCATTGTTGCTTCCTCGTATGTTGACGAGCTTGAGAAGTCTATTGAGGCATTGAGCCAAGCTCAGACGCAAATGGCGCCACCGATGTTAATTGGTAACAAAACCCGCAGAGTTTAGTGTTTTTCTTTTCTTTTCTTTTTTTTTTTTTTTTGGTTAGCGAAAAAGTTGGAAGATCTGCATAGTATTTTTGTTCATGATTGAGTTGCAATTAAAGAAAATTTGAGTACTGAAGAAAGAAACCCAATAAATTGAGATGCTCAATTATGTTTAAGTGTTAATTAGTACGTGTTGGTTTCTAAAAAACATTCGAGTAAGGAATTGTGTTGCAATTAAAGAAAATTTGAGTACGAAAGAAAGAAACGCAATAAATTGAGATGTTCAATTACATTTAAGTGTTACTCCCTTCGTTCCTCAATAATTGTCTTTTTGGAGGAATGATAGAATACCAAGAAACTGTGTAAAAATCATAAAAACAACTACCACCACAATAAATGATGTGGAGCAACATTAAATGAAGAGTACTTTTATCTTTCTTCATTTCTTTTTCTTCCACCGTATCATCAATCAATCCATTCTCTTTTCTCATTTTTCTCTCTCTCTCTCTCTCTCTCTCCTCCCTAACTACATTAATGAAATTTTTTGCTCATATTTTTTTCCGATAATTTGGGCTGCAGCCCCTTTTATTATCATCACTTAAAGTGAAACAGCGCCACTGAGCGCACATTCAGAGTACATCAATCTAGGCCCAACAGGCCATTTACAAAAGCCAAAATATCATTCATACAATCCAATAGTTAAATCCTCTAATTCTTCACCACCATTTCTAATTTTCAATACCCCTTTCTACTTCTTCTTTTCTGCTGCTCACCGCCATTGTCTCCTGCCTACCTTGACCCCATTTTCATCCCCTTTCATTAATTAAAGATTCTTGGGATCTCATTGAAAAACCGAGCCAATGTTTCAGTCGGGTATGGGGACCCTTCTTTCCATAGTGAAGTCCATAGTGAGACCCTTCTCTGAATAAGTTGGACCACCATTTCCAAATCTGGTTGTTTCCTCTCAAACACAATTTCATTCCTATGCTTCCAAATGGTCCATAGAGTTGCAAACATTGTGGCAATCCACAATTTCTTCTTCGTCTTGTTTCCCAAGTTCGCCTCCATCCATCTTGTAAACCATTCTTTCAGATCTGCTTCTGGATTAATTCTATGGCTGAAGGAGTCCATCATTGTTCCCCATATTCTTCTTGCAAATTCACATTGTATAAAGATGTGATCAATTTCCTCCCCATGATTATTGCAAAATGGGCATCGATTTTGCTCTTCAGAGATGTATCCAATTCTCCTTAGTCTCCCCATTGTGTTCATCTTACCAATGAGCGTCGTCCACACCATTAGTTCGACCCTCGGTGGAGCCAATTTTCTCTATGTTTTATATACCATCGAATCCACTTGGACATCTCCCAATGCTATTTCTTCCGCAGTCTTGACTAAATCCCTGGTCTTGTATCCTTCTCCATTTCCCCATTCAACCTTGTCCTCCTCAGTTGGTCTTGGGTGTATTTCAAATAATTTTGATGTCAATTCTTGTTCTCTTTCCAATTCATGCACTGAAAGCTCCCTACTCCATGTTAGTACCCATCTCCAGCAGTTACCTTCGAACCAGCCCATGTCCTTGACCATACTTCTCTTTTGCGTAGAGATTCTATACAGTTCTGGATATTTCTCCCTTAATGGTTGATCATCCACCCATCTATCATCCCAACACTTTACTTCCTTCCCCTAATTTGATGTTCAGCTTCTGTATGAAGCCTTGCTGCGTTGGTCCTTTCTCCAATCCTATCCTCTTTATATTCCTCCACACTCCTGTGTTCCTTTAACCTGTATGGATTTGGGAGCTTAGCATCATCCACCTCATGAATAGAGTTCACAACTTTCCTCCACAATACTCCTTCCTTCGTGCCATAACGCCACCACCATTTGAATGATAGTGCAGCGTTTTTTATGGTCACATCACCTACCCCAAGACCTCCCTTCTCTTTTGGCATCTGTATTATCTCCCACCGTATTGTCGCTTTCCCTTGTGCATCCTCTTTTCCTCCCCAGAAAAATCTCTTCTGGATGCTAATTTTCTCCTTGCTGACTAATTTTGGTATTTTGAACAGAGAGAGATGATCGTTTGGCAGACTGTTCAAAACTGCTTTGATTAGCACCAACCTTCCTGCCTTTGAGAGGTAACTAGCCTTCCATGACTTCAGCCTCTGCTGTATCTTCTGTATCACTGGCCTCTAAGCCTCTTTTCTCCTCATGTTTTCTCCTAGTGGAAAGCCCAAGTATGTTAGGGCAGATCCACCACATTGCACCGTAGGATTCTTGCTGCCTTCTGCTTCCATCTATCATTCCTGCCAAACACCACCATGTTAGACTTTGTAAAATTTATTTTCAGTCTTGTGAGCCTCTCATAAACCTGGAGGATGGCCTTTGTTCTCATAAGTTCCTCCTCATCTACCTTTGCAAAGATAATCGTATCGTCAGCATATTGTAAGTGGGTTACTCTAACTTTTTTTGCACCCACTATCAACCCCTCAATGTGATCCCTTTCCACCGCTCTCTGCATCATTCTGTTCAGAACTTCCCCAACCAACACAAATAGGAATGGTGACAGTGGGTCACCTTGTCTCAAACCTCTTTTCATCTTAAAGGATTTTGTTGGACAACCATTTACAATGATAGATATCGAGGTTGTTCTGATACAACACCTCATCCACTTTAGCCATTTGAAACCGAAACCCATTTGCTCCATAATTCTCTTCAACGCATCCCACTCAATGGAATCATATGTTTTCTCAAAGTCTAATTTCAACAATACCCCCTCTTTTTTCTTCCGTTGCATCCAGCTGATTACTTCTGATGCAATTAGAGGCCCATCCACTATTTGTCTCCCACTAATAAAGGCAGTTTGTGTTAGGGTTGAAATAAATTTGTCTCTCACTAATAAATTTTTTTTATCCCATTATATTCAGTTCAATCTAATTGACGTTAACATCTTTCTTTGGGTTTTTTGTGAAGGAAAATTTTGCTAATGGAGAAGCTATTTTGCTAGACTTGAATGTGGATCCTATACTGGAGTATGAAATTCCTGATTTGAATGTCGCACTTGCTCCTCCAATTTTTGAAAATGGTGACTTGATTATGGGAGAATTTGAGATCCCTGATCTGAATGTCACCCCTACTACACCCATAATTGAAAATGATGAGTTGATTATGGAAGGAGGGCACGAGGATGAAGAGAACTCCAATCCAGGTTAGTTTCCTTGAGGATTAATATGCATTTGTCATTACTATAATTTAGATTTAAATATGTTGGCTACTTTATTGTAGAATTTCACTATCTGCTTTGTATGTTTGCATGATTACTTTTCGTTTTTTATTCTTTATGATTAATGTGCATTTTTCATGAGTAAAATTTGAATGACATGTGTCTGTTTATAATTAAATTCAAGCCTAATGAAGCAAGTGGTGCAAGAAATACAGAGTACTCATTTGTGTTTGTTTATAATTTAAATTTTCACTATCAATTACGTTCAGGTAAATTTGAATGATTAATATACTTAAATTAGTTGATATTTCTTGTTTATCTAATATTCTAATCACTAGCAATCACGTAGAAATTATGGTTGAGTACCAACAATTTGAACAATTAAGGTATTTAAATTTTCATTAATTTGGTCTAAGTAATACTCCATGAATGTCATATTGCATTTTCTTTGGTCTAAAAATTTTACAAAAGCAACGGGCAATCTATTGGTTTTGTTGTTGTGTTTTAGGAGTAATTTTTTTTTTTTGGTTTATATAGATGAAAATGCAAGGGAAACGGGCAAGCTAAAAAACTTAAACAACAATGAACGTCGAGCTATTTATATTTTTCTACTGGGGAAAAGTGTCAATGGCAAATTGGAAAAAGATGTTACTAGAAGTGTCGCCATTCAATTTTTTGTTTCGAGGCGAACTATACAACGCATTTGGAAACGGGCAATGGTAGATGGTGATGTATCTCATAGGCGTACCAAGAATTGTGGACGCAAGAAAATTGAACGTGACTTGAGTGTAATAGGTGACATTCCTTTGCATAAGCGAACCACTCTTGATTCAGTAGCTTCTTCGATTGGGGTTAGTAGGACAACATTATGGAGACTTTTTAAGGTAGGAGAAATAAGGCGTCATTCAAGTCCCGTAAAAACTCACTTGATGGATGAAGATAAAAGGTCTCGAGTGGAATTTTGTTTGTCGATGCTTGATACGGCTAGCGTACCACATAACCCGATTTTCGTTGGCATGTACAATGTTGTGCATATTGATGAGAAATGGTTTGAAATGACAAAGAAAGCTCATAGGAAGATCTTTGTTTCATGGGCTAAATACAATAAAAAGCGTGCAGTTAAGCCTTCTAATGCTACGAAATTTGTCCAAAAGTGGATTCCCAAGAAGACTATTAGTGGTCGCTATACGAATGATGCACACTTTTCTTCCCCTAGTTGTGAGGCTTTCAATGGGTTGAGGAATAGTGGTAAGGATGATACTTTTGTGCCTAATTCTATAGAGGCTCCAGATTGTGATGGGTCTGGGTCTGCTTCCAGCAAGACCATTACTGATTCCATTGATGGTGTGGATAACAATAAGCGCGTAAGTTGGTTAACTTACAAGGTTGTTCTTCTGAGTGGATCCAAAATCAATCAGGTTGAGGAAAAAGGACCAGGGCATCAACTCTGATAGTGAGCGCACTCATAGTAACCCAATTGGGTCCTTTGATGATGTGGAAGAGCGCGACTTACTTGTAGATATTGAGGATTCCATTCTTGAGGTCAAGAAGGGTAAAGTCAGGAGCAAGAGAAAGCAGAACATGTTGATGAAATCTAAGTGACAGCTTGTCAAAGAAGCAACTTGTAGAGCTGTTCCTCGCCAAAAGGATGGACTGAAGGCTAGGAAGACTAGACGCGCAAACAACTTGGAAGATGACATTCTTGATGATATTGATGCCGAGGTTGAGCGCAGAAAAAAGACTATTGGCAAGGATATAGGCGTGAGATTCCTCGATGACTCACCCAAGTGAAGCTGCTCTTTTGTGATCGTTGTCGATTGAGAAAGAGTTTTGGTTGTAGTTATTCTTTGCTGTATTGCTTATATTTAGTTATTTCTTCATAGGCATGTATCTTTTGAAGTGGAATGTTTGCTGTTTGTATTGCGGTTTTGCTGTATTTTGTGAACCTTTAAGCCTTTGGCTTGCAATAATCGAAAAAAAAAAGAAAGCTCAAAATTACTACATATTGCGCAATGAAGAGGATCCTCACTGCACTTGCAAGAATAAGAACTTCATCAAGAAGGTCATGTTCTTAGCGGCCATAGTTAGGCCAAGGTTTAATTCTCAAGGGAGGGAGACTTTTTCTGGAAAAATTGGCATCTTTCCTTTAGTTACTTAAGTGCCTGCTAGGAGAACTAGTGTGAATAGAGTGGCAGGAACGCTTGAGACAAAACCTATTGCTTTGGTAATTAGAGAAGTTATCAAAACATTTTTACTAGAGAAAGTCTTGCCTGCCATAAAAGAACAGTGGCCAAGAGAGGATGTGCACTTGCCTATCATTATTCAGCAAGACAATGCTAGGACCCATATTAATGATGATGATCCTGATTTTCATCGAGCGGCTAGAGCAGGTGGATTTGATATTCGATTAAAATACCAACCACCTAACTCTCTCGATCTAACTGTGTTGGACTTGGGTTTTTTTAATGCTATTCAAGCAATACAACGACTAGCATGCCCTAGAACTGTTGACCAACTTGTTAGTGTTGTGGAGGACGCGTATGAAGCTTTCCCATTGGATAAATCAAATCGTATATTTTTGACATTACAATTATGTGTGAAAGAAATTATGCGAGAGAAGGGTTCCAACAAGTACAAGACTCCTCATATCAACAAAATAAGGTTAGAGCAGCTTGGTCAACTTCCTAAGCAAATAAAATGTGATCCTCAATTAGTTCAAGAAGTGCTTGCTTATCTAAATTAGTTAGTTCAACTATCTTATGCCTATGGTGCCTGGGATGTGGTCACCAATTAGATTTCAATGAACTTATTTTTGTTTGTCCTAGATTCATATCTGTATGTCTTATATGTTTCTAAATGAACCTATTTGTTTGAATTATTTATTTGTCTTCTTTTTATAAATTACCATGTTAATATTATTGAAGATAAATTTCTACTTGCAACAGTAGAAGATTTCATAGATTCGGAAAATTTTTTGGTCGTTGAAGACTCAATGGATAATGATTGGATAGTACCAGATTCTATTGATGATGATGCCGTTGATGATGATTCTGTGGATGATGGAAGTACCATGCATGAGAACAACTCAATGGAGATTGAACAACAACAGGAAATTAAGCAAACAATTAAAATTATGTTAGATTTTTATCTTCCTAATCTTTTATGAGTGTTTCTTTTTTTTCCGGCAACATCAGAAAAAACAAACTTGGATATGTTTAATGTTTTTATTTTATTTTTCCTTATTGCTCCTTCAATGGGTCGGAAGAGAACTTGATAGACTTAAAAAAAATTATTGCATTCATCTTCTTATAATCATATTTGTATCAGCTTGATGGCATCTAAAAAATACAGAATATATGAGTAAGGAAAGAACAGGAATCAGAGGTTGAAGGTTGGAGCACCAAGAGGAATGAAGCAAAGGAAAAAGCAAAAAGTTGCTGGGGGTGCCACACATCTTTTTTAACTGACTCGCGGGTCACAACTTTTTTTTAATGCATTCCCGGGGGACATTAAACTTACTTAAGTGGCTGGGGGTGACAATCCGGCATGTTTTGGCTGAAATCCGGCGAAATGTGTTGAAAAAGACAAAAATACCCTTATTTTTCACTCTAATTTAACTAAATCTACCATTTATCTCTTTTTCTCTCTTTTACTCACCCTCTTCCTCCATATTTCATTCATCTCAATTCTTCACCATTTTCAAAACCTCTTCAGCAACTCCTGCTTCTTTGACATCGACCTCGAAGTTATACTCCTGATCACATTCCAGGTACGAATCACACATAAAATATAGCGTGTACGTCTTCTTCCCCGGCTCAGGTGGCGCGGTAAAATTGCTTCACCTTGGACTTCCTCTGCAATGTCACCCTCTTGATCGCCAACAGCTGGTTGCTCTTGGTGTCCCCGACCACCAGCCACCACTCCTCCTCCTTCACCTTCGGGTACCTCGGTGCGTCCACCGGCCCCCGCTCCCAAATCTCATTCGAGGGTCAGCACCATCGTGACGTCATCCCTCGCCCCGACGCTGTCACCGTCCACCACCTCGTAGTTCATGTCAATGTTGGGGAACCGATTACAGAACCTCGCAATGTCCAGCAGTTGCAGGTCAAACATCTGCAGCAACTCCCTCCTCTCGTCGTCCTCCATCTCGACCAGGTCAAAAACGGTCTCAATCGGCTTCCTGGAGTTGACCTCCATGGCCAGCAGGGCCAAACTCAGCCACCCGTTGCTCGAGATGACATCCACCATGGCCTGCAGGAGCCGGGTCGCAGAGAGGAGCACCTCGAGCTGGTCGGCAGCCAGGTTGCCCCCTTATCATCGCCAAGAGGCAGTGAAGAGTGAAGAGTGAATGATGATGATGTTGATGATGATGAAGAGGAAGAGGAAGTTCAACCCCAGAATAAGGATGATATTTCAAGGGCAAATAAGACTTTTCCTTCATTCCGGCCAAAACACGTCGGATTGTCACCTTCCAGCCACTTAAGTAAATTTAATGTCCCCCGGGAATGCATTAAAAAAAAGTTGTGACCTGCGAGTTAGTTAAAAAAGATGTGTGGCACCCCCAGCAATTTTTTGAAGGAAAAAGGCATTTGAATGGAGCTACGAAATGTTGTAAATGGGCAAAATTAATGGGGGGTGGGATGATTTAGCTTTGGAACGTTGTATGGTAGGGGACACAATGACTTGTCCTTTTATCAATTTCGTATGTATTCTGCAACATGCAGATGGGTGCATCACTTTTGGTTGTTGTGTGACACCATTGCTTGCTGAATTTTTGGGCTTTGTGCCCTTACTGATTGAAAAAAATGAGTAAGGAAATGTTGAAAAATATTTTTATATAAAAAAACTGGAAGTTATCAGATGGGGAAAAAAATACTCTAACTTAAAATTAAAAAATAAAGTTGTCATTAAGAATGATTGTAGAACATTAATTAATACATTGGAATTATAAGATTGTAGTTGTGTTGGAATTGAAAAGTGACAAATATTGTGGAAAGTGAAAAATTAGTTGAAGTGACCAATATTAATGAATGAATGGAGTACCTAAATCCCCTGGCCCAAATCAACTACAGAGATGAGTGTTTTAAAAAGCAAAACTCCATCATCTTCTTGTATTCAATTTTTTCATTTACATGATGGAGGTAGCCACCACATCTCTTGAAAGCTCCTGGGTGCTATAAACGAAATGCCTGAAGAATTTATATGCAATGCTATAAAATTGGAAGTACGTACACACATAGAAACTATAAAAACATACAAATAAATAAAGACAGTTGGTTAAAGATTTGATTTTTTTTTCGATAATTAGCTAACCAAAAAGGCTAAGAAGCATCAAAGATACACCAAGACCGCAAAAACAGCAAAACAACCAGAATCCAGCAACCAAAGAACAAACACAAAACCGCAACAAAGGTCTACAACAAAGCAATAAAACAACTATCTAATAAGGTTCTTTTTTTCCAGCACATCGTCTCTGAAGGCTTTAGCCACAATCTCCTGATGATTACGAGACAACTTTAATCGACACGCAAGTTTCGCCGCTCTACAAGCTTCCTCATCCAGCCTCTCCAAAGAGAGATCCACTGCATTCAAAGATCTCTCAGCAAAACTATCAACATCATTACTGATAGAGCAGCTTCGAGAATGCTTTTTAACACCTTTTACCCGACTAGGATTGCTTGAACGGGCCCAACTCGAAGCTCTGCTAACCAAACTCCACTTCGGGTTCCACAACAAGTTAACCTTCTTTTTTTGATGGCATTTGACTTTGAAGGCCTTAAGAGAAGAAACCTCAGCCTCAAGAGGAAAAGAGCAAACCACCCCACCAACAGATTTGCCAGGTGGGTCACTAATAGTGCGCTCGCTATCAGAAGACGCCACCATATTAGCACCACCATTCTCACTGTCATTAAGGCCCCTCAAAAGAGTATCTTTATAATGGGACTTAGCAGACTTAGGGACACCCGATGGGAAAGAAGCAGAGATATTAGCAAAACCATCGGAAGCATTAGGAGACACACACCCACTATCACCAG
Organism: Portulaca oleracea; assembly: GCA_029582165.1. Taxonomy (NCBI): domain Eukaryota; kingdom Viridiplantae; phylum Streptophyta; class Magnoliopsida; order Caryophyllales; family Portulacaceae; genus Portulaca; species Portulaca oleracea. The sequence goes on from CM055868.1 coordinate 9,743,285, forward strand.
CCTTCACACCAACCTGCTTATCCTTAGGAACCCAAATCAGATTCTCCGAGCCCCTCTTAGAAGGAGTAGAAGACCCTTGCTTCTTGCTCTTACCAGAACGCCCCTCCCCATTCCTTTCTATGTGCCGCTTTGAAGAAAATATGATAAATCAATGTAACACAAAATCTTAGATAGAAATACATTTGTGTTTGGCTGGTCAATAACCTCAGGGAAATGGTCAATTTTCCCGAGTTGACTTATTATTTTCATGGTTGGATGCGGGTTGACTTTGGGAACATTTTCACGATGGACCCACCATTTTCTCCATTTCCTAGGGAAAATTTCTTTTAGGGGGGGCTAAGGGAAATTTTTACCATGGAAAACCTTTCATGGGAAATTTTCCCCGGGAAAAATTTTCCTGGGGTTCCTACCAAACACTCCCTAAGATGACAAATTGAAGTGTCCTCAATTATTGTAAGCTTATTGGTTTTAAATTCATTTGTTAAAGGGTAAAGATAGTAAAATTGTAATTGGATGTGTGAAAACGACAAATCTTTAAGGACAAAAAAAGTTAGTTAAGTAAACGAATAATAGGTGCGGAGAGGATATACATATTAGCGAAGGCTAACTACATCAACACCCGTGCTTATTTGTCGTTGATGTAATTACGTATTGAATAAACAACTATCAATGCAATAATGAAAGTTTAAATGAAATAATTTAAAATAAAATTGGCCCATCCCATTAAAAAAAAAAGTTGAACGATTATGATCCATGTATCCCCTATTTTAATTGCTGGGCATGTGGCCGATACGTCGACTTCGCCATTTTGTATTTTGCCAAACAATATCGAAAGACATCACTGCATGAACACCATTTTGTACTTGTTAAAAAAAGGAATCGTTAATACATGAGAAGTAAAATAACCATAAATGACTATTTTCCTTTTAGATGAGTATTTGATATAGAATTAAGTGGGCACTTCTGTTGGGAAAATGGCAGAATTTTTGGGATGTCAATATGACTATATATATGTCATGTTGTTAGAGTTCTTTAGACAATGAACCGAATGGTAACTGTCATTGGAGGGAGTGGGAGAGAGATAATAAAGGTATTAACTGCATGAAAATTTTTTTATAAAAAAATTAGAGTTCACAAAATTTACAACGATGGTTATTTCTGGTAACTGCCATCCATGTGGTGGGAATAGACCTGTCAATACGGGCAGGCGGGTTACGGGTTGGTCGTATATCGAGCTCGGGTAAATACAAGTCGGTGTATTTCGGGTTCAGGTAAATACGTGTCAGGTGTATTCCGATTTCGGGCGGTTTGGGTCGGGTTTATGGGTCATGATCGCCCTTTTTCTCAGTCACTTACAACTAATAAAATTTATTATAATTAGTCAAATACACTTGTATAATGTACAATTCCATTCCAAGTTCGACCACCATGATATGTCACAGTTGTATAGACATATTAATATACACCTAAGGGACAAAATTTGGCAATCTTCAAGTCTACAAGTATTATGCGGTTTACGTCAACAATCCACGAATAACAATACTTATAAAAATATATAGGGTTTTGGGATGCTAATATACTGAACTTTTGGTGTATTGGACAATAATGCACTGAACTTTAACCTTGGACAATAATACACTATTTTACTGAAAGATAGGAGAGAGGCGGGACTGCAGGAGTTTGAGGGTTCGCTGAAAGAGTGAGTGAGTGATAGTGTTAAGGTTTTGTTTTGGTCATTTGTTATTTGATTATTTCATTTGTATGTCTCTCTCTACGCATAGCTTTTCAAAGCCACCCAATATTTTACTTTTGGGCCTTAGTTTTCATGAAATGGACCCATTTTTTCACAAGGCCAAAGTAGACAGAACACTTAAAATTAAAGTGACTGACCCAACGGGGTCGACCCGAACTTAACTCGACCTGACCTGCTTTTTATCAGGTTCTTTGGGTTGGGTCATTTTAGGGTCCCGGCTCGGAATTTCGTGTTCAAAACCCACTTTTTGCGGGTCAGTTTGGGTCAGGTTTCTGGGTCGGGTCGAGAATTGTCAGGTCTAGTTGGGAAGTTATGACAAGAATTAATGTGGGGCGGGGATTGAGGGAGGAAAGCATGGAGAACACCTATCATTCTAAAATTTTTAAAAGTAAGATACTCCTAGAGCATGTGCTCCAAATTCAGTCATTGTTTATTTTTAATAGTATAATTGTTCACTTATATTTATCTGTTGTTCACTTTTAATAACATAATTGTTCACTTATACCTACTAATTGTTCACTCCCAATAACATAATTGTTAACTCATATTTACCCGGAGCACATGCTCCATGTGTATGTAATATATATTGGTATTTTTCTCAAAAGTTAATATTTTGAAGATGAAAAAGTAGGAATGAGTTCCTATTGTTGTAGGATAAGTAAAATGAAGTTCCAAAAAGTAGGAATGAGTTCCTATTGTTGTAGGATAAGTAAAATGAAGTTCCAAAAAGTAGGAATGATAGATGATGTGGAAGGGGTGGACCTCCACTTTCATTCCAAATTAAAATGTAGGATCACCATTGTATATGGTCTAAACTTGTAAGTAATCAATATAAACATGATAGTGAGCAACTATAAAAATCTACATATGACAATTTATAAGTGAACATTCAAATTTTTACGAGTGAACAATCTAATATATCTAATTAACAATTCAGTTAGGCTCGTCAACAAAAATATACATGATGAACAATTCAATTAGACTTGATGAACAACAATAAATTAACTAATAACTCCCACCGATCGATTAAAACATGAAGCTAAGATGAACATAGGTTGTACAAGATTGTAAGTTTCTTAGTAAACAATTCAATTATAGTAAAAGAAAAATGCAATAATGAACATCTTGAAGTTGATAACCGATAAACTTGATAACCGTCACATTGATAACCGTTGCTATTTTTTTTTTTTTAAAAAAAAAGACATGGCGCCTTGTTATTTCCTCGAGCACATGCTCTAGGAGCATACAATAATTTGCAGAAAAATGTTTGACATCACATGAGAGTCATGTGTGTTGGGTTTGGGCTTGAAGTACTGTTGTGTTTGGGCTTGGATGGCTCCATTGGGCTTTCATGGGTGAGGTGAGTATTGTATGTTGTGGGCTTCACCGTGTTAGTCTTTTGTGGTCTTCCCTTTCGCTCGTCCCATTTCTCGACTGTTCGTTTCTCATTCAAACGTAAAAGCACAGCGTTGTAGGCAGCTCACATGGCTTGCCTACCTTCTTGAGCGAAAAGTTCAAAAGCAACGTATGCGATTTCACCTCTTACCTCATTCATCAAGATTTTTCATATTATTTTCTATTTATTTAACCTTTACTAATTTTTAATATTAAATTTTAATTAAATTTTTTTTTGTATAACATTCTATTTATAAGTATAATATTATATTTTTATAATATTACTTTGAAGTGTTATTGGTATTTTAAAAGTAGGATTTTATATTGTAATATGAAAAAAAGAAATGGATTATAGTAAAAATATTACTATGTGTTGAAATAAGCTTGATTTTAATGATATATTTGACTCCTATTATTTTTGGGTGTATGAAAAGTCTAGATGAGGTAAGGTAAAGTAAGACCCTCTTCATTTGGGGTGTAGGTAAGTAAATAGGATAAGGTAGGCTAAGGTAAGATAAGATAAAGAAATGTAAGTAAAGTAATGAAGGTAGATAATGTCACATCACATATTTCTTTTTCTTTAGATAAACTATGAGAGTTGAATAAAAAAAAATTTAATATAAATTATCTAAAAGTATAATAATATTATTTTGAATAGTAAGGTATGATAAGACACGGCAACGTAAGGGAAGATAAGACAAGGTAAAATTTACTTATCTTGCAAGAGTGCGAGGCCTAAAGTTAGGTAAGGAAATGTAAGTAAAGTAATTGAGGGAGGTAGATGTTACATCACCTATTTCTTTTCATTTTTAAATAAATTCTATGAGTTGAATAAATAATTTTAAATATAAATTATCTAAAAGTATAGTCATGTTCTTTTGGATGGTAATGCAAGGCAAGGACTTCGAATTTCGGCATGGATTTCGAATGCGAAGGCATATCTTCCTTGGCGTGATTGACACACTTAGCAATCACGACCCTTACTTTACTTTAAGGTCTGATTGTGCCGGTAGAATTGACTTATCTCTGCTACAGAAGTGTAATGTTGCCATTTAGATATTGGCATATGGAGTTGCAACAGATGCAATTGATGATTACATGCATAGGTGAGTCCACCACGTATGAGTGCCAAATAATTTGTATGGGGTGTCGATGAGTTGTTTGGTGAATACTATTTGAGGCAACCAACTGCAGATGATGTGAAGTGTTTGCTTCAAATAGGGAAGACATGCAATTTCTTTGGCATGATGGGAAGCTTAGATTGCATGGACCGGGAGTGGAAAAATTGCCCAACTTCTTGAAAGGGCCAATATTTTGGAAGTTTTAAAGGTGAGGCAAGTATAAAACTTGAACCGGTTGCTTCAATTCACCTTTGGATATGATATGATTTTTTGGTGTACTAGGGTCATGAAAGGACATTAATGTATTGAATTGGTCTCCTTTGTTCAAGGATCTTCTTCAAAGAAAGACTCCACAACTTCGTTTTAAGGTGAACAAGACCATGTATGATATGGAATATTATCTAACATATGGTATTTATCCAATCTGGGCAACATTTGTGAAAACTATCTCATGCCCATTGCCGCCGTAAGGATAACTATTTGCCCAACGTCAGGAGGCACAAAGAAAAGATGTGAAGCGAGCTTTTGGAGTATTACAAGCTCATTTTGCAATTGCACGTGGCCCTGCTGGGTTTTGGTTCAAGGAAGAACTCGCGTTAATTATGAGAGCCTACATTATATTACATAATATGATTGTAGAGGATGAAAGAGATACATATGCGTACAATCGAAGAGATACATTTGAATATGACAAGTCTGAATGTTCCCACATCCCAGTGCCTATATTTCAATGTAATTGCGTTGCTCCATTTAATGAATATACTGCAACTAATAGGCGGATTCATGATCATAGAAGACACTTTCAACTCCAACCATATTTGATACAACATATTTGGAGAAAATTTGGTATGCAAAAAAGTGAAGACTTCACAACCTCTTCTGATAATGGCTCCTCCTCTACTACTTAAAATTGTTGTTAGATTTACATCATCGAATGTTGGATTCAGTAATCGTATGTTTCTATGAAGTCACACATTCTTTTGTCTTACTACATTATCAATTGTTTTATTTGCGTCTTACATATAAATAAGATTGTATATTTCATAATTATTATTTTTTATTTTTATTCTAAAAATATTATGATTAAATCAAACTATTAAAACTAATTGTCATGGGTGAGTAAAAAATTGGAACTAGTTAACCGAACCATGAACTAGTCAAACCGGGCAATAATCCATAAATTTAAAATTTATGTTACAGATATAATGTTTTTAAAATTTTTGTATTGTACATTAACAATTTTCTTAAGAGCCAAGAGCCCAACGCACACCATTTTATCACCTATTTATTTTTTTTCTACCCATTTCCCAAAACCCCAAGTCAAGTAAATTTTATCGATAATTAAAATAATTAATTAGGATTATTGAATTTAAATAGGTTATTTTAATTTTATAAACCTTAAAAATAATTATTACATTTATTGTATTAAACTTGTAACTGTTATAAATTTTTTAATTAGTATTATAAACATAACAATTATATTTATTGTAATTAAGCTAGTAATCTAAAAAAATAATGTTGGATCCGTGCATACATTTTTTTTTTTTGAAATAAGAGAGGCTTATATTGATAGTTTGTCTCATCAAGACATATGAATTGATAAGGCTAGGACATATTCCTCCCCAAGTGGTTTTGTCTTCGCCATGTGGTGGGTACGTGTTTATTGTAATTATATTTATCATAATTTAGTAATTAACAATTATAAATAATTTATGCTAAGAAAAAAATAATGTGTTAAAAATAGATGCTTTATGGTTATTGTGGGATCGGTATGTAGGGTGAAAGTTATTCTCTTTATTGTGAGATTGGTTGTCAATTTGAGTGTGAATTACTATTTGACTTTTTTTATAACTAATTTTGATGATGTGGAAGTGAGAGGAATAGAGTGGGAGTAGAGTAAGAGTGTCTTATTGTGGATGACCTCAACCCCTAAATTTTCAGAACAAATTGCAATTTTAAAAAGATATTCAATTAAAAAATAACCCTTGTACCCCTTTTCTTTCTACTCTTTTAGTCTTTACTGCCACTAGTACTATTGTTTCTGCATTTAACTTCTTTCTTCTTCTTCCTCCGGCAGCCATGGGCGTCAAAATCGAAGCTGATTGAGGAGAGAGAAAAATGGAAATGGAGGAACAAGAAGACTCCATTATTTTTCTAGCAAAGATTGCCTTCCATTCTACTGCTGCTAAAGCGGAGCGCGTTTTCGCTGATTTTAAATCCGATCTTTGTGCTCTCACCCCCCCCCCCCCCCCCTTCGCATAATCTATCAATTATCTATATTTTCTGTGGAGAAAAGATAGGGAGGCTTTCTTCGTTTTTCTTCTACGAAAGTTTTTTTTTTCTTTTGTTTTTTCAGAACAAAGCTAGAGTAAATGAGTTAGATTTTTATGTTTTGGTGATTTTTAGATTCGAATGAGCACCCTATTAAAGATTCATTCGATCAATTTGTGGATTTATCGTCTCCAGAAGCTAAACAAAAGGTTAGACATTTCAATTTTTTTAATCAGACAATCATTTTTTGGTTTCTACATGTTTGTACCTAGTGCTGCTCTACAATCATGAAATTGATTCTTGACCAGATGATCTTTTTTTTTTTAATGATTGTCGACATTTTGTTTGCATTGATAAATTCTTATTGCATCAGTTCTAGAGTTATGGATTACGCACAAAATTTGCAACTAAACTGAATGAATTTAGATGCACAAAACTTAAACTAATATGACACATGTTGGAAAGGTCATGAAGTTTTGGCCTTTTTTGTCATAGGTTGGTGGGTGAATCATGTATGATAAACAACATTACAGTTGATGTCAATGTTATTAATCTCCTATTTTATCATATCATTATTATTGGGTAAAAATCACGTACTTGCCAAACGCAAAGACAGAAAACCAGTTGTAAAATATTTAACTGTCGCTAGAGCAATATTGGAAGATATTAAAAAAATTAACCCAAAACAATTTCAATCAGATGCTCAGCTGAGTTTTCATGTTGTTTTTCAACTTTTAATCTTTTTTGAATACTCTTCACTGTTTTCCCCTTATATGGAGCGCCTTCAAACCCAAGAAAATTTAAAACCTAGTAGATGTTGAACATTCTTGAAATAAGGCGATAACGGATTCATGGTGTTCTATTTCATGAGTTATGTGAATACATCATGTTTTGCTAATTGACTATGTCATAATGACAAGTAGATTGATACCTTACCTTCTTGCCACTCTTCATTTGTACTATATATCTTCATATTGCCCTCCAATAAGAATATTGTATGTAATTTTGTGTAATCATTTTAGAAAGAACCTATCTTTTATTCATATACATTGTTATCATAGGCTTCAAATGAATCAACGCAACATCGATGGAGACTATTTAGTATAGGACAAAGTAGGACTGACATGAGAGGCTAAGGAGTATTCGAAAAGGCGGGAGGAGGGCTGACGACGCGGGAAGGTTGACAGTCCAAAGATGGCTTTTGCAGTATATGATGAAAATGTTTACCTATATAATGAGAGGATAGATCTTGAGGCAAAGGTGAAAATGCTCTGTTGTGAAAGTTGGTTTTGGATCATTCCCATCATATTCTTTTTTAAATTTACATATCTACGGTGCTGCCTATTTCTCATCTAATAGAAAAGTATGTGTATATACAATCCAAATGATAATGGGTGACGTGTATATTTTTTCACAATAATGCTCAACAACAAGGTAAGAACACTTTTTTGGGCCAAAATGAAACTATTTTCTGATGACATTCACTGAATTGAACCTTAACTTAAGAGTAGGTTGAAGAGGCACTACTAGGGCAAAAACAAATATAGTTGTACGATAGAAGAGTAAAGGGAGATGTTATTTTACAGGAAAAATGTCAGGAAATGCATCGTAGGCATGGGATTACTCTAACTAAATGCAAGTTTTTGGTTAGGGGTATAGAATATCTACTGTTTAGTTTCAATTGAACGAAAAATGCTTTGAATGTTTCCAACATATACATGCAGAATCAATTGTACTAAGACTGGTCTACAAGCATGCAACTATTATTTCTTGCCGATCAATCGAAAATTCTTGTGTGTGGTTATTCTAACCTTAGCAAAGAGTGTCAATGCCTATGTTGGAGTGTCAAACTAGAGATACATCCATTTTTAATGGGGTGAACAATGAAGCATTTGGCTCTGATTACCGTACTACAGAACATTCCCAAACAATAGAGTGCTAAGTCAATAAGGGATATAACTTTGCCTTTATAAATTCGAAACAAATATGAAATATCCGATCTAGAGTCCTAACTAGGCTAAATTGCAAGTAGAAAACCATATTTGCAATTACGATCTACAATGTAAATGATAGATGATCTAGGGGGATATGGAGATGATAATGGGGCACTATGGAAATATACAAGGGAGAAGATATATAAATAAATTTGGGGGTTAAACCCACTCCTATTAGGAATAATATTAGAAGATGTTGCGCTCTCAGCCAAATTTCCTTTGTTAATATCACGACTTCCGTCTTTTGGGTTTGTTAGGGGTTGCATTTCTAATCTAACTTGCCCTGATATTTTCAGGGTTTGGAGATACCTTCACCTACATCTGATACTTCTAACAAAGAGATCATCCCTCCTGCATCTGTGTTGAGGCAATTGGTCGTTGCTCTTGAGTAAGTCATAATTGTCAACCAATGACTAGCCAACCTTCTGTGTTTGGTTCTCTATCTTGGGTTTGTTGAGAAAATCATGTTTCGTACGTTAGTTAAAACTTGTTCTCTTAATCTCATAACTTAATTTTTCTCTCATCTATCTATAAATTAGAATCACATCCTTGTTCATGTCAAGATTGCTTACCTAGTGTCTTCCAGTATCTTAAGAGATATCCATTTCTTGCAACTCATTTCTCTATATTTTTTGTTTAAGTTATGCATCAGTTGTCTATTCTATATTTCATGATATCTTATTTACTTTTCAGATCAGAAAAAAATTATAGCTCAGTCAAGGATTTTCTCCTATCAAAAACAAGTTCTTCGCCAGTCCGGGAAAGGGCCAGTTTGAGCTTCTCTGCGGTGAAGTCATTCGTACTTCGGGGAAAGGAGGAAAAAGTTACCTCTGAAATTGGTGACGATGAAGGTTGGTCTTTCATCCAGTCGATACTAGATGCAGGTAAGCACATAGTTTTACATATTTTAAGTACAATTGAGCAGTGACATAAATTAAACTCTTGTCTTTTATCCTATGGTGATCATCTATTTCATTTTAATATCTCCAAGACATTTGCAGAAGGACTTGCACCTAGTAGAAAGGTTGGCTTTCTTCTTGATGCAATACCTGGTCCTCCGACTTTGCCTAGGGAAATACGCGGTGCACCACCAGAAAGCTTGGTTGTCAAAATCGCTGAAGTCATCGGAAGCTTCAAGACCTTGCGTAAGATGGGACTATTTTGGTGCAAAACAATTGCAGAAGTAAGTCCATAATGTATCTTAAAAGATTTGAATATATCATACCTGTGATATGTCTCTCTATTTTGCTGCTTTGGGTGTTATAAAGAGCTTATGTACTTTGGGACTTGTCCTGCTGCTAACTTGGAGATAAATCGACAATGAACCTTATTGTTTTCTATTTTGTTGAAGAATGAACGAACACAAAAATCTCTATTATAGAGGAGAAATTCATCCAAAACATCTATACACCCATCCCCCTCCAAAAAAATAAAATAAAAATAAAAAATAGAACGAAGGGAAAATACGGTGAGGGCAATTTGATTTTGGTGTTGCATTTACATCAAAAGAAGTAAAAACCATACTATTTGAAACTAAGATACATGGCATTGTTCGGTCACATTCTTTTTTTATTGATTTCTTTGTTCACTTCTAGTATATGTTGCCCATGTTGATTTTTTTTTCTTGCTACCCCTTAGTCATTCTATATTTGGTCAAATAACAATATAGATTTTCTTTCATGAGAGTGCATGATGGGCAGCGTTAGCTACTTATATCGTAAGAATTTACTTCTTTCTATGCAGCTTAGAGGACTCTGGTTGGAGGAACAATATATACCTGGCATTCCTCATGACCAAGTACCAGATTTAAGTTGTTGTCTGCTTTATCAGCAGATGCAACTCATGAATTGTTGTGTTTCCAGGAAGAAGCGTCGTGACACTGCTACCAGTTCATTAGAATCTTTACTTACAAAAGTTGGTTGTGATGCTGACGGAGTGACTTCACCAGTAAAAGGAACTCAAGTAGGATCTCTGTCGTATGCTAAAATAAACACTGGGGAGCATGTTCTACGACTGGGAGCTAGTCATCTATCAGATGATTTGACCATGTTGGAAACCGGGGAGGCCATATACACTCCTGTGATGCAGGTTTGACTATTGTAATCGCCAGTCAATAAGTAATTCTAGTTTTCATCTCTAATGAGTATATAACCGTTAAATTTGTAAAGTGTAGGAAGGGCCATTACTTACTGAAGATCTTGCTGAAGAAGATGAAGAGTTTGTGCTGCGAACAGGAAGGTTAGTAACTTACCATATATTAAAGCTTTTAACTTTAGCAAATTAGGAAAAATCCAACGTGTCACCTGTGTTGCGAACTTTAGGGTATGTATGTATGTATGTATGTATGTATGTATGTATGTAAGTATGTGTGTATTTATTTATTTTAAAGAGGGCATTTATGAAAAACTATAGTTGGTTGCTTTTTTTCTAAAAAATTTCTTTTATACATATTAATTGATAGGATGAATTACTATTGGCAATAACTAATTAAAGAAATGAAATATTTCAAATATATATAAGATGATCATTTTTATTTATATAAATAATTATTAATAAGAGAAAAAAATTAGATTAAAATATTGTTAAGAGCAACTTTCAAAATGATTTTCTTTAACATTAAAAGAATTATTTAAACAATTAAACAATATAAGATTATGTTACCAATATCTTTTTAACTATTGAATGCTATTCACTTTAGGTTAAGAGATTTTCAAAAAATTATGTATTGGTTCATTATTTGAAACTTATCGAATTATTTAGTTAGTGATGGAGGTACATGCTGATGTATGGGGTCCACGGACGCCATTGGGGAAAAAGGTCCTTATAACACCCATACTAGATTAATAAAAATAATGAACAAGTGTATTTTGGGGCCTTGTTATTTGATGATTCTTTCGTAACGGAACCTATAAAACATATCTTTTTTTTTTGGATTCGCCACGTTTTTAGTTACATTGATTAGATATTGCAAGTTTTCTTTTAATGCATTTTGGCTTGAAAAAAAATCATCATTGTGTACTCCTGGAGACACTAATCAAATAATCAACATAGACTATCAAAAAAAAGAATTGATTGAAAAATTCATTTTACCGGTTACTAAAGTAACTATGACTAATACATTGTTGAAATGTGAAATTATATTTAAAATTACTGTAAATATATTACAAATATAAAAAAACTAATTACTAAAATATTATATTTAATTTAATTTTTACCTGTGTAATATATGGGTTAAAATACTAGTAATAAAGATGATCGTGATAAAAGTAGATAAAAAGTTAGAACGTAATTATTTAGAACAAATTAACCAAATTATAGTTAAAATAGATTATATGATACAACTAATAACACACTATTAATTTTGTGTTGTATGTTTAAAGTGTTCTAATCTCGTCATCAAGAATGTGTCGTGACCTTTTTGTTTGTACTTACATCTAGTAGGTCTCACTTGTCGTACAAAATAGTACTAATATAATATAGTAAAAATATAGTACAATATGATAATGGAACAAAAAGTTAAACCGAATTACAACTTTAACAGAGTTGCTATATGATACAAGATTATGAGTTGCTCATGCCTTTTTTTATGATTAAAATTTCAATCTTTATTCATTCTTAGTGAATAATTAGCTGCTTTCTACATCAACAAAAATCTTATAAACATGCACAAGGTACATCATTGCAATATATTATAGCTAAATCTTCTAAAAATATAAATGATTAAATCATCCTATTACATGTTTCACTATGTTTCTTGTTACCTTTTTTTTAAAAAAAAATCAATTGATTGATACTCAAAAATGAATTTCCCATTTTTTTTTAAAAAAAAAACGAGTACCTAACCATGGATACTTAATTGCGAACTAATCTATACAAATATGACATTATCACAAGATTGTTTGTTCATTCAATCTTACAATATTATATAGATAGATTCTAGATAGACGTAAATGACTTTTGTTGTATGATCTTATTGAGTTTATTAGATGAGAAACTGCAATTTCTTTTATTCTTTCAGATTCATAGTAATGTAATTACATCCTCCCTCCCAACCAAGAAAAAAGCCTCCCCATCATCAAATTTTCAAATGATTGTGTCAATCTTTGTATGTGTGAATGTCGTCCAATATGCAATACCATATGGGGCTGTCAATGCCCATGTTACGAGATCAGTTGATTTACAAATCTTTGGTTTGAGATGTTAAATTATTCATTTGATTCTCCATAGTTTCAGTAGATGGTGACAATTATTAGATATAGTTGACTTGTCTGCAATTTCAGTATTTTTTCTCCATAATCCCTTGAATCAATTGATTAAGTCTCTAGCATAGTGGATTGATGTTTGCATTTATGTCTTTTATAAAGGTTAATTTATGAGAATTTGTTTTACCTTTATTATGCAGTGTTGGTGCAGGGTGCTCCCAACTCCTCTCTGACATGCAGGCTTTCAAGGTTTTTCTTATGCTCAATATAGCATGATATCTAATATCTTCTTACCAAAGTTATTTTCTAAGTACTATCTATGTATGTCGTTTTAGCTAAGTCCTGTTAGTAATTATCTATTAGGCTGCAAATCCTGGATGTATTCTTGAAGATTTTGTAAGATGGTACTCTCCTCCTGATTGGACAGAAAATGAGCCCAATAATGAATTTGATTCAGGATCAGGTGGAGGTGACTCCACACCTTCTAAAGGACGTTTAAGTCGTCGTATGCAAAAAGCAGGTTAGTTATTCGCCTGTAAATTTACTTGTTCATAGCTAGTTGTGAGTTGTGTGTGTCATTTTCAAGTTTACTGATATTGACAATGTGCATCTATAGCATGTTGCTTACTATTTGAGGGCTTACTTTAATTTGTTTCAGTATGTTAACAATGATCAATATTCTCGAGTCTCGGTCCCTTTTGCTTTGAGTCTTTACTAACAATTTCTTGTCGTGTTAATAATGTTATTGACTAGAAGTCACGTTGAAGTGTCGCTCAGTGGACACTTTACGAATATTTATTATATATAATATTGGCATAGAGGCTATCGAAGGATGATGGTCATTTTTAGACATGAACTACCTAAGCCATGTGATTGGAACATATCATAGTAAATGCGTTCTTTGATTTGCGGTTGAAATTTGCTTCTCCCTTGGTACGTGTAGTGAATGTGTTCTCAGATTTATTTATTTAAGGCTTTAAAAGTGAGTTGTGCGTTTAGAACAATTTTACTTCTTAATTAGTGTTTATTTACTTTAGTAGTTTTCAGTTCAGCTACTTCGAGTTTACTTCTTGTTCTTAATCCTTTATTTTCATGTGACAATTTATTCATTGCTTTGTAATCTAGGTAATTTGTGGCGTACACTTTGGGAAACATCTAAGCCTGTTCCTGCTGTTAGACAGGCACCCCTCTTTGATGAGGATTTGGCAGTGTAAGTTAGACTTATTCTATGCTAGACTTTACATGGAGTTTCCTGGTCTAACTAACTATCAGAGAGTGATGCATCTCTTCAGGGAAGGTGTCCTAACTGCATTGGAAAAAATTTCTCCTTCTCAGTTATTTGGTCAGCTTTTTCGGTCATTGGTATGTTCGACAACTGCATTATTCTAGTTTGTTTCTATCATTAAGTATAGATTTGTGTACTTGTCTTTATTCTTGCTGGTTTTCTGGTTTCAGCTAGGATTAGCATTTGTGATTGCAGAAGCTAAACTCTCAACTGATGAAAATTTAGGAAAATTGTTAAATGAACTTAAAGAATTTGTAGTGACCTCATGCCAAGGAGAAACATGGACTGGGAAAATTGATGATCTTTGTCAGATATGTTGTCGGAATATTGTATTGATTTGGATCTTGCCTCATGTAGAATTCTACTGCTAACATATCACTCCCTCTATTCCTAAATTCTGTCACTTCAACTAATATTTTATTTTCATAATATTTGTCACTTTATAATTTCAATACAATGTTAATGAGTGTTTTACTAGATTTACCTCGTACTTTTATCATTCCCAATACAATTATATAACCAAAGTAAGACTTGATGAAAGTATATACCAAAATGGAAGATAAACAAATAAAACGTATAATGAAATGCTACAAAAATGTCTTTCTACTTTTAGATCAAGGCTTTTAAGTCAAAGTTTCCCGAAATACAACTCAACGTGGGTCTTCTTATTCTCTTGTGAATCATCCAACATATACCTTCTAATTTGGTTGTCATTCTAGCTTGGCCATAGCCGACACCGCTACTCACCAAAATTTTAGTTTTAGGCTTATTGATTATCCATGATGTGAAAATTTTTAGAAGCTTTTTAGTACAAACCCATGTCAAAAGTCTTTTGGTGGTCCAACTTAGGTTCCTAACATGAAATGACTATCCTCACTATAACCATGTTATATACTTGGGAAGTATGTACTGGATTTGTATTCAGTTTTATTAGATAATCTTGCACAGGTTTATGAAACTCTAGAGGCAATGGTTATGCGGCCAGAGGATGTCCTGAAGATGCTGAAACAACCTGAAGACACAAATGCTCCGGAGGAGCCCAAACACGGGTTTAAGAAGTTCACTCAAATTTTTAGTCGTATGAATAGTAGGTCAAAAAAGTCTACTCCAGGAGGACAACGGAATGCAGAAGACAGTCCAACTCGTTCACCACTATCGAACTTCTTTGATAGCAAATCATCCTTCTTCTCAAGGAGACCACCTAAACCTGAAAGCCCTCAATCCCCTATGAATAAATCCACTTCCCAAGATGAAAACGATTGGACAGTGATTTAAAGAGCTTTGTGTATAGGCAATTGTATATAAGTTGTTCTTTGTTTAACTTTTAGTTTATCCAAATTTGTAAGTGAATTGCATAAATGAAAAGATTGTTTGGAGTTTTGAAAATTATGTTGTAGGCTATTTATCAATCTTTTTTTTATTAAATTTTATTTTATCGAGTCTTCTGTTGTTCAAAAACATCTTAATTTTCAACACAAAAAAAGGTGCTAAGCACAATCAAGTTAGTAGTACTATGTAAGTACTACAAAATATCTCTAAAGTGAAGTTATTATTGAAAATTTATGATTACCAACTTGTCAAGTATGTAGGTGTGCACTAAAAACATTGCATATGGATAAAGTTTTAGTCAATAAAATTAAGAGCTAGATATAAATATGGGCGGTCAATTTAAGTTGGATTATAGTTTTAGGACACAGAGTAAAAAGTAATGGCATCTACTTTTACCTATTGTCTTTTAATTATCTACTCTAAATATTTAACTTCCTTTACTTATGATAAATAGCAAAATTTTGTTGGTCCTCTTCTAATTTATTTTTTTCAAAAATAATTGATCTTATTACAACGTTAAAAGTATTAAATAAGATATAGTACGAATCACAAATGTTATTTACCATAAATAATATACAACTACTAAAAATTAATAAAGACATTCATAGAAAAGTTTAAATAATATATGTTTCTCGAGAAGCTTTAAGTTTGTTGATGAGTTGGAGGAATCGGGATAGCTCTTCTACCTTCGCTTCATTGCTGGACACTCGACCTACAAAAGAATGCAAGGCTCGGGGTGGTGTTTGGGGGATCGCTCATATATCTGACGCTTAAGTTAGTGTACGTAGAGGGTGAAAATGCGATCTACTAAGGGAAATAATGTGTTTACCGTTCTACACATGAGTTTGTGCTTATGGAAGAAGTTTCACCGCCATCTTTTAGACGAGAGGGTTAGGACCCAAGTCTCATGCAATAAGGAATTCTTGTTTTGAGAGAGAGGTTGAATTGCATGAAATGTGAGCCTTGAGGGAGTATTTACAATGTAGCTTGCCATAGGGAAAGATCGCAATATTGCTTATTGTAGGCTGTTGGAGAGCCGAAGGACTGTACGGGCCCAATTTGATAGGATTGGCCTAGGAGGGATGCGTATTCATGGCCTAGTCTTGATGTGTTTTTATCGGCTAACTGGATGTCAAATCGGTAGACTGAATATGACGTGTTTGATAATATGGATGTACACACAGTTTTTCACATAACTTCATACCCTCACATTCCATTCCTTTTTTTACTCTAAGATGTAAACAATGTAATATGTTAGACTAGCTCCTAATGGAATGTTCCCATTATTTATTTTGTTGATAACAACTCAATGTCTTTGAACCAACTATAAAACCAAAGTTGTATTATGTATGAAAGTATGGAAACAGCTGAAGGAACAATTGAGTAAGACACTGATGGATATAATGGAGATGAACAATCTCCTGAAGTCGAAGAAGAGAAATCAGTTGAAGTTGAAGATCCAATGAGCAAATCTTTGCAACAAATGTTGCTCATCAAGATGGATCAAGATCAAGTAAAGTTGAGAAAATAAGAATTCTAGTATGTGTGCTTAGGATAGATTTAAATGCATTCTTAGATTCTTATTAATATGTCACTTAGGAGACTTTGACTTTAATTGATCTCGCATGTGTGTAAAAACATCTCGTAGGCTATTAGTGACTTAATTAGTAGGGTTTGAGTTAGAGTGTCGAACCACAAAGAGTTGGTTTTAATATCAAATTTATCGAGTGCTTGATTTTTCTAATCATTCATCAAATTAAGAATTATTGGATGATAATACACTGAATTTAGGGGTACTGGATAATAATGCACTAAACTTTTTTTTTTACTCTAATACGCTGAACTTTGAGGGTATTGGACAATAATAAACTCAAAGCAATTTCGATGGTGGTTTACTTGATGGTGGTTCTACTTTGAAGTGTCGTTTTTCTTTTTTCAAAAGAAAATATATTAGTCATCCTGTTTATGTTTACTTTCTTACACAAAAAAAAAATAGAAAACGACATCTCAAAGTAGAACAGCCACCGTGTCAACCACCACTAGAATTGGTCTGAGTGCATTATTGTCCAATACCCTCAAAATTCAGTGTATTAAAGTCCAAAAAAAAGCTAAGTGCATTATTGTCCAATGCTCCAAAAGTTCAGTGTATTATTGTTCAATAATCCTTAAATTAATATAGAAAGTAAATTGATTAAACTAAACTAAAACTAATTCTCCACAATACTAAAATAAAATGATAAGCCAAATAGCTCAAATCAAACAAAACGTTCAAATTAATATATTGTGTAAAAACTTAATAATGTAAACTATATATTTCTAAGCACATAAATTTAAAACTAGAACTAATGTAACTTCATCTATAAAAACTATTAGTGTGAAGTCTGGTCCTTGCATTGAGCTTCTAAGAAGTTGCCCAAATACTATATAGGTAACCCTACAAATATTAGACTAACCCAAATACCTAACAATGAACTAACAAACATACTGAGCTATCTTAAAAATATAACCATGATTGACCTAATTATTGACTCAACATAACACTATGCTAATAAACTTTAACATATACCACTGCCTAACTCTAGAAGACCTAACTACGCTGACCTTGACAGAAAACCCTAGACCACTAAATTAAACATAGACTCATAATCACAAATCTAGACCTAACATTTACATGGCCAATGAATGACCTAATAACCTATCTTAACCCTAAGACACTGACCTAACTTTAGAAACCTTAAACAGTAAATCTAACTTTACTCGTGGTAGCCTACAAATTGAGAGAATGGAAGCAAAATGAAATCAGAGGAATCTATAAAGCGCCTTAACCCGGTACAAGCTCTACCAACCTTGTACTTCTTTTGCATGTAGTAAGTACTTAATGGTTTTTAAATCTTTGGTCGACCAGAACCCCCTCTTGCAGTCTTGCCGCAATTTTTAATTCATGGGTAAAGACTGCTACATCAAACCCCCCCTAAAAAAGAACACGTACACCTTGTTTTGTAGCGGGATTTTTGGGAAGATTACATTTTTTATGACATTCACAAAGCTAACTATTCCTTGCATGTTACTACGAGAACCCTTTTCAGGTTAAAAACACGAGCATCTTTGATTCAGACCCAAGCGATGACAAGTATTCTGCAAAACTATGGTCTGTTATGATCCGAACTTTTCAGCTAATCAGAATCAGAAAAGAAAAAGATCGATGCCTACAAATGATTGGCTCCCCGGACTACATAATGTTGGAGTATTTCAAGAGTTAAGGGGCATAAAATATAAGTAATAAGCATAGGATCAACCGGAAAGGTCGAATATAAGCTTAACAAGGAAAATGGACTCAACACTGATCGTGTTTAGTATGACACGACCCGTGTTGACGTCTAGAGAGCATAGAAAACATGTACAGGATCAACACGGATCGTGTTGATCCAACATGGGTCGTGTTGGCTACAACACGGACCGTGTTGATCTAACACGATCCGTGTTGATCACAGTCGGGATTGATCTTGAAATCCCTTGATTTATGCCTCGTGCTGAAATGTATTTGGTCATGGTTTTGGATGATATTGACTGAGAAATCAATCATGATTTCTCATCAATATCATTCAACTCAAATCCCTTGGATTGTGCCCATTACATTTGGAAAGTTTGACCTCCTTATGACTCCAAAGGATCTCTATATAAGGTGGATGAATTCCACATTCATCCACACCCTCATTCCTCTTCTTCTTTCTTCTAGAGAGCATTCAACACATTCTTAAGGTGTTGACTGCAGCAACTCTTTAAGAGTATCTTGAGAAATCTTGTTACTTTGCTTACAAGAAGTTAGGTTTTACCCTTGAGTCTTTTCACGGTCTAGTGAATAAGTCTTAAGGGGAGCCGGTGTAACCGTCGACTCCTAGCCACCAAAGTGATCCCCCCATCTTCCATGTGACTGTGTTTATCCATCTCATTATTTTTTCCAACACATAACTCGGTGTGCTGTACAATACGAGAATCCTTTGGAAGGAAAAACCCTAAAAACCGAGACGTCTCCTTTAAGTGATCTTCCTCCAGTTGCTGGGAAAATATGTGTCCTTTCGGACTGTTGTATGTCATTGTTAATGAAATAAATCTTCTAAAGTGGGGTTTTCTGCATTTTGGACCCTGAACTTTAGGGGTATTTATATTCTGAACCCTTGATTTTGAACATTAACTTTTTAGACCCTAAAGTTTGTAGGCTGAATAAAAAAGGACCTTAAAGTTTGTGGGCTGAAGAAAAAGGCCCCTATCTCATTCTTTATTTTCCTCCCATGTTTGAATTTATCTCCCGAGTGACGTCAAACTTCAGGACTATGGTTAAAACTAATATTGAAGCTATAATACACCTCTCTTATTCATGTCGGGGCTACTTAGACCCCTGAGTACATGGTTTTAAGTAACTCCAACATGAATAAAAGAGTTTTATTATAACTTTAATATCGACTTTAACCTTAGTCTTGAAGTTTGATGCCAATCGGGAGAGAAATTCAAACATGGAAAGAAAAAGAAAAACGGGAAACAGACTTTTTTTTCACCTCACAAACTTTAGAGTCCTTTTTTTTCGGCCTACAAACTTTAGGGTTCATAAAGTTAAAGTTGAAAACCAAGTGTTCAGAATATAAATACCCCTAAAATTCGGGGTCCAAAATGCAAAAAACCCTTCTAAAGTGCACGTTGCTAGTGAACTGCCCAACTAAGGCTATACCACGCATGTTCCAAGTATTAACTAATAATTGCATCCTTAATGCTTAGTCATTGTGATCTAGTTCTAAGTCTCATACTAAATTCAACCTTTAGTTTCTTCATCAACATCGATCTCCATTCTTGAATGTTTATGCCTTACTTCATGCATCATTGGTCCATATAGTTTTTTAGTAGGTTGTCGACGATCATTTGCAATTTCATCAAGGCTCTCAACATGTCATTGATTGTTTGTCGGCCTTAGTAGATCACAGATGTAAATCGAAATGCATCTTCTATTGTTATTATCCTAAGTCCTAACATTTAACGAAAGTAGCTCAATCATCATCAACATTTAGTGGGCATCTCTGATTTTCTCTATTTGGAGGATGCCCAACACAAACCTAACATATTTAGAAAAAGTGACTTCTGATTTTTCAGTTGTCTCCCTTACATCCCTATACAAATCAATATAAGTATACTTTTGCAAGTTGATATCCACTAAACTATAGGTCTTGTCTTTATAATGATCAACTAAATTTTCGACATCCTCAACTTCCTATTCAACAATTCACTGCAACAAAAATTATAACTATGTGCACTCTTTTGAGTTCATTGTTATTAAAACCCTAGAATGTGTTGTCGATGAATTAATCACATGCAAATCATATTATCACCAACAGAGTAATATCATCCTTTACAGTTCTCTGCTTGTGTTTTTTAGGGTCAAATTCGTCAAAGATTTGGCTTTACACGTAAACCCCACCCTACCACAAATCACATCAGAAATTTGAAGGAATCAAACAATCATACTTACTACAAGCCATGGACTAAACTTCTTCGCCGTAGAATTTATTCCTTCTCCAACTTCGTCGATGATACCTTCAATTTCCATGTTTTTAGGGTTGAAAAATGAGGAATGATAATTCTTTCTACGTTGTTCTACTCACGTTTGACAGAGATTTTATAAAGGAGAGGGGTAGAAGAAAGAGATAACAAAGGAAGGCTATGTAAATGAATGCAACAAACTATAGTGAGTGGAACAATTTTTAACGGTCTAAAAAGGCTTAGGGGTACGCGCTCGGAGAAAATAAGAACAAAAATATCATTCATAAGTTTTGGCAAGATTCCAGCCCAGAGGGTCGAAAATCATCCTAGCCCTAAAACTTAAGGTACCTGAGAATTCTTTCTAAAAACTTAGGGTCCAAATTAATATTACCATAAAACTTAAGCGATAAACCTCGGTTTACCACCTTAAACCTCAGTTTTCTAGCTTTGTTTTAGGGGTGTTCAACCTACTTTGGCAAAAATTCGACTTGGTTTAGCTCATATTCGCTTGTTGTATAGCTAAAATGCTTAACTTTGTCACTTGTAGGTGAATTTTGAGTGATTCGCAATGCTTTAATGATTGTTGAATGAAAGATAAGGAAGCTGCGGAGAAGCCAGGATGAAAAGAGTGTGTGAAGGATCCCAAAGGAGGTGTATGGAAGCAATTATGCGTAGTAGCACAACCTAAGGGATGTTTTTGAAGTTTTCCAGACCCGTACACCCAGGCGCACACGTGTGCGCCAGTCCAGAATCAGACAGAAATTCCAGAACTAGAGCACACCCGTGCGCATGCCGCACGACCCCAGTTTGCAATTTTAGTTTTTAAGCTTTATTTTATTTAGAAACAAAATGCAATTTTTCATTACTACGTTATTTTCTATTCTTCCTCCTAGGTTTGAGAGAGGTTTCTCTCTGGCCTCTATAGGCTTTTAGGTTAGTTCTAAGGTTGAATTTGTTTTTCTATGCAAAGGATTTATAGAGTTCGCTTTCAATTCCGTAATTCAAGACTAAGTTTCTTTTTCTCTTTGTCTTTGTCTTTCTCTTTATGTTTATTTATTTTGTTGTTAGTGTCGTTTCATTCCTTTTTTACTTGCAATCCTCGGTTGATTAGTTGTTAGTTTTTGGTTGTTTGGGTTGTGATTGATGTATTTGATGATGAATTAATCTTGTTTCGGCCTAATCTATCTAAATTCATGCTTGTAATATGAGGTTTTCTCTTTGCTCACCATGTGTTCAGTGAAATGTTCGATAACAAAATTAATATAATATTATTAGACAACTCTTTATTTTCACTTAGGACGCCAATTTTCTAGGATGTAGTTTTTCATTCTAGTTTTAACGGAGGTTTCTCTCTAGCCTCTCTAGAGGTTTTTTCTGATAGTATTCTATGTTCATTTTGCTCCTCTAAGCAATGGATTCTTGGATTTCACTTTTAATTCCATATTAAGACTAAGTTACTATCTCTTTGTCTTTAGTTTTTATGTTCATATTCTTATTTATTAGATTTATTTTGTTTCTATTTAATTACATAAATATATAACCACTCGTTAGTTTTGACTGTGAACTTTGCATTTTCATCTCTTGACATCAAAGTTGAATCTCCTTGGTTATTTTGTAAATTGATTAACTCTTGAATGTAGCTGATTTTCACATCCCTAGATCTCCCTCCAAAGCAGAAAAATATTTGTTAAATAGTTAATATTATGTTATATTTTATTTGTTAGGTTAAATAAGCTTGTAGGAACATATTTTGGATATTATTATAAACTTATGTTCAGTATATTTTGCTTATGTTTTTCTTTGATTTTCCATGAACTAAAATAACAATAAATGAAAGTTTTAGTTTGAATATACGTTGGCTTATTCAAAATCAATATTTCAACATTTACTAAAATATTATAGATTTATTTGAAGTTAATGCCCAACAAAATGCTCGAGTATTTAGTTTCTATGTTAGAGATGGACGAACAATTAGCTCAATTTTCGTATTAAGATCAACAAATAATAAACTCTCAATATCCATGACAAGATATATAGACTCAACTTCATCTAGAGATGGGAATTATGGGAAGGATAATGATATGTGTCTTGAATGAAGATGTTTATTAAACACATTGAATTGTCTATAATTTATGTTTTTGTGATTTTAAATAAGTATCTTTTTAATAATCACACATAGTTTATCAAAGTGTGTAGCATTTATCAAAAACATAGACAAATATAAATGATAACCTAATAATATCAACCATAATAATGAACACATATTTTACACATTTCTATATTTAAAAAATGTAGAAAATATTAATTTTATTTTACGACAAAAGTTAGTTTTTATAATTTGTGAGTTGTAAGAACTCTTACACTAACAAAACATACCTTTTCAATGATTTGAAGATGCTTGAATATTAGGAACGACATTCAAATTACTCAGATCTGAATCCGAAGCGAATCCGCTTTGGTCCGCAGCAGAAAATCCAATCCAAGTCCGACAAAAAGAAATTCGAATCCGATTAAAAAAGTCCGACTCCGATTATAATTGGAGCGAATATGGAGGTCCACCTCCGATCTGATTAGGCCCGATTAAGTCTAATTAGCATAATAAATATATAAAAAGAATCTGAAAAATTATAATGACCGACTTTACAAATTGAGGGGAGAATTTGAAGCTTAGTTTATTTTTTTAAGGAAAGGTGTATTGCCAATATTTTGATAGTTGAAAAACTTTTGTTACCTATTATATTTTTGTTGTGTTATATGTTTCATGTTACGTTAAAAATTATTTTGGTTTGTTGGTGTTTCATATTTTTACTAATAATGAGTACGATATATTAAATTGCAACAAAAATATTGTCAAAAAAATAGTAAAATAAAAAAATAAATAGCACAAATACTAATTAGACCTCCGATTATAATCTGAGGACCTCCACCTCCAACTATATAATTGGAGGTGGAGACCCACCCACCTCCGATTAATCGGATCCTCCACCTAAGTGATTTAAGAGTAATTCAAGATATTTTCCATTTTTCATTATGGTAAACTTAAGTCCATATAAATTCAATTTCCTTGTCAAGATATAATCTAATTTCAGAGCAATACTTGGGTATTTAGTAGGGTTTTTTACAAATAATGTCGTCTTGAGAACTGTAATGAGAATAATCAAGTGACTTTTCGACCATCGACGATTACTTTTCACTATTTTTCATAGATCAGAATCAATTTACGCCGGAATGCTGACGTGGCGACTGAAAAGTATGTTTATTCATACTTCAAAAAGGAAATTTCCAGTTGCCACGCCAACATTCTGGTGCCAAAATTAATTTGATCACATGAGAAAATAATGACAAAGATGACTACCAGCCATGGTGCCCACTTTAGATTATTCTCATCACATGTCTCAAGACGGATCATCATTTGTGGCCAAATGAGAGGGTTTTTTTCTTTTTCTTGAGAACGAGTGGATATTTATTTATGACGAATTACAATACCAAAAAAATCAAACTGGTGGTCTCGTGGCTACTTGAGAAATGTTTGTTTAATTGGCAGAGAAGGAAAACCACCAGTTTTCAAACCAACCTGCTACAAATTCTTGACCCAACAAATACAGCGTGAATTAATTGACTAAAACATCACATTGGCCACCTACATCTGATCTTTTATTACATACACACAATCACAAAAACATCCACAGCTACCTGTAGGCCTCCTTACATTTGACTTGTACCTCTTTTGCATTTCCACATGACCAAAAAGTTGGAACAAATCATACCATACAAAACCATTGCAATGCCCCTATAAAATCTTTACATACAACTCAATTGCAAAGCACCAGGTTCCCTAGCCACAGAGAGAGAGAGAGAGAGAGAGAGAGAGAGAGAGAGAGAGAGAGAGATGGCTCCTGGTTTGAGTATTATCTGCTGCTTCTCTGAACCGGCTTCGAATCCAAGCTCCAATGGTAATAAGTACGTCTGCAACGGTGATGTTTGTATGTTGGTTCAACGAGAAGATACAGTTAAAAAGGAAAGGCCGAGTCCTTTGGTTTTGTTTGGGTCCCGCTTTTGGAAAGCTTGTGGAACAAGTACACAATCAGCACCAAGTCCCACCTCAGAGAGTAGCAGTCGTGATCGCCCGTCTTCTAATGTCCATTCTCCTGATTCGGTGAAAAGTGACAAAGGGTGACAATATGCACATACAGAATTAGAAACTAGCAATTTCTCTTTCTTTTTCTTTCTTGGGGGGGTGGGGAAGGGGGGGGGGGGGTACGGTATGCCCTAGGCAAGTCAAGTAAAATCGACGTCTAGCATGAATGCAGGGCAGAGTCCAAGCATTTCAAGTGAATTATATGAGAATGCATTTGATTCATTCATCTTCTCACTTTCAAGTAGCAATAGAAAATATCTTGTGAAACTGTCCTTTAATTTTACAGCGCAGTATGCAATCAATGCGTTTTGAAATGTCCAATTACAGCGATACCACCAATCACACAATTACATTGCAGGGTAAGCTCAGGGACACATCCCTAACACTGACCCAAATAAGATCCAGAGCATCCATCCAGTTTGGGTTCGTTGGGTTCTGAGTTGAAACTTGAATGATGACCAAGCAATAAACATGAGATTCAAAAAAAAAGAAAAGGAATAAAGATTGAACTGCTAGATGATACCTAGTCTGCCAAGAGACATTCAAATTCTGGGTCTCCCAAATCGTTCATCCAAGAGTTGCTTCACGAGCACCTTAAAGCTCTCCTTTGGGCTTTCACGATGAGGAACAAATTTTAGCCGAGAACATAGTACGAGGACGTCAAATGGATGTAATTGCAAGAAAACTTCATGGTCTCTATCATAATCCTGTTTAGACAAGGGCACCCAGCTCATATCAGCTACTATGATCAAGTTCAAGAGACTACACAAAACATCAAGCCTGACTGAGAAAGATGGCTGAACGCGTCTTGCTAAGTTTATCTGTCTTCTTAAAAATGCCTTTCAAGTTCAATAAAGTCCCGACAGAAGAGATGGTATTTCAAATATCCAAACATCTAATCCGCCCACCTTTTCTGTAGTTACAACAATAGGTACAGAACCAAAACAATTCTGGAGTTGATCGAGTCTATCCTTCATTGCAACCATATCCTGTTTTCATCAAAATCTCAATTAAAACTGGACTGAACAAGTCAATAAGATGCACTAACAAAAGAGGATAGAGAACAACGAACAACTTCAAATGAAACTGAGGCATGACCGCAAGCATCACTAAAAAAACTTTTAAAAGAAAGCTGGAGAGGCAATAAAGAAGCAGAGAATACACGGATAACTTATGGAGCAAATAAGTTGCTAGAGAGAAACAACAGAAGAGTTAAAAAGCAGGGTACCGTGGGCTGAAATGAGTAATGGTCACTGTACTGAACCTGATCAACGTGCAATGGTCCAAGCTGAACAAGAGTAAAAGACGTGACCCTGTGTGTATGCATTGTCTAGTTGAACAAATTCAAAAAAAAAAAAAAGGTGGGAAAGAGGGATGCCGAAAAAGCAGATTCCTCAATGCCACCACACAGTTTGCGTTTTCCTACCTTTCTATTATTTGTTGTGGTGCTATTAACTTGTTTGTTTCAATTTTGCTAGGTGAAAAATATGTTTATCGTTTTCAAGCTTAGCGTTTGGATTCGAGTTTCTGACAGTTTGTATTTAGCTATCATAATTGTATACATAGTTACCGGGAACACTACATACGCCTGCGACCCGCGTCCCGGGAACAAGCGTTTCGAAGTCAAAACTAGACTAAAATTTGTGTAAAAATTAGCGACCCGCGTTCGCGACTAACGACCCGGGAAGCGTTCCTGGTAACTATGATTGTATACGCCAAACCATTTTATTCAAATATTTCCAACATGTTCTTTAGAGGTAAATTACCAATTTTTACCCAAATTTACCCATCCTTTTATTAGTTTTATCGGAACTTACCTAATATTACCAACCCTACCTAGATTTACCCAAATTTACCCCACTTTACCTTACCTTCAAAAGAGCACACCAAGGAAAATGGAAAAAAGCATAATCGCTATAAGTAGCAAAGAGTATACCTTCTCAATGCATTTGACAAAAGCATTTGGAGAGCCAATTCCAGACACACATAGTACGATCCTATTTTCAACTGCTGACAAAGGTATTTCCACGGTGGTATCTTTGATTGCTAAGAAGTGTGAAGGAGCCATTCTACTAAAGATAACAGGAAGAGTTTGCTTGATTTCTTGAATCCTAAACTTTAAATTGACCAGATCATGTTCCGGAACCTGCATATTTATGTATGTTCGACACATTACACCTACAAGGACTGCGCATCTCAACAAATTGAATGGAAATGCTGAAGCAGCTGAGAATTGAATTAACTTTATAATTCGACATACCATATCTGCATGATGGATGACAACAATATCAGCTCGCACAAGGGCAGGTAAAGGCTCCCTCAAAGGTCCAAGAGGAAGAAGCTGACCATTCCCCCAAGGCATCAAGGCATTTACCATCACAATCTCCAAATCACGTGACAATCCTATGTGCTGTCTGTCACAGAATGTGAAATTAAACCCCAAGGAAACAACCATAAAGCAAATCATTT
Source organism: Portulaca oleracea (assembly GCA_029582165.1). NCBI lineage: Eukaryota > Viridiplantae > Streptophyta > Magnoliopsida > Caryophyllales > Portulacaceae > Portulaca > Portulaca oleracea. The sequence continues at coordinate 9,770,768 of CM055868.1, forward strand.
GGATTCAAATACTTCTTGTTAATTGGGGAAAGATAATCATTGATAGATATTAAGCTACGATCCAGTTACATTGCTTAACAACCTCACTCACTTCGCGTGATATTTCTTTCTTTCATTCATTCATTCATCCATTCATTCATTCATTCATTCTTAGGGCTCTTTCTTTTCTATTAACTTCAATTACTTCCAATAGACAAATTTCACTTCAACATGAGCATGTGTTTTTAGTACTCTATTTTGAAACAAAAACATCAAAAATCAGAAATTTGCAGAAATGGGAGTCATGTAGTGTACAAGAGATGTATGATCACTCATAATCAAACAGATTCTTTCCAGTCTCTCTTTTTCTTTCTTTCTTTTTTTCTTTTTTATTTTTTTGGCCATTGGGTGGGGGAAGGGGATCTATGTAGTTCAATGGTTGGTTCCAGAGCAAATGGTGAAGAAATACAGATGTAAAAAGTAATATTGCAACTTACACAAAAATTAATTTGTAACTCACAAACAAGAGGAAATCACGATGATGTATAGACCAGTAAACCACAATTTACCTGCATCCCATCATCTAGAATAGCAGCACCAATTTTCTTTGAACAAACATCAGCTTGCACCTTCTCGTCAGAGAGTAGGTTCTCCAAAATGCCACTGGAACACGGATCTACAAAGCCATATCTCTTAAGAAACTGGCCAGCAGTCATTGCCCTGTCCGCACCAATTCCAATCTTTGCATATGTTCCCAGAAGATGTCTTTCAAGCATCCTTGCTTCATCACCCCCAGCATAGCCCTAGCAATCAAAAAAATCACATGTGATTTCATCTGGCAATTTTCCATCAAAATTTAAAGGCAAGTTTCTCAGTGAAGTGAGTCTGCTCTTTTCAACTACACAAATAGTCTTGAACATACAGTATAAACGTGCAGGTAGTCTTAATAATCAACACAGTCAACACACCAAATATAGTACTAGCAGAAGTATAAAAATGGATACACCAAAGGATAATGATATAAAGAACCCATAGAAACATAACAGACAAAGCAAAGCTCATAATCTCCAAGGTCTAACGGTTGGCTCACAAATTTAGAACAAATAAATTCACAGAGAGTGGAAACACAGAGAGAGGAAGGAGGAGAGAGAAGGGGAAGGAGGCAGAAGAATAGGAAGAGGAAGCAGCGGCAGCAGCAGCATGCCAAGACCAAGGGGTAAAACGCAGAAGTTTTTTTTTTCTTTTTTTTTTGGTGGAGAGAGAGCCAACACGAAAAGCAAAGTAGTTTAGATGCAGGAAGTGTACTTTTCATGTGCCCTTTACCCTGGTCAAAAGCGCACAAAAGGTGTTGGCTCTGGGAGCCCAATGGGCTTCCTAGTGTAAAGGCACAGCAAGTAGCAAACCAGGCACACCTTTTAAAACTAAGTCTCCACTAACTCAAGCAAGGACACACCATGCCGTTCATATAAGGTGCTCATCAAACTATTTCTAAAGTAAGCAACTACCATCTGAATGTATATTTGCTGTCTAAGAGATGGGGGATGGTTCAGCCAGCATGACACTCTTTAACAGTTGAAACTTGAAAGTGCCTAACTGTTGTGATAGTAGGGGTGTTCCCCAAGCTGTCATCCTTATCACAGTGAATTAAAAAAAGGAACAAGGTTCAAGAGTGTCACGATTCAGCTGGAGCAAGTTCACAGCCCCCCCCCCTCCCCCCCCCCCCCCCCACACACACTTTCTCTAAAGGAGAAACTTTAAGTTGGTTAGTACGCGCTCTTTGCGTGGTGTGGACGAAGAATGCATTGACCATCTTTCTCTTCATTGACATTGGGTCTCCCCAGTCACCCTTTGGCATTTGCCATTTGCCATTTGCCATTTGCTTTTGATGAGGGTTAGTTGCATGCAACCTCTAGGTTTAAGGGATGATTAGTGGCATGGAGAAGAGGATTGAAGAAGAGCTGGAATCTTAGTGTGTGAAATTTGATTCCTTTGACTATTTGTGGTGCACTTGGAGGTTGGAAGGAAACAAGTTCCAGGATTTTTAAGGACAAGGCTAGAACACTAAATGACTTCAAACTTCATTTATTGATAACCTTGAGAAGTTGGTGTCAAGGTTTTCATCCGGGTGTAGAGGTTACCATTAGGAATGTGCAGATAAGATTATTGCGGAGAGCTTAAAGGGTTGAGGCTTTTTGTTTCTTGTTTAAGCCTCCTTTTGTATATGTGGACATCCCCTTGATGTCCTTTAATACATATTTTGATTATCAATTAAAAAAACATTCACTAAAAACACCCAATTGTCAAACCACTAGCCAATTTGACCATATAAGAAAATGTGATGTTACTAAATAAATGCTACCTGGAATCAACTTCTACATCCCAACTACCCCTCCCCCCATACTAACTTCCTATGAAATGTTTTTACTTCCCCATTGTAAGCTTATGGGAGCAAGGCCACAAAACTTATGTCATGTTAGATAGTTAATTCAAAAGGATGCAATCAATAGTAGAATTTAATCAAATTTTCTTCCATAGATCAGTATTGGTTCAACTGCACCATACCCTAGCAAACATAAGATTATGTTTCCAAATGCACAATTCACACATATGTTTCACATTCTCCCCAAAAAAAATAAAGCGAACATTGAGGAGATGGCATGGCTATAAAGTTTTGTAGCAAATGGGAGCAAGGCCAAGAAAAAACACAACTTACTAAAAGGCTAAAACAAACTCTCATTGCGGCACTGACATACAATGTTATATGCATACAACTGATAAAACTGAACTTTGCCTACACAAAATTGTATATTACATGCAAGCAAGCTGTAGGAATTCATTCATTCAAAAAATTCACCAGCCATTTCAACCATGTTTTGCCCATTTCATGAACAACTTTTCGCTTTGCCCTTCTTATTCAAAACATTTAGGTCATTTCAACCCATTTGGCTCATTTCATAAACAACTTCTTAACCTTGACCTTCTACTGAATCTTCCCAAAAATAATTAATTAATTAAAAAAGAAAAAAGAAAAGCTTGATAGATGGGAGAGAAAGAAAGAGTACCCTTGAGAGAATGAGTGGAGAAATCCCAGAATGTGAGAACCAAAGTGAGAGAAATTCAACCATTGGAGTCTTCCCATTTCCTCCCCACGTCAAATTCCCCACACTTATGACTGCTACAGGCAACCTTCAATTGACCAAACTCAACAATTAAATCAATCAATCAAAACAAGCAGAGAAAGCAAGAGCGTGGTGAATTCAATTCGAAGAAGGATGTACCTGTTCTTGCGACAAATACCGAAGGAGTAAAGATGGTGGCGAATAGAAAGAGAGAGGGTGTAGAGAGAGGAAGCTGCGTAAAGTAGGGGGAGGAGTGAACGGTGGGGTAATGAGAGCTTGGTGAAATCTGTGGAGTATGCAATCTGGGACACCATTGTTTTCAACTTCTCCATTTACAGAGCTAGAGAGGGGCAAGCCGGAAATATTACTCAAATACTGATGAGGTCCGTGAGTTGAGGAAGGGTTTATGAATTGACCTTTTTTTCTCTTGACAAAAGAGGGTTTATTATTATTAAAAAAAAGGAATTTTGATATCGATACATCGAACTTTTGGGTATTGACATAATAATATCAACTTTGACATCAATAATACATCGAACTTTGGGGTGTTGGACAATAATGCACTCGGCAGACAATTTCGAGGGTGGCGACTTGGTGACAATCTTACGTGTGCATCGGTAGACAAATATTTTTGGACCAATTCATCTCCTCCACCCGCTACATAGGATTGCCACCAAGTTAGCCATTTCCAAAATCATACTGAGTGTATTATTGTTCAACACCCCCCAAAGTACAGTGTATTATTGTCCAAGGTCAAAGTTCAGTGCATTATTGTCCAATACCCTAAAAGTTCAGTATATTAACATCCAAAAACCCAAGGTTTATGAGCTCCTGCAGTCTTTAATAAGGATTTATGGGTTTGAGCGTTTTCAACTCATTCGTTAAAGTTGGTTGAAATTACAGACTTACAGTATTAATTTTCGAACTCCTTTCAATGTCTTTGGTGTGTTATGAATTAGCATATGATATTGTGATAAAATCTACTTAATCGAATAATCTTTTTGTGGCTCTATCAATTTTTACCTACTTACTTTTGATTGAAACTATAACTGACTTTATGATAAAAATTTTGTAATTGGGAGTTGTTATTCTTGAGAAATATTTATAACTCATGTTGGAACAAATAGGTGCTACGATGACTTTATATTCGATATCGATGGTTATTCTACTTTGATAGTCATCCTTTGTGATGCGTGTTGGGCTAACAATACCTTCTGTTGATGCAAAATCGAGTGTAAGATGGAATTACATAGATAATCAAGAGAGCCGTAGGCGAATCTACTTTCTTTTGACTCATATACCAACCGTATATAGTCGCAAAATACAACTCGTCTTATAGAGGATGAGACTTATCAAACTCTCCTACTAAACTTAAGAAATATTGCAATAACAACCTAAGCTTAGGAAGGAATGAATTCTCACATGAGTGATGCATATGGCACCCCTATTTATAGTGCAAGACAGCACTCTTAAATAGGGTGGATAAAATTGATTACTTGACGATATGGATACGGTTGTTAGGATATCCAATTAACCCTAACTACCCTTATCAACATAAGAAACATGTGTTAGAAGATTAGTAAACACGTGAAAGACATGAGAAACAAGCAAAAGCTAGTTTCGGGCACATGGCATGGTCGTGCCAGCACAATGGCACGACCGTGCCATATGATTAGAAACCATTTTCTGATTTGTCGAGGCTTGGCACCTGCACACAATTTGGCCTTATTTGAGGCTTGACACACCCATGTCATACCCCGACACTCCCGTGCCAAACACACTTCACCCAAGTTTAGTTCTTTTAGACCTGGTAAGTCATCAAATGGCTTCCTTAGGTCCCCTTAGCTTGTCTTGTATACTTAGTTTTACATGACTTCACTAGTAGAATTTGGGTGATTTAGCGACTGAAAAATAGCGTCTGTTAAAGGATCAGACGCTAAATCAAAGAATTAGAATTTAAAAAAAATATATAAATCGTAAATTGGCGTCTGTTTGTTTATAACAGACGCCAACATGTCAATTAAAAAAATAACCCATTTTTCCATATACAACGGATGGGACTTTTGGAATTGTTTTTTATTTAATGTAAAAAGTGGCGTCTGTTTGGAACCAAAACAGACACCAAACTGGAAAAGGCGTCTGTTTTGGTTCCAAACAGACGCCATGTTTTGCATTAAATAAAAAAAAATCAAACGCTGCATGCTCCATTATATTAAACAGGAAAACATGATATTAATTGTGGTGGGGCAGGAAAACATTATAATAAAAAAAAATCAAACGCTGCCTGTTTTGCATAGAATGGATTAAAACAGGAGCCACTTTTTGGGAAAAGAATCTGATGATGCTCCATTATATTAATTGTGGTGGGGCAGGAAAACACTGAAAGAATGCCTTTAATTTTCTTTTGGAGCATAATTCACACTTATATCATATTATATCAAATGGCGTCTGTTTTGGTGCACCAAACAGACGTCATTTAGCGTCTGTTTGTACACCAAACAGACGCCATTTGGTGTTCACCAAAAAGGCGTCTGTTTTGGTGTACAAACAGACGTCATTTTTCACTACATATATAAACGAATCAATTTGAAATTTTCCTCCGAATTTTTTTCCCTCCTCTTCAACACCACTTTCCATCTCTCCTCAATTTTCTCTCATCTTCTCTCAACATCTACTCCTCAAATCCATATTGTTAAATAATAGAAGATGATAATGTTTGAAGATTGAAAATTGAAAATTGAAGATTGAAGATAGAAGATTGAAAATTGAAGATTGAAGAATGAAGATATATATTCATTACAATTTTTTTCTGTATCCTATTAGTCAAGAAAATCAACATTATTAAAGTTGTATTATATATTTTTTTAATTGTTTAATGTTTATGGTCATGACGAATATGTTTAATTAGTGTGATTTTAAATTTTTTTATTTGTTATTTCTACATATACATATATATATATGTGTGTGTGTGTGAAATTATACATGCATGGGAGATATATATCATTTTTTATTATATAAAAATGTATTTTTTTCATTATTTATGCCTCACAAATCTTTTTTACAGAACTTTCTTACAAATTAAAAAAATATTAATTTGCTCCATTTTAATTTTACAATCCACAAAATATATTGTGTGGTGTAATTAAATATATTGGAATATTTAATTAGTAGACATTTCACATTTTTTTTATTTTTTAGTTGGAAAATGGCGTCTGTTTAGAGCCTTAACAGACGCCAATTTGGAGAAAGTTGGCGTCTGTTTAAAACAGACGCCAAAAACAGACGCCTTTTCCAAAAAGGCGTTAAAGGTTTTGGCGTCTATTTAAATCAGACGCCAACACCTAAACGGCGTATGTTTATACCCATTCCAGACGCCAAAACCCCTCAATTCTACTAGTGCTTTTAAGTTTACAAAATACACACATACACTTGAAAAATCTCAACACTTTCTTGACTTTCATTTTGATTTATAACATAGCACAAAGTTGCAAGAAAGACAACTTTATCCAAAAGTTAAAAGAAAATTGGATTGCAATAATCATTACTTTAGGCCATATGATGATGATGATGATGATGATGATGATGATAATAATAATCTTAATATGAAATTAGAAATCTATCATAGTGAATCGAACTTTGCACCAAGCAACTATGTAGTTTGAAGCGTGAAATCGAAGTTTATGTTGCCTCTTTTTATTTTTGCTAATATGGCACCAAAAAATTTTACGCTATCTCTTATATTTTTGTTGACTTTCACAAGGCATCCAAGACAAACTTGTGTTTTCCTGCTTCCTCACCTTCCCTTACTCTTTCTTTCTCCATTCTACGTCCATCCAATTTCCACCTCCTTCTCCATTCCAAGGATTCTATATCCATCATGATGTCTAGCAGTTTGGTCTGTGCGTGATTCATACTTTGTTTGTAAGGTGAAGAAATCATAGCCAAAGTTTTTTTTTTTTTATAAAAGCTGAATGTAGGCTTGAAAAATCGATTAGAACTCAATTGCCCAATTATCTCAAACAAACAAGGTACACATTAGCTTGCTTTTGCTTTTGCTTTAGACTGTATACCTGATCAATTATGTCGTTGTAGGGGCTTTGCCTTTGGAGACAACTTGTGTTTGTTTGGCTTTTAGAGAACTTTTGTTTGGATATAACTGCTATGAAAGTAGATGCTCTTTTGGGTTTTTTCTCAACTATTGGTGAACATTTATATTTAAAAAACTGATATGCAATGAATGACGATTATAAATCGGGTTTTATTTCATTTTTTGTTAGGTTATATTTGTAACGACCCGCCCTAAACCCGTATTAATTAAGGCCTTAATCACGGTGATTAACTAAATTATGCTGTTAAAAATTTTCTTTCTTTTACGTTAATATGCTTACTACTGTTATTATTATTATTATTATTTATTTTTATGCGCGACAGGTCTCGAGCAAGGCGAGGGTTAAACGGGTTGATTTTATGTTATCTCGAATTTAAAGTTATAATTATTATTACGAGTTTATGAATACTTTTACGATAAGTTTTATAATTTATTTTATCGTTCTCAATTTTATGCTTGTAACCGAAGAAGGTTATATTAATTTTAATTTCCGTTTCAATTACGATTTATATTATCCAACCTTTCCAATTGTAATCTTTTGGCCAATCTATTCTATTAATGTGTCCTACCAATTTATTTTATGTTGTTTAATACTAGTTGATTTTACCCAACTTAGTCCCAAGTTAGTTTTTTTTAATACTAAATTATTTTACCAAGTTTATGTTCACTAATTTTATTTTAGTCTATACCAATTATTTTACCTAGCTATTTTTTTTAATTACATGATTGATTTAGTTTAATTACTAATTAGATGTTAAGTTAACTAAGGGAGTGTATTTATATAAGAGGGGGAATAGACTAAGGTCTTCTATTTTCATTTTCATAAATTAGTTTTTACACAAGCTCTACCCTCTCCTTCCTCCCCTCTCTCTCCCTCTTCTCTGCCCAGCCAGCCCAGCCGTGCCCCCATCTGTTCCGGCCAATTTCCGGCGGCCGGAGGTCACGCCGGCAACCACCAGGCGGTGGCCGTGCACCCCTTCCACCTCTCTCTTGTTTTTCTCCTTCAATTTCTTCTCCAAGTGGTATAATTTTCAAACCCTAACTCTACTCTTTATGTTTCAAATCTGATTTTCATTTCTAATTTGTGTTTTCTTGAAGTTTTTCATCCCTTTTATGATTTCTAAGCATGAATTTAAGTTGTGGTTAAGTTGGGTTAATTAGGGTTTGAGTTTGAGAAGGATGCATGTATAGTTTGATTGGATTTTGGATGAGTTCTTGCTAAGTTCTTGTTGAATGTTGGAATTCTTGCTTGCATGTGGTTTTAGAGGAGAAATATGATGATTAAGGGACTGTTTTAGGTTGTCTACTATGTTAATTAAGTGATTACATACATGGATGATATGATTTTAGTGTGGAAATGGGTGGAAGAGTGTTAATTCAAGTGTTAATTATAGTTGCTTGTGTAATCCATGGCTGCATGTGAGTTTCATGAGCTTATTTGGGTAATATTTGAGTATTAAAATCTGAAAGAACCATAAGTAATAGTTAATTTGGGCTTTGGTTGTGAATTAGTACAAGTTAGAGGCCAAAGGAGGCACCAAAGTAAGAATCAAAGACATAAAAGGTTTCTGTCCAAGAATCTGATTTTTACAGAGGATGTAAAATGTGAGTTTTACCCAGATTTTTACTAGAAATGATAGCCCAAGTAATTATCTAACTCTAGGCTTTGGAATTTCGAGAATCCGGTATGTGTAGCCCGAGATATGAGCAAAACCGTGAAAGGGTGCAATTATATACGTGTTCTGAGTCAGTATCTTCTTGCTAAGTTTTCGTCCATTTGGAGACTTTATGGGCTTAAGTGATAATAAAAGTTTTAGGTCGTTCTTCAAGCTTTCCGGAAACATAAGGTTTGCGTCCATACGATATCGGGAGAGTGAGATATGAGGTTGTGTTTGAGGGCCGTCAACAAAGTTTCTGCCCAGAATTTATTTCCTTGATTCTAACGTTAAGGTTACACTTTGATCTCGTAGGAGGCTCTAATGAGATGTCGACCATTGTGTCACTTTTAAGATGGATTGAGTAGGTTTTCTAAGTTGATTAAGCTATGTTAGTGTTTGGGAATTACCTCCTAAAGGTTTATGGAAATACTAGCAAACCATGGGGTAAAGTGATGAGGTTTTAGGTTCGTGTAAGTGTTGTTTATGGAAATACTTTTGACTTCCTAACAAGTTTATGGGTTCTCCTCGATGTCTAAATAACCAAGGACCATCTCTTCTATGTATTCAATTCATCGGTCATCAGTTTGTAAACTTTCCAAAATTCATAACCATGTCCTTATCTAATTTCCGTCGCTTGACAACGTTTCTTTCATGTTTTCAATAATCGAATAGCTTCTCTTCTTAAGCCTTCAAGGACTCCAATTCTACGCTCATCTAAACTGGTTGTTAAGGATGCTTTATACATCTTAAGCTTTCTTTGATCCTATTCAAGTTTCACCATAAATTTCGCTTAAATTTCCAAACCGTATGATTAATTTCAAGTGCTCTGCTTCTGTCCGGGCCTTTTTCCGAGCCCTTCCTTTCACTTTTAGCCTTCGGGCCAGTTGACAAAGTTGTAGGGCGTGATTTTCCCTTTCCGAAAAGTACTCGTTTGCAAAAATCCGGGTTTTCTAGCTCAAGTTATCACCAAATCTTTGATTGATCAAAACTGAAATTTCTATTTTTCTCATCCCTTTTAAGTTATCAAGTTTTAAATACTTTCATCCTAGCTTGTAAATGCAAGGACTTTATTTAAACTCTCCATTTTCTTATGCTCTTATATAGTTTCCAAGTCGCCCAAACCGTCCCAAGCTCGAGGCACGTCGCTAGACCTTTCTACTACCCAAGGTACGCAAATTGTCCAACGTTTAACATTTTCTTATCATTCAGTATATATATATTATCATCATGTCAAAGCATTGACCTAATATCGTTTATCACATTATTTTCAAAAGTGGTCCCGCCTTATTATATGCTAGCTAGTTACGTGATGTACTAGCCTTTTCTTTTAGATGCTCCTGATCAGAGTGTCCTATTGACCTGGCCAGTGTCGACTGCCTAGCAGTCACCCAATCCAAATCTAGATCGATTTGGGCATGCGCGTGTGTGAGGGTGCTTTGCATCGATCGTAAGGGATACCACTCGTTTTTCGATTATTACAAGTGTAACTAATTTACGTATGTACATATTTATCTATGCAACAATCCAGTTCTTTCATGGTTATTTCCCCTTTCCCGTTTTCAAAGTGAATTTAAATGCCGACATTAAAACCGTTTTTGAACGGTTTGACGTGTTCGAGGTTTACGTACTGAGTGTTTCCCCACTCACTTTGCGTCTGTTTTCAATGTTTTGTTTTAGGAGGTCCGAGCTCACAGGATAAAGCCAAGGCTAAGCAAAAGTAGATCATTCCGTTCAAGGTCGTTTCTAAGGTGGTTGCTAGTCGATCCTCAAGTGCTTTTATGGGATTTGGAGGCTTTTCTTTTCTCATGTTGGGAAATCTTTATATAAATGTTTAAAGGGTTGTCTATGTTGTATTTCAAGGTTTGGTGATTGTTTCGTATGGGGTTAAGTATTTTTTATGTTGGGTTATGTTTGGTGTTTGTGTTTGCCTTGTCCCGAGTGGGGACGGCGGTAATACCTCTACCCTGGTGTTCCGTTGCGCTAATCACAGGTTTAATTGATGGTTTAGTTAATCTTGTGGTTAAGGGTTTTGGGGTGTTACAATATTGGTCAAAGCAACCACTAATGGGATCTTGCCCACATGTTCTGACCCTCCATTCTAGTCAAGCTTAAGCTATACAAGCTCCAATCCAAATTGTATTTGCTTCATCTATAAGTTCATGGAACCAAAATTATTTACTAGACATCTAAGTAACAAAATCCACAACACTCTCATAATAGGATCAGGTTTTCAAAACAATTTAGATATGTCAGCGATGAATTGAGAGTAAACCATAGATGCCCACAATAATAGGAACTTAGGTCTAACTATCCAATTGATAGAAACAAAAACATAGATCTACTAAATTTCCATTGGGGATGGGAGAATCAGGATGAGGAACCCTTTCAAATGCCTCCAAATTTGTTGTGCAAAGTGGTCCATAAGAACAGTGAAGCTTTGACATCTTTTAGAGAAGAAGAAGCTCAGACATCTAGAGGTCTTTGATGTTTTTTCTTAACAAATTGCTTAAGTCATTGAATTTATGATATTTTGTTTCTCCTTTCCATAAGTATTGGTTGAATTTGAATTCATAGAAGCAAGCAAATTGCCAAAGTCCTTGAATTTGTGGTATTTTGTTGCTCTATGAGTTATTTGTTTGAATTCAAAGTCTTTGTTTACTAGCCGCGAATTGACCATGAAACTCATGTTTTTCCAAACATTTATGTATTAATAATTTTATCTAAATTGAGCATAGCACAAATTTTAGGCCCAATTTTTATTTTATCTTTAATGTTTTAAAATATAGATCTAAACTCACATTAGCATTCTCGATTGCTTGGAAATCATTTGATGCAAGAAAGAGATCGAATTCGATGAATTTCTATGGGAGAATGGAGATGGGGATTGAGTGGGATAGAGATTAGAGAAGAGTAGAGTTGTTCAAAAATCCAAAAGAGTGCAACCAAATCAGAAAAACAGGATCCCAAATGATGCGATCCCAATTTGGGATATGTAAACCGACACAAACTTGAACCCATAATATATGGTATATTTACATATTTATTCAAAAGTAGACATTTTTTATTAAAAAAAAGTAATGTTTACATGTACTTTTTTTTTAAAAAAAAAAATAGACTATCTTTTTCTTATTATTAAAATAGACCATCTTATAACTATATATACTGAACGAGGCTCTGGGAAGACAAAGCCGATTCTAACTAATCAGTAAACTGAACTGCAAAACTCATGCATCCACATCCAAGTCATTCGATTTCGATTTATGATTTTAGTAGACCGAATACCTAGTCCACTTGTTTAAAAATCAAAATCAAACAATCAACTTCACATCCGAATCATCATGTTCCAATTTATGATTTTAATAAATTGAATATCTGGTCCACTAATTTAAAAATCGAAACCAACCGATCAACACCCTTAGGGAAGAGCGGGTGAGAGAGAGGGAAACACAAGTATATTGCTTAGTTGGAAGCCTTGTGAAAACCAACAAAAATAAAAAAAATTCAACACAATTTTACGTCATATCAGCAAACCAAGTGTCGCATCATATTTAATCACGCCACATGGACGGTTTATGATACTAACCATGATTCTTATTTCATGGAAATTACTATACATGCTTCCTTACCATCTATTCTCCAAGGTAAGGACTATTGTAATCCAATTTTCCATACTAAGCCACCACCGGTTAAACCTGGCGAATCCTTCCCGTTCAAATTATACGAGAATGACAACAAATCTGACGAATCAGTGGAACATCTTCCAACCCATCGCTGTGAGCCTGTGAGGTAATTCCAGAATCAACAGTTTCCAACCCATCGCGGTTCAGGAAGAATGCTAGCATTGATCATTTCACCTTGTGCGAACCAGCTCAAGTGGTAATGTTTCTGTCGCAATCTGCAGTTCAGGTAGAAGGTAAATGGAAGAAACGAGGAGAGTTTCAGTCACACACACACAACTATGTTATTCGCTACTTTCCAGGAGAAGTAAGAGTCAGTTGACGCCTTTGAAATGTGACGACCAACAAAATCCTCTGAATGCGATTGTAGTAAAATTTTCTGGACTTCCATCTGTGTATGACCCTCCCCCAAAACCCAGAAACAAAGAAGGGAAAAAAAGGCCTGTCTGATATGGGATTCGTAAAGCAGCAGATGGTGGTTGTTTTCAATCAGTTGAAAATACCAAAAATGGATGCTTACCCAGAGTCGTGGCAATCTAGGATCAATCTTTGTCTGGGACTTGCTGAGTTCTGATTGGAAGCTGACAGTAATGGACATCTTGAACTCAATTGAAAATGGACTGCAACAAAAACCAGCGACGAGTAATCTTATGATTTTATAAACCGTCAGATTAGAGCATAAACTTCTTTTACGATTCCAACAAGAATTGAAGATGCAGATGAAGGGCAAGACCAAAGTAGTTTAACAAGAAGAGCACCATTTACAAGCATCTAGCCATCCCCTATTCCCCTTAGGCTCTGTTTGGTTATTGGAAAATGAGATGGAAAGGGGAAAAGGTTGAAAGTGACTTGCTTTCCTTCATTTGGCTTAAGAAAGATTGGAAGAATGAGAATTAGATGGAAAACATCATGGACAATTTGACTGATTTTATCAAGGAATATTTTCCTTCAAAATTTGAGAACATGGGAGGAAAGCATGATAGGCTAGATAGAAGCAGAGGATTGGAGGGGGAGAAATTGAGGGATTGATAGAAAAGAAAGGGACTTTTTATACTAAATTAGTGACGAGACAAGTTTTCTTTCCATCATATTTTCCAAGAACTAAGCAGAGGTTTAGTCTTGCTAGTTGCTGTGGAGGCTCAAAACTTAAAAATTGCAAGTTCTTAACACATACATCAATCAACAAATCAAGTTAAGAAATCCAGACAGCACAAGGGCGTAAGGTTTCTTCTTCCCCCTCTTCAAAAGAGAATAACATGACTATATGACGTAGTAGCATTGAATGCATCCAAGCCCTACTAAAATGTAACGACAAATCCAACTCACCCGGCTAAAACAGTTGGACAAGTCAAAAGCCGGGGAAGCAAAACGTAGATGGGTAGAACCACACCACGGCACACATCTCCATCTGCTATCTACTAAAGCCAACCAAATTGTTTAGTTTTGATTCAACCAACAAAACTGCTACTTTTAAAGGCCAGTTGAAAAGAGCAACCTGGGTAGTTTGAATTACTGATGTTTCCGACACAATCTTTTCTCCTGCAAGGATGGACTCCACGCGCAACAAGTGAATATCAATCGACTGAATTGGCAATGCAGATGATTCTACAACTATCTCCCCCTGGAGAGGGCATGATAATGAACATTGAGTAGGGATTCTGCCACTTATACGAAACCCACCTGTGAAACAAAAGCTTGATGGTTAACTGGCTGACCAGAGGAGCAATACTTGAAAGCAAACATAATCCTCGCAGTAGGACAACACTAAAAATAAATAAATTTAAAAAGAAAACAGAAAGGAACATGGGATATAGGTAATAGTATAAAAGAAGCATATGTTATAGATGCCAATAAAACAAGTACACGAAAACCTATCATTAAAAAATTCAACGGTTAGAGGGTTCCAAGGATGGGTAAATATTTACCAAAATTTACCTGGATTTACCAAAACTTACGCGTTAACCAATACTTAATTTTTCCTAAAAGGACTACTTTATTCAAAAGTAATACTTTTTCCAATATTTAACAAAACATAGATTTATTTACCAAAAGTTACCAAAACTTAATTTTTACCATACAACCCATTTACCAACAAATTTTACAGGCCCTAGGTGGCAAAGCTCAAACATACAATGTCATAATTGGTTGCTTCTGGAAAGCATTTTTGTTGATTACCATCATCTAACACCTAACCACACCCACCAACTACTGAACAGTAAAAACAATAAAAGGAAACTGAACATGCACTTCAAAGTATCGAACAAGAACCCACAACAGTTTGAAAACAAGAGATCTATGTGACCGAAGAGCATACCAGATTTCAGTTCAGAAAGCAACGGGTGCCTTTGTGTGTCTTGTGTGATATAGAAAAGGACGAGTTCAGGAGAAATGGGCGGCTCAGCAAGTTCTGCTGAATAAGGAACATAAACGGGCTAAGTAAGTGTATGATCTACTTTCCTATTTAAGTCCAAGCACGGGGATGAGAAAAGTGCAGGTACCTTTATCAGTTTCAATGATAAACTCCAATGTAGTTGACAACGCCTTATGTAGGTATCCCCGAGTTATATCTACAGTAAGCAGATACTGAGAAAGTTCTATATTCAATCAGAACTGCTCACCATTTAATACAAGCAAAGTTAACTTCGGGAAGGTAAAATAACTAGTCATGCGGACAGATGATGGATAAATCAGCAAAGCACATTTGATAAAGTCATAAGTAATATACCTGGATGCTTATATTCCCCCCATGGAATGTCTCATAAAACTTTACGGATTTGTTATCTCCTGCTGCCCTCAAATTCAACGAGAAAGGTATCTGGTATTGTTATTATAAGAAATAGTTACCAAATTAGAGAACTGCAAACGGAAAAAAAAAAGGGGGTGGGGTTGCAATTCAACGTAATGTCCCCAACATTTCATATGCGACCCAGCTCATAAAAGCCAAAAGATCCTTACTTTGGTAAGTGAAACTGTCAACATCCACTTAAGAACTATACTATCGACCACTAGATTTGTTGATGAAAGCTCAGATCATTGAAAAACAATAATGGTTCAGATTATTGCAAAAATAAAATGGCTAAGATCACATATCATTCTCAAGGCCCATTTTATGCGATCTGTCAACTTGTCCATCTAACATCTAATAAACTGGGCTACATCGACTTCCCTCGCCCTTCATTAACATAGACAGTCTTCAGGTTTCACTGACAAAAAGCCCCACCTTTCATAGTCCCCTTCATTTATGAGTGGCTACCTCTAGACACCATACTAAACAGGAAAATGGGAGCAAAATGAAGCCTTCTATTGTAAGCACCAAACAACAATACTCGTCAACTTCCTAACATCCATATATCATCTCACAGCTAGAGCAAGAGCAATCTACTACCTATGCAGAACTGCTGAATCCAGATGACATTACTGCTCTCAAATTTTTCCTACCTACTGCTTAAACAGTATATCGTGTGCAAGCTTGGATCCAAGGGAGATCAATAGTGAGATAGGATGCTGAAAAACCTCAGTTTCGTGCTGCATCTAAGGGGCTAACTGCCGCATGAAACAGCTGAGGGATTTATCAATAGGATTTGCATAGAGTAGAATAATGTGAAAAAATCACCGAAATCTACAAGAGCCTTTTTTTTTTTTTGGATAAGTAATCAAAAGATATATTTAATGGACACCAAGCGGATGTCACCCATTTACCATATGAGGCAGACTCAAAAACTTCTCAAAGCCTCAAACCCCTACGCTCTCTATAATCCTCTTCTTATCAACAAAATCCAAGGTAATCTTTGTACCATCATCAGAAACTTTATACCAACTAAACAAAGTTCTCAAAAATAAAGCTTAGAATCATTTACAGTTCCAGTCTAGCCCTCATAATATGAGAAATAATCTCCTTGCAAGTGCACCACCAAATTGTTAAAGGCACAAATTTCCACGCACTGGAATCCAACTCTTCTTCAATCTTCTTTTCTAAGCCACCAGAACATCAGTTAACTCTTAAGGTTGCACCCAACTAATCCCCATCAAAGAGAATGTCATATTTCATAAGTCGATACCCATCAACAATGGATAAGGTGGTTGATAGTCTCTTCCAGAACACAATAAACACTCTCCAACTTAAAGATGCTCCTTTTAAGCAAGTCTTCGGTAGGAATATTTCCTTTGCAGGGCGCCCCAAAAAACAACACATAGTGGGAGTTTTAAACTTCCAAATAGCTCAATAATAGAACTTAATTTGAGTCTACTCCTTAAACATCTCTTCACAAAAACTGTTCACAGTAAACTGCCCACTTGTATGATGAAGCCAAATATTATCATCATGGCATGGCCTTCAGAGGAACTTACATTCAGGTAGCTTTGTCAAAAGATTTAGCACACTTTCTCCTCCTAATCATTCGAACTTCCAAGAAAAGTTGTGTTCCAATAGTTTTGCGAGCCATTTCAAAAGACTACACCTTAGACAATTGCCTCTTTCAAAAGGGCCATCCTAAATAAAGCAAGGAATTGAGATTTAAGTGGCTGATCTCCACACTACACATTGTGCCAAAATAGGACCCCAGCCCTATTCTCCACTTTAAATGCACCAAAAACCGAAAGTTGTTCAGACCACTTATAATGGATTTGCAAGAATTTACCCCATGGGCTAATGCAGTCTTTTTACTCCCCCAATCATACTCATCAATCCCTTACTTAGTCTCAATCACCTTTTCCACACAGCCAATCCTTTACAAACCTCCCATTTGATAAGATGTATAAAAATAAAAAAAAATAAAAAAATAAAAAATAGGCCACTCGTATTTTTAGGATGGCACACTTCTTCCCATATAATCCAATGCAAGCCCTTGTTGGAATGACCATTAGAGCAGAGGAAATCCTTCATGTTCTCTAGTTGAGAAGCTACCCTAACCAGTAAACAGGGGCAAGAATAATGTATAGAGGCTACATAATGTGCTTCGTAGCGACGTTAGCCTGCCCCCTTTAGAAAGTAATTTAGATTTCCAACCGGCTAATCTTCTATGAAATCTTTCAGCATTTGGACCTCATAAGCTCATACTGCTTTGCATTTGTAAGAAGCTCCTAGTTGGCAAGAAAGATAGGAAGAAGGAAGATGTTGCACCCCACAACAAAAATTGGGCTAAGAGGTCAATGCAGGCACTTTGCCAATAGGTTTAATTATTTGATAGAAAGCCATTTAAAGTTAATCCAGTTTGATTTTCAACTTTTGCTATATACTTCATAAAATCAACAAACACTTACATTTATTTTCAAAAAGAATGAACTCGTGCCTTCCTGCTATGATCATCAACAAGGGTGACATAATAGCGAGCGCCTGCCTAAGGATTGAACGAATGAAGGATCCAATACATCGGAGTGAACAAGCTCTAGCTTTTTGGACTTTGGTTCCTAGCTAACTTTTGTGAACCTAACCCGCTTTTGCTTTCTAAGGACACAACTCTCACGAAGATCTATGTCCACGGATTTTAACTAGGGGGAAACCTCCTCCTGAAGCTAACGCCTTCAACCTCTTTTCAATCATATGACCAAGGTTGTAATGTGACAACCTTGTACAAGCATCATCATTCATATTAGCAAGCACGTTAGTGTAAGCCTAAGTAGAATATAGAGTCTCGGAGTCTCAAACCTTAACCCTATAGGCGTTGCCATTACATGCTTGACCACGTTCCATCAACCATTGCCAAGACCGATTGAATAGCCCATGTCATCTAGTTGATTCGTAGTTTCACACAAGTCAAATCCTTTTTAATTCCCGGGATATACTTAACACCTTACACTTTCCAAAGACCCACATTCAAAGTCTTCATGTTTACATCTCCTCTCCCTAAACTTCAGAAAGTTTGTCGTTCGCAAGATACATCTTGCCAAACATTCCACGTTTCCACCCATAAAATTATGAAGCGTATTTGTATTAGGCCAAACATGAAAGGAAGCACCAGAATCAACAATCTGTGACACCGCAGGACTAGAAGCACTTTAAATCAAGGCATCACCAATATATTTTGCAGAATTGACGATATCGCGATCATCATTTAGACTTTTGCCCCACCTTTGTTCTTTTCTCTACAATCCCAACACAAAACACATTTCGGGTTTCTAGATTTACTCCTTGCTTTGGATTTTATTGACTTCTAGAAGTACAGAAATTTCTTTGTTTCTTCCTACCCCCTCATACATAGAGCACTCTCCAGTGATTCCCCATAATCCTTCTTTTGAAGGCTTTTACTTAAAATAACATAACGGATTTCACCATATTTGAGTGCATTAGCCCCTCTAGAACTACTCATAGCAGAGACTATAGGATCCCATCACTCTGGCATTGAAGACAAAGAAAAGGGACCTTTACTTCATCAACAAAATTTATCTTAATCAAAACAAAGCTTGTGGTAATCATGTTGAATTCATTTATATGAACAGAAACATTCGTAAAATCATATATGTTAAGATCAAATAGACGGCATACCAAATATACCTCATTAATCATTGATGGCTTATCGTACATGTTTAATATGGCTTCAAGCAAGCCCATTAACTCTTTTGATCCATGAAATTGAATGCTACATTTCGGGCCAACGTAATACCCGATGTTTGATGGTTAGATAGTTCACACTTGGCTTGTTCCATGTTGTCTGGTTTAGCCCCCAATGGGTCATGCAAACGTTTATGGCATAGAAATCTATCTTCAATTCACATTCTCCATAGTACATTATCCTTGCCATTGAGCTTCCCGATCTTCGTCTTATCTTTCGCCATTATTTGTAAGTGAATTTTCCAACAACTCTAGCTTTGATACTGCTTGTTTGGATTTGGGATTTACAAAGCACAAAAAATATTTTAAAAAACACTACAAGAAAATAAGATCAAGACACTGAAACTTTTAACGTGGAAAAATCAAAACCGAAGGTGGAAAAATACCATGGGACGATGCACTAGAAACTTTGAGAATTACAATCACAAACTTTTGTGTGTGTGTTTGAGGATGAATGTTATACAAGAAGTTCAACACCATTGCCTATATTATATATAAAAGCCAAACCGTCCTTCGGTAAGGTGAAGAGCCAAATGCCCTTTGCTTCATTGGGCGTTCATCCCAAACACCTCAAACATGAGCAAAACTGAGCTTTGTCTCCATTAGCTCTACACCATAACAAGAAGGCATGGCTACTTTCAAAGAGGAACAGGCCAAATATAAGGAAACCCTTTATACCTAATCTTGATTGTCATGGTGTTGGACCATCTATTCAAAATGATGAGATATAGTTGAAACAACCCCATATTCATGTATCATCCTATGTGGAGAGAACTTCAATTATATCATCTCATATCATGTTTACGAATGACCTGGTCAATCTGTTATCTTTTGTTGGCAAAAGTCCTAACTCTTGAGTCATACTAATAGGTATGGACCGCATTACAAAAGAGAATCTTATTGATAACATCGACTTAGTGAGGGTGCCTTCCCCTTAAATATTTAGGGATCCTTCACATTGCAACTAGTGCACTTAGTAAGTTGAATTGCCAATCTCTTGTGGACAAGATTGCAAAGAGTATGAGAACACGATGCTCTAGGCTCTTGGCGCATTTCATATGTAGGGAAAGGAATTCTCATCAGCCATATTTTCATTATCATGTACGAGGGTGACTTCTTCAATATTTGGCCAGATTCATTTGGACAACACCGCTAACTCCAAGACACTTATGTGGCTGGGGTTACGAATGGAAGACGGCTAAAATAAGTGAGGCCTAAAAACCATAATATTCAAATGGTCCAACTTGTAGCCTCCACCATCACAGAAGAATCCCTCCAGCATCTTTTTGTTGTTTGTGAATACACTAGTAAAATATATAATGCCCTTTGGCATTAATTCATCAGAGTAAAGAAACTTCAAAGCCTGAAAATTCCGAGAAAATAGACGCAACTGGCTTGTGGAGGCTTCCATTTGGTGTAACATTTGGAGGATCATAAAACCTTGCAATTTTCAAGAAAGGTTAAATAGCAAATTATTACACGAGGTTTGTTCTTAAGGAAATCCTCTTGAACATATAGGAGTTGTACAAATAAAGTTTTGAAAATAGTGCGGGTTTTGTCGGGGTCATAAACTCTTATGACAATCCTAAAGTCATGAGGCCCTACACCCTACCCTCAGGTTGTATTGATCCCCTTTATACCTAGCAAAATAGACCTGGGACTTGAAAACCAAACCAGGCCCATACCATATCCAAATCGGCGCCTGAAATGAGGTGAACTATTTTGACCCAAACATGACCCATAATCAAACCAAGCCTGAGATTGCGACTCATCTACATTCTAGACTAACTTGAAGTGAATCCAAATTAATGGATTTCAACCAATCTAATTTGGACCAAATTCACATTGGTTTGAAATTTCTTGATTTATACTTGACATTGAATTGAATCTCATCCCACTCGTAGTATAACCCACGAACATTGGCTCAAAATCAACCAAGCCCATTTATAACCGAGCGCACTCAGACCCAACCTAACATAGACGAGAAAGTTAAAAACGAGTCACACCGGAACCAAAGCAAGTCGGCCCATAACCGACCCGGATTTAAGCTAATGTAGCACACCCAAGGTAGACTCAACCCAAACATCAACCGAACTTGTGCCCTGAACACGGCTGAACCAAAAATGACCCAACCTAAACTTCAACTGATTCAAAACGATACCCAACCTGAAATTAATGAGCCCGAAATGAACCCAAACAGAACATAAACTCGACCTGTACCCGACCTCAAGGACCTCGTTTGCCCAATCTAATCCCCCTCCCATTGAAGATGGCTTTTATAGTGTATGCTACTTTAGAGAAAAGAATTCCAACACACTTCAATGAGGTATTTGACTTTAAACCCCAATGAAATCTGCAATTCAAGCCGAAAATATTACCCAAAAGTAATTTTCTCTTCAAATAAGGAGTTCTAATACAAAGAAGAGAGGAGAATTCATAGTATCCACAAAAGCAAGTTTGACTAGTCAATGTGGAATATAAGCATACAGATAACCACCAACTAGTTCATTTCTTCTGGAAAATCACATTCATGTAGCCCAAAAATAGAAATCACAATCAATGGAATATTGGATCCCATTGGGTAGGCGATACGTCAAGTATCAAGATGGGCACTAATAAGTGTTAACTTTGTTCTTGGGGGTTCACATCTTCCATACTAAAGTAGATGCCTCGAGTTCAACCCACAAAGTGATGAAATGCATAAGACTAGCCAAAGGTCCAAATGATGTGATTGATTCGAAGATAACTTTCAAAAAATCAAAATTTTAACCACAACCATATAGAAAATGTTATCTTAAGGTTTCACTGCCCCTTTTATAGCAAGAAATGGAACTCATAAGACTAGCCGATGGTCCCCCAACAAAAGCTCAATTAATCTATTTGTTCTTAGGATTATGTCCTAAATTCTCCCATATTGACCACATGATATGTTTTCCAATTGTGTTAAGAAATTATTTGAATTTCCTTCTTATGACATGTTTCCTAATTGTATTAGATTTGTAAATCTAATTGGAGTGGTGGTCAAGGTTTAGCTGTAGCTTGATGACCAAGGCTTTCTTTGATAGCTTGGTGACCAAGGTTAGCCCTCCTATAAATACTCAAGTTGTTGGAGGTTATTATGTATGCCTCATGGAGGGAGCACCAGGTCGCCCCTAAAGAACACCGAATGAGTGTTGGAGCAGGTGTCTCCTGAAGAGCAGCATTAAGGATGAGGGTATATGGTTGAGAATTAGGATGGGTATTTTAACAAGGTTTTAAGATTATCCTTGTAAATTCTCTGAATAGTCATTGTAACACTCTAGTTGTAAGGTCCCTTGAATTAGTGCATTGTTTGTGAATTTACCCCCATTTAGATTTTTCAACGTTAAATCCTTGTGTCGGTCTTATTTACATTCTAGTTTATTTCGCACTATTGTTTGTCGTCTTGAACTTCGGATCCTAACATGTCTCACTAATCGTCTAGCTTTTCAGGTGAATAGCATCAAATAGACATTCTATTTTCCTAACAGTTTGTGAACTTCCATATGTTAATATAGACCAATCAACAACATCAACCAGATTGACATGGATATATTTGATGCAATTCTATTCATGTACGTTAATTTGTATGTGTGTGTCCGTGCCCATGTGTTTGTGTGTGTGCATGCATGCATACTTCAGTTTAAGGAATGCCTTTTGATGTCACTAGTTAATCAAGACCTTAATGATGCAAATTTGATTATGCTTAGTTAAGTATTTCACAAGAATAACGTCTCATAACTCTTTAAAAAAACAAAATTTAAAATCCCTCAATGGTGATACCTCTGTCGTGCCTGCACTTATCTTCCCAGAGGGCCTAATTTCAAAAGTCATGTTCCTGCTCCCAAATTAGAAACCCAAATGAGAGCAGATAGAGAGCTAATTATTAGAAAACTAACCTAATCTAAGTATCTAACTAACCAAAAAAAAAAAAAGTAAGAAACTTTGAGAATGGAAATGTAACATACAAACAGTAGATTAGAAGGAATCAACTAAACATCAAAATGTACAAGTCAAATCCATATCCATACCCTGCCTAAGTGGGTCATTCTAGGGTGGAAGCATATGTAAGGAATTGCATAAGTGGTTCCAGTAGACATAAATTAAAACCATTATCTGGTGCATTTAGTTTACGACAACCTGAGCTAACAAAACTTATTCACCATATAAATATACAATGCAAAATAACTCAGAGGGCATTTCACAAGAACTCCATGGAAATTTTTACCGGAGAAAATTTTCCCCCAAGTGAAGGAGGGAAATTGTGGGCCTCCTATAAAATTTTTCGTAACGTCAACATACAACCAAACATGGGAAAATTAGTCAACTTGGGAAATTAACCAATTTCACAAGGGTTTTCGATCACCCAAACACTCTCTCAATGGAAAGTGTTTCCTTGAAGCAATTTGGCAATAACCCAGATACGATAACCAGAAGTTGAGTTCCTTTTAGGGTGAGTTTGGTTGGTCAAAAACCCCAGGGAAATAGTCAATTTTCCCAGGTTGACTTATTTTCCCCGTGTTTGGATGTAGCTTGACCTTTAGGAAATCTTTCCCATGGAAAACTTCCCTTGGAAAATTTTCCTTCCCTAGGGTTTCTACCAAAGGATCCCTTAGGGTGCGTTTGGTTGGGCAATAACCCTGGGGAAATGGTCAATTTTCCCGGGTTGACTTATTTTCCCCATGTTTGGATGCGAGTTGACTTGGGGAAAGTTTTCATGATGGGTCCACCGTTTTCTCCATTTTCCTAGGGAAAATTTCCCTTAGGGGGACTAAGGGAAATTTTTCCCGGGGGAAATCTTTCCCATGGAAAACTTCTCAATTTCCCACCAGTTCCTACCAAACACTCCCTTAATGAATGGAAAAGTCAGTGATGCAAAATCAAGGATAGCAAATGAAGAAACGTACAGAATAGTAATGGGCTTAAGTACTCCAACAACAGATTCAAGCAACCCACCTGATGCTCCCAGAGCCTATTACCATTCAACAGACAGCAAAAACTGGGATAAATCAATTAAAGCAGGAATCATAGTGGGGAAGTTCGTTAAACAGAGAAAAGAGGAATGAAACCTGCAAGTTGACTGATCCATTGACAGTGAGGCGGACGCCATAGTGAGAGATGGAAGACGATAACTTTGTGATGATCTTTCCCTCCAATGGCTCCTGAAATTCAACGGCTATGCGTGATTAAGAGAGAAAGAGAGAGAGAGAATCAGAAAGAGAGAGAGAGAGAGAGAGAGAGAGAGAGAATGACATCGGGACGATAGATCCGGGTCGGACGGGAAAGTTTGATCGTCACTGACATTTCGGCCCTCTTCGCTGCCGCTTGCCGATGCCGTTGCTGCTCCCAACAATTTACAATGGGCATTGCTTTTCGTCGCCCCCCTTTTTACTATTGTCGCCCACCCAAAAGACGTTTTTGCCCCTCATATATTTGAACTCTCTTCCCTCTCCTCTCACTCTCCCCTCACTCTCCCTAACATTATCTCTCTAAATTTTTGATATATTGTTGAAATTTAACCTAAAATATCAATAGAAGATGGTAATTCAAGTGAGGTTAAAAAATTTTCCGGAAAATGGTGTTCTTTGCGCTTCAGATCCGGCGGCGCCACATGGCGTCTTTGCGCAAACGTCGGTAACGCATGCCGCACGCTTTGCACGCACTACACACGCCGAATCTGGCAGAAATTTATTTTCCGAAAAATTTTTTGTTTTTATTTTTTTTTTAAAATTTTTATAAAATGTTAATATTATTGTTTATGTAAAAAATATTATTTATTTATTTATGTTAATATTATTAAGGTAATCAATGTCATTAATTATAATTGTTATGTTAATTATGTTAAAATTTTGTCAAAACATATTATTATAAATAAGTTGTTTAGAAGTGTTAATTATGCTAATTATTATTGTTAATATTATTATTAATTTATTTATAATATTATTATTATTATAATTAATGTTGTTAATTATAATTATTATGTTAATTATTAACAATAATAATATTAATAAAAATAAAAATATTATTATTAATAACCATAATAATATTAATAAAAATAATATTTTTACAAAAAACGCAAAAAAAACAAAAAAAGTGCGGGATAAGCAGCGACGGCAAGCGCGCGCCGCGCGGCACCGGATCGCGGCAAGCCGCCGCCTTGCCGGATCCGAGTGTCGCGCGGCTGCAACTTGCGCCGCGCCACACGCAAAATTCCCTTTTTTTTAATTTTGTTTTTCTTCATTTTTCAAAACTAAAAAACATAAAACCACAAATTATCCCATACGTGTATTTTAGAGAGATAAAGTAGAGAGAGAGTGAAGTTATGAGGTTCAAGGGCGTGGGTTGGAAATATTATGCGAAAGGTGGGCGACAATAGTAAAAAGGGGGGGACGAAAAGCAAGCGGGTTTACAATTAGCCGCGTCGTATGTATGCGGACATTTCTAATTATAGGATTGCATTTTACGTCTTTTTTGTTTTGGGGAGTAAAGTAGCAATTTAGGTCATTTTCGTCACTAAGGTTTGGAGTAGCGTTTAGTGTTTTGATTGAGTCAAAACACTATTTCATTATATCATGAGTATTCGGTGAAATAGTGTGTTAGATTGTGCAAGACGTTACCCATTGTAGCGTTTCAGCTGAATTATAGCGTTTGAAGCTTGGAAATCCATGTGTGTCCCTCCCAAATTATATTAACAATTTAATATACTATAACTTTTCTAGCAAATACCGGTGCCTCTGACCCATCAAAACTTCAATAAATGCAAACTACACCACCTTTGTCGGCCATTATGTTCCAAAATTTTGCCCAACTGATGATGATGATGATGATGATGATGATGATGATGATGATGATGATGATGATGATGATACTCTCCCTGTCTCAAATAAATTGTCCAAGTTTGACTAATTAAATCAAAAATTTTCATAATCTGAAAATTTAAATTGTAAGTTGGATTCACCTTATCTAACTATACGAGATTATCTTTTGATGAAACATATAACGAATCTATAGAAGACAAAATTAAACTACCTAAAAAATTATTATCACCACTAAAAGATTAGGCTAAGATGCTAGTTGTAATTTGAGTCGAGAGACGTAGACATTAACTACAAGCCAAAGCTTTTTTCCCAATGGAAAAGTGCAGAGATCCATATAGGCTTGTGCTTTATTGAGTTTATATGTACTAATCCAAACAAATTACATTATGTTCCAACAACGATGCCAATAACATATTATTAATTTATTGATGTTTTCATCAATGGTACTCCATAATGAACAAAAACAACTATCGATTACCATATTAATATCAGTGGATTACATATATAACGAATCATGGATGCATATATTAAATCCTGCATAACGGAATTGAAGAAGAAGTTAAAAAAAAAAAAAAAAGAGGAGGAGGGGGGAGGTTTGGTAGAATTAGTCAATTATTAATGGACATTAGTTTAACCAATGATGTAATTCATACACAAGAAGAACAAGTCTTCACTCCCAAAAAACAAGAAGAAAAAAGAAGGTCATTTGGTATAAGCCAATAAAAATAGCAAAAATAGAACAAATCTAAAGCAGGGACTGCATCAGGTATGTGACATGATGTAAGTCGTATAGCAGAGACAATCGACAATTACTCTAAGTCAAGTGTCGTAATTACTACAAGAAGGGTCGATCTTCCTGGTTGTAGTATCGTCGAATGCTTGAAATTGTTGGGTACTATTCCAGGAGTCGAAGTTGGAAGTGACTTGTATATGCTAGGAACTCGCTTATTGGTAAAGTGAAAATATAGAGAGATATTTTATGCTTTACCTGAAAATGATGCTTGCCTTGTTTGGCTTAACCTGAAGCATGCAAGAAAACGAAAGTAGACAACACTCAAGTTTAGGAATTTCAAATTAGTCCTTTAGTTTGGGCTATTTAGTACTTTGAGTTAGGCTTACATTTTATTTTCCAGCAAATAGATATCAATAAGAACCATTAAATTTTAATATTATCATTATACATTTGCCATTTGACTTGTATTTATGCTATCTTGATAATAAATATGAATTGCATTTCATATTTTTACATGATTATATTACCAGGTCAATGGTAGTGGAAATTATTAGGACGATTTACAAGATGATACTATAAATGACCATGATGATATTATTCATGAAAGCACTGACGATGAAGATTCAGATGACGAGTCGCTACTTATACAATTAAAGTCTAGGCCTGAAACCATATCTCTAGCTATCATGGGAAGTTTCATGGGTAGTGACTATTACATGAAATATTTAATGAAACAACCTCGTATAACTTCAAGGTTGCCAAGATGGCAATGGGTGCAAGAAACTCTCAGCACCATAGGAGAAAGCTATAGGATGTTCAGAATAGAGATTCATGTCTTTTGTAGTCTTGTTAAACTATTGGTAGATAATTATGGGTTAGTGTTAACTAGGAATATGCGTGCAAAAGAAGCATTTCCAATATTTGTTCACACATGTGCACATCATGATTTAAACTGAAATATGCAAAATGGAGTCAAACATTCTAAGGAAACAATAAGTAGCAAACTTAATAAAGTACTTGATGCCTTGATAAGATTTTCTAGGGATACTACTCGACCATCAGATCCTAATTTTGAAGAAGTTCCAAATCATACCCGGGAGAATTACAAATATTGACATTATTTTAGAGGGTGTATTGATGCCATAGATGGGACTCATATTCGTGTCTGTAACGCCCCAACCTTAATCACAAGATTAAGACTATACTTAGAATCCCTTATTGGGTTGATTTGAGGCCCAAAAGACATTAATTTCAAAGGTTAACTTGAGCAGAATGGTGTTCTGGACAGCCCGATTTCCCGGGATCGTAACTCACACTCCCGATATCGTATGACGATGAACTATACCTTTCCGAAAAGCTTGCAATGAGGCCTAAAACTTTCATGTTTACCATAAAAACCAAAGAGGTCTCCAAAGGGACGAAAAACAGCCCTCAAAACACTGACTCAGAGTTCGTATATAAAATCGTGAGGTTACGGTTTTGGTCGTAACTCGGGCTATACATGTCGGAAATTAGAAATTCCAAAGCCTATGGTTTGCTAACACCTTAAGCTATCAAAAGGAGTAAAAATCTGGGCAAAAATCCCACTTTCATACCTCTGTAAATTTCCAGAAACTAAACAGAAACTTTAATCACCCATAATTCAGTTTTTAATTGGATTTTTTCCCTTAATTATACCAAACATAACCAAATCTCACTTAAACTTTAATCCACTATATTTCCAGAATATAAACCTTGAAAAATCAACTCATCAAAGGCCTTAAAAACCACATGCATCCATGGATTAAACATAAACTCAACATAAAAGACATATTCTTGAACTCTTGCATCAAAACCTCACCAATTCACCCAAATTAAACATAATAACACTTAATTCATAATCTTAAAACATAAACTCAGCCCTTATATACTAAGAATCTCTCAAGAAATTCACATGCATCAACACTAATTCATCATCCACCACGAATTCAACTCTAAACCTCACAAAACACTTAGAAATCAACATGCATGTACTTCAAAACTTAACCCTAACTTAACAATACAATTATATACTTGAATTCATGAATAAAGAGAGTAAAAGAGATGGAAATTACAAAAGAAACATATATAAAACATAGATTTTCAGATTAGGGTTTAGAGAATTTGAAATTGGGGGTTTTGAGAGGTTACCTTTGAGGTTAAAATGGATGAAAACACAAGAGAGAGGAAGGGGTGGTGCACGGTGGCGTGGCTGGCGGCTGGCCGGAAAATGGCCGGAAAAGTGGCGGCTGCTGGGAGTGCCACGCGAAGCGAGAGAGGGGATGGAGTGTAGAGAGAGAAAGAGCTTGGGTGTGGGTTTGATTTGAATTGATAAGAAATGGGTTCACTAATACCCACATAACATAATATATACTCCCTCCCCTTAATTAACCACTAATTAAACTCAATGAAATCTGAAACTTTACTTTAGCAACATAATTAGAGAAGTGCTAGGTTCAAATAATAATTAGTTGTGCGGAATAAAATTAATCGGTAGCAATTGGGTTAAAATAAAATAGGACTTGAACTAATAAAATTAAATGAATGGAATATAAATATTACTTGTACTAAAATAAAATAAACATAATCCAAATAAAATAAATTAAAGTTTGGATAATAAAATATAAACATTAAGAAGTGAAATAATTAAATTCTTTCCGGTTAAAGAAATAACGTAAACGGTAAAACTCGATATAAATCACTTTAACGAGTAAATAGAGTAACTTAAAGGTTTATAAACCCGTAACTTGATATTCTTTGTCATCTCCTGCACGAGACTTGACACCGATAAAATAAATAATTAGAAGTAAACGCGAAAAATTTATACGCAATTTAAGTAATTACGGTAATTAGTACTTAATTAATCGTGATTTTGGGGCGGGTTGTTACAGTGTCTTTGTACGAGCTGAAGATAAACTACCATACATTGGTAGAACGGGATACACAATCAAAATGCATTGACCATATGTGACTTTGATATGTTATTTACCTTTTTTTGTTGCTGGAGGGTCTGGTTCTATTCATGATTCACACATTCTAAAAATTTGTCATTGGAGACCTAGAAAACAATTTCCACACCAACCGGAAGGTACATATTTTTTAAAAGATATTTTTATTACAAGTCTAATTCATTTTAGTATTATTTCTTATATATATTGAGGATGTTATTTTTCTTTATTCAGGTAAGTATTATGTCGTAGTAGATGCGGGATATCCTAATGGCTATCTTGCCCCTTTTAAAGGTCAATGTTATCACATTATAGATTTCAGACGTTCAAATCACACTCCAAGTAGGTATTATGAATCATTCAATTATGCACATTTATCTTTGAGAAACGTTATTGAGAGAACATTTGAAGTGTGGAAAAACAGGTGGAACATATTGTCACAACATGCCAAGTTATCCAATAGAAACACAAAATAAAATTGTTGGAGTGACTATGGCTATGCATACATATCAGAAAATATGCACTACTAATATACGAGATTTGGAATTTGACAAGTGTGATGCTGACCCTTACTATATACTCCCTCTGTTCCATATTTATTGTCGTCTTTGAAAATCGTGCTATCAAATTTCAAAAATTTTGACCATAAATTTCTCAATATATCAATGATTTGCTATATAAAATTATCACCATTAAATTTGTAACAAAAAATACTATCATAAAATTCTAATATTGCAATTGTAAGTAACTTGTTATGTAAAAAATTATCAATCAAAGAGTGTCATTGAAGACCTTGAAAGTCAAAATTATGACAATTAATATGGAACGGAGGGAATACCTCTAGTTGAAGAAGATGAAGATATTGGAGGCACCTCTATTAATTGACAAGTGGAACATGACGGTACCATGGATGATAATTGTATGACTTCTTTTCGCCACAAAATAACTATTTCTTTGATGAACTGTAGGCGTTAGTAACATTTTCATAATATCATAATAATTATAGTAAAATTTCCTAGTTACTTTTTTAGGTAATACATGGGAGTTTACAAATTTATTTTAGGTTGCATATATGAAACTTTTTGTTTATTATTATAGATGTCAAGGAAATAACTAAATTTATACATTCGAGTTTAATTTGTTGTCATAATTTGAATCAATATTGATTCTTCAACATATATTTCATTACAAGAAAATTATATAAATAATTAGAAATTTGACAATACCTATTTATTATTTATAATTCACTTAAAACGGAAAAGAATCATGAACAGGGATTAATATAAGGATTTGTGGACGTTAATGATATCAACATTTGGGGTATTGGACACTAATAATATAGACTATTTTCTTGGTCACTAACAGTACCAAGTATCGACCTATTTTCACTACACCACCGATTTAATATGGTTTTGACTCATCGAAAGATGACGTGGCTCCATAATAAGTGACGTGGAATGTGGAGCTTGTGTAGAAAATGTTGACGTTGATACTAATATGCCTTCCACATTATACATTATGGAGTTACGTCATCTTTCTGATGAGTTAAAACTATAACAACTCGGTGGTGTATTGTTGGGGAAAATAGGTCAATAGTTGGTACTGTCGATGTCCAAAAAACTAATCTGTATTATTAGTATCTAATACCCCCAAAGTTGGTATTATTGACATCAAAAAATCCTTAATATAATTGTAATTTAAATTAAAATTAAAAGTGGAAGCTTTTATACAAGAGTAACTTTACCAAACACTGGAAACTGTTTTTGATTCTTAAAAGAGCTTTCGAAATTAAAGTTACCAAACACCAAATAATTTTTATAAAATAATTTTCTCAAAAACTATTTCTAAAAAATTATTTTTCAAAAGGCTGAAGTTTACCAAACATACTCTAGAATATAAATCAAGTACGGTAAATGTTCGGTCTCATTTCGAGTCGAATTGATACCGTTAATAAAGGGTTTTTGCTTGTTTTAGACCCTTAATTATTAGTAAGTTATGATGATTTTGTGTTTTGTAGGTTAAATCAAAGAAAAGAGGGAAAAGAAGGCCTAAAAGCTCCAAAAGCCCATCAACCAAGTGTGTGACACCCGCAACCATGGGCTTCACGCCCGCGACGGTCGTAATTTCCGGAAATAAAGAGACAGCGGTTAGGTTTAGGGTTTTGATATATTTTATTACTTTTTCCCTCTTAAGTTTTATTATATATATTAAGATTTCTATCAATTAGAGTGGGTAGTTAGTTTTTAGTTTTTCTTTAGTTTAGGTTAGTTTTAAATTAGTTTTAGTTTTGAGCTTTCTTTAGTTTTTCTCTCAATTCCTCGATTGTAAGCACGTTCTCTTTCAAGATTAATTCAACTTTTTGTTCTTTACTTTCTATTTCGCTATTCTCAATTTCATTAGTATTAGTTTCACAAAAATTCCACTTTTTAGTGAAGCGGAGGATTAAGGTTCCTCGAATTCTCCCTTCAGGTGAGGATTCGAGTAGTCTTAGTAATTCAAATCACACCTTTCTTGTTTGTTCGGGAGAAAGATTCGTGATTCAAAGATTCAAGATTCAATATTAGAGTAAAGATCAAACCTTCATGTTAATGTTTTTTTGCTTTAGATTCAGTAATTAATTTAGTTTTTACTTTCATTGTTTTTAATTGTTTTCTTGATTATGCTTTTGATTTCTTGTTTAGTTTCTTGTTCTTGTTCTAGTAGTTAGGTTTTATTTTCAATTTCTTGTTTTCTTGTTTTAGTTTCTTTAGTTAAGTTTTGATTTCTTTTTCTTGTTTTCAATTCATAATTAGTTTAGTTTAAATTATTTACTGCTTCCTGCAATTTGAAATCCAAACCAAACCAATTTCCTTGAAAACATAACACACCATCCCTGTGGATTCGACAACCCTACTTTTAAAACCCAAATTACCACAACCGAACAGTAAACTAAACTTTTTCGGAAAAATTTTCACATAAAAACTTGGAAAATTGAAAGATAATAAACCAAACTTTATGTCCATTTTGATTTAATAAACCAAACTTAACTACAAACTGTATTTAGCATAATATTTTTCTTAGTGAACCTCCACCAATTTCCGGTTACCGGAAAAATGACATAGATGTTTTTTTTGCTGATGTGGAGTGTTTTATAGGCAAAAAATAAAAGGAAAATGAAGATGACTTCCTCTTCTTTTTCTCCTTGTCAAGCTTGGTTTTGAGCTTCACATTTTTTTTGTCTAGACGCTCAAAGTTCTGACTCCCATCCTTCATTCTCTATAATTCATTTCTTATTTTTGTCACTTCAGACAATAACTGCTCTAGTCTTTCTTCCAACACATTTTTCATTTCAATTAGGTTCATTTCAATCATCAAAAAACCTCCATGTCATTTTTTCGGTAACCGGAAATTGGTGGGGGTTTAATAAAAAAAATACTATGTTAAGTACAGTTTGTAATTAACAAAAAGTTAAGTTTGGTTTGTTGGATCAAAACGGACATAAAATTTGGTGTATGAGATTCCAATTCTTACAAGCTCATTTGGTGTATGTTGCTGTTTGGTAGCAACGTGCGAGTTTCAACTTTCAAGTGGTTGATTGTATGATTCCCGGCCTGCTGTCTTACAATTTGAAAGATGTCGTTGTTAAGCATTTTGAGAAGATCGTCAAGGAGTTTTTGGGCTGCTTCTCCCACTTCCTTCTTTCTTTCTTCACCTTCGCATCGCTACCATGGCTTCCACTCTTTCTCCGATACCGCTCACAAGGTTCCTTCCTCCTTCTCTTCTTCTCTACTGCTACTTTTCTAGGGTTTCTACGCCTTTTTTACCCTCGAATTGTTGAGAACAGGTTAAATGCATAATAATACTCCATTCTTGAACATCATTGTTTTCTCATCTTAGTCTTCTTCGCTCATTTTTCCGGAAAGTAAACGACGAATTCCGTACTTCCTTGCTGCATTCAGCATCATATGTTGGATGAATTTGTTTTGACCTTGGTTCGCGAAATAGGGGGAGTGTAATTGAAATTTGCAGCTGTTTTGGAACTCAACTTTATATTACGAATTTGATTTGAATACAATTCTGAGGTACATTTGGCTGAATGAAATGAAGGGATGAATAATTGCAACTGGATGGAGATAGTAAGCTTCTAGGGTCTATTTTTAGCCCCCCCCCCCCTCCCCCCCTGTTGCGATGCTCGGAATGCAAAGCAATGTCAGGAATCTATGGATGCTGTACATAGTCCCTCGAATTGTTCAAAACAGGTTGAATGTGGGAATAGGGAACAAATTGCAGTTATGCACGTATAAGAGGCCTAAAAAAAAAAAAAATTGTTCCAGGGCAAGTGCTGTTGGAAACAAGTGCAAATCCTGAAAAGGTTCAGGGGAAGTGCAAGAGGCAATGGACAATGGACAATGTGGGTGGGTGAATTGGTGATAACAGCTGCGAAATTTGATTTTGGGAGACCAAATATGTGTTTGTGATAATCCTGGGGTGAGAGACCAATAATGTGTTTTGTGAAGTGTGATTTAAGAGACCACTAGAGGTTGGATATATGCAAAGGATTCAGGTATCCTAGTTTGCGTTTGATTAAGCCCTCTCAATTTTAGGCTAATGGAAGATTGTGACATGAAACTCAGATGCTCAGAACTTCTGAGCTGTGATCATAAAATTGATTGGTAAAAGGTGGACAACTATGCACATTTTTGGAAGGGATATGGAATTACGGTACTGTAGATCATGAAAGCTGTTTTATATGTCTAAAGGAGGCGCTGAAGTTACAGTGGGTTCTTACACATGTTCGACTACTGGGGCTGATGATAGTGGCAAGAACACTTTCTAGTGTGTGGGACTGGGAAGTAATACATGTTACTGGGGAAGTATGAGGGGTAACTGAATAATATAGGTGGGGTGATTGGCAAGACTGCTCAAGTGTTTGTGGTAACCCCGGCATGAGTTGGGTGTTGAGTTTCATTATGCTTAATAAATTTTCATGATTTTACCAATTGACGGCTGTATTTGGAATCTCTCTCAGGTGTGGGACCTGATTCCCTAAAAAAAGCTAAAAATATATATTGTAAAAAAGCAAAGTTGACTTGTTTTGGGGGTTATTGTTGACGTTGAAGTGGAGTTTGAATGACACTAACTTATGTGAAAATTGTAATATGTGATCAAAATCCAGGCTTTGTGTGAAATGATGTGTTTGGTTATTGGATTTTGGGATGTTAACCCGGGAGCTGTACACTATATGATGCGTTGAATATCTGGATGTTAGTTAGGGAACTGTATGTAATCTATGATGTGATTCAGATTTCAAAGTGAGATGGAAAAGTAAAACCATTGCTTCTAATCTGGCTGCGCATGGTGTTTTACATCTGATTTCAACAATGTTCATCACTCGTGGCCATGTTGGTTTGATCTTGAGGGGACTGGCTGGAAATGGTCGTCATCCAATTTATTACTAGCAACTTTGGTGCTGTACAACATATGTTTTACAGATAAGCTGATGTGCTAGCATTTTACTAGCAACTGTGATCTCTCTGTTAAATTTAAAGTGAAATGCTCCAGTGACGGCATTTCATTAAGGAAACAACTGCACATGATTTCTAATTTCTCCTTGAGGGGTATGGAGATCTCTTTCCCCTGCATTCTTGTTGTTGGGATCTTGTCATGGTTACTGTTGCTCGTTGTTGTGCCCCTTTTCGTTTTTCTGTCCAAAATGCATACATCTAGTTCTTCTGTCCAAGTGACTTCTTTTTCTGACCTATGCTTTCATTTTATACTTGCCTTTTCATTATGGATTGCATTTTCTGCTCATGAACCATGGCTTGCTTTTCAGGTGCAATCATCCTCCTTGACCACTATAAATGATGGCTTAAAGAGGTTATACGATCAGAAGCTGAAGCCATTAGAGTCCACTTACCATTTTGATGATTTTGTATCACCTTTATTAGTATGTGGGAACATCTATCTCCTTTTTATCACGTCTTTTTTCAAGTCCAATTTATCAATTTGTGCCTCATTTTGCTTTCCTTCTGGTAAGAGATTGACAGTTAATTTCCATCAAATGTTGGCCTTATGATCATACCCTTTTCTGCTTGGCTGTATCTCTACAGACAGATGCTGATTTTGATGCAAAACCTATGGTTATGCTTCTGGGACAGTATTCTACTGGGAAAACAACTTTCATTAAGCACGTTCTCAAACACAGTTATCCTGGTAATTTTACTTTGCTTTATTATTTTAATTGTTTGCTGGACTAGGCCCATTCTCATCTCTCATTCATGGGTTGTTCTCAGGAGCACATATTGGGCCAGAGCCAACTACTGATAGATTTATTGTCATAATGGTAAATAAAACAACTATCAAGATCCTTTATCGTACTGTGCTTATAAGCTCAGTTCCTCAGTTCCTCATATCTATAGCATTTTCGTTGGTGTATTATCTCTTTTCGTATTTTATAACCAATGGGTTTTCCGCAGTCTGGTCCTGATGAAAGAACTATTCCAGGGAACACAATTACTGTTCAAGCTGACATGCCGTTCAGTGGTCTCACTGCGTTTGGATCTTCCTTTCTGTCAAAATTTGAGTGTTCTCAGATGCCACACCCAGTGAGTTGTCATAATTAAGCTTTGGATCTTGGTAAAATATGACGGCGGGAACTGAATTTTTTGTTCTAATATTTTGAAGCTTTTAGAGAACGTGACTCTTATTGATACGCCCGGCGTATTATCTGGGGAAAAGCAACGGACAGATAGAGGATATGACTTCACTGGTGTCACATCTTGGTTTGCTGCTAAGTGTGACCTTATCTTTCTCCTTTTTGATCCCCATAAGCTAGATATTAGTGATGAATTCAAGCGTGTGATATCCTCTCTTCGAGGTCATGACGACAAGATACGTGTTGTTTTGAACAAGGCAGATCAAGTAGATACCCAGCAGGTACTCAAAAGAACTTACTGCAAGTGCATGTCTGTTGCTTACCATTTTAAAATGCACCTCGGAGTTCAGCCAATTGTTTCTCTCAGTCTCTCCCTTATTGTTTGGTGTGTGTGTGGTAGTTGATGAGAGTCTATGGAGCCTTGATGTGGTCACTTGGGAGGGTGCTGAACACTCCTGAGGTTACTCGCGTTTATATTGGGTAAGCTTCCCTCAGTTAAACATGAGTGGCTAGTCTGAACATCATGTCATTCTATGTTTCTCGGATTTCTCATTTTGCCAAGTATACAATTTCCATCTCGAGACTTCAACATGGGTATGGCTGAGTCCAACTAAGGTGCCAAGTACTTAGCTTTTTAGTACTTGAAGTTCTCCTTTATCAATTCCTAAAATTCCTGCATGTGTATGGCCAGGCTATAATGTTAGGTTGTGGCCTGCAGATTAAGAGGTGTGTGTGTTTTCATTTCCTTTAATTTGGCAGCTCATTTGGTGATGGTCCTCTAAACGAGGCTACTGCTGGTCCAATTGGATGCGATCTTTTCTTAAAGGAACACAATGATCTTCTTGCTGATCTGACTGACATTCCCAAGAATGCTTGTGATCGGCGGGTACGTTCCTGAATTCATTGTCATGGTCTGGCTTGCCCTTTTTCCAATTTAAATTTCTGTTTGTGGTTGAGAACTTGAGAAAAGGGACCTGATTTGTTCACCCCTGTGATGCTTTGTTTGTTTCCTTCCCCACAACCATGCCAACTATTAATTGTGTACCAACAGGTTTCACTAACCTCCAGGTGTAGGTATTCTAAAGCCCTTGACTTGCTGCTTTCCTCATTCAGGACCCCTCGGTGTCAATTTATATTGTGGGCCGAAACAAATACTTGACATTTGGAAGTATTGGTCATTCTGGTTCATTCCTGTTCTTATTCATTCCATCTTTGTTGAACCAAATGACCAAGGGAAGGAATCGGTTGATTGTTTTCTATTGCAGAATCTTATGCTGCCTTTTCATCCCCATAGGTGAATGAATTTGTGAAGCGTGCAAGAGCAGCAAAGATTCATGCCCATATAATTGGACATTTGAAGAAAGAGATGCCCATCCTGATAGGCAAGACCTCAGCTCAAGAGAAACTTATCTATAACTTGGAAGATGAATTCAGAAAGGTTAGTAGCTGGCTCGCTCCTTGTTCGCCTTTGGCATTCACATTGTTCTCCTAGGACCAACCTTCAGGGGTCACTAGTGCACAATTTATTCCAAATTGTGATTATAATGGTCCAAAGAAATATGTTTGCTGAAGTACTGCCTGATGCTTTTGTTTCATACTCGTACAGTAGGTAAGTGAAGCCATTTTATATTTAAAGACCTCCTGATTTAAATTTAGGTAGAGGTTGTAGAATTTTGTCCGACCCGGATATCCGAAAAACCCAGTCTAGTCATATAGATTTTTTGTCTGAATTTTAATATCGACCGAATTGACTGAAAATTCAGACACAATATCGCATGTTTGTATTGTCTAAACCTGATTATGACCCGAATTTATGTCTCTCCGAATTGTTCGCCCTGATCAAAACCGAGTAATGGTCATCAATTTTCTTTTGGCCGGATTTTGACTTTGACTGACCTAAATTTGACCTGGACCTGAATTTTGCCAGCCCTAAATTTAGGGTAAGACTGAAGGAGACTCTCCCTCTACTCCTACTTTTACACCTTGCTTGCACACGCACTTGCACACATGCAGCAGCAAAGTAAAGAAACTATTCCGTGAGCTGGATTCCTGGGTGTTGCTTTTGGCTTTGCTCCATAAATTTGTTATTAAGTAATTCAGAAATTCTATGATTATATACCAGGGAGTTTGCTGTTTTATTGACTGAGTTCTTGATGTAGGTTCAAAGGGAGTTCCACTTACCAGCAGGGGACTTTCCGGATGTGGAACATTACAGGGAAGTGCTTCAGACCTATAACATTGACAAGTTCGAGAGGCTGAAACCAAAAATGATCCAAGCTGTGGACGATATGCTGGGTTATGACATCCCTGAGCTTCTCAAAGATTTGAGAAACCATGACAATTCATGAATTCCTCCATTATTACCTACAAAACAGCATGAGTGAGGACAACTTTAGACCTTTTTTCTTTGAGACGTACGTTTGGGGGTTCAAGATCCATCTTCCTTGCAGTTGGTACTCGACGAGGCTGAGGCATCTTCCACTCTGCTTTCTTCATCAAATTGATTTTTGGATTTCCAATGTTGAACTACTAACTAATTTTTGGTATCATTGGAATACCACACACACAAACAACCCAAGCAATAAAAAATTTACAATCATTATATGGTATCATTGGAATACCTACTTCAATATTTTTTTTAAAAAAAAATTCATTAGTATTTTGTATTAAATTCATTGTAAATATATTAAGAATATTGCAAAATTCATCGATATATTCAAATGTGTCAAATTCTTTTAACAAAAATTTATCACATAAAAATTTGACGTATTTTAAGTTTACCTGAAGGATTTAGATATGTTCCATAGTGATATATATCTGTCATGGTCAGACTCAAGGTCCTTGAGCATTCTGGCTAGATCTAAAGATGAAATTCAGGACAAGGTCCTTGATATGGAAATTTTGCTCATTTCTAAGTACCAAGGTCAATTATGTTAATGCACTCAAAGTGGAAGTTCAAAGTTGATCAAGTTCATCATCATTGTCAATCAAGCTGGATTGGCTTAATTCAGTGTCAACTTTTGGTCATTGGAACCATTAAAGTCTAGTTAGGACTTGTTTTTAAGCTTAAATCTAGGCTAAAGATGGGCTAAGAGCCTTAATGAAAAAGGGTCAAGGTCTAAATGGTGCGGGTTGGTTATTAATGATGTCTGAGGACCTTGGACATGGCAAGGGTAGAGAGAATTGAGTGGAATTATACTCACTGCCAAGGTCTTTGACAGTAGCAACTAGCAAGGCTGAAACAAGGCCTGTCAAGTTGGTCATTTTGGGCACATTTATATTACATTCTAGGACATTGGATATGTCAAGGAAATTATTAGAGGGTGTACAAAGGCAAGTGAAAAATAACCAGTACAACTTGGTCTTGATGTATATTCGAACCCTTCCAACCATTAAGCTTTGGCTACTCTCCTGAAACTCAAGGAAGAAGCCTTGACCAAGTCCTCCTACCAAGATACTTTACTTATCTCCAAGTATGAAGCTCACTTCTCCATCCTTTATCACGTCAATTTTTGGGGATATCCTAATGCATATTGGAGTCTCTAGGGTAAAATATCCTTGGCATGAATAACTGAGATTATCTTAAGCTTATTTTTAAGTTTAAAGCTTAATTCTAAAGTCTAGGCATTTTATTCCAAGGAATTGTTGAGTATGGGAAACTAGCTATGAATGAGGGGCATTTCAGTCTTTCACTTGTTTTCGGGATTTCATTGTGTTGATTCCAGAACTAGGAGCTGTTGTTTGATGAAGAAAAGGGGGTGAAATTGCGCCTAAAATGAAGAGAAATCACCAAATGCAATACTGACTAGATTGGTTTGATTTAGCTATAGGCCCCTACTTTAATGGTCTCCCCTCCTTTTCTAGTTGTTTTCCTTAATTAAAAAGCTAAATATTAGGATTATTTAGTTTTAAAATCCCCAAATTTTGGTTTTGTTTATCAGAATATCCCAAATTTTATTTTTAACGTGAATAACCCAAACGTTAGGAGTTTGTATTTATTAGCATCCCATAATCGAATTAAGATCAATTAAAATCGGGTTTTTCTACAATGCAATGATTGTTTTTTGGCTTAGGCATCCTTTCATTCTACAAAACACCCAAACAAATATTGTTACATCACAGAAAGACTCAAGTTTA
Source organism: Portulaca oleracea (assembly GCA_029582165.1). NCBI lineage: Eukaryota > Viridiplantae > Streptophyta > Magnoliopsida > Caryophyllales > Portulacaceae > Portulaca > Portulaca oleracea. The sequence goes on from CM055868.1 coordinate 9,811,162, forward strand.
ATTGATGTTAATTTGGTGTTGGGCTGTTGCCAAATACGACCCCCCAAAACTTGGGATATTCATATTAAAACTGAAGTTCGGGATATTCTGATAAACAAACCTCAAAGCTGGGGATTTTAAAACCTAATAACCCTAAATATTATTATTTTTTCTGCTATTTTTAGGCGAGATTAAGGCTGGAAATACAAATGTAATTCTAGCCTTTGATCATCCTTTTATATGGGTCAATCTTTTATTCTACCTTTTTACCTACGGTTTGTACTAGCCCGACAATTTCTGACCCGACCCGAACCCCCATAAATTTCTAGGTTTTGAGCGCGATTTTTTCAACTAAACCCGAAATACACCAAATCTGGAAATTAGCGGGCAAACCCAACCTGCCCATTTGACCCGAAATTTAATTTTTTAAGTTCAACTTTATTAAAATTTGTGACTTTTCATTGAAAATTTTAGGGAAATTGAATTCTAATAATACAAACTTTTGGCCATATAAGACTAAATAATATGAACTTTTGATTTGGTGATAAATAATACGACTTTGACCCCATGTTGCTCCGAACAGTACGCCACCGAGTTAAGTTGAACTTAACTTGGGGCGGGATGACGTGGCTGCGGAGGGATGTCCCAGTGTAACACCCCCATAATATTTTCTTATTATAAACTTTGATTATAAGCATTAGTCATCATTGGGAAAATCTTTATGAGATTACCTATGAAAATTATGTGTATCAAGGAAACCCGGACCCAGGAAATAACATAAAAGACCGGTACTATATGACAAGGGTCAAATAAGGATACCTTTTAGTAATATTTATTCATACAACATGACAATTATGGCAAGATATAGATGCCTTTGTTGTTCAAAAATTATGAAGCACATAAATTTTGAAAAAGGAATTTTTGGGAATTTTATCTACCAAAGGAAATTGTATGTTTTTAGTTAGCAAAATTCTTTATAGTAATCCCCTAATGTGTTGTCACCTAAGGGAAAAAGAATACAAGAAAATTCAGCTCATTACCCATTAAAATGTTTAAAGGAAATGAGTTTTTGTTAGTAGAGTTGTAGGGGAGCATCTAGGAGTAGAATATCATTTAAAAACATAACTAAAACCACTCATCCTCACCACTACCCACAAGATTGCATCCCACAATTTTAGTTTCTATGAGAATGCAACTTGCAAAGAGGGTCATCATTGCTCTACACTTAGCCCCCCTACTTTGGCTACTAATTCTTCACTATATTTGCTTACTCATATACTCAAAATCCACTCAAATCTTCCTCATTCTCTCTCCACTCAGCCAAGCCCCTCCCTTCTAACTATTATAAAAACCCCTCATCCATCCCAAATCACTCCAAGAACATCACTATACCAAACACTCCCTTCAAACACAAAAAGATTTGCATTAAAATAGAAGAAAAGAGTTCAAATGAGGTTTTTGTTCTCAAGCATCCAAGGAATCTCTTCCATCCACTCTAGTCACTCTCAAAGGTGTCTTTTTTTTCAAAATTTTCAGCTTTCATGGTAGATTACATGAACAAGAACAAGAACAAGAGTTGCTCCAAAAACCGATAAATGGCTAAAAACGATTTAAAATGGCACCCTTTTTCGTTAAGTACAAATTTTATATTTTTACTCTTGTTTTAGGTGTTAAAATGGTTTCAAAATCTTGAAAAAAATGTTCATTAAAAGCCTCATGAGATTCAGCCACCATGGATGCTCATAAGATGAGTTTTTCTTGCTTAAACAACCAAGTTTTCGGGTTTTTCGAACTCAAAATAAAACCAAGATAAAATCATATTTTGGAAAAACTTTCAACATGAGAGTTGTAGGTTTAGATGTCTAAAAATCTACTGAAATATTCATTTTGCAAAAAAAATATAAGGGCAGTGAGTTATAGAGCAAAAACCAGACCCTTTCCAGATTCGGGTATATTCTGACATATGTTCGGTTTTTGTAAAAACTGTACAAATTGGTAACTATTAAAAATAAAATAAAAATATGGGGTTAAACTAGACTCATAAACGGAACTTTTCCAATTTGAATGACCTTAAAAACTTTTTGTATAGAGGGAGAACGAAAATAAACAAAACCGGGCAAAAAACTGATTTTTCTGCCCCAAAACGATTTTTGCATCAATTATGGAAATGGAAGGTTTAGAGCTGAGTTCTTCACGTTTTAGCTAGAAAACCACTAGTAAAAGAGTTATAAGACCAAAGAGTTAATTATTTGTTAAAAGTAGCTTTATTTGAATTTAAAAGTAAGTTGTCTTCTAATTACACCGTTGCTAGAACCCAAGCAAGAGCTAGAATCATTTCTTTGAAAATTCCAGCAGCTCGAAACAAAATAAAAGTGAATAAAATGAAAAGTTAATGAAAGCTTTTTATGTAGGATTATGGTTCTAATTGTAGTTAAATACTCTAATTTTCAGGATACCCAAAAACACCAAGGAAGTCAAGGTATGGAGATCTAGATTTTCAGCCTCAAATGGATGTGTGCTAAGTGCCTAAGAGAGGGCCATAAGGGCTGAAAATCAATATATTTATATAATGTTTATTTGGTTGATTACTTGCACTTGATGAGATTTATGTTTTTATGTATTCATGATGTATGTGAAGTATGATATTACAAGTTGATGATAGTAACTTTTGCTACCAAGTCCATGATAAAGTATTCTATGAAATCAAGTAATATTATTCCATCTTTTATGTGACAATCTTGATGTTACCATGGTTATATGACGAAGAGATATATGATTCTAAGTTTATGATACTACTTATAATGCAACTTTATAACACTTATGATTTAAGGTTATGATGTTACTTATGATGTTACTTTATGATACTTATGATTTAAGTTTATGGTGCTACTTTATGATGCTACCACAAGATGTTAAGTTATTATGACAAATTTTATGGAGATACTTATGGTACTAACTAACGATTAAAGTTATAATACATGTTCTATGTGTTCTTTGCATCATTTAGCATTTCATGCATTCATGGCATGTAGTAAGATGATCTTGAATCATCTTTAGTAAGTCCCCTTGGGTATATGGCTCTTTAAGTTCTACCGGGCAAGAGTGATGGTCTATAAGGCACACTCATTTTATTGTCCTTCTATGGTTCTCTTATGGTCCTTTTATGAGCTCTCTATGGATCTTCTATGATCCTTTTATGATCTTTCTATGGTTCTTATATCTATGGTTCCTCTATGGACATTCTATAGTTCTTTTATGACTCTCCAAGTCCCATGAGCAGTATGACAAAGTATGATAAGTGGTACCACTAAGTCCCGTAGGCATCATGGTTTATGGTATGAGGATCCTCACTATGAAATCCCATAGGGGCGTCATGGACATCCAAGTGATTGGCCAAGCCGTTTTATGAGCATTAGGCATCTAGGTCATGGAGCATATGCACACAAGGATTATTATATTGTATATATGCATGTTTATGTATGTATATTAATGATTATGTATGTTTATGCATGTTTAGGCATGTATATGTATGTTCATGTACGATTATGTAAATATGTATATAGTTAGGTATGTTATAATCTCTATACTTAGCTTCGGCTAATCCATGTTTATGCCCCCCTCTTAGTTACCAATCCTTCTAAGAATGCATAATGTTGGGAGATCTTCAGAGGAAAAGGAGACATGGAGGCCAAGGGATGATGATGAGAACCAATTAAGTGCTTACTTCAAGAAGACATGAATAAAGATTCAAATTAATTAAGTACATGTAATTTCTATTTCTACTTTGACATGACTCTAGTTTAGTTTTCATTAATAAAGAACCTACATCTAAAGTGACTAATGAGAGAATACTACTTTCTCTCCCTTACTACAATTCAACTTAATAATGAACTAAGAGAGAAAGCTCAAGCTATGGGTTCATCTCCTTGGGAGTTATGTAGTGAGGACTACCCACCTTACTCCCTAGGTGAGATAAGCCCCATTAGGCATAAGCTTAATCCATAATATGACCTTATTAAGAAATCTTTAAACATGATCATTACCAAGACACTTGATGATGTATGGGACTCTATGGACTCATTTGGATGTTATGGACATGCATGGACTATATGGACTATATGGACAATATGGACTCAAATGGACCATATGCACTCATGTTACTAAACACACTAAATTGGTAACTAAGACAACATAACACATACTTTAATTTATAAAAAAAAAGGTACGGGCGTTACACCCAGTCAGCTTTATTTTGTCCACATCAGCTCTCTCTCTCTCTCTCTTCGTCATTCCCCCTTTCTTCTTTTCCAGATTTCCTTTCCCATTCAATCTCCCTCCCTCCCTCCCTCTTCTTCTTCTTCTTCTTCTTCTTCTTCTTCTTCTTCTTCTTCTTCTTCTTCTTCTCCTTCTTCAAGCATCATGAGTAATACTCCAAGCATAATACAGCTAAACTTCGGTATAATGGGTTTACATTCAAGTTTCTTCAACATTTTTCCATTGATGATGAACAAATCCATCAGCAAAATCCAAGGCAAGGTTATATGTGTTCTGTGTATGGGGACTTGGTACTTTTGCAAGAGAGAAGAATGTAGAGTACAAAGGACATAAACTACTACTAGCTTGGTCATAATGAGGTATTAGTTTGGTTAATTTTTACATGGTCTCATATCTTGATATTGTGGATCCCTACTGTAGCAGAAATGCTCCATCGCTACTACTAGCTAGCAGTAATCGTGATTTATAGATTAGCCATGTATAGAACACATAAAATATGTGGTGAACAATTATATTGAAAAATATAAGCGTGATGGTCCAAATCTGACTGACACAAGAACTAGTAAAGGCAATGTACATGCATCATTTGAAAGTTACAAAAGAACAACCAAAATAGATATGATCACATGTTGATAAGGAAAAAAAGGAATCCTACTTACAAACTCCTACACCAATGGTACAACTAGAATGCCTTTGAATACACTAAGCTCCTAGGGGATCTGGAGCGTGGCGTGGTGGGAGAGATTGATGGACTAGCTTGAGAATCTTGAATCAACAATCAACAAAAGCTTGAAACCCCAAAAGGATTGGATATGACCTTGGATAAAGGAGATTACACCACCAAAGGCCTAACACCCCACCATGACCATCATAAAGGAAGAATCCACCAAATGATCAATAAAGGAATGACTAGAAACCCCACCATTTAATTAATGGATAAAGTAATCTAGATTTTGAGAGAAGTTTAGGGAAACCCTAACCAATGCATAAGCATGTTCATAATTCATCAAAAACTTCTGGAAACACATAACAACTAGCTATTTATACTAATTCTAAAATTAAGTCAAAACAGCGAAGAAACGCGTCTTCCAGAACGTTGGCTCGGGCGAGCAAGGGCACGGCTCGGGCGAGCAGGCCTTCATCCGCCAAGCCGTCGCGGCGGAAGGTCGCATCGCGCAGATACCCGACAGAGCTTCGGCTCGGGCGAGCCATAAGATGGCTCGGGCGAGCAGGCCATCTGGATGGATGTTTGTGTGTACGATGAGGGTCGGGCAGATGCTCGGCTCGGGCGAGCAAAGGTCTTTGCCGCGAGCGGCGATCCATCCGATACGTGGTTGTGCCGCGATGAAAACCCGACAGAGCGCCGGGCGAGCAAGGAAAGGCTCGAGCGGCGAGGCTCCCGACGCCTACCACGCTTATTCTTGCCAAGGACTCGAACCTTTTAAAGGCCCGTAGGTCCCGATGTGGACTCGTAGCTCCACTCCCATGGTCCGGGGTCCCATTTGAAGTGGATGCCACACCCGTTGCCGATCAAACCACACCTCCAGGGTCCCGGGTCCACCTTATAATGCACCTCACACCCGACCTTGAAGTCATGTTTCTCTTGTTTTATGAAAGGGGTACGGGAAGGCTTGGAGACCATGGATTTTAGGGATCGGGACCCATCCCGATATGCTTCATACTCCCCTTCTTGAGAAAGAGTTGCCCTCAACTCTTGGGAGCTAAAACCGAAGCACTCTTCATCGATTGGCTCCATGAAGCTTCGAACTTCCCGAACGCCAAGAACATTTGTGGTAGCCGTCAAACAAGCATCGAACCCCACAATGTACCCATCGTCCAAGTGTAAGAAGGTATAGGGTGGCTTGTTTTGTGAAGGTGAAGGGTTAAGGGACGGTAGGGGAAATTTATGTGGTGCTTGGGAACTCTCAATCTCACTAGGCTCGCTACGAGGTAAAGACAAAACAAGAGGGAGCTCATCCTCGCCAAGAGCACACTCATCCCGTGTTTCGCTCATCATGAGAAGGTTCCTCAACTCACTACCCATCCCGGCTTTTGCAGTTTCGGTTTCTCGCGGAGAAAGGGGAAGCAGTTTGATCCTCTTGCCTTTATGGGTGAATGTGTAAGTGTTGTTCAACCCACTGTGCACCGTTTTCTTGTCATATTGCCATGGACGACCCAATAAAATGTGACAAGCGCTCATAGGGACAACATCACAAACAAGGGAATCATCGTAGTTAGATCCGAAAGAAAAATTCACTAAGACTTGCTTAGTTACCTTGACACCGTTGTGATTGTTGAGCCAATGGAGTGAATAGGGTTGAGGATGCGGCAATAGAGGCAAGCCAAGCTTCTCAACCATAGTGGTTGATGCGACGTTCGTGCAACTCCCTCCATCGATGACAAGAGTGCACACTTTTTCACCTACGAAGCACCGCGTTTGGAACAACATTTCCCTTTGGGCCTTGTCGAGAGGAGTCTCATGGGTATGCAAAACTCTCCTCACAACAAGTGCGTCTCCACGCACGGGGGGTAAGGGAATGGTATCCTCATCATCACTAGTATTCGCATCTTCAACCAATACTTCGGGTTCCTCTTGAGCCTTCCGAAGCTCATCTTCGATGTCGTGGACCTCTTGGAGTGTCAAAGTCCGACGGTTTGGGCAATCGGCTTGAAAATGGCCGTATCCATGACACTTAAAGCACTTCCGGCCTTCCGTTCGTTTAGGAGGTTCCGTTAGAGGCTCCGAAGCAAATCCCTTTCCTTTGTCAAGTCTTGGTACCGGCGTGGACTTGGGTGGCTCACTAGACTTTGGAGTGTTTGAATCCGGAGGAGGTCGGCTAGATGGTGAGTAGACGGGTCAAGACAAGGGTTTGGTGTTGGACCTTTCCATTCTTCTTCGCTCAACTCGGAGAGCCAAACTGCACAATTCATCCATAGAATAGTATGGTTGGACCTCAACCCGTTTAGCAATTGTGGAGTCCAAACCATTCAAGAAACGCATCATGGTTTGATCTTCCGGCTCTTGAAGGCCACTCCTAATAAGAAGTTGTTTGAATTCCGAAATGTAATCACCGACGGATCGTTTTCCTTGGGTAAGAGCATACATTTTCCTCAAGACATCCTGCCGGTAGGTGTTCGGCAAGAAGCGGCGATTCATCACTTGTTTGAGTCGTGTCCAAGTAGAAATCCTCGCCTTTCCTTCACGAACCCGTTGTACCTTCATATTCTCAAACCAAAGCGAAGCGGCCTTGGTGAGTTTCAAGCTCGCGATTTTATAAGCCTTTTCATCATCATACTCCTTAGTCTCGAAGATCCTATCCATCAATTGGATCCATTCGATGTAGTCATCCGGATCATTGGAACCATTGAACTCGGGGATGTCGATCTTGATGTCTTGGAAGTCGTCACGAGGAAGTCGGTCGTGCACGTCTCGACGAATTCGACGTCGAGGGGAGCCTCTAGCATCGTCGCTCGACTCAAAGTTGGGAGGAGGACGGATAGGGCTTTGTGTACGCCTCGGACGTTCAACTCGTGGCGGAACTGGACGCTCTGGGGCGAGGTTATCCAACCGTGCCATGATGGCATTAAGGGTTCGATTGATGGAGGAGAATTGTTCGTCATGAGTGGCAAGTCGATTCTCGAGGACCCGAAGTTGAGGGCTACCCCGGTGGCTTGTTTCCTCTCGATCGGAATCATCGTGACCATCCATATCGAGGGAAAAGGTATGGGACGGATTGTGTTTGGGATATTTTGTGGAGTTTGGGGGTTTTCTTGTAGTTGGCTTGTGTTTGGGATAAGGGTTCTTTGTGTTTTTCTCACTTGGGCATTTTATCGAACACATTGTGTGCACAAATTTTCCAACTCTTCCTCAAAGCTCCATTATGCATCAAAATCAACAAACACAATAGCAATAACAATTTCTCCAACACACTTGGAGTCACAAGGGTTGGGGAACACCAATATTTCAATCAAAATAGCAAAAATCCAACAATAGAGAACAATCTAACAAGAACAATGGAATACTCAAGCTAGGTGAATAACCTTGTGCTCTGATACCAAATGGAGCGTGGCGTGGTGGGAGAGATTGATGGACTAGCTTGAGAATCTTGAATCAACAATCAACAAAAGCTTGAAACCCCAAAAGGATTGGATATGACCTTGGATAAAGGAGATTCCACCACCAAAGGCCTAACACCCCACCATGACCATCATAAAGGAAGAATCCACCAAATGATCAATAAAGGAATGACTAGAAACCCCACCATTTAATTAATGGATAAAGTAATCTAGATTTTGAGAGAAGTTTAGGGAAACCCTAACCAATGCATAAGCATGTTCATAATTCATCAAAAACTTCTGGAAACACATAACAACTAGCTATTTATACTAATTCTAAAATTAAGTCAAAACAACGAAGAAACGGCGTCTTCCAGAACGTTGGCTCGGGCGAGCAAGGGCACGGCTCGGGCGAGCAGGCCTTCGTCCGCGCCATGGCCGTCGCAGGGCGGAAGGTCGCGTGCGCAGCATACCCGGAAAGTAGCTCGGCTCGGGCGAGCCATAAGATGGCTCGGGCGAGCAGGCCATCTGGATGGATGGTTGCGTGTACGACGAGGGTCGGGCAGATGCTCGGCTCGGGCGAGCAAAGGTCTTTGCGAGCGGCGATCCATCCGATACGTGGTTGTGCGCACGATGAAAACTCGACAGAGACGCTGCTCGGGCGAGCAAAGGAAAGGCTCGGGCGAGCAGGCTCCCTGACGCCCAGTTCACGCTTATTCTTGCCGAAGGACTCCGAACCTTTTTAAAGGCCTGAAGTAGGTCCCGATGTGGACTCGTAGCTCCACTCCCATGGTCCGGGGTCCCATTTGAAGTGGATGCCACACCCGTTGCCGATCAAACCACACCTCTAGGGTCCCGGGTCCACCTTATAATGCACCTCACACCCGACCTTGAAGTCATATTTCTCTTGTTTTATGAAAGGGGTACGGGAAGGCTTGGAGACCATGGATTTTAGGGATCGGGACCCATCCCGATATGCTTCAGGATCCGAGCCGATAAGATGACGATCAAGTTTAGGCGTATGAGACCAAAGCCGAAAGTATTGTGAGGGAGTGTATCTATGAATCCATTGATAAAAGAATTTTATCGGAGTGGGCAATAAATATGAATTCAATGAAGATTTGCATTAAAAAAAATTATGGCAGTGACTAAAAAAGAGTATGACAAGTTATGATAGAGAGAGATAGTCTGTGGGTATGATGTATAATGGGATCAAAGAGGTCTCATTACACATAGAATTCAGGATCTTTATGAACAAAGATAAGAATCTTCCTTCTCAAAGTTCTTAAGGATCAACTAAACTCAATGAAAAGAGATGGAAAACGAAAAGATGGATGTGATTCGTTTACCAAGATGAACGCTTGAATGATGAACGAATGTTGAATGAGTGATGAACGTTTGATTGAATGGACGAATGGATGATAATGGCTTTGAAGACTCCAATGAAGTTATAGACACACCACCTCAAGAACTCTTCAATTCTACCTTTCACCACCAAGGGATGCCAACCCAAGGCTAGAAGTAGGGATGAACGATTCTCCCTCAAGAGAAACGAAACACTAGCACAAAAGCTAGAGAGAAAACCACATCATGTGTTTACTTTGTATTTGATATATGAATGAGATATGTTTACAAGGCACCCAAGGGGTCTATTTATAGTAAATAAAAGCCCCCTTGACGTGTGGAAATCAAGAATTACAAGGCATCCTAGCTTACATCATCCTATACAAGTGTGGCATCATAAAGAAACAAATGTACATAAGCTAGATTAAAATGATGATAACTAGCTCGTTTCTTATCCAAACTTAAAGATTCAAAAACCATTGTGAAGCTCCTTTAATGTAGATCATTTGACCTTTGGATGACTTCCTCAATATCTTCATGGTTCTTGAGATATAGAGCAAATTACCGAACTGCCCTTGATGAAACCATTCAAACGTGAGAGAGACTTGAGGGAATGGAGCTCCTTTTCCATGTAGTTGAGTATTTGGCTCCCATGATGTATATTTGATGTCTTCCTTGATGACCTTGATGTATATGCCTATCAAATATACATCAGGGTAGTTTCATGTAAGTAATTAAAAGGAGCATTTAAACAAAAATAAATGAATGTTTATGTTGATGGTGGAGATTGAATTAGGGAAAGAGAATGCATGAGATAACTAGGGGCGGATTTGGGGCCAGGGAGGGGTGTTCATGGACACCCTTGGTCCAAAAAAAAGTTTAAACAACCCATATTAGCTAGGAAGCAAAATAATATCCATAAGCTAAATGGACACACCAAGAAAAGACCCAAAACATTAATATATGAAGTTTGGGCCTGGCACGCGCGTCCAGCACAATCTGAGACAAATTTTTTTCCCGTTTACTATTCGTCGCCCCCTTTTTTACTAATGTCGCCCACTTTTTCACAATAATTTCCAATAACGTCCTTGGTCCTCACAATTTTACTCTCTAACTTCTATCTAATTTCTCTCTCTAATAATAAATAATAATAATGATAATGATAATGATAATAAAAAAATAATAATATTTACAAAATTTTAATTAAAAAATTAATCGAAAAATCCCAGAAAAATACGGTTGCCGTGGCAAATTTACGGCGGCATCGCGGTGTTGCCGCACGTGGATCGCGGCAATGCCGCGGTTGAGCCGTGATCTTTGTGTGGCAACACCGCAGTATTGCTGTAAATTTTGCGCCGCAATTGTGTTTTTCTGGGTTTTTTCGATTAATTTTTTTAAATAAAATTTTGTAAATATTATTATTATTATTATTATTACATTTCTATTATTATTATTATTATTATTGTTATTGTTATCATTATTATTATCGTTATTTATATTAAAATTTTGTGAATTCGACGAAAATAATATTGCAATTTAATATTAATAACAATAATAATAATGATGATAACAATAATAATAATAACAATAATAATGATGATAATAATAATAATAATGATAATAATATTTACAAAATTTCATTTAAAAAAATTAATCGAAAAAACACAAAAAAATACGGTTGCGGCGGTGCCGCGTGCGGCAACACCCCGGTGCCCCCGCAAATTTCACGCAACAACTATGTTTTTTTGGGTTTTTCCGATTAATTTTTTTGAAATTAAAATTTTGTAATTATTATTATTATTATTATTGAGTTATTTGAGATTGGGAGAATTGGAGAAGCTAAGAGAGAGGAGAGAGAATGATAAGGGAAAAATGTAATTTGGGGCGCGACAATAGTAAAAAGGGGGCGACGTATAACAATGACTTTTTTTTTAAAATAAAATAAAGGGAAATTGGATTCTAATAATATGAACTTTTGGCCATATAACTTAGTGGCGTGTTAATGAGGTAACAGGGGGTCAAAATTCATATTATTCAGAACCTAATCGAAAGTTCGTAGTATTAAGTCTTATATGGCCAAAATTTCGTATTATTAGAATCCGATTTCCCTAAAATAAATTATGGTTCAATTTTAACAGTTTAATTTAGTTGAAAAATTTTAATAAAAATTTTTTCCATTGCTTTCATTTTACATAGACACAGTACGCACACAAGGTCAGACCCCTTCCGCCCTTGGAGTCTTGGACGAAGCCCAGCCGCCCAACGCCCTGCTCGCTGCTGCCACCGACAACTGCCACTGCCAGCGACCACCGCGGCACCGACTCCGGTGACGAACGACGCTCTGTCTTCTGTCTTCTGTGAGACTTCCGGTGACCGGTGAACGGAAATCCAATTTGTGAGTTCTCTGATTTTCAATTTTAGGGTTTACACTTTATAGTTAACTATCAATTTTAACTTGTGATTTCTGTGTGGTTTCTGAATTAGTAAATTACTTATTAGTTATTACTATCAATGATTTGTGATTTGTGTGTGGTGTGTGGTTTATGACTTAGTCTGAAGTTTATAATTTGTGAATTATTCAACACTTTGTGATTTGTGTGTGGTAAGTAAATGGTTTGTGAAATCACAAAGTGTGATTGTGAATGACTGTAAAGTGTAAACCTTTTACCAATTATTCAATAATCCAATGGATCCTGGGTTGAGAATCACTAATTCCAATGACTAATTGAACACTTTGTGAAATCACAAACCATTTACCAATTATTGAACACTTCATGATTTAGTAAATTACTGTCATTGTGATTGTGAATGACTGAATGTTGAGTATTTTGCTGTGCTTTGTGATTGTTGTTTACTTGCTTTGTGTTTGTATGTTGTTTTTCAGTGAGTAGCAAGTCAGGAATCGAATGTGTGATGATTTTTTGAATGATTGTTTAGTGTGTTATGTAGATAAAGATGTATTTAACTCAATTACCAATGTGTCTATCAAGAGTCGATATCAAAAAATGAAACCACGTAGTGGCCAATTGTAATGGTTGATTATTGAAGTATTTGACGGTTTGTGTAATTTTCTTTTTCAAATGTATGATAGTTATTGGTGTAAGTGGACACCCCTATTTTGGAAGTCGAGATCCGCCCTTAGGTACAACCGTAGTGGGAGTGTGATTTCAGTTATTCAAATGAGGCAGTTAGAAAGTGGAAAACAAAGAGGATAACATTATTTTATATTTTTTTCCTTTTGTGTGGTTGAGATGAATTGAATGTGAGATCAAGGGTGGATATGCAGGTCATGCTCCGAAAATTACTCTTGTTTAAGTGAATCCCACATTCTCTTAATATATAGTATAGATATAGATAGATTAAAAATTGTGTCAATTTTCCAATACCAAAAATAAAGAAATAAAAATTGTTGATGAGCACTTATTTTTAAATATGAATAAATGTACGTTTCTATCTATTTTCTTATAAATGCAGATAAATATAGAGAAAAATTATAACCCGTCCAGGGACGGCCTGGATGGGTAATATAGCTAGTTTATGTAGAACCAACTAATTCCGACTGACAAGAACATTTGCAGCAACCCAGAAGTCAACGAAGATGAAGTCGTCAAAGCAGGGGAAAAAACCCGACCCCAAGAAATTAGGTGTTAACCCCCATCTGGGCACGCTCCATCAACGTCTCTACCATGCCCTTAACCTTGCTTTCAGGTTTTGTTTCCCTTTTCTGTTCCGGGTCTCTCCCAATTTCTCCCTCGATTTCTGTCAGTGTCCCTTGTTTCATTTTATGGAGTTGATTGAAGGTTTTAGTTGCTGCTTCAACTGCTATTTTCATTTGAGTTTTGGATGATTTTTCCCCTTCTAAAGAATTGGTATATCGACTACTGTGATTTTTCATGACTGGGTAGCTTCATGCAGCTAAAATATATGATTTGAAACGTGCAAACAATGGGATGATTTGAATATTTTCGCTGAATTTATGGGCTGCTTAAATGTCACGTGATTCACGGTTGGGGTGTTGTTCGGTGGGTAGGTAGGTTTGGGGAAGTACTCTTGGGTATTTGTTGGATTTTAAAGTGGGTAAAAAGTCCTGCACGGATACATCAAAGGGGAGCATGTATATAGGTTATGTGAGTTACTCCACCCATTGTCAATTGCGGATGGAGCTTTATTTGAGTTGATACATGACTCTGTTGAATTGAAGCCCAAAGGTATTAATAAAGTTTGGCTTTATCTCATTGACCATGATGATATTCTTTGGGAGTTGTAGTAAAATTCGGCATGGTGCATTGTATTCTCTCCTATTTTGCAAATAATTTGAGGCGGACCTCGCTCTACATAGCCATTTGTGTTGTCTGAGTGGTGGCAGTTACAAAGTAACGGCAACATACTTAGGCCTAAGAAATGAGCCTTAAATTATGGAGCGACTACAAGTTTACAACAGATTCTTAGTGAATCAGTTAAAAGTCTTTCCTACTTGAGTAAGGTGCTGGCGATGTTAATTTATATGCAAGAGTATTAACCTACAAAGTGTGTACCTTAATCTCCCAAAGTACTCTATACTTAAACCAACATCATTTGGGTTGTGGGTCTAAGGGGTGAATGTTAATAGTGACTCTAGCTGCCACTGCCAAGGAGTACGGCACGACAGCAGCCACCGCAGCTGTAGCTTCTGGACTTGAGTAACATTATATCGAGGAACATTATGGGTTTGAGTACTCAAGCAGCAATTTAGTAGAATCCATTTTCTGCTTCTTCAAAACAAAGAGATTAGTGCTAAATGATGTTTATATCGAGGAACATTATGGGTTTGAGTAAGCATATCTTTGCTGGGCAGATTAACTTGTTTCACTTGCTGTTTGGCTATGAATATGCTTGGATTTAATGATGTTCAGTTGCAGGATTAAAAAGTTGGATAGTTTTCAAAAGGGTTCTCTTTCCTTTTATTTATTTGATAGACCAGGGGTTTCTTTGTCATGATTTGGGATTACTCATCCATGGTATCCCTAGGAATGTATATGCAGATACATTTTGTTTTTTTCTTAACTTTATACTAGACAACGCTTTTGATGAGCCCATATGTCATATCCTGAAAAGAGATTATAAATGAGGAACCTCAGGCCAGGACTGAAATGCATTGGCTGGTATGATATATCTATCCTGAAGATTTCAAGCCAGATTCTGAATGGTTTGTGGTTTGTTTTTATTTAATGTGATTTGGGCTGGTCATGGCTATAACAAGCAATGTGGTCTGATTTGAAGTATTGAAGTCTGAAACTTTGCTATCAATTGAATTTGGTTGTTTCATATTTAAAATTTTTAATTATTTTACCCCATAAGAGTTGAGACAATTTAGGATGAGATGAACATGTGGACAACATTTTCGTAACTCTGATTGTGTAATCCTTGGAATGGGAATATAGACAAATGCTGTTTGCTCAGTTTCCACTTATGAAGGATTTCTCCTTTGGTAGGAAAATGAAAGAGTAACACTCCTGAGATGCTCATGGATTGCACCCCCCTATGGGAAATGTTGGCGCTATGGAGAAACAATAGGCAAGAACTAGAACTTAGCATTCTGTTATCTAGGATTCCAGGAACAATAGGGAAGAGGTAGGTGTTTGTGTGTTTTCCTGATAGAGCCTCCGATAACGATTGTGCCTGGTTAGATTCACCCATGAGTAAAAATGTCCCACATCGGAAAAGCAAAGATAAAGGACATGGTATATAAGTCAAGTGGGCTACTCCTCTTAACACCAATTGGTTTTAAGATGGAACCTCACTTAACTTGTGTATTATGGGCCTTGGTTGATGTGGGCTCCCGCCTGGGATCTCCCCAACAAGTGGTATCAGAGTCGATGGTTCGTTCGACTGGGCGCAAGGTGCGGGAAGGTGATCCCATAAAAATCACCATGGATAGGAGCAGGGACCATGGCGTGCGCGCGACTGGGTCTCCTGAATGCGCAGAGTGGTGGCATGAGACTCAGGTGGAGTAGGGTGCGACACTGTGTAGTAAGGTGCGGCCGGTACTCTTGAGGCAGAGTGGTGGCATGAAACTCAGGTGGAGTAGGGTGCGACTCTATAGAGTAAGGTGCGGCTATGATGGGCTTTTGATGGTGACTTGAAACCTTGGCAAAAAGAGGCTTCCGATGAAGGGGGAGAGACTCATGTGTGAAGGGGGAGATTGTTGGGATTCACCTATGAGTAAAAATGTCCCACATCGGAAAAACAAAGAGAAAGGACATGGTATATAAGTCAAGTGGGCTACTCTTAACACCAATTGGTTTTAGGATGGAGCCTCACTTGTTTACCATGGGCCTTGATTGAAGTGAGTTCCCGCCTGGGATCTCCCCAACAGTGACTTTGAGTCAGCTGATAATAGTATTTTGTATTAGAAATTAAATGGTTTATGCCTTTCTCATTTCTTAGTTGGTTATCCAGTATGCAACTATTAGCAAGATAAACTGGTTCTCATAGGAAACATGGAAAGAATCCAGTAAGCTGATCCTAATTCCTGATTGAAGGCTGTTGTTTTCCCCGGTATGATTCCTGTTTCGAGATGAATTGTGACTTCCGTCTGAGGGGTTTTTTTTTCCCCTCTTAATGTTTTTTCAAATGCGGGAGGCCTGGCTGGGGTAGGTTTGGGAGGGCCACTAGGGGGGGGGGGGGGCGTTAAAAGTCCTTTCCATGTCTGACTGTCTTGTCAGTGTAAAGGTAGGCAGGTATAGGGTCAGCAGGTTTTAATATTCAATGCTTCTTGCTTGTTCCAAGGGAGTATTGTGAGGGACTTTGTGGGAGGGAAGTCTCAATAAAACTCTCCAATTTTAAGTGGCTGTAGCATGTGACAATCACCAATTCATGATGTGTTGCCTTTTCAATCAGATATGGATTATATTGGTTGCTGTCCTTTTTCATACGTAGCACCTTCAAATAATTGTGTCAAGCATGATATGATTTTAATCATAGAACCCTTTTCATGACAGGTGCTCTGATAATAAAGAAAGGGAATGGCATACCAATGATGTTGAGATGCAAAGATTGGTACTTCGCTCTATATCTGCCTTTCTTGATGGTATTACACTAGAGATGTTGCAAAATCCTCTTGTAAAGGTATATGTACATAATTACATACTTATATTTGTGTCTGTTTTATCAGTTCTATTCTTCAAGTAAATTTGTGTCTGGCTTGAATGCTACTTTCATTGGTCTAATTCCTATGAAGGCAAATGCAATCGACATCAAACATTTTTGCCTTATTAGCTTGGTGGGGAGCATTTACAAGCTTTTATCCAAGGTTTTAGCTCTTAGATTCAAGAGCGCTATTAGGGACCCCATTTCAGTGAATCAGAATGCCTTTGTTGGGGGTGTCAAATTCTGGAAGTTGTTTTGATTGCTAATGAGCTTATTGATTCGAGGGTCAAAGCAAATAAGCCAGGAATGGTGTGTAAGTTGGATTTTGAAAAAGCTTATGATCATGTCAATTAACATTTCCTCATTTATGTCATGTCTAGAATGGGCTTTGGGGACAAATGGCAAGCATGGATTCGTCAGTGCATCTCAACCACTTCATTTGTTGTCCTCGTCAATGGTTTCCCTACTGAGTTCTTTAATGCATCTAAAGGTCTCTGGCAAGGAGACCCCTTATCACCTCTTCTTTTCTTGCTAGTCGTGGAGGTGTTTTCTAGGATGTTACAATCAAACTGAAGGCTTGCTATCTGGTTACTTTGTGGGGCGAGCAAATTCAAGATGTGTTTTTCCCATCTTCTTTTTGCGGATGGCACTACCATTTTTTGTGATAATGATTGTGAACAATTAGTGAATCTCCATTACGTTCTCACTTGGTTCGAAGCTGTTTCCGGTTGAGGATTAATTTGGCAAAAAATTCTATTATGCCTCTGGGCCAAGTGGACAATTTGCAATTGTTGGCAGGTATTTTGGGGTGTAGTATTCAGCCTTTTCCGACTGCATTCCTAGGTCTTCCTCTTGGTGTGACTTATGAGTTTCAAGAAGTTAGATGTTTGGATCCGTTGATCAAAAGGTTTGAGAAGAAACTCTTTGGATGGAAATCAAAATATCTTTCGAAAGGAGGTAGATTAACCATTGTGAGGAGTGTTCTCTTGAGTATTCCGACATACTCTCTTTCTCTTTGGTGGCAAATAAGTTGGAAGGGATACAAAAAGACATGGTGAGATGGGTGTTGAGTAAGAATGGGGATTTTTCTGTGAACTCCTATTATTCTTATCTTCGTAGTATGGATTCTTCTCAGTTACATCTTTTGGAGGTTGGAGCTTTGCCATCTATCATTATTTGGAAGTCTGATGCCCCTTTCAAGGTCGTGTTTTTTGTTTGAGAAGTGATACATGATAGCATCTTAACTTGTGATAGTTTACAAACAAGGGGGAGGAGTATGACAACAGTTGTAGCATGTGCAAGAGGGCTCTTAAATCTCCAAATCATCTTATGTTGCATTCTGACTTAGCCAGATCTCTTTGGAGTCAGCAATGAGTTGTCTTGGTGTGCCTTGGGTTGTATCCTTTTCTATTAGGAGTCATCTCCTATCATGGGAGAGTTTCTTTGGAAGGAAACCCAAGAAGTAGAGGGCTTTAGTTATTCCTCATGTGATTTTTTAGGTTATTTGGAGGAAAGGAACGGAAGGGTTTTTGAGCGGGTTGAAATTCCTCTTCAGAGATTGAAAGACAATTTTGTCAAGTCTCTCCTCTTTTGGGGTTAATGGGAAGTTTAGCTCTTCCTTTTTTGATGGGGTAGATTTTGTGGACAATTTGTTTTTGGTTGTACATAATTTTGTATGGTGCTAGTTGAGCATCAGTTCTATATTTCTGTTACTAATATGCATCTTTTTCCTAACAAAAAAAAAAAAAAAAAACTGTGTACGATTTAAGGATAAGGCATGTATATGTAACTCCTTTCCCTCTAACCCGAAGCCACACCCTACCTAAGCAATCCCTTTTTGATATTGGTTTTGTTTGTAGAGAGATATGATTAATAACTACTAATCCATGGAGGTCAAGTTATGTGGGGGAAAAAAAACTTAAGCTGTGTCTGAGGACAGTTTGGGGTGTTTGGTTGCTTCTATTGAGTTCGTAGGAGAGTGACCAATGAGAAAATGCCAAAACCAATGGACCAACGAGCTCATATTTAGTTACTCAGATTATTTCCAGCATCTGAGATCTCTGACATTTTTGGTCTCTGCAATTCAGGATTCCTTTCCAGATGTGATTAAAGCAATTGGAGGTATTCTTCAATCTCAAAATGAAGTTGTTCTGGCAATGGCATCTGAAGCTGCTATCAAGTTGATCAGTATTCTTCCTAGTCCTATGTTGCAACCTTATGTTGGACATCTCGTTCATCCTTTATCATCCTTATTTTCTAGTCATCAATGTCAAGTGGTTATCACAAGTGCAACTTGTTTAAAGCTCATCATATCAAATCTCAGTGTCAAAAAGGAGACAGAAGTATGGGATATTTTGGCTAAAGCGGATATAGTTACTCAACTAACTAGTAACATGCGGAATTTTTCTGAGGTGAAGCCCATTGATTGTTTCCTGGCAATGGCATCTCTTTTGGGTTCCATAATGCAGTTATGGCCTTCCTCAAGGTATCCTGTCTGGAGTGATGCCTCAATAATGGAAATTGTGGAACATCTCCTCACCAAACCGTTGACTGAAGTCAAAACTACACTGTTACACTTTTATTCCGCTTTAGGTACTCTTCACTGATGGTAAATACCTGTTGCTGGAGCCTTTTAAGTATTTAGTTATTGCATTCCTTTTGATGATGAGTAATGATTGTTTATTGGCAGCTCTCTGTAGCAATGGAGCCAAGAAGCTCCTGGAGAATTCAGGAGTCCTACAAACAATCATTGAGTGCATGGGAGAATCACGTCCTTATTCTATTCGAAGTTTGGCATTCAAGCTAGCCCAGCGTTTAATGGTGGTAATGAATGTGACATAACAGATTCTTTTCTTTGTTTCTCAGACTTGTCACTTCACCTCTTTATTCCCCTATCGTTCTCTGTACACATCAACATGGTTACGGATGGTGTTTTTTTTTTTTTTTAAAATTAAAAAAAAGCATGCCAATTTCAGGGTGGAGCTTATCTGATGGACGACACATACATGTGTTGCCATTCAGACAATTGTGCCAAATCAGATATTGTTTCCATTAGTCCATTAGTATTAATGAGTAGTGATTTCCACACTCTAAAGCTTATGCATTTCGATTGATCAGGCTGACGAGGAAGGATGTACAAAGATGTTGAGCATATCTTGTGAAAGCATTGTCCAATCTCTTATCTCTGCACTCTGCTATTCAAGCAAGCATAAGGAAAAAGTTCCCGATCACAAGATGTCTTTGATGATGGAAGCATGTCGATTAGCTATGATTACCCGCAGGCCAGGAGAGCATCATGCTTATCTATGGAGATTTAGAGTTGATCGAGTTGTCCTTGATCTTTTGATGTGCAATTTCCAGAATAGACATCTAAATTGGCAGCCTTTGTCAGTTCAAGAGCTTGTAGCTGTTACTAGAGAAGGTCTAAGTGCTGATTTTCTTCTAGTTATGAGACCATATATATGGGAGATTGTTGGATGGCTTTCAGCTCATTGTGAAGAAGATTTTCATCCTAAAAAGCATGGAAAAGTATGTTATGTTGATGTCCTCGTTACTTCTGCATGGTAATGCATCAAGGTTTGCAGAGCTTTTACTACATATCTGTTTCCCGCTCCCACCATAGTATCATTTTATCAATGAATCTTGAATTTCGATTCGATAATTTTCATCTCATAAAAGTTTGACATATTCAAAGTACAAATTCTGCTGATTGATGGTTTTATTTGTGGTTTTCATATCTAAAAGCCTCTCATTCGTGGACTCAATAGGCCGAAAACGCCTAATTCGTCAAGCTGATCGTACATATACATTAAGGAGCATATCAGCAGCAAAAGCCACTTTGATGGCGCTATGTTCACCTTCCAAGTACATTTCTTCTCTGGCAAGGTCGGTATTGTTCGAGATACTCAGACATGATGGCGAGGAACATCTGAAACACTTGATATATTCTTTGAATTTCGTCTTCTCTGGAGACAGTTTGAGGATGCCAGATGAATTTCAAATGTTAATTAACTTGATGGGCCTGATATGTTACTCTGCATTGCCGCAGTTTTACAGACAGGTTGTTAACAATGGAGGAATAGCAGCTTTATTGGCTTTTTTTAGATGCTGGTTAGACAATAATGTCGATGTTGAAAAGCTCAGCCTCGCTTCCTGTTTGCAAAGTTCACCCAAAGAACAAACTTGTTGCAGAATTCACATGGAAGATTGGGAAGGCCAGGATATTCACTTGCTTTTGGCTTTGTGGAGTTTAGCAGAGGTGATCAGCCACTACAAGGCTGATGGACTTGAGATAGACATTTTTCATGGGCAGGGCCGGCAGGTACCGTATGTGAAAGAGCAATTTATAAAAGATGTCCAGGATATTTGCGTTACTACCAATTCTCCTGGATTGAAATCATACTGTTCATACCTTCTAAGCTTTTTTGGTTACTATGGCTTCCCAAGTAAACTAGGTAAAAGAATTATGTCAGCATTTGGCGAGGAAGAGCATTGTGATATGTCTTTTGTCCTCCGTAGTGGGCGGTCTATAAATGTTCATCAGGTTGTACTTTTAGCTCGATGTCCTTCTCTGCTTCCACCAAAAGATCCTTCTTATAAAGAGAAAACAGCTGAATCCGATGGGTCTTCAGCAAGACAAGATATTGATAAATGTCAAAGAACCAAGAAGGAAGTTACACTATCTGCTCAAGTGGATGAGCAAGCTCTCTCAACACTTATGGACTATATATACTCAGGTCATCTCCAAGCTGAAGGGGATCTTGTTAGAAAGTTAATAATGCTAGCAAAACGTTGTGACATGCAGCCTCTGTTAAAGCTCCTGCACAACAAAAGGCCCATGTGGGGTGCACCTGTCCCATATTTTGACCTCAGTCATGCTCTTGGACCAGCTGGGCATGAATTCTCGTAAGTTCTTAGTTTTTTTCTTTTTTCTTTTTACTAACTGGACGACATATTTTGTGCCGTGAAAAGTTTCCACATTCATTTTTCTTCTTTCCATACCAATTTCGTTTGTATTATGAATGTGGCCCTAGAGTCATCCGTATAAATTCAAAGCTTCAATTCAATTGGCCATCAATGTACCCCCCCCTCTCCCGCCAGCCGCCAAAAAAAAAGGGAGTTGAAAATACCGAGGGAAAAAAAAAGGAACCTAAGCTGCTGAATGAAAAGAAAACCAAAGGCCATATGGACGATATCTGAGCATCATGCCTTATTTGGCACTCGTTCTTGTTTATCTCCGACTTCACTATGGAGCAATTCAAGGGATGCTAATAAAAGGATCCAACACAAGGCTTGTAGTTGAGCTTGACACCATAAAAAAAGGCTAACAGTATCCCTGGTTTTCTGTGATATGAACTACATTCCATCATTATCATAGTATTTGGAGGATGCTCATGGTTGCATTATCACCTTTTCTGCAAAATTGCTACCAGAAGCAGCCATTGTGTATCTTACTGTAGTCTTCTTTTTGCTGTTACTTCTAGAGATGTTGTCTTGGAAGCTAAATCGACTGTAGATACGAGATGTACCTGGAGCTACTGTGCACTCTCAATGCCTCATGTTCATGCCCACAGGGTGATTTTATCCTCAAGCTGTGAGTACCTGCGAGCCTTATTTCAATCAGGGATGCAGGAAAGGTATGTTGACATTATTTTTCTAATTTACAGGCTGCAGACTTCGACTCTAGTCTTCGATAAAGGAAAACTTTCATATGCTTTATATGCGAACATGACATTAATTTTCTAGACCTTGTGTTAATGGAGTTTGGCATACTTTGATAATTTCAGGGCACTTTGCAAACTTGAGATATAGTGGAAAATTGAAAACCCCCTCTTGAAATCGGCCTCCACATTTTCTGGTGTAGTACGCAGTAAAATGGTTCTGATTCTAGCATTTAATAAGAATAGCCTTGCTGTTATGGATTTGTAATATGTGAAGGAGAGTTACTATCATTCCCTCCTTCACTGTGCTTGTCTTGCTAGAATAGCTCCTTAGCAGATTTCTGTTTGGAATTAGAAAGCAATCAATACCTAGGCAATGAGGGGCTTTTTTCATCTTTCTAAGTGTTCTAGAGAAAAGGTTCTGTTTTTCAACCTACCTTGACTGACCTAAAAAATTGGCATACCTTCAATATATCAATTTTAAGAACATTAATGCAGAGAAATTTTCACCTAAGATCATGTGCTGAACAAATTTCTGAAAATTGTATTTTTTTTTGTTTTAAATGAAGGACAAAGATACAGGTGTTATTTTTCGTGTTGTATATCGTTAGGAGTTAGGGTCCAGCACAGGTAGTTGAAGTGAGTTACAAGTCCTAATAACATAGTTTGGGGCGAACTATTATGGTACTTGATACTGATGTATGATAGAATGAGTCTTGATTTGTGAAATTAAAGGTACCAAATACATTAACTGTTTGTGTTAATGTCAGAAATAGACTAGTCAAAAAGTCTCAAATTGAAGTTGGTTGTTTGAGACATAAGTCTATCCTGCTCTTTAATCTTGGGTAGCAGCATGTTTCTTTCTTGTAATGTATTCAAATAGCCTTCTCAAAATGGGTAGCTTAAAATTAAATTGTTTGCCTATTAATCTATTTACCCATGTATTTGGTAGATTTCTGCAACAAAAAGTTTAAGAACACCATCTTTTAGTTATGTCTTGACAGACAATTAATGTTGGCAAAGTTCTCTTGTGTATTCTATATAATAGCAGGTCATCCTTCTGTAGTTCGAAATTTGTCAGAAATCACTTGCTCTAAGCTGATGCTACCTTAATTTCTTAAAAATATGCATGCACTCACAGCATATTTGGTACATGAGTGTCAACTTTTAGTCTCGTCTCTCTAGGCGCAATATTACGATATTTCTTAATATTCCCTACTTGATGTCTGAATTGTTGGCAGCCATTCCAAGACTGTAAAAGTGCCTATCAGTTGGGAAGCGTTGGAGATGCTTGTCATCTGGATATATTCTAACATCACACCCGAGCCTGTTTCCGGTTGTCTATGGGATAACTTGGATGTAGAGAAAAAGATGAACAAGCTGCGACCTTACTTGGAGCTCTGTTGGCTTTCTGCATTCTGGTTCATGGATGATTTTCTGAATGAGTGCTTGAGAGTTGTCACCTCTTTTCTAGACTCACCAGAGTTATCGATTAAGGTGATTCAAATTGCGGCTGAATTCTGTCAATGGACATTGGTTGACGTAGCTGCAAAACGCATTGCTCCTGCTTATCACACACTGCGTAGATCTGGTGCCCTTGATTTATTGGATGAGGAGCTTGTTGAGATGATTCGTGTTGCTTCTGTTCGATTATCTCAGGAGTGATACAACTTCATATTTTCATATCCCAGGTTTTATCTGCTGTTAAAATCAACTCAGTTGCTAAATTTGCAGTAAAGTTGAAAGGAGTGGCAATCCACTATAATCTAGTCTTCAACTCTTGAAGGCTAGAGTTGAAGAAATTGGCACCATAAAGCGAAGACGGAAGGGGAGACTTCAATGTATGTGGCATTCAAGCGTCAGAAATCTATACGAGCGTTTTGAAATATTTGGCAAGCTCAGAAGGTGGTTTGGTTCAAGACTGGTGCCGATAACTTTATTCCCCTGTGCAGTGTAAAATGTTTTCTGCATCCTCTGTGCATGTAATCTCCCCTTTGTTCATTGTCGATTTTTTGGTGGAGTTTTGCCCTTAAACGAACATAAATACACTCAACAAAACAATTGCAGTAAGACCCATGCAACGACCGCATTCCTAAAAAAAGAAAAAGTAATTCAATTAAGCAATTCTCGGCATAAGATAGTTGATGAAGAACTGTAAATGATAATTTCATATGCTTCCTAAGATGAGCATGTCTTAAAATTTACATTAGGCAAATTAGAACTGAAATTACCTAAAAATTCCTATCAAAGGATTTTAACTAAATTAATTTTTGGACCATACTTATTGGATTTCATGGCCAAGAAAGTAAAAAATATGTAGCCTAAGAATAACATCCAACATCATCTAATATGCATTTAGTAAATGATAATGTTGTTATGATGATATGGTAAGGAGTATGAGTAATTAGACAAGAATTATTTTAATGGCCAGTTGACAACATGACATGGTAAGGGAGAATATTATTAGGATGATGTGGCAATGAGGAATATTCTTATGGGTGATTTGGCATCGGCATGGATGACATGGTAAAGGGTGACATGACAAAAATATTCATTATATATATATATATATATATATATATATATATATATATATATATATACACACACACACACACACACACACAAGCTACTTACCCTCAAAGTCATCCTCTCATTTTTCGGTCTCCTCCTCTCCCTAGTTACATTTTTCTGTCCCCCTCTCTCTCTAAAACATCTTCATCATCATGCTTCAACAAACACAACATTTCCTAGCTCAAATGCAGCCATGTAGCAAAGAAATGGGTCATTCAAGTAAAGTCCATCTTTGTCATACCCCTCATTTCTATCCTTTAGTTTCACGAATCCAAGGTTAGAGAGAAAAGAGAGAAATTCAAAAATAAAAGAGAATTAAAAAAAAGTGAGAAAAACTATAGAGTGGCCGGTTTGAAAACCTCCTTAAGGTGAATCGGGCAAAAGGAGAGAATAAAATTGATGAGAGAAGTCAGCCTGTAATCCCATCTAACAGGCTGAGCAAAACGAGAGAACATCATCAGGAAAGACCTAAACCTAATCCAATAATCTCTTAGAAATAAAAACTCCGCATTAGGAACCCCGCAACTTAACCAAATGTGTCGAGGACAGGGGACTTTAATCTCACCTTCATTTCACAATCCACATTACCCTCATCTTTTCATTCAATCTCGACCTGCCACCTACCACTTTCATTTTTTAACTTGCCATCAAACCTCAACCTTTTCAAAACCCTTTCCTTAATTTTCAGATCCAAAAGGCCGGTGTATTATGACAAAAAGAGAAAATGAGGCAACCCATGAAGAAGTTTGAAAAAAAGAGAGCAAGAAAAAAACAAAGAGCCAGAAAAAAAGAGAGCAAGAAAAAAACAAAGAGCCAGAAAAAAAGAGAAAGCAAAAAAAAAAAAGAAAAAAAAAAAAGAGTTCCTAGTTGGTCCACCAACATGGGTCGACATGAGTGGTACGACACTCTTGTCCCTTAAGCACTTTGTTTGTGTATGGAAAAGTCTGTATTGGGAGAGTAAACCCCTTTTGGGCTGTCAATATCTCGAAACATGCCAACAAGAGAGAGAGAGAGAGAGAGAGAGAGAGAGAGAGAGAGAGAGAGAGAGAGAGAGAGAGAGAGTAAAAAAAAAAGAGAAAAAAAGAAGAAAAGAAGAGAGAGGGGAGAATAAGATACTAGAAGGCAGGAATAAGAGTCATGCACACTAGGAAAATCCCAAAAAATTGCTCAGGGGTGCCATACATTCCCCAAAAGTGACTATTTGGGGACCACATTATTTTTTTTTACTCGTTGGGGACCAGATTGTGGTCAAAATTGGCTGGTTGGGTATTTTCCGGCCAAAAAAGCCGGAAATAATGAAAAGACTAAAATACCCCTTGACTTATGTGTGAAAAGTCCAGTTTGCCCCTTTTAGTTGCCCGCTCAAATATGCTAAGTCTCGTTTTCCTTCTTCTTCACTTTCATAGCTTCATTCTTCTTCTTCTTCTCACTGAACGAGCTGTTTGAAGCCATTGAGAACTGGAGAAGTGAAGCCATTGTCGACGAAGTTTGTCGATTGAGAGTCGGTTTCAACCAAGCAATTGTCGACGAAGAATCTTGCAGTGATAAGCTTCATTAACGCATTGTATTTCATCTTGCGAAATTAGGGCAAATGCTTAATTTCGAATGTTGGGGTTCGTAATTTGAACAAAAATTGTAAGCAAATGGTTTTGTTGAACAGTTAGGGGTTGAATTTCATTAATTTGTAAATTTAGGGTTTGAATTTTGCTGATAATAAAGGGGATTTCGTATGAACAGAACTGGGAATTGTTTTTTGAAATGTGTATTTGGTTTGATTGTGATGCACAGGTTGTTCCAATGTATTCATTCATTGTCTGATTCAACTCATTGAGGATTTACATCCCAGAGCAGGACTTAGACCGTTACAATCATAAAGAGCTGTTCTGTGACTTTAGGAAGAGGTACACAGAAGACTTTGGGAAGTTTCCGAAGTTTGTTGGATTGAATTGGTATCGACATGGGAAGGAGAACAAGAAGATACCATTGCAAACAGATACTGACTGGAATAATTTTGTGGGTGCATGGTCCAAGTTGGAGAATGTGAAGACATTGCCTGTGGAGATGGTTCAACTAGCTGCGAAGGGGAAGCTTCAACAGCTCGTGGAGAGTATTGATGACAAGGAAATTGGTGATGGTGAGATTATTGTTGAAATGAGGGAAATGACACCAAGCCAAGCATTTATATGGGCTGACAACTTGATACAAACACCCATTGATGCTGAGCAAAACCAAGGTGGCAGTCAGACCTCATAGCCCAGACCACCATCAACAAAGAAGCCTCCTTCCACAGCTAGTATTGGTCAAAGATTTGGTGCAAGGAAGAAGCTAGAATGCAGGAGGAGTACCAGAAATGTAGCAAAGGCAGCAAGTCATAAAGGAGATGGGGAATCTTTTGGTGGGCCTGGTATGAAGGAATCATCATGTGTGTTTGGGCTTGGGTCATCTACTTTTGGGCCTGGTAACTTGGAGGAGCTGCAAAATAATTATTGTGGTCCTGCTTCCCCAACTAAAAGCAAGGATGGTATATCCTCACCTGCTGCCTCACATGAAAGTAAGCAAGTTGCAAGATCTCCTCGTTGCTCTCCATCTCAGAGGGAAAGTAATGAGTTGCAGAACACAACATCATCAGCAGCTGGAAGTACAAGGAGACATTTGACTAGGTCTTTGGCAGCATCAAGTCCTGATAAGCATGGTCCACAACCATCTTCACCTCTTAGGTCTCCACCTTAGAGGGAAATCATTCAGCTTCAGAACACAAGATCTTCACCAGCTGAAAATCCAAGGAGACCATTAACTAGGTCTGTGGCAGAAGCAACTCCAGAGAAGCAAGGCCCACAGGCTAGTTCTCCCCTTAGCTCATCATCTCAAAGGAGGGCTTCAGCTAGTTCAGATAAGCAGTCGGCTGAACAAGATATCCCTTCAACCTCAAAAACTCCATCTAAAAAGAAGAAGGCCAAAAGCAAGGAAACAATGGAGCTGGATCCTGCTATATTGAATAATATGTCAAAGGAATTTTCTGTGCTACAAGCTGCTGACATTCAAGAACTGGAAAGGGCAGATGTGAGAGAACTTGATGAGTTCTTTGAGGATGAGAATGGTGAAGGTGGATCTGGGGCTCAATGGCAACTAGAAGATACAGATGATGACAGTGATGATGAAGAGTTTGTTCCAACAGATGAAGAAGAAGAGGATGACAGTGATGATGAGTCTGTTGACAGTGATGAAGAAGAAGAAGAAGAGGATGTTTCTGGGTTACAAGATAATGGAGATGAAGAGGTTGAGGCAAGAATGGATCTTGGATATGTGGTTGATGAGGATGTGGATCCACGTAAGCAAACTGTGGCTGGCAAGATGGCATCAGTTTATAGTGATGGCCAGGTTTGGACTGAAGGCAGGGACCACAAAGTTGATATCAAAGCAATGGATATGTTCAGCAGCAAGGAGAAGCTCTTGTATGCGATGAAGAGTTATGCAATTCAGAGAGGCTTTATTTTGAATAAGGTGAAGAACAACAGTAAGAGGTACACTATGAATTGCAAAAATGAAAAGTGCACTTTCAGGTCCATGCAATCTCGATGCAGGATGGTGTAACTTGGCGTATACAGTATGTAAAGGGAAGTCATGTGTGTTATCAAAAAACTAAGCATCATCAAGCTGGTGCCAAGTGGGTTAGCAACCAGCTTATGAAGGACTTTACCCTAAACCCCAACATGGATGCCAAGGGGGTGCACAACATTCTGTTTGACAGATATGGTGTGTCAGTCCCTGATTACACTAGCTACAGGGCATTGAAGATTATGAAGAAAAGGTTATTTGGTGATCATGATGAAGGTTACTTGAAGCTTCCTCAATACCGTGATGAATTCACCAAAGCCAACCCTGATTCTAAGTGTTTCATCAGCTTCACTGATAGGGGTCCAACTTTAAACCCGACTTTCAAGAGGATTCAAATATGCATTGGACCTGCTATTAAGGCATTCAAGGAGCATTGTAGGGGTTTGATTGGATTGGATGCTTGCTTCTTGAAAGGTCCATACAAAGGGGTTTTGATGACTGCAATTGGATTAGATGGGAACAATGGTCAGTTCCCACTAGCATATGGTGTCTTCCCAGTTGAAGATGATGAAGAGTAGGCATACTTTGTGAATGGACTGGCAGTTGCACTTGAGTCACAACAGGATTCACATCGTTACATCTTCATGGCTGAAAGACACCAGGTAATCCTCTTCTTTTTTTTGGCAGTTTATACTATTATATTTAGGGTTTAGGTGTTGCTAAAGGTGTCTTATATATACTTTGTTCATGTTTTTACCTCGGTCAATTAAGAATGCAGTCAACAAGTTCTTTCCTCAATCAAGGAGGAGAGTGTGTGTGTTGCACTTGTATAAGAACTTTGCTAACAAATTTCCAGGTATGATTACATCAATATGATGATTTAATCTGCTATAATTCATCTCTAAATTATGTAACTCAATTTTTGATGAATCTGCAAACTTTTGTAGGTGCTTGGTACTACTTCTACTTCTACATAGCAGCTAATGCATATTCTGAGACAGTGTTCAGGACAGCCATGGAGAAGATAAGGGAGAAAAGTCCAGCTGCATACAACTGGCTAAAGGATGCTGAACCAGTTGAAACATGGGCAAGGTTTAAGTATGACCAAGGCTTGAAGAGCGATGATAACACAAATAACTTTGTTGAATCCTTCAACCATGCTATCATCAAACACAGAGGTAAGCCAATACTTAGCATGTTGGAAGAAATTAGGAAGGTTATTGGCAAGAGATTTGATAAAAGGTTCAAGTTGGGGTGTAGTTGGGAGACTAAAGTTACACCATTTGTGGACCAAAAATTGAGAAAGACAATAACAGACTCTAGAGCATGTGGTCTGGTACACAGTGCTAGGAGGGGTTATTTTGATATTATGGAGGGTAATGTCAACTACAATGTGAACCTCAATGACCATACTTGTACCTGTGGGAAATTTCAGCTCACTGGTTTGCCATGTAAGCATGCCACTAGGTGCATCCACTTTGCAAAGCTGAATGTTGAGGATTACATTGCACCCTGCTTCATGGTAGACCAGTATAGGAGTTTGTATGACACTATAGTGAAGCCAATTCCTGACCATACCATGTGGCCTGAGTCTGACCACAAGCAACTTGACCCTCCTCATGAGTTGAAGAAGAGAGGGAGGCCATCAAAGAATAAAAGAAGAGAGTCCAGGGAAGACTTGGCCAAAAACAAAGATAAGAAGCATGGAACCAAGAGGTGCTCCACTTGTGATAATATTGGCCACAACTACCTGACATGTGGCTTGCCAAGGGATGAAAATGGAAGGTTGATCAAAACTCCAGCACCATCAACAACAGGGAAGACCAACAACCCTAAAATGAAGAAGACTGGCAATGAAGGGAAGAGTAAGACTAAGGCTAGTGGAAGCAATAAGAGAAACAAGTCAAGTGAAGTCCCACATTCAGCCTGAACATGCATTTGGTTGTTAAGTATTAGAGCCTAATGTCAGACTTATGTATTTTGTTTCTGTCAAGACATGGTTTGTATTTTGGATTTTGTCAAGACATGATTTGTAATGTTTTAGGCATGGTTTGTAGTCATTTTGCTTTAAGGATGGCATGGTTTGTAATGTTTTGGGCACAATTATGATTGTATTGCAAGCCAAACAGTTTGTGTCAAAGCAGACAGATTATGATTCAGTTGCAAGCCAAACAGTTTGGTCAGTTGTAAGACTTTTGATTGTTTTGCTATCCAATTGTATTGCAAGCCAAACAGTTTTCAAGACACATGGTTTGTATTGTTGTTTCATTATGACTTTGGTCAGTTGTTGTTTGTAGAGAAGACTATACAACATCACAAATTCTCAATTCAAAAGAGACAATTCCCAAATTCTCATTGTCTACATACTTGAAGGTTACAAAACACTTAATACAGTAAGTAACACAACTACTACTGCTCCAACTAAGAATCCAACAACAACAAATGTAATCACTTCAACAGAGACAGAACAACAAC
Organism: Portulaca oleracea; assembly: GCA_029582165.1. Taxonomy (NCBI): domain Eukaryota; kingdom Viridiplantae; phylum Streptophyta; class Magnoliopsida; order Caryophyllales; family Portulacaceae; genus Portulaca; species Portulaca oleracea. The sequence continues at coordinate 9,842,208 of CM055868.1, forward strand.
TACCAAGAATGCAACAGTCACAACCAAAGACCTAATCCCCATCCCACACATCACCACAATCCCCATCACTTTGTCCCACAATGCCTTCAGTTCAGCAGCCTTCTCAACTATCACAGACATCTGATCGATCAACCCTGACATCTTCACCACCAACTCAGCCACTTCCTTCCTCAGTTCACCGACCTCATTCTTGCACACACTAAGCAACACAATAGCTTCACTAACTTTCTCCTTCAACTGAAGTAAATCAGCAGCAACATTATCCCTTGGCATGTCTAGCTCAACACTTGGCCCCCCTTCTTCCTCATGCTATTTACACTACCTGAATCTTCACATTCATCCAACCACCCCAACCATTTTGCACACCTTGGGCACTTTCCATAGACTCGATTTGGGTTGTTATTACTCTTTGATGTCTTCAGAACACCATCCACCCCACACTTACCAATGCACACGAACTTGCCATCCACCCAATTAGCCCTTTTGTTGAACCCTTCCATTCTCTTGTTGTCAACTTTCATATCATCTACAACAAGAAAAAAAAACATCAATACAAATATAAACCCTAAAATCGACAACAAAACCAGTTGAACAACACTCATTTTCACATCCAATTGAAGAACCCAAAATCGAAAACAAAGTCAACAACAAAACCTAAAACCCTAAACCCAATCGATTCATATGAAATCGACAACAAAAAAATGGAATCTTAAACCCTAATTTTTGAATTGCCAGACTAACGCACACAGAACACTTTCAATTGAAGGCTCTCAAATTTAAAAACAATTCAACGCTGACGATTTTAAAAAATGGACGCCATCTCGAATTCGTTTAGGATTTACCTCTCCTCGACATTGTGGGAAATTTGAGAGAGAGCAAGTTGTTTGTGTTATCGTCGCTCTTCAATCTCCAGGATACTCAATCTCGAACACTTTCAATTGAATACTTAAACCTTGCCCAGGATTCTCAATCTCCAGCTCCCAGAATTGATTGAGAGCATGTTGTTTGTGTTAACTGACTAAAGGATCCTCAATCTCCAGCTTGCTCTCTCGCAAATTTTGCTCTCTATTGGCTACTGAATGTGGTAGTTGGGAGGGAGGAGGAGTAAAGTCTGTTTGGTTTTAAAGACAAACATTGGAGCCAAAAAAAAGGTATTTTGGTCACTCCATTCGTCTAAATGATTTTTGTGTTGACTCCGGCTATTTTCACAGGATTTTCATAACTTTTGGCCGGAAAATACCCAACCAGCCAATTTTGACCACAATCTGGTCCCCAACGAGTAAAAAAAAATAATGTGGTCCCCAAATAATCACTTTTGAGGAATGTATGGCACCCCTGAGCAATTTTTTGAGGAAAATCCAATAACCTTTTTTTATCTCAAACCTTCACCTCATCATCAATACACTTCACAAAACCTTTTCAACCATCGTTACCATCCATAACCGGCATATGAACCCTCAAGCCTTCATAACCATCTTCTTGAACCATTAAGCCTTCCTCGAGGCACTAACACTTCAAAGTTGCGCCTAAAGAACTACGACTGGCCTGATTCCACCTCGGATACATAGGAGAACCTCTTCGAGAGCCCGACCAATACTTTTCACTTTAGAGAACATCTGTCTTTGAATAAACTGGTCTTTGAGAGAATATAAAAAAGAGAGAATAAAGAAGCTAGTCTGATAACCCCACTCGGGCGGGCTAGGCAAAAGGAGAGGAAACCCTGAGTTCTACCATCTATCATCGTCATCAACCCTCCACTTTCCTTCCGTCAGACTTGGATATCATTCGAACACCCATGTTCCAACCTTTTTCCAAGAGATGATGTCTATCCCATTTGACCATCTCTTCTCCCTTTCAAGACACGATCATCCTTATGTGTCTCCGAATCTCAAACATTAATAAACCCAGTGGCGGATTCAGGATTTTGAGTCAGTGGTGTCAGGATAATTTTCTTTTTTTAAAAAAAAAATTCAACATCATCAATAAATGCTAAAATAAACGTCATATTCATAAGAGGTCGATTCCCTAGTCACCTTCTTAAAGTATCACTCTATCTTAAACTAAAATTAAAAAAATAAAATTATAAACACCTACAATTTTACAAAACACATTAAACCTAATATAATGAATTAACAAATTTCATTCAAACACTTAATAGCCTCCACAGTTTCACATAAATGGTACATAATTCAATTTATAAGTGTACAAACAATAAATTAACAAAATTTGCTCATTCATATACATACAACAAACAATTAATAAACCCAAATTTAATCATATTGACTTAATCACAAAAATCTAATTCATAAATTGCAACAAATATCAGAATAAATTCAATAAAGAGGAAATAGTAACTTGAGAAAAGAATAATATAGAGACTTATATAAATTACAATTCAATTATGGAGTTAGGGTTAGATTAAATAATAATAATAATAATAATAATAATAATAATAATAATAATAATAATTAGTAATAATAAATAATAATAACAAAAAAATAAAAACGAAACCTGCATATTACTGCCACCTATGTTAAAAAAACTGAAACATAGAAAATGCTGCTACTAGGGGTTGAACTCGCGACTTCAATATCCCATAAGATCTAAAAAGATGACAAGGGATGTAAACCAACGAGCTACACATATCCATATGATTCCTTTGCGGTGTAAATTAATATATACGTAAAATATTTTTCTTGTTTTTTTACACATAATTTTTTTTTAAAAAAAAAATTTGTGGTGTCAATTGACACCATACCCATACACATAGATCCGCCCCTGAATAAACCCTCATCCACCATCCCTTTCATCAAACATCTTCCAACCAACCTTTCAAACCTTTTCATCATATCTCACCCTTTGAGGACTTTTCAGCTCGGTCATTACTACAAGTATGAGGTTCTGTTCTTAATGCCCACTCTCAGCACACCTGAGTGTGGCTTACCTCCCAATAAGAACAAAAGCCGTCCACATCAAATCAGTGCCTAGCTGGCAACAACTGCATGATCATGGACAGACTAGGGGCTCGCGTTACCCATGTAACATCACTAAAGACATTTATCGGAAATAGCCTCTAAGAGGGACACTTACTCCTTATCGTACAAGGTCCTGAATCTTTTATCTCATAGTGGTCTAAAAAAAAAAGAAAAAGAAGAAAAGAAAAAAAGAAAAAAGAAAAAAAGAAAAAAAGAAAAAAGAAAAGAAAAGAAAAAAAGAGGCTAATTTGAAAACCCTTTGGGGCAATTTAGGCAAAAGGAGAGATTGAGACTCACAAATAAGGGCAATGCCTCCTTCATGGTCTCCATGCATTATATTGTAAGTCCACGAAACTTGGGGCTTGCAAATCCCTAATGTGCCCTCCAAAGTAGAACAATGTCATTAAGAGTCCACGCTAAATCGGGGGCTTGTCATATATCAACATAGATTTGGAAAATGAAAGAAAAAGGCAGAGAAGTGCCACATCATCACTCCAGAATGCAACACTCGGGGCTGGTTGGGCCCTATGACATTCCATCCAGACATGGTTTCCCACCACTAAGAGCAAGATTAGGGAAATCTCTAATCTAACTCTAGCCGGTCAAATCAACATCCAATCAAGTCATCAATCATCAGCCAGACACGAATGGCGATTGTCAGACACGAATGACGAAATCATCACCTGTCAGACACGAATGACATAATCCTCATCAGTCAGACACGAATGGCGACTATTGGACACAAATGAAAGAATCATCATCAGCCAGACACGAATGACAGGATCATCATTAGTCAGACACGATTGGCACCTGTCAGACAAGAATGACGAGATCATCATTAACCAGACATGAATGACACCTATCAAACACGAATGACAGGATCATCATCAGCCGGACATGAACGACACCTGTCAGACACGAATGACAGGATCATCACAAACGATCACTTAACCGTTTGATATCAGCATCCCATGATGCAAGCCCATCTCCAATGGTTGGATGCGAAAAAGTGAAAGAAAAAAACAAAAAAGAGACGCTAAGGCCGCTTGGCCTTGCACGGATTATAGGCGGGTTGCGCCTCTAACACCTGGGCCAACCCTTTGGGGGCTGCTCAATGCCGCTTGGCCTTCCCCCGTTTGATGGGTTGTTGCCTTGCGCTCTCCCTTCCTCGGCCCATTGTCTTGCGCGCTTTTGTTTCGGGCTTCCTTCTACTGTGCCCAGTCTTCTCTTCTACTTTGTTATGAAATTTCGATCGATATTCTCTTATACTTAGGATTTCTTCTTAATTTTTTTTATCTTTTTTTAAGGGAAGCAGGATTAGTCCCACCATGTAGATGAACATGAACATATGCATAAAAGCATCGTGCATAATAGGAGTCATAGAAAATAGGAATCATACATCATCAGTAGTCGAGTTCTGCATAGAAAAATAAAATAAAAAAAGAGTACATAAGAAGAGTTCGCATGATAGCATGGCATAGTCAATCATACCACACCAGAGAGCTGGAATCACAGCTGTCTTTGGCAGCATCGCCGCCAGCATTGGAAGCACCAGCAACGCCAAAATACGTGTCACATGAATAATAGTCAAAGCTAGGCCCCATGTCAAAACTCAAAAGCACAGGGGGTTCCCGAGGTGGCGACAACACTGGAGGGAGCACGGCAAGAGGAGCACGAGGTGACGATGGTGCAGGAGGCGGAATAGGAGATGCTTGGGGAGGTGATGATGTAGGAGGCACCTGAGGAGAAGCTAGATAGGAATGCTCGGGGATGTACCACCCTGTGGAGTGAGTCGGCTATGAAGGTTCTGAAGCAGGCTCGAGCATGGGCCAACCAGACGAACTCGATCTGCCAAGCCATGAATGTTGACAAACGGACCAATCCTGTAGATAGGTCGGCCATGAAGATCCCGCATCAAGTGTAGGCATGGGCCACCCTTGAGAATGCGTACCAAAACCCCACTGTCCGCCTGAACCCCCCAAGGACGTAGTGATAGGAATCATAGGATGTCAGGTAGCGTCATCTGTCAGGGCCTAATCAACAGGGTACCCTACAGATGAACCTTAATCGTGATCCCTCACCACGATTTCTCGACCATGACGACCAGATCGCACGAAGGAAGGTGTCCGATGAGAACCAGAAGGCCGAAAGGTGGCACTAGATTAAGAAGTGTCACCCTCCCAGAAAGAGGGGGCTCGAGTGTCATCACTGTATAGTGCAAGCTATGGTGAGATCCCTCTTAACCAAACGGCTCCCCCAAGGACATTAGGCCACATATCCTTCTCCATGCGATGTGAATAATTGGAACGAGAGCCAGAGCTGCCCCTGTAAGAGCCGGCAGAATCCTGACCCTCAACCAACATACCTTTACCTCGACTTTTGGGGATTGGTGCCAAAGGTGAGCGAGAGGGTCCACCGACCTCTGGCATAGGATGCGATGAACCTCCAATCTTATCACAAGACAAGGCCTGGGAACCGTACTCTCCAGCATAAGCACGGTAGGGAATCTCCATTCGAGGGGCGGCAGTAGTCGAACGCCGAGGAGAAACTCGAGGCACAGACTCCGTGTTAGCTTCTAAGTCACCACCACTAGCCACGACCCCTTAGTATCGCCCCGAACCAGTAAATCATTGACCAAAGAACTTATTCATGGTGCTCCACTCTTTAGCCATGCACCGCACTTATTGCCATCTCGGCTGAAGAGGGTGAAGAAAAGGGATCAGTGCGAAATTCAGTATAAACTGCGAAAGTAAAAGAAAGGAAATTACCGGTTTTATGTCCATATCTTCCATGAGTGAGCAGGAGCTACTACGTTCCACCTCAAGAAAGCCGCCTATCAGATCTCTTTCTACACGGACAATCTCCTCGGCTGCCTTATTATAAGGCCCCCATTGGCAAATAAAGAAATCGTCAACATACCAACGCTAGAACAAAGAGGGCTTGGAAAGGGTGTTACGTACCGCTCTGAAAGCCAAATGGCGAAGATGCTGGTTCAGCTCATCATCAAAACGATCGGCAGGAACGCTCTTAATAAATTGCTTAATGTCCTCTCTCCAGTGGGCATTCTCAAGGGCGCTCGCATCTAAGCCCCATGGATCGAGCATCTTCTTTAAAGGGTCTACAGGGATGAGAGAGGGGTGGCGACTCTGAATTTACATGGTAACTCGTTCTGTAAAGTACCATACATGACCCAAAGGGACCTCAATTAGCAACCAAAGGCAAGTTTCATGCTCCACCAAATGCAAACCAGACGACAAGCTAGTGAGGTCAAACCACAGGCACCAGTTTACTTGAGCTTACATAAAGAATGTTTAAGCTAGAGCAAAGGGTGAAATCAAAAGAAAAAAGGAAGAGGCATACCGGGGTAAGGTTGCCCAAAATGCACCGGACCTCGTCCAGACAACCCACTCTCAATTTCTTACCCTGGATGTTACAAACGGTCCAGTGCTCAGCGGCAGGGACCGTTCTGCCCTTCTTGGTCTGGACATTGAGCGATCGGATGTAGTCGCAAGCCCAAGATTGCATAGAAACAATATGCTCTGAACAAAAAGAGGAGACAAACGTGAAAGTGCAATCAAAAGCGTCTCGGGAACATACCTCGAGCACCTTCCACAGGCTAGGGCCATACTGGAAGTGCGGCTGCGCAGGGTGAATAATGACGAGCTCGTTATTCTGGGAGGTACGCACTCCACTGATGAAGATGACATAGGCAACCTTGACCCAATTCAAGTGATGCACATTCTCGAAGTTGAGCAAATTCTCCATCCAGGACAAAATAATGTTGTTGTTACGATTGGCCAAAATGGTGGAGAAGATAAAGTAAGCCAAGAACAAGAAACGCTACTGATTGAGGGGCAAATTCTGGAAATGATTATCTCGGAGGGCTCTCTCAAAGTGAGTATATGCCAAGTTCGACAAACCTAGCCCAGGATGGAGATAAGCCAGCACGGGACCCAACATAGTCATCACCTCTGGAGGAACCTCTTTCTGGAACACCACGTTTTGGCTACCCCAACAAAGTTCGATGACCATGACAAAATCAGTAGGGTTAACTGTCATCTCAACCACCGGCAGGTGAAATGTGTTAGCAGTATCCCAAAATCACTCCGTCAAGGCTCTCCCTAAGACTCAATGACACTTACAGTCCAACGCCAGCAAACAAGCCCAAAATGAAGCAAAACCAGATTCTACTAAAGTTTGTCGAACAAAGTCCCCTAGAAGGAATGAAGCTACCTTCATGGGACTCTTCAGATTCCCGCATGTCTTCAAAGAGTCTTTCTAGAAATTCAAAAGTGGGGGCTAAGCATATTCTATTCTAGGGCAATAAGGTCCATGACAACATAATACTGCTTGATCCAAGATTGCATGTATAAGAAATCTAGCATTGGCATCAATTTGTTGTGCGTGGATGCCAAAGGAGTGGAGTCGGTCATGACCGCTATACACGGAGGAGAGTGCGGTTCGCATATGAACGGACGAATGTTGGCCAAAACAATTCAGTGAGTCGATTATTACTGGACCACCATGGAAGCTGACTGTCTGGTGTTTAACATGAACCTAGGGGTTAGGAACACGATCGTATTCGTCCAAGGAGTCGAGGTTCTAACCTAAGAATCTCGTGAGAGCACTCACCAACTAGTATTGATGGTCGATGGTTTTGGTGACTGAACTTGGAGCGTATTAAGCATGGTGGGAATCATGAGCTTGAGTTGAGGAGCAATAGATTGAAGAGAATGAAGAACCTCCTTGCTTGACAATGGGTATGGAGTTGGTGGATGATGTAATTTCTTGAATCCTTGATTAACATAACAATAATATTGAATAATAACCCAAAACAATCAAATAACAAGCAACTTGGACACCCAAAAGCACTTGGATATGATTTTGGATAAAGGATAATCCACTACCAAAACCTAGCATCCCGCCATGATTAGATAAAGGATGATCCACCACTAATCAATAAAGGAATGACTTGCTAACACCAGCATTAACAATGGATAAAGTAAAAACAAGATTTTAGGGAAAGATTAGGGAGCAACCCTAACTCTTCATTAACATTCATCAACAAAGTCTGCGGAAAATTACGAGAAAAGCGTATTTATACAAGGCAATTAGGTCAACTAAAATGCAGTAATTTTAGCTGAAAAAAATGCGTAAAACTAAGCTGTCAGGGGCGCGACGGGGTCATCGCGGGCACGACACTTCTAGAAGCGAACAGGGTGATTGCAAAATCACGTAGGTTCGCGAGCGCAACAGTTGACGTCGCGGGAGCGACGTTTTTGGGATCAAGGGTATCGCGGGTGCGACCCTTGGTCATTGCGGGTGTCACGTCGCTCCGACCACTTTCCATTTCTTTCTCTCAGTGTCTTCGCGGGCGCTATGGCAACCGCACGGGTGTAACGACCCTGTCGCCTTCAAACTCACATAACTTCTTCGTCCGGACTCTATTTAAGGTCCTTAATATATCGATGGAAAGCTATCGGTGTGTAATTTAAGCTCCCAAAATATGAGGTTCATTGAGTCTGTATTAAAGGAGTTATGATGGAAAGAGTGAAGGAGTGTCCATTTCGACTTTCCATATTGACCCTTTCTTCTTTTCATCCCCCGGCTTGGCTCGGCTTGGGAATCCCCTTGGGACCCCCTGTTCAGCTCTTGAATACCTTCTTGCCTTGTGTTTTATTCAACCGGGTTCACTTCTGAACCTCGATGCTAAATAACCATGATCTCCCCAGATGACCCGACATCCCATTGGCCCTCGGGTTGGTGATAAGTACCGAATCTCATCATTTTCCCCTTCTTGAGAAGAATTTTCCCTCAAATCCAGGGGTTAGAAACTACCGCGGAAAAGATCGGACCCCAATAGTGAACGTCTCCCAAGAGCCATGCTAGTTTGATGCTCATTACCCCGCCCTTCTTGAAGGTATAACAATTCTTGAGAACATGTGGGTGAGTGGATTCAAAACGGTGATCCCGGTTAGCTCCTCTACTCATGGTCTTGTTGAAATCCATGATGTAATCTTCACAAGAGAGCACAACACCCAGTTCTTGCTGAACCGGTGGCTTATGCCTCGCACCATCAAACACAAATTGGGTAGGCACCCCACTCGCATCAAACTCCAACATAAAACCTTCGTCGTGGAAATTCAAATCAAGAGGGGGATTGGGGCTTGGGGTTATTGGGTAAGGAGGGAAAATGGGAATATTTTGAGGAGTTAAGGTACACTCACTCACTTTAGGCTCGCCACACGGCAAAGACAGGGCAAAAGGATGCTCATCCCTACCATGGGTACTCTCTTCCCGTGTTTTTCACTCAAGGAGGAGGTTCCTCAACTCACTTCCTACCCCGGGTTTTGGAAGTAAAATGTCATGTGGAGCTAAAGGTATTAGCTTAACCCTTCTATCCCATGGGTAAAAGTGTGTGTTTTGTCCAATCCATCATGCAACATGCACTTGTCGGATTGCCATGAACGCACCAAAAGGATATGACAAGCACTCATCGGGACAACATCACAAACAATATAATCATCGTAAGTAGGGCCAAAAAACAAATTAACAAGGACTTTCTTCGTTACCTTGATGTTGCCTTGATTGTTGAGCTATTTGAGGAAGTAAGGCTTGGGGTGAGTTAACAATGGTAAGCCAAGCTTTTCGACCATGAGAGTCGAGGCAATGTTGGTGCAACTTCCCCCATCGATGATGAAATTGTACACCTTCCCTCCCACGAAGCATCGTGATTGAAAAATCAGTTTCCGTTGGACCTTGTCAAGAGGAAACTCATGAGCGTGCAATACCCTCCTCAAGATGAGGGCAACACCGTGTACGGATGGCAAAGGGGTGGTGTCGTCATCTTCGCACTCAACCTCTTCCTCAACTTTCACTTTGGGTTCCACCTGTACCGTTTGGAGTTCATCATCAATCTCTTGGACCTCTTGAAGTGTCAAGGTTCTCCAATTTGGACAATCCGCTTGGAAGTAACCATACCCTTGGTATTTGAAGCACTTCTTGCCTTCCATCCTCCGGGAAAGATCCTTAGGAGAAGGCATGACGATTCTCTTCCCCTTTTCGGTCCTAGGGGTCAGTGTGAACTCGGGAGCTTTACTTAGCTTCGGAGTGCTCGAGTAGGGAGAGCAACCAGAAGGTGAAAATAAGGGCCTAGTCAAAGGCTTGGTGGTCACCTTCTCTTTTCTTCGCCTCTTAACCTAGAGAGCCAAGCTACAAAGCTCGTCCAAGGAGTGGTAAGGTCGGATTTCAATTTTCTTAGCAACGGAGGGGTCCAACCCATTCAAGAACCTCATCATGGTTCGCTCCTCAGGCTCTTGAAGATCGCTCTTGATGAGGAGTTATTCAAACTCCTGAATGTAGTCACTCACACTCCTCTTGCCTTGGGTAAGGGCATAAAGCTTCCTCATGTCTTTCTTGTAGGTATTAGGCAAGAATCATCGATTCATCAATTGTTTAAGCCTTTCCCTTGAAGTGATTTTCATTCGACCCTCCTTAGCTCTTTGTGCCTTGACATACTCAAATCATAAGGATGCAACTTTGGTGAGTTTCACACTACCAATCTTGAAGGTTTTTTCATCACTATACTCAATCTCAAAAATCCTCTCCATGATTTGAACCCACTCAAGATAATCATCGGGTCGCTGGAACCATTGAATTCCGGAATGTCGATTTTGATATCATGGAATTCATCTCGAGGGGGCCTCTCATCCATTTCCCGACAACGGCGGCATCGAAGGGAGCCTCTATCATCGTCACTCGACTCAAAAGTGGGAGGAGGACGGAGAGGGCTACAAGAGGGCCTCCTACGTTTGTCTCAAGGATGACCTTAGAGGTTTAGTGCGATGTTATTCACTTGAGTCACGAGGGTTTTGAGAGTCCTTTCGATGGAGGAAACTCGAGTCTCCATAGCCCCAGCCTAAGGGATACTGCGGCGGCTTGACTCCACTCGATTGGAACTAGTTTCATTGTCCATATTGAAGGAGGGGTAAAGACGGATTGTGTTTGGGGAATTTTGTGGAGTTTGGAGGTTTTTCGTAGCTAGCTAGTGTTTGAAGACTTGGGTTCTTTTGTTGCTAATATCCAACAAGACCAATCACGCACAACTACACATCCTCCAAATCAACATCTCCAAAATCAACCACAAAACTCCAATAGACAACAAGAACAACAATCACAATGACAATAAAATTCTTCCCCAATACACTTGGAGGGAACAGGGGATGGGGGCAGTGGCGGACTTGCATATAACTTAGGGGACACCCCTGGTCAAAAAAAAATTTGTGATTCTTTAATATTATTTGGAAGAATTGTTTTTAATTGGAGCCAATGGACACCGTTAAAAAAGTCCCAAAAAATATAATAGGGGTGTCAAATATCATTTAATTTTTTTTTTATTTTTTTATTTTTCAAAAGCGCTTATGTAATAACAAGTATATTTGATACTCTTAAGATAAATGTCTGGATCCGCCACTGGATGGGGGTACCCAATATAGCAATCAAGAACAACAATATCAACAATAGTGGAACCCTAACTTGCCATTTGTAATAAAAACTTTAGCTACAACTCTAATATTGGCTCTGATACCAAATGGAGCGTATTGGACATGGTGGGAATCATGAGCTTGAGTTGAGGAGCAATATATTGAAGAGAATGAAGAACCTCCTTGCTTGACAATGGATATGGAGTTGACAGATGATGTAATTTCTTGAATCCTTAATTTAAATAGCAATAATATTGAATAATAACACAAAATATTCAACTAACAATAAGTTTGAACACCCAAAGGCACTTGGATATGGTTTTTGATAAAGGATAATCCACCGCCAAAATCTAGCATCCCACAATGATTAGATAAAGGATGATCCACCACTAATAAAAAAAGAAATGACTTACTAATACCACCATTAACAATAGATAAAGTAAAAACATGATTTGAGGGAAAGATTAGGGAGCAACCCTAGCTCTTCATTAACATTCATCAGCAAAGTCTGCAGAAAATAACGAGAAAAGCGTATTTATACAAGGCAATTAGGTCAACTAAAACACAATCGTTTTAGCCGAAAAAATGCGTAAAAAATGGCCCGTGATGCTTCTGGAAGCGAACAGGGCGATTGCAAAATCGCGCGGGTCCGTGGACGTGACAGCTGACGTCGCGGCCGCGACGTGTCTGGGCTCAAGGGCGTTGCGAGCGCCACCCTTCGTCATCGAGGGTGTCACGTCGCTCTGGCCACTTTCCATTTCTTTCTCTCAGTGTCTTCGCGGGCGCTACGGCAACCGTCGCGGGTATGACGACCCTGTTGCCTTCAAATTCGCATAACGTCTTCGTTCAGACTCCGTTTTGGGCCCATAATATATCGATGGAAAGCTACCAGTGTTTACTTTAAGCTCCCAAAATATACGGTTCATCGCAATTGTATTGATGGACTTATGATAGAAAGAGTGAAGGAATGTCCATTTCAATTTTCCATATTGACCCTTCTCCTTTTCACCCCCCGGTTTGGCTCGGCTCGGAAATCCCCTCGGGACCCCTTGTTTAGCTCTTGAATACCTTCTTGCCTTGTGTTTTATTTAACCGGGTTCACTTCCGAAACTCGATGCCAAATAACCATGATCTCCACCACAATCTAACATTCATTGCAAGTAACAATAACCGAATTTATTCAATTCCCAATTAACAATAATTTATATAAAATATTTGGGTTAATTTATATAAAATTGTTAATATTATCTATACGGCAATGTATTGGATTTTTTGGGTACAAACTTCAATAAAATCAGTAAAGAGTTTTGTACTCAAGGATAAAAATAATAAGTGAATTGTTTTAACAATAATATATGACAAAACAATTAAGTTGACATTACTACGTTTTATATTATGTTTTACATTATGGTTCATATGATATATGATACACATTTTTAAGTATTTCTATAGTTGAAAGATTTTGCATTACTGTCATCCAATATTTTAAATAAACAGAACCGAGATCATTGAAATTAATATACAATGGCTATTTTGAATTGTAATTCTTAATTATTGTTAGATATGAAGGTGAAGTAGTAATCACTATAAGGCCTTTTCTCATTCGTTTATATCTCTCTTTGGTCCCACACGTAGGAAGAGTTGTGATGTTTTGAATGAGTTTAAATATTCCTCTTTCCTATGTGTTGGTGTAATGGGAATGTGGGTTTTATGGAGGAGGGTTTGGTTTGTGCTTCCACACGCGCGAGCACAACCGTCGTTCAGGCCAGGCGCATGGCGAAGGTCGTGGTACTTTTGATATGGTACGATATTTTTGTTTTTGCGTAATTCAGTGTTAACCGTTACATCTTTGACTGAATTAATATCGTTTCAGATTTTCCTCCCTTGTATTCCGCTTGCTTCTTTATTTTTGCTTGATTTTCGCCTATTGTTAAGATGATTGCCTCTTCAATTTTCTTGCCATAAGCTTTGTTCCTATTTTGAAAAACACAGTCATCTTCCCTTCTCTTCTTTTCTTTTCCCTAGGCGAATAGTTTTCCATACTCCAAGTTCCTGGCCACAAGTGCATGTGTCCAGGAGCTCACTGAGTTAACCTTGGGGAGCGATCAACATTTCTCAATTGGCACCAAGATCGAGCCGTGATCGCTTTCAAGACAGTGGTCATCCCACGATTCTTTCCCACAACCTTGATCTCCATATATTTTTTTCCAACAACTATAGTTTTCCATACTCCAAGTTCCTGGCCACGAGTGCATGTGTCCAGAAGCTAGACCTGTCAATTCTCGACCCGACCCGGAAACCCAACCTAAACCGACCCGCAAAAAATGGGTTTTGAACACAAAATTCCGACGTGGGATCCGAAAATGACCCAACCCAAAGAACCCGGTAAAAAATGGGTCAGGTCGGGTTAGGTTTGGGTCGACCCGTTGGGTCAGACACTTTAATTTTATGTGTTTTGTCTACTTTGGCCTTGTGCAAAAAAATGGGTCCGTTTCATGAAAATTAAGGCCCAAAAGTAAAATATTGGGTGACTTTGGAAATTTATGCGTATAGAGAGAGATACAAATGAAATAATCAAATAACAAATGACTAAAACAAAACCCTAACACTGTCACTCACTCTTTCAGTGAACCCTCTAACTCCTGCAGTCTCGCCTCTCTTCTCTCTTTCAGTAAAATAGTGTATTATTGTCAAAGGTTAAAGTTCAGTGCACAATTGTCCAATACCCTAAAAGTTCAGTATATTAGCATCCCAAAACCCTATATATTTCATAAGTACTATTATTCGTGGATTGTTGACGTAAACCGCATAATACTTGTAGACTTGAAGATTGCCAAATTTTGTCCCTTAGGTGTCTAGTAATATGCCTATACAACTATGACATATCGTGGTGGTCGAACTAGGAATGGAATGGTACATTACACAGGTGTCTTTGACCAATTATAATCAATTTAATTAGTTGTAAGTGACTGAGAAAAAGAGCGGTCATGACCCGTAAACCCGACCCAAACCGCTCGACACCAGAATACACCCGACCCGTATTTACCCGAACCCGAAATATACCCGACTCGTATTTACCCGAACCCGATATACGACTGACCCGTAACCCGCCCGCCCGCCCGTATTAACAGGTCTACCAGGAGCTCATTGAGTTAACCTTGGGGAGCGACCAACATTTCTCAATTGGCACCAAGATCGAGCCGTGATCGCGCTCTCAAGACAGTGGTTATCCCACGATTCTCCCACAATCTTGATCTCCATATATTTTTCCAACTATTACACCGTAAATGCAAATCTACATTAAATTTAAATTCTTTCTTTGAGTTAACTCTAATTTTAAATTTATTGGCATGGGAATGAAATGATATATTTTTTAGCATACATCGAAGCAGGGACGAAGCCAGGGCTTCACATTCTGGGGGGGCAAAAATACAATATTAAGTTTGTGTAGCATAAATAAACCAGGGACGAAACACAAAAATACAATCTTGGCAAGAGTTGAACCTAGGACCTCAACAACAACCAAGTTAAGGCTTTACCAATTTAGCCAATAAAGAAATCGGATTGAAACTTCGGCTTCATAGTATTAATTTTCAAAAGTTCAGGGGGGGCAATGGCCCCTCCTTGCCTTGCCCATGCTCCGTCTCTGCATTGAAGAATTGAAGTATTTAAAGATTATTTTATTTCCTTAGGAATAAAGAAAAAGTCAAGGTCACAACTTAAAAATTCTAACCAAGCCGCCTAAAATTAAAATATATCTAATCCATATTTATCAGAACATGACATATATCCAATTTGTATTTGTCCGAACCTAATATACACGCAACCAATACATATCTAAAACCGAAATAAACCCAAACAAAATATTAAACGGCCTGCTTGAATTGATAGTTCTGCTCACTATACATACATCACAAGGGCCTAGGGGTAGGATCCCCCCATACTTGAAAGCAGGGGCTCCTATACTCCTATCATAACATCATCCTTCAAGTTCAGGTAAACACAACCACATAAACATGCACACTATTGCAAAGTAGTAGTGCCATACTAGACAACATTAAACTACACAATTACAACACCTAACATCTTAAGTCACCGACGAAGGTAGTAGTATTAACATAATTCACCATTAGTAGAACTCACACTGCTTGGATGACACTGTCCAAACAATCTACAGAAACTGTTAGCCTAGAATCCACTCGGATTATTCACCTTCAACTGGCCGCCTTTGTTCTAGTCCTCCTGGCATGACTCATGATTCACATGGCTTCTACGAGAATATTGAGTCACAATTGACTTGCTTCCTTCCTATACATTCATGCAAGAGACTGTCAAGTTTGAATTCAACACACATAACTAATTGCCTCGACTTTCATTTTTACACAAAAAAATTTAAGGCTTCTTTCTTTCATTGACCCTCCTCCAGTTACCTTTTCTTGTGATTCTATCTTCTTTCATTTTCCTGAGTGCCAACTGGTGCTATCACATGGACACTATTGTCGAGTTTATTATAATGCTTTTATCTGAAAAAATGTTTTCATTTAACGGTCTAGTATGATGACTACTCACTAGCAATGCAGTTTGTGTAGTTTATTGGGTCTGTCTGTGCAACAGACTCATAGCTGAACAGGTCATTATGTGATCGTCGAATTCCTTATTTATAGGTGGCATGCATCTGTGCCAGTTCCATATTTTGGACATATAGCACTCGTGCATGTCTATATCTTAAGATTCACATAGCTAAACAGAAAATGATGAAAGTTCTGTCCAGAGTTCAGGCCAAGGCATTGACGAGAAATCTTACAAATATAAACCTCGACACAATTCTCCTGTTTATTTAAGGAAAATTGGAAAAAAATCCTACTTTAGGGTTACTGGAAAAAACTAATCCGAACTTACAATTTTGTTATAGGTGAGCTGAACTCTGACCTTATTATTTTTTGTGTCTATCATTGAGTTGAACTCGTCGAAAAAGTGACGTGATGGTGGGGATATTACAGATGGAGCACACTTTTAACTATTTTTTTAGCTGCAAAAAGTCATGCGTGTAATATCGCCACTGCCACGTCACTTTTCTGACGAGCTCAATTTGATGGTGGACACTTAGAATAATATGAGTTAAAGTTCAGCTCATCCAGTCACCCACCCATAACAAAGTTATAACTTCGGATTAATTTTTCTAGTACCCCAAAGTATGGTTTTTTTTTCCAGTTTTCCTTTACTATAAGCAAATTACATAAACCACTAAACCATGCTCCTCTGGGTTAGCTTAGCTATGGGAATTATATTTGTCATTTTGCAGCAAAAACAAATACATGTATACTAGTACCAACTGGCAGATGGACCTCTTGCTTGTGCCGTGGTGGGTAAGGAACTTGGGATACAGTCACAAACAGATTGTTCTCGCTTCAGATTAGGTTAATCTTAAGGTTACCCTCACTGAAATCACGTTCAGATTGATGAAGTGTATACATCTAAAACAGGGATCAAAGTTCCACTGGGTACTACTGGGTAGTGATCGGTTGATCACTACCAAGAAGTTGGCCAGTAATACATAATTGGTCAACCTTATTTTACTATTTTAGGTTAGTCCAGCAGAGGTCAAGGTCAACTGGTCAAGGTGTGAGGATTGGTAATAGGGTACATATCAGTTCAGCCAAAACCAGCTAAAGTGGGTCATTCTATATCAAAAGTACAGTTGGACTCATTCTCCTTCAATTGAATTGGCAACAATCTCAGTGAAGAACGCATTAGGCTGCGCCCTTCATAAAACTGATAGAAGAAAAGCCAAATGCACTTTGTAACCCCAAGAAAACAAGTATAACATACCAAAAAATGATCAAAACTTACATAAGGTCATCTCAAGCTATTCAGCTGAGTGTTAATCTAAAACATAGATTCTGTAACTAAAATAAGTTCGATTGGAAGCTTTGCATTTGAAAAATGAAATATATGACTTGATTCAAAATAAACTCCAGTCCCATATATTTATACTGTCAACAGATTACTGAATTGAGTAGCACAAGCTGATAACTATGAGTGGTAATAATAAGCAAATTTTTGCAATAGCTGCTTTGCTTTACTTACCAGATGATCTCCCATTTGGTCCTGGTTGATGTCCAGCACTCTATAGATATCATCACTGTCCACTGCAAGCTTTTCTACCGGTTGGTACACCTCTCCCAAATAATTCTCGTCGCCAAGCCCCTTGGGAACCAGCTTCTTCTTACCTTCAAATGCACCAATCTGCAAGATATGTGTTAGAGTATAAAACCATCATTGGGCCTACAACTTTCAGCTAAAGCTTTTGGTTGAGATAGTTTCACAATATGTTTACAAAGAATAAAGCTTACAACTCAGGAAAATAGTAGATAGGGAAGGATTCAAGACTACAAAAGAATCAGCTATCTGCTAACAAATAAGAAGAAACTGACTACATGTAGAAAATCAGCCAATCTAGGTACCAAAGTATCTACTGAAAGAGGACATTCAAACATATGTTTTATATTAGAAAAGGGACAAAAATCAGATCAAGAACAACTTGTAGGTTGATTGATTTTGACTCAGAGTGACCTAAAAGTAAAACTGGGAGTTTCAAATTCTATTTCTACCTATAGAATTGTGCATGTTCTTCCCATAACAGACATAAATTCAAAGTTCCAGCGTAAACATCCTAACATTTGCTTGCCTGATTGCTTCTTCCTTGAGATCTTTACTAACAAATTCTCATAAACAACAGCAAAAACTCTTCTAGCTACCAATGCCAGTTCAAGTACACTTACCCCTGAATTCTTGCCAAAAAAAGAAAAAGAAGAAAAAGAGGAAAATTGAGTACCGACCGGAGTATATCGGAATTTACGGCCGGGGGAAGTGTTCTCCGACGACTTAGTGGCGGAGAGTGGGGTCCACTTGCAGAGGAGGAGTGATGAGTTAGCGGGCTTAGGAGGAGCGTTGGATTGTTTGCGTTGTTTGAGGGATGACGATGATGATGACACGTGGACCCACTTCTTCTCCCAGCGGCGGACGGGGCCGGAAAAGGTCGCCGGAGAAGAGCCGCCATTGTTGCCGGCGGTGTTGTTGTAGCAGAAACGGGCGGATGATCTGACTGGCCTTGAGTGTGAGCTTGATGTTGTGGGTCCCACTCCTCCCTCCATTTTCTATTCTTTCACAGCTTAGAAGACTTTCTTGTTTCACACTTTCACCTCACTTTCATGTTTATTGGAGTTGAGGGTGTGTGCCTAATGCCTAGGTAATAGCTATAAATGCTGAGAATTGGGTAAATTGAGGTGAATGATTATCAATATATATATGACAAACAGATAAAAAAAAAAGGGAAAAGAAAAGAAACAACAAAGAAACGACATCTAATAATAGTATAGGATATGTCTTTGTGATACTTACTGTCTTTGTTAGCTTGTGAGCTTCGTTGACGTTTTCCCTTTCATATTTTCTATTCAGCACCTGTCAATCTGGAGCATCAACTGTCTGCAACTAACGACAATTGTGTGACTGTCCAACGTTTTCGTCAGCGTTATTCAGAAAGAGGATTGCTAGCTGAGTATTGGTATGAATGAGCATATTCTTAAACCCACGCTCTTGTGCCACATACAAGGCCAAAGCAATGGCCTTTAATTCTGTAAGGACTACTTGTGAGCATATAAGGTTTCTCACAACAACAGGTTCCCTTGCTCCTTTGAGAGAAACACGCATGCAGCGACCGCTCTAATGTTCCTTCACCACCAAGCTCCGTCAACTTGAAATTTAGCTTGAGGCATAGAGGTACTGCCCAGCTCCCATAGGAAGATTGGATTCATGTGTCCGTCTTGACTGTTGGGTGCTATACTCTCGCACCTTTTCCTTGATCTCTAGTTCAGTTATGTTCTTGAACCGTGAAGTTTTACACCTGTCAAAATAAAAACTTCAATTAGTAACTTAAGTATTCCTATCAATATATATGCACTCCTGGTAGAACAATGATGCCCAAAAGTTTGCATGCTCAGGCACGCTTTGCAATCTCGCATTCACGTAGGGCGTGTCCCACTGTTTCCATTTCCTTGCCGAATGCACAAAAAGAAAAGGCAGTGCTAATTGTCTCTTTTGCCTATTATCCCCAGTTGGAATAACATTATTTAGGCTTTTCCAAAGAAACACAACTCATTCAGAGGTGCTTGGGCCCTCCAAATTGCATGCCATAATTTGTTGTCCTCGTTTTCAATTTGGGAGTACTCTGCATCACTATTATGTACAAAGAAGTAAAAGTATCTTGATTTGACCGTCTATTTCCCAATCTTTGATTGACCCCACTGGAGGGAGTCACTTCCAACCTCCTCAGGAAGAGTGTTTTTATGATTTCGTCGACTGAATCTGTTGTGAAAATTGACCTTAGGAGGTTGATGTTCCACAAGGGAAGTCTGTCCCTAATTACCAAGTCAGCGATTGGCCTATCTTACTAAACTTGTTTTATGTTGCCGCTCTTAAAAGATAATTATGTCCCCAACCACCTCCCTTCCCTAAGACAAATGTCTCGACCATTTGCAACTTTCCATTGAAGTGCCTGGCTATAGTTCTTAATCGGTGTGATCACATGTCACACCCTGAACCGAGGGGTAACAGACACTTCACACTTGTTGTACTAGGAGTCCTACAAGCGTGCAAGGCTAAACCATAACAAGGGGAAGACAAAGCCTTTAATAACTCACAGTCCTAAAATAATAACTTATTCAACTCAATAAGAGTCTAATAGAAGCATCCATAAATCCCAAATAACAACTACAAATCTAAGTTCCAAAAGGTCCAACTTGACTCAAAATATAAATTCTACTAGTCCAAAGAATAAAAGTGTCGGCTCCAAAAATATAGACTTGGGATCCATAGCCCTTCTCCTGAGCACTTATATACTGGACTTGAAAAAAATGAGAAGATGAAAGGATGAGTCGGAAGTCCAGTAAGTAGCGTAACTCTCCTTTAGTTGGGTTAGGCATGCAGGTAAAACATAAGTTGGGTTAGAGTTCATAATTAATTAATTGACAACATATGACTGAGTTTTACAAACACTTAGCTCAAAACGTCAAAACACACACTAGGATTTGTCGAAGAAATTGCAAAGAGAAAGTAGAGTACAAATCAAAATAGCAATAAACAAAAACACTAACTTTAAGGCTAAGGTCACTATTGACCAAATGACAAGGGCAATGATAAGCTACTATTGACCAAGTGGCGGGGCAACGATAGCATCACATATCACAAAATTGAGCCCAACGGAACACAAATACACATACCAAAGGTGTGTACGAGGGTGTGAGGAACCAACATAAACACACTCATATTTACTTAATCCATGGCCTACGAAGGAGGGAGAGAGATTTAATCGAGAATAGCCTATGAAAGAGGGTGAGAAATTTAATCGAGAATATGTAATATGTTTAAACAACCAATAACAAGTGAAACACCATTGTTTGTCTAACTTAGATGATATTCTTTAGCTTGGTAGAATTATCTTTACCTAACCTAACCTAACTTTAACTTACTTTACTTTACTATCTAAAAAAACAAATCTTTCGTTTAAATAATATATATTTTAAATTTTTTATTCAATTTACAGCATTTACTTTTTAAAAAACAGGTGATCAGGCATTTACCAACCTTCATTGTTTTCTTTACCTAACTTTTCTAACATAACTTAACTTTACCTTACCTTACCTTCCCTAACTTAATCCTGCATTCTTAATAAATTAAATAGCAATTAGATAACAAAAAACATTTAGAGTGACATTTTCAACATTAATACAATTAAGTGACATTTTAATTCGATAACCTAACAATGTACCTTAACATAGTTATGTTTTACGTTTTATTTAGGATTTTTGGACACTAATATCTGAACTTTTGGGGTATTGGACTATAATACACTGAACTTTGAATTTGGATAATATTGCGCAGAATTTTGAGGCGTGTTGGATAATAATATATCCGAAACAATTTCAACGGTGGCTAACTTGGTGGCGAACTTACGTGACAGACAGAAAAGATGAATATGTTAAATAATATTTAAATTTATGACATGTTAGCTAATTTATTCAAACAAAGATGATTTTATACAACTACAACACCAATCTCTCAATGTAAATACGTTTAAACAAATGTGATTTTATATTTTTTTTTACTCTTTTCAAGGTTGATTCTCTTTGCTTTTATTTGGATTAGCTGTCATGTCATAAATTTAAATATTTTTGGACCAATTCATCTCCTCTACCTGCTACGCATCATTATCGCCGAGTCAGCCATTGTCGAAATCGTCCTGATGAGTAGATTATTGTTCAATATCCCAAAATACAGTATATTATTGTCCAATATCAAAGTTTAGTGCATTATTGTACAATAGACAAAAAAATTAAGTATACTAACGTCTAAAAACCCTTTTATTTATTTATCTGTTGGGTTAGAAAATGCCCTAAAGGCGAGGTCTGCTTTTGGACGCGGACGACTTGCCAAAGTTGCAATACGATGGCTGCTGACGGCGAGGCAGTGAGCAGTGGCAGTGAGCGAGCAGCCATGGGAGACACTGAGAGAGATCGAGCCGATCAGCTATGCCAAGCCGCCATTTCCGGCGACGGTGCCCTCATCACATCCCTCCTCGACGGCGGCTGCGACGTTACATACTTCGATGCCGACGGCCTAACGCCATTGATGCACGCTGCCAAGCACGGCCATGCCGGAGTTGTCCGTAAGCTTCTTGAAGCTGGCGCCCCTTGGAACGCTGTCTCTCCCTCTGGTCTCTCTGCCGGAGATTTCGCCATGGAGAATGCTCACCAAGAAGCCTTCGATGTCCTCCTCAATGCTGGTACCTCTCTCTCTCTCTCTCTCTCTCGAGTTGCATTGTTTTCTCTGCAATCAGAGCTCCACTTTTCCATTTGGATGCAAAGTTCAGATAATGAAATTAGCATACTGCAACATGGTTGAATTCCTTTGTTTCTTTCCCATTTGAGTTGTTGTTGGTTCATTTTTATGGCATTCAGAGTTTCAGTTCCTCACTTATGGTTTGGTTGAGCTCTCATGGAGGAGAAAGAAAGATTTTGTTTAGAGACAGAAGAAATTTGTGTTTATTTCCATTGAATGAGAAAGGAGTACATATATAAGTATATAACTATATGAATATGTCACCTTGCTTGAAAACCGTTAACAAACTAACTGCATGTTATAGCCAACTCAATACATATTACATGTTATTGAGAATGAACCATGGGTACATATGAGTGAACTATTATGCTATTGAGAGTGAACAATGGGTAGGTATGAGTGGACCGTTATGTTATGAAGAGTGAACAAGGATCATATTTGTAGCACGAGCTCTAGGAGAATGTAATAAATTGCATAGCCAACTGATGGTGAGGTGAAACAATTAGTAGGAAGAAACTGACAACAGAAAAACAAGGCAAAAAATTGTACATAAGGGTCTTTCTTTGAAGACTCTATGATAGGAGATTTGCTGTTTTCTTGACAATTGGCAACACTTTGTTGTTTCAATTCTTTAGTTCACCTCAAGTGACAATGTTATGGTGCCTGATATGGACATGGAATATTCTTCGTTTTGGACTGAAAGCACAAATTTTCATAGAGTAGCCTTGTTCAACATCAAGATGCATATTTCATGTAGGCAAGCCTGTGTAACGTAGATTGTCTGTCATCAAAGCTCAGTTTCGGAGCAAGAACATTTTTTGTTGCCTGCCAATATCATGTGGTGCTTCATAAGGTTCTAAGATTGTCTGCCATATTGCTGTTGAGCACAGCACAAAGATTATCTGGGATTTGCCTACTCAAAAGTGAGAAAACACTGGTGACAGCACTTATAAACATCGGGCTGTACCCTTTGTTGGTGTGCAATGTTGTAGTGCATAAGCGTATGGGAGAGATACATCTGAAGCGTGCTTTTCTTTGTTTCAAAGTTGCTTTTTATTCAACGCTAAATAGATTCCTGCAGGAAGTGAGCAGGGCTACTTTAGCGCGAGTGAAAAGTTTCATGTTACCTTGTAGGGAAATAATATTTTAATTAATCAATTCTTTTTCGTGTTCCAAAAATCTGCTGTGTAGGCAAATACCTTTTCCCCTTTATTAACTGGGAACAGTGGAAAAACGTTCTCTAATTTTCCATTACAACTGAAACTGATTGTTGACACTCCATGATTGACTGTGAATTGTGTGGAGCATCTTAATAGAATTTCTCATCAAACCTTAAGGACACTAGGGTCTTCTTCACAGTCAGATCATATGATTGTGCCCCTAAAATATATTTAGGCAAACGTTGATACTGAAATGGTCTAATTAGATGTCAATGCTTGATAAACAGCAGACATGCTTGTCTTGTCATGACTTTGCCCATTTCTATGTGGGCAATTAGACAACTAGTAACAAATTACAACAACTGTAACAGTCCACTTCGGGATTAATATACACACGGGTCTCTCCCCACTTCCTCCATTCCCCAGGCCCCACCCCCCAAAAGTAAATGAAAGAAGAAGAGAAAATTCTGATGAATTTCTTCTGCATGCTTGCATTTTAATTTTGACAACATCCGTATCTACTCCTAGCTTCTGCTAAATTAATGAAATTTATCAAGAAGTATCTTGATGTCACCAAATACCAGTAAGCAATAAGCATTGTATTTTCACTTGGTCGGTTTTGATCCCACTATTATCTTGTTAATCTGTTATGAACTTTTTCGTAAGATTGTTGGAAAGGTTTCTGACTGTCTGCTGTCAAGCAGGGGTTCAAGCTGAACTGATCCTTGGTACCATTGCTAGAAAATCAAAGGAAACTGCTGACTCTAGTGGGAATTACTTGGAAGATAGGGTTAGTTTCAGCGAGGAAAAGTTGATGGATGCTGAAAGCAAGGCTATCATGATGGCCTGGGAGAAACCACTAATGGAAGCTCATGCAAAAGCTGTCTGTACCAGAGGTGGTCACATTCTCAACATTGGATTTGGAATGGGTCTGGTGGACACGGCTATTCAGCAATACAACCCTGTTTCACACACTATTGTGGAGGCTCACCCAGAGGTTTATGATAGGATGCTTCGAAATGGATGGGGTGAGAAGCAAAATGTAAAGATTCTGTTTGGTCGGTGGCAAGATCTGCTTCCCCAGCTTGAATGCTATGATGGTAAATTCTAACTTCAAAATTTTAATCGGTATTGTTATTGTTTTTGATTGTACAAAGATAATAAACGTGGATGCTGTTATGATATGTAGTCTTCTTCCATTTATTATCGCCTTTTGCATGTACTTCACTGATAATTTGCACCATAGAGTTGTTTGCTACGTCTTGACTCTTGACTTTACCAATTTAAGGGTAGTTGTTGGTCCTGAAGGCTGAAGCTTGCATCTTTCAGGGGTCATAATCCTTTACCGATTTGAAGGCCTCATTTGACGATAATGCATGGGCCCTTGACACTTTTTTTAAGTTTTATTTTTAAATTTGAATGGTAAGTGGAGCCACTAAGCCACTAAATGAGCCTGCTAATTGGCTCAATGTAGGGGTAATGGCTTGAGGGTACACACATCCAAGCTATGCCCTGCAGAAGTGTGGGCTACAATAACCAAGGCTTTAAAGGGTCTGGTTGGCTTTCTCCGTGAAGTCAAAGGAGAATGTTGTTCCTTGCTGGGGTGTACCCTAGGCTTTAACACTTTAGACTTGCTTGGAGTTCAAATGTCCATCTTCACTAGTAGCAGGAGATGATTTTGTTCACTGAACTTGGAAGATAAAGAAATAAGGCCAATTATTTAACTGTTTGCTCTCTTGATCTATGGCTAAAGATTGCGAAGCTTGCTCTCCTTAAGCGGTGAGTTAGCAGTAGTTATTTGGAACATACTGATTGAGATTACGCAACTGTAACTTGTGGTGGTAGATATAATGATGATTTGGAGAATTCTATGGACAATGACATTGTTCAGTTGATCATTCTTTCAACTAGCCTTCTCTTTCTCAGAGCCTTTGCTCTATACAAGATGCAAAACAGAAACAATTGTCAGCCATCAATTAGACTATTATAGTTATCATTGATTATGACTGTAGTTAACTTGTCTCCAAGGGCAGCTGTATCTGACATTAGGCATGATGAAAAAGGGTCAATATATTAGATAGAGCTGTGAACTTGGAGTTCAGACATCTGGAACTTGAACATTCTAGACTCCTGCACAACTACTTCAGTTACATACAATTCTTTACGGGATCTCCATGGATGCTTCCCTTGCTAGAAACGTGCATAGATTGAATGCTTTCAGTCTTCTATTCAATGTTTTAATTGTTCTGGCCTATTGTTCAGGTATATTCTTTGATACATATGGGGAATACTATGAAGACCTCCAAGAATTTCAGCAAAATCTTCCAAACTTACTGAAACCAGGAGGCATCTACTCATTCTTCAACGGTCTTTGTGGAGATAATGCCTTCTTCCATGTTGTTTACTGCAATTTGGTTTCCCTTGAACTTGAAAACTTAGGTTTTTCTACACAGTTAATTCCATTGCCAGTCAAGGATTGTTTGGCAGAAGATGTTTGGGAAGGTGTAAGACACAAATACTGGCAGCTGGATACTTATTACCTTCCAGTTTGCCAGTATGTTGACGATGCTGAGGAATAGTGCATCGGGGACAGTGCTTAATTGCCTGATATGAATTTTGTATGATGAACGTTGGTTGAAATGCCTCCTATTTGGCCAAAGCATGTTGGATATTATCATGCATTTTAGTTTTTGCATTTCAGTAATGACAGACTAGTGAACCCATATGATATGCTGCTTTTGAAAACTGTCCGAGTTGGACAAACTGGTTCGCGACCCTGGGGATTTGTAATTTGGTGCGCAGCTGTAAGCCTGTAACATTGATTGATGAAACATCGTGTAGTTGTTCATTATTGTAATGTTATCAGTCAGGACTCGGGACTCAGGGTAATGGCATGAATTCATGGAACATTGTCTGTGATCTCTGTCAGATATTACTATGAAAATTACAGTTGGGCAAAACTTCAATCAAAATGTGGTCAACCTTGGTAAAAAGCAGAGGTTGATTTTGAGTTTTCTTGGTTCTAATTTTAACTTGAGAGTTTACTACAAAAAATACTTTCAAAATACGTTGTCTCATGTAGGGATGCAACGGGGCGGATTAGGGACGTGGGATCCCCGCTCCCAAAACTCGTCTCCATCCCCACTTCGGGAAATGATTCTTGCACCATACTCATCCCCAAGGATTCCCCATCCTCAACGGGGATTTTTTTAAATCTATCCAAAATCTAATCAAATTTTAATGGGACTCGATTTTTAATCGGATCCGGCTTTTAACCTATTCAAAATATAACGTATTTAACTTGCTTAAGTAATAATACATTAAAATCAAATAATAATATATCAACAAGTGTTATTCGGAAAAAAAATTACTACTTTATCCTTGCTATTAATATATATATATTTTGAATTAGAATAAAGGTTATTTGGTAATTTTAAAATTTTCGGGGACGGGGATTCGGGGATGGGGATGGGGACGGGGAATTTTCCCAGCGGGGAAAATGGGGAAGGGGATGGGGAAAATTTTGTCCCTATCCCCGCTCCGTCCCCGAGCGGATTTTGAAAAATCGTCCCCGTTCCCATCTATTGGGTGGGGATTTTTCCCCAGAGAGGGGCGGGCCCCAACGGGTTCGGGGATTCCCCGCCCCATTGCCATCCCTAGTCTCGTGGTAATTGTCATTTGGAGTTGCTGTTTTCAAAATGAAAACATTCATTTTCAGGTATTATAAATTTTGTGCTTTGACTACTTCATATTTTTCCATAAATTTTATCACTTCATTCATCATTAGCCACATTTTAATAGTATGTCTATAATGTAGATAGTTGAAAAGATTATTTTTTACTTAGATTGTTATAGATGAAAGTGAAATGTTTCGTTAAACCTCTTCTACTTTTTTTCCACGTAGTAGTAAGTAGGGAATGATTTTTAAATTTTGAGTCAATTAGAATCAGTCTGTCTAAATTGCAAAATTTAAGGGTAAGACAATTATATTCAATCTTTCGAATCCTCACCTTATGGTGGGATTTGATAATATTGGTTTTGATTTTGGCTTATTGAAGATGGGGAAATGAATTCTTGCAAGAATATATCACAAAAGCTTGAGGCAACATCCATGTCATCTTAGAACTCCAAAAGGTGTAACTGGGACAACGAGGCCTTTGGAATGGGGATGAATGTATTTACTATGCCAGGAATTGGGCTTTTGATGGGTATAGTAAGATGGATGGTGTGAGTTGTGTTAATTGAACGAATAAAATGTCAATTTTTAATTGAAAAGAACTTCTAGTACTAAAAAAAAACTCCATCAAATTGCAATAATCCTATGAAAATCCATCAAATTGCAATAGTCCTTAAGAGTCGGATTGAAGATGCAATCCGAGACATTTTCTAACCAAATTCGGAGACTCGGATCAAGGGGTGAAGATGAGCTAACGCATAAGCCACATTGTTACCTCCTTTATTGACAAAAGAAAAAACACAATATTCAAAAGAACAATTAGGACATAAAATAACATTGATGAAAGGCAAACCCCACTTTAAGAGCATTATAAGGGCCGTATACTTTTAGATAGCATTTTGCAGTGTCATTATTTTGTTTGGACGGGGAACCGAATTGTAGCAAATTTTATTTTCCAATTGTTTTTTTGGGTTTTTGGATGATAATATACTTTGGAGGTATTGGATTGTAATATATCGACCTTTACTATTGGACAACAATATCCCTAACCTTTATAAAAACATGTCTCAACCCAATAGCCCCGATAACCCCTCCGTTTTTCTTACTAACCCACATTATAAGACATTGGTTGGTTGTGTATCACGTCAGTACGGGGACCGGTTCACCGCCTCTTAGTCATTATACTGGGGCTGATTTCTTTTAAACGTAGGTTAGTGAGAAACACGGAGGGATTAACATGGTATTATGGAAGGGTCGATTATTTTCCCTCCGTCTGCCATGTCTGCACGGACCAATTCACCAGCCACCACCCGCTTAGTCATTGTTGGTATAATAATATCACCTGAGTATAAATGTCAGAGATATTATTGTCCAATAGTAAAGGTCGGTATATTACAATCCAATACCCCAAAGGTCAGTATATTGTCATCCAATATCCCTTGACTTTTTAAGCAAGTCAACCTTTGTTAGCTTTAATGTGTTAGATTGAGGTACCCCTTGATTAAAGACAACTATTAAAACATCCTTAGTCAAAAATTCTAAACCCAAGGTTTCATCTTTCTCCCTCTTTTCATACACTTCACCTCTCTATCTTTGCATTTG
Organism: Portulaca oleracea; assembly: GCA_029582165.1. Classification (NCBI taxonomy): domain Eukaryota; kingdom Viridiplantae; phylum Streptophyta; class Magnoliopsida; order Caryophyllales; family Portulacaceae; genus Portulaca; species Portulaca oleracea. The sequence goes on from CM055868.1 coordinate 9,871,000, forward strand.
GGAGATCCAAACGATTTTCAATCCAGACACTGGCAACAATAAAGCAAGAAATGTGAAGAAATTAGCGAAGGAAGGGGAAGAATATAACAAAGGAAGGGGAAAAGTAGTGTTGGGATTCACGCATGAATTTGAAGTCTCACATTGCAAGATTAAAGTAAAAAGAACATGGTATATAAGTTAAGTGAGCTACTCCTCTTAACACCAATTAGTTTTAAGATGAAATCTCATTTATTATCATGGACCTTGGTAGAAGTGGGTTCTCGTATTGGATCCCCCCAAAAAGTGGTATCAAAGTAAATGGTTTGCTCAACTGGGCACAACATGCGGATCACCTAAGAAGTACGATGGATAAGGCCACATGGCGTGCGCAACTGGGACTGCTGAAGCAAAGTGGTAGCATGTATGAGACTCACGTGGAGTGGGATGCGGGCTTGTTGAGTAAAGTGTTGGTATGGTGGCTCTTGATGGCGACCTGCAACTTTGGCAAGCAAAAAAAAAAAAGTGGCTTCTGATCAGGGGGAAGCACTTGTGGATGTGGTTTGTAAGACACTCATGCATAAAGGGGGAGTTGTTGTGATCCACCCATGAGTTTGAAGTCTCACATCGAAAAATTAAAGCGAAAGGACATGGTACATATAAGTCGAAGATCATAAGTGAAACTTGTGAAGAAGGAGCAGTTGTTGCATACATGCCTAGCAATACCTAAATCAACAAACCAATCATAGTCATCACATACTACGTTGATTTGATCCTTGATTATAGCAACAAACTCACTTGGTGATTTCACCTTGCCTTTGTCATTCTTATCGAGTAAGCCATGTTTCTTTTTCCAAAGACAACAATCTTGTTTCTAATGTTTGGGACTTCCACACTCCCAGCACAAGGGCTTGTTGTTGCTATTGTTGTTGGCCGCCTCCTTACACTTGTTGTTGTCGTTAGGCCTTTTCCTCTAGCCCTTTTGACCATGGCTAGAACTGTCATCTTGTATAACATGAACTTTAGAGGCATTTTTAAGATCATCCTGCATACGCAACTCTTCCTCGATACGAAGATGGTTAGCAAGTTCCTCAATGGTCATAGTCTCTTTCTTATGCTTAATGGTTTTCTTAGTGTCTTTGCAAGAAGGGAGTAACTTATCAACCAAAGCGGAAACTATGATAGACTCATCTATGTTCAGATTATGTTGTTTAAAATTTCTTGCGTAGGACTTCATGAACTTGGTCTAAGATAGGACGACCTTCAATCATTCGGTAATTTATGAATTAGCTTACCAAAAAAGTCTTACTTGAGGTGTTCTCTGACATGTATTTGTTCTCCAATGCCTCATGAAGATCCTTGGTAGACTCCATGTTTTGATAAACATCAAACAAGGTGTCCTATATGCTGTTGAGAATATATCCACGACATATGCAATCATCATTCTCAAATTTCTAGCATCTTCTCGTCTCAACCAATTTCTCGCCATCCGACTCCTCGAGGTATGGCATGCTTACCACGTATACCACCTTCAATGTAATAAATATGAAATGCATCTTTTTTTTCCATCTATGGAAGTTCACACCGTAAAACTTGTCACGTTTTTGTAAGTCGAACGTCAAATCCTTGAATGATGTCATCTCAAGGATATATAAGTCAAAGATTGTTGATGTAAAGGGTAGATGTAGCATAGGAAAACTTAGATAATCAAGAAAGTCATTAGGTGTACCCACTCCCCTTTGACTTATAGACCAACCGTATATAGTCATAATCTCGTAGGATAAAACTCTTGCCTTGTAGGAGGAGACTTATACAAACTCAACCTTACCTAAGATGTGAGGCAGTCACAACCTAGAAATGGGTGATTTGGATTGAATGAATTAATTGAAAAGAGGTAGAAAAACACACTTACTTATAGTGTAAGGATGCACTTTTGGATAGGATGATGATGCATGATCAACATGGATAAGGTAGTTAGGATAATCCAACCATCTCTCACTACCCTTATCTGCATAAGAAACATGTGCCAAATGAATTTGGGATCACGTGAAAACAGAAAAACAACCAAACCGCCGCCCCGAATCTAACACGCTCGTGCCAGCACCTTGGTACCCCCTTGCCAAGTGTGCAGAAGGCAATTTCTAGTTTGCGAGCCTTGGCATGGTCGTGCCAAGGTCTAGCAGACCCGTACCACGCACTCAGCAACCAATTCTTGGTTGCCGAGGCATAACACTCCCGTGCTAGGTCTTGGCACTCTCGTGCCAAGCATTCAACACCTAATGATTGGGTCTTTTGGACCCGGGAAGCCCTCTAATGGTTTCCTTCGATTCTCTTACCTTGTCTTACATTCTTATACTTAGTTTTCACGCTTTTTAAGTTCATCATACACCACAAACACTTGAAAAACATCAACATAATTCAAGAGGATTATTGAGATTTGTAAGTATTTAATTGTTACGAGTATATTATAAGGCAACAATTTTTGCACGACATAAATAGAAATAGGAGAGTAAGGAATGTTATATATGTTTGTACATGATTGATCTTTGCATGTTTGAGTAACTCAATATCCTCAATTTTACTGTTAGCTGACATTGCGGCCACTACACCAACTCACCACTTGGCAAATTCCCAAAAAACAAACAAATAAATAAATAAATAAATAAATAAATAAATAAATAAATAAATAATAATAATAATAATAATAATAATAATAATAATAATAATAAATCCTCAGCACTCAGCCAAGATGTGCTCCTTGGATAAGAGGGAGTCATGGATAGATGAGGAAAACAGAGTCCTCAACATAAACTTCCGAGTATAAATAGGATTGTGCCTCCTATTCAACTGGACAAATACATCAGTCATGATATAGAATTATATACAACAAGAAGAAGAAACATCGAAGTCAGCACCCCAAAATAATCACTTTAGGCCCTGTTCTTTTATGCGGTATTCTACAGTATGGCGCGGTATAGTGTGGTAAAATTATGGCGGGTTGTGGTGTAATTGTGACGGATTATTGGTATGTTGTGGTGAGTTTTTTGTATATATATATATATATAAATATTGTATTGGTAATTGTGAAAAAGTAATTTGTGGTGGGTTGTGGTGAATTGTGGTAGAATGCTATTTTGTGGTGGGTTCTAGCAAATTGCGGTAAGCTGTGGCACCGCAGTTTGCCAATCGCAGAAAGCCTTCTCACAAAACCAGGTTTGGGGTGTCAACAAGCGGTGACTCTACTCTTAGTAGCCAACGACTCCAAAGCAAAGTACTAGTTCAACAGGTTCACATTCGTGGGATAAGACTCAGCAAACAATCTATTCGCTTCCACACCAGAGATGCACCAATTTCACTCTACATTTACTAAAACTAAATGTAGGTGCACGGGCCGCAAATTGTTACCTTTGTAAGAATAGTAAGTATACAAATAGGAAGGATCTGCAATTAAAACCGTTATTTACATAAGCTGTTTTTAGTGCATACCTAATCAAAAAATAATTTAAATCCAGAGTATGGGTTGCACCGAAGATTTTAAGGATTGGTTTTAGTTTCTGTGCATACTTAACCAAAAAGCAATTTACAGCAAAAGTGTATGCACCGAGGGAGCTGAGTTATTTAGAAGTGTTCTTGTCAAAAGATCCATCCTTCTGTGCCTCAACAATTTGCTCATATTTCGCTGGATAGTCTGGTTACACTTATTGGAGATGCAGAAACGTTTGATGAGAAAATTGAAGTAACCAACACTAGAGATGGTAGCTCGCTTTTGTCAGTCTGAGCTTTCTTGCTTGGCTTTTGTGGCAGTAATATCTGTGATGTCAAAGACTACGTTGACATGAAACCCGATCGTTAACTTTTTGTTATAGGTGCAATGTGCAGTTTTGAGGAGGAACATATATCCTTTGTTGCTTGAAGGAGACTGTAGGCATTGAATGTCAATACTTCCGTCCTGCATATGGTAAATACCGTAAATGGCACACATATGAATTGGTAGTGTTGGCATAGTCTAATAAGTGAATGATTGATTAAAGATGATGGATTAATAAGTAAATCCTGGTGAAAATAGAGTTGTTTGACAGAACTTGGGAAAAAGGGAGAAAACAGGCAAATTGCACATAGAAATGTTAATGGATCGCCAGGATCGGTGCAGCAAACCTAATTCAATCCAACATGTGTTTGTGTCCATTTTGAAGACTGTCAAACTAACGCAAAAGAACAATAACCACGAAAATTTCCAGTAAAAATAGAATTCCGGTACTATTGTTAATTCAACTTGACCACTTTCATCAAATCTCAGGACTGAAGAACTTCAGTAGAAAAGGAATCTTACAGAAGAGAATTTGCAAAAAAGGGACAAACCAAGCAAATTCCACAGAGACATGTTAATGGATCAGTCGAGCAATCTTTATTGAATCCAACATGTGTTCATGTCCATTTTGAACACTGTCAGGCAAACCCAAAAGAACAATAAGTACACAAAAAAAAAAAAAAAAAATCCACTAAAAACAGAATTTCAGTAGGAAACCTTTTAAGAAAGTCAACCACCTTTTGAATGGTTTTTCTTTTTCTGCTTAGGTTAGTAAATCGAAAAGGAAGGGTAGGGGAGGGGGGGGGGGGGTTGCAAACCTCATAGCTTCATACTGGTAATTCACTATGAGTATTTGTGATAGTAGCAATTCAATGAAAACAGAGCCTTAAGGTAGCAGAAAGAGTTGGTCAGGGAATTGAGTAGTTCATCCAATAAAGCAGTTAGTATATTGAAATAGCTGATGATATAAGATTACCTCCTGTTTGTTTTTGTACAAAGTCATCGTTGTAGTAGAGAAAACCTTTTCAGCGTTTGGGTCTAATATTGTGGCTGTCATTACTCCAGATGAGTCAAGTTGTATCTGGATACAACATCTATGTGGCATTAGGTATGGGTGGCGATATTGACGACTTAGTAAATTCTGCATAGAATGGAAATTGTATAGTACCTGGAAGCATGGCCGTCATACATAAATCTTCCTGTCTTTTTTTTTTTTTTTTTGGGTCATCGCTGGTGTTGAATGAGGTAATGGAAAATCTGTTGTCAGTCATTCTATTCCGATGACATGGTATTCTGTAGAATGTGATAGGATTAGCACATGTGAACTGCAATGATGACAAACCAGGAATAACCGAGAATGCGTCAATTAAAGAATGCAATTCCAGAGGCCTAATTTTTCAGCAGAATTCCCAATGAAAATTTTGAATCCAGGCTCATGAGTTTCACAGTTTCACATTGTGTGACATATATCATACTAAGTTACTGTTATGTTTACAGGCCTCTGAATGGAAAAGGACACCGTATAAATCTCGTCCAAAGAACGAAATCAAAGCTCCAATATCAGCAGAGAAAAATCCCCCGACAATTTGTTACTGATTAATGACATGCCTTCACAAGTCATTGAATCTCAGGGTATTGAACTGACAATTTTGAATATCTAACACAAGTTGTCTAGTTGATGTATTACCTGATCAAGAAAGGTTCTTGATTCCAATAATACACGAAACACGTGTAACCAAACAATGAGGATGGGGTGGTTCACGAGATTAGGGAGAAAGAAAGGGGGAGGCTCTCGTGAATTAGGGTTTAATGGAGGTTATTTTGCCGTGAGGGCTTTTGTGGTTTCAAGATTCAAGTGGGGATGAATCTTGAATGGGAAAGATGGGGAATGGGTGATTCTTGGATGGGGGTTTGAAATGGGATGACGTGAATCAAGGGAGGTGAGTGAGGGAGAGGTTGACGTTTGGATGGGGGTGAGAGAGGGAGAGGGTGGCGTTTGGTGGGAGAGAGAGTGTGAGGTTATTAGGTTGTTGGAGGAGAGAGAAGGTTGTTATGGAGAGAGAAAAGAAAGGAGGTGGAGTGTATTTGAGGAGGTGGGAGTCGTTTGAGGGGGGTGAGGATGATAGGAGGTGGCGCTGGGGATGAAGGGGTAGGGTATAGGATTAATGTGACTTAACTGTATTGACAGAAAGCTCACAGGGTAATTACCTTAACTATATTGATAGAAAGGTAAGAACGGATAGATCTAGGTTTCCTAATTGAATCCACAAAAAGGACAACCTAGGGCTAACTTGACCTAGACCGCAACCTAGGGTCAAGCTCTTCCTAACCACTTGGGTGCCAAACCAAGATACAATAGAAGAAAAGGGTGAGAGTTTATCCAAACACTCGAGGGAAAGCTAAAAGCTTAAGGGGTTTCATATTTCTGAATTGATTTATCAATTGAATACAAACCTAGGCTATTTATACTAGGAGAGTCCTTAAGGGACTTGTACTCCTACTTGGCGTGGAAGCCAAGCTAAACTAGGCCTAGGAGTCTCTCTCTTGGCGTGCAAGCCAAGGAGAACTCGTCTAACTACTCCTACTCCTTGGATTAGGAATCCTTATCCTAGGGGGAGTTGGTTGTAACAAACCTTATCCTAATTGGTTTTGGCTTTCCTAATCCAAGATGAATTAGTTACAAAATAAGCCATCATAACCTTATCCTAATTGGTTTTGGCTTTCCTAATCCAACTTGACTCTTATTCTACAAAATAAGCCATCATATTCTAGAATAATTTAGAATGTTCTAGATTTAATTATTCCTAATTAAATAAAAACACACCAAAAATAATAAAAGCTAAAAATAATAATACATCCAAAAAGATCAAATGTAACGAAAATGAGCTTCTTGGACGAGACCTTGGGCCTTTCTTGGGCTGGTTTGGCGTGGATTAGTAGACCCTAGGATGTTTGGACATCCTCTTGCCATAAGGAGCACACAATATGTATGGGCCTATGGGCTGCTATGCTCATGCTTTCCTTCCAAGCTTGTTCTACCTCCTTGGAAATGTATTGGGCTTCTAGGGATGTATTTGGCGTGGGCCAAAATACATCACTAGTTCTAAATCTAGGGAGAATTAATTTAGAAGGCTACAATTCTCAACTTGTATGGCTGAAGGCTATAATGAAGAAAATCAACAAAAATGATTCTGACTTGTGCATACCCTAAGCCCAAAATAGATCTAATCTTACCTTCTGTAGTTTGAAAATTGAATCAATTGATACTTTAAACTCCCACTCCTACCCAATGTCTGATGTTCTTCCTTTCAGTAAAATTCTACTGATAAGTTTGTCCATTATTCAAGCTCTTTAGCAAACGTAGAAACCCAGCATATTAATTTGCGGAATTGACCAAAAAAAGATTTAGTCTTTTAATTTTTCAGAACAGGAACGTAGAAGCCTAATTTAACAGGAATTCGAATTCATAAATATTCCCAGTTCAGCAAAAGAAATTCAACAGGAGTAAGAGTTCATAAATATTTCCAATTCAGCAAAACAGTCAATTTTCCCGAAGATTTCAATTAAGTTTTTGATACCTGAGAGAAAGATCCAAGATCTGCTTGTTTGGCCTTGAGAGCGACAGACGGAAATTCCAATTTAGGGGAGTATTTAAGATATTGTTTTGCACGAAGAAAAATAAGAGCAAACTTATCCTCTTCTTGAACAGTGAACACCAAGGCTGGCTCTATCTAATTGAACCGAGTTTATGAAGACAGAAAAGAACAGGCAGGCAGCCACACAGGAGAAACACAAACAAGCAGGGAAGAAGGCAGGAAGACAGCACAAACAAGAAGGGAAACAAGCAGGAAGGCAAGCAGGGGTCATTTGAAGCCTGGCCGGTTTCCTACTTGCCTGCTTATTCCCCATATTACTATTAGTAAAGGATAAAGGATAAAGGAAAGGAAACGAAAGAACATCACCGCACCTGTACTAAACAAATGGACAACTGTATGCCCGAAAATGTCCCACCGTTCTGATTGGAAAGCACCGAGTCAATAATCAAGTAGCCGACTTGTATTTTGCCATTGGCAATTTTCGGGTTTTCACCCAAGTAATAATCTGAAGCAAAATTAGAAACTACCCACGACTAGCACTCAACTGCTCAGATGTTTAATCTACTAACAAAACATGAAGGACCCCCCTCCAATCAACAAGCATATCTAGGCAAGTAGCAAACAAGAAAACAAGCAGTAGCATCAGGAAGTAAGCAAATTTTTAGTCTTGAATTACTGAGTCCCAAATAATCCACACTTCTAAGATCATTTGACAACTGCCGTACTACACATCCAACAAGTTCGGTTCTCCATTGGTTTCTTAAGAGGGCTGTGCACAATACAGAGTTCTAAAGGGTGCAAGCAAAACTAAAGAGGCTTGCCAACAGGCATAATGCAGAGTATCAAATCTTGAACCACTATGCTGAATTGTAATATCTAGGTATCCTAATCCAACTTCAATGGGAGGAACAAGGACCCATTTTTACTCTAAGCTACTGATAAGGCACTGCAGGAGACCCCACTCTACTTAATTGACAGGTTAATGAGATCATGTCTCCAGGGATTTGGTGAGAAGTTTGTTAAGCAAACATTAGTAATTGTTGAAATCTGATGTCACCCTTATCAGCATATTACAAAATACAGACCTCTTAGCTCCTCAAGATCACAGAAAGAAAAGGACAAAGAGGCAAAATTAAAAGGAAAACTCAGGAATACTAAGCCACCCTCAAGTCTGTCTCACCTGGAACCCTTTGTCAAAGGAGTTCATACTTCATACATTCTAAAAAGATAACCAAACTGGTGAGTTACTACCTTAAAAGCAAAGCTGAGTAGAATGTCATGTTTGGTAGGGCTCGACTCTACTAACCAGTTCTGCATTTCCAGATGCTACTACCGATGCTGATGGAACTTTATGGTAGATTTGGGAAAATAGGATATCACACACCTGCATACAGATTGCATATTAATGTGGGTAGCTTACTTGGTCAGACTACATGCTTACATTACATAGACAATACTAATTCGCTAGGTATCCAACTGATAAAATCATACTAAAAACAGAGCTTTGATACCCATAAGTACTGTATCAGCATGAAGCTAACAAAGCTGCTACTTAGACTAATCAAAAGAAAACAAAATCCCCATTCATGATGAAAATCCCCCCCCCCCCAACCCAAAGAAAAAGAAAAAGTGTTGGACAGAAAAATGCAAGGCTTCCTCTAATGAAGAAACCATAATTGGTCCACATAGTAGGATTGATCATTTGAAAAGTTCATCAAAATATCGCACTCATTAAGAATGTGATTCCTCAATCAAGAGAACCAGATCCAGGGATAGATTAAATATCGGTAAAGCAAAAGCCCAAAGATTAATCATCATTCGTAAGCAACCCCTAATTCAAACAGTGGATACACATGAAATCCTGAAGTTAGGCACCAGGGATATATAGATAACTATAGCAAGTGTCAAAGTGGATGAGCTCATCCATTTGGTAATGATTATCTCTCAAGGCTATTCATACGGGTAAAGTTATGATTCCATCTCTTACATGCAAAAGAAGACAATCCAGTCTATCTGATGCAGGATAAGCGTACAGGATGGGTTAAGATCTCAATATCTTTTCATTTAAGAGATCTTTTGTATTTTAATATTACATTTTGTTTTAGGTACTTTTAGCAATATTTTAGCAAAATAAGGAGATTTAGTCATATATTTACAGGTATTTAGTTTCCTAAGGTAGTAGGATAATATTAGGTTAGTGTTTCATTTTATAGTATATGATATATTATAGTTTCCTTATTGCGTTAGGATCATTAGCTATATAAATCCCTAGTGCATTATTGAATTGAATAGAGTGAATTCCTTTGTGTGAGAATTCCCTTAGTTCTACATCACTATCACTTCCAGAATTTAATCAATATCCTTCTTCCTCCCTTGCCAGAGTTGTGGAATTACAGATATTTGCTGCAGGATGTCATTCCCAATCATATTTATCTGCTTTTCCATTCCTTTCTAATAAACAGGTTTCACGTTAATGTTCACAAATGTAGCAACCCTTAGCACATAAGATGTTTGATCAAGTACCTTACTGACAGGAGCAAGAGCTGCAGAAAGAGAATGTTTTTCTCCCCATCTTTATCCTTGAAGACATCTTCTCTGAGGATCGTGTTAGGGGGTTCTCGCTGGCACAACTGTCAGTCATAATTTTGGAGCTCCCCAGCATCATGCATTCTGCCAACGAATCTATCTACTAAGGGACTTCATTTTTGCATACAGATATGGCACCATTCAGAGAAATACTAGATAGGCCGTTACAGACTTCATTTTCATATTTTGCTTTCTATAGAGCTCGAGTTCAAAGTAAATAAACTTCATGAGCCATGCACTATATCAAATTTTCTAAAGTGACAAAGATAGGTGGAAACAAAACAACTAACATTTGTAATATATCAAAAGAATTGCACAAGTCATCTTTCCAAACACATACAAGCTTAAGCCACATGTCTAATGCACTGTAGAAACCAAGACATTCTTCACAGTTTAGGCATATCACCAACATTCTTTGCTACAGGCCATACTTAAAAGCTTGTTAGAACTTACATGATTGCTTAAGTCTGTCATATCAGAGAAAGCTTTCCAGAAACAGCCACGAACTCGTAATAAGCTAAAAACTCTCTTGAAATTTCCAGAAAGAGATGGATACATGACAACAATAATACGCATAGAAAGTCAATTCATAGGTAAAAGTGCACAATGGATGAAAAACTATTAATCAGCAAAGGTCTAAGCATTTAAAAAAAAAAAAAAAGTGAGAAAGAAGGCAGCTATATTCTGTGAGCGTCATGACTGCTTTGAATCATAAATAACAAATTACAATTATCAGTTTCAAAACTATGTGCAAAACATATAGACAAAATGGGAAGGGAAAAAGCACATCATGGAAGATACAATGCAAAGTCTCTTCAACAGGGACAAGGCTTCTATAGAAAGAAAAAAACCATCTTTCTACAACACCCAAATAATTCGACTTTGCTATGTTTTGCCAGTAGCCAGGTATATGCAATATGCTCTGGCTTGATAACTACCAATCAAATCCCATGGCAATGTCAGCCAAGGAATTTTGTCGGCTGCTCAGCATTAACCGCACCCTGACAAATTACACCCTCGAATAATCAAGACTGATTAGGAAGCTGAGCAAATGTTCCAGGGTTGGGATTACACCCAATAACCATCATCCTCTGATAGATGGCATAAGCATGGTCGGGATCCCCTGACAAACCATACCCTCGAATAAGAGCATTGTATGTAAAAGTATTAGGCTCAAAGCCTTTCACCAACAACTCCTCATACAGTTTTTGTGCTTCCTCTACCATTCCGTAGGTCCCAAAATGGAGAATTAAGCAATTATAAGAATATAGGTCAGGGCAAATTCCTCTCGTCTGCATCTCATCAAAGAGAGAGACAGCGTCATGAATCCTTCCATGTCTCCCAAGGCCATTGATCATGAGGTTGTAACATAACAAATCAGGATCAAATCCTTGTATTTTTACTTCCTTAAAGTAATCCCAAGCTTCATCCACTTTACCCACCATCAAAAGGGAGTCAATAAGAACAGAATATGATTTCATGTCTGGTATAATCCCTTCTTTAATCATCCTTTGCAACAAATGACATGCAGTTTCTAAATCTCCAGATTTGCCATAGCCATTAATAAGAATATTGTAAATAGCACAATTCGGTTGGCACCCATAATCACTCATTTCCTGAAAGAATTTCATTGCTTCCTCAAGCCTTCCTGATTTTGACAGACCATCTATCAAAGGGCCATATGTACGAGGTGTGGGTACAAAATCTCCACTCACAAGATTGTAATACAAATCAACAGCTTTGTCTACATTATCAGATTTCACTAGGCCTGATATGACAATATTGTGAGTGATTGTGCTCGGAATACAACCTCGCGCCTGCATCTCTTCATAAAGATAAAGAAGATCATGAACCTTTCTAGACTTCCCCAGGGCACCAAGCAAGAAATTGTAAGTAGACACATCTGGGGCGCAACCAGAATTTTTCATTTCCTCAAAGAGATTCCATGCCATTTTTGAGAGACCAACATCTAGTAGCCCTCCAATCAAAATATTATAAACTTCCACTTTGGCCTTTCTTATGTAATTTCGACTCTTTACAAACAAGTTATATGCTTCTAGTGCCCTCTTGTGTTTGGACAAAACCTTGAATAGGGGTACAAAAACAGAGGCATTGCAGCAAACCTCAGTAGTAATCAAGGATTCAGCAAATGCCACTGATTTTTCAAGATCACTTTCAACAAGAATCCCACTCATGAGCTCCTCCCAAAAAGATGGCTCCATATGATGTTGAACACGGAACACAAAGATCTCAATAATCTTCAAAGCATCCTTAACCCTTGAGTTCTTCACCATACCAGGAATAAGAGTACAAATTGTTACACAATCTGGAGAAAACGCCTTCTGCATCAGGAAGAACATCAGAAATGCATCATCCACTTTGTTCTCTTTAGTTAAACCATGAATGAGAGAATTGTATGTAACTACATCTGGAAAGCAATTCATGAGACTCATCTCAGAAAACATCTTGATGGCCAAATCGACCTCGTCACTTTTGCACAGGAAATCTACCAGTGTATTATACGTAACAGTATTAGGGTGACACCCCTTTTTTATCATGGTTGTGAATAGTTCGACAGCCTCACTAACCCTACCTTCTTTCCCCAATCCAGCTAGCAAGGTATTATAAGTCACGACAGTGGGAGCAAGCTTCATATCCTCCAGTCTCCTATACATTTCCCATGCTTCATCCACACGACCAGCCTTGTAAAGTGTATCAATCAAAGAATTAATAAGAATCACATCAGGATCCAATCCATTTTCTATCATTTCACCCAACAACTCAACAGCCTCATCCACTCTACCAACCTTACTATAGCACTTCATCATCATGTTATAGGTTATAGAGTCTGGAGCAATTCCACTTTTTCTCAGTCCATTAAAAACATCTTTGGCCTCCTTCAGCCTCCCAGTTTCTGCAAGGCTATACAAGAAAGCATTACAAGCAACAACATCTGGAACGATTCCCTTAGTTTTCATTCTCTCAAACATCTCTAGAGCTGTGTTTGATGATCCTGATTTCCCATAATAGTCTATAAACAGAATATAGGTGTACGCATTAGCTTCGATCCCAAAAGAGCCCAAGCTCTCCAAGAGAGACAGTGCTTCCTCCAGCCGATTTGCTCTCAAGAGGCCACCAATCAGTGTGTTGTAAGTATGAAGGTTTGCCGCAATCCCTTGTTCCCTCATGCTATCTAGTAGAGCAAATGCATCCTCAATCTTTCCCGATTTGCATAAAGTATTTAAAAGAATGGTGAAAGTAACCACATCAGCAGCATAGCCATCAGCTTCCATCTCACTCCAAAGTTGTTGCACGCTATCCAAGTCTCCACAGTCACTAAACTTGTCCATCAAAGTGATGTACGTTACTCTATCAGGCTTCTGACTGCTACGCTTCATCTTTAGAAATAACTTCTTAGCATCATCTAGCTTTCCAGCAACACAAAGAGAGTCAATGAGAACTGTATACGTAACCACATCAGGTCCGCACCCCTCATCATCCATTCTTTTCAAAATTCCAAAAGCCTCATCTACTCTTCCAGCCCTACCAAGTACTCTAATGCATATAGTGAATGTGTAAACATTAGGCCTCAGTCCCAAACTTTCCATCTCTTTCAGCAATCCCATTACAGTTTCGGTGTCCCTCCTTTTCCCCACTGCAACCATTAGAGCGGAATATGTCTTCAAACTAGGCTTATTTCCTTCTCGAATCATTCTTCTGTACACGTTCATAGCCTCCCTACTGCACCCTGACTGAAGAAGCAAATGAATCAACCCATTATATGAATACGCATTTAGAACGAATCCAGCTGATCTCATCTCATCAAGAGCCAATGGAGCCTGCCTTATCCCACCTCTGACATTGAGCGCCTTAAAAATTGTCAAATAAGTGGCTAAGTTCCTATTAATTATCTGTTTCTGCATAAAGTCAAACACAAAGGTCATATCCTCCAGCCGGTTCTGCACCCTCATTGTCTCAAGCATGTAGTTACAACTTTCAGTTGTATGCACGACATTGGGAACTTTAGAGACAGACTTGAAGTAATCAAAAGCTAAGTTGGGGTCCGAAAATGCTTGCAAAGCCTCCATGACCTTTTCAGATTCGCGTATCCTTTGCTTCCCCTTGACAATCAACACGTCATTTGAACTCGCCCTCAAATGCCCGCCAAATTTAACTGGTTTGCGCCAATGTTTCCTCCAATGGGTCACAAGCCCATCGGTGCAGAACACAATATTTTGAGTATTCATTTCTCTAAATGCCACGCCATGCTTTGACGAACTGCATACCCTCACCGATGCAATTTCACAGCATTCATTAACTTCTGCTCTGAAAAGACAGCAAACCAACTTTCTTCAGCCAAAATTAAGGTAAAGAAAACGAAGAGGACAAGGCCCAGGATAATTGACCAATACAACCAACAAATTTTACATACACAAGGAGGCTTTTTTTCTTCGTTCTTACACTCTTGAATCGTACTACTTGACCCATTTTGACAGTATCCATTACATTGAGCATGTTGCCCGATGCACCAACCTGTTAGCAAACAAACAATGTGAAAACCAAAAAGTAAAAGTGGCAAAATGCATCAAATAACCAATCTAACTACTGAACATGAGATATGCATTAAAAAAAACAATATATATTACATGCACCTGAGCACATGCTCCAAAATGTTTGGAGTGAACAATCACAATACCAAGAGTAGAGCTGGCAAAATCTACCCTGACCCAAAATTGACCCGAACCGGCCCGAAAGGTTAAGGTTTGGCCCAGAATTTCCAAACCTAAAACATAAATAAACCCAAAACTGACCCTGTACCGAACCCGACCCGGAACCAATCCACCCACCCGAATTGACAGGTCTCCAAAAGTGAACATTCATAATATTAGGAGCACATGCTCCGGGTGCACCTAATAAATTGCATAAAAATAGGCTAATTGAAATCCCATAGTACAAATACAATCTCGAAGGCTAACAAGATAGACAGGAAACGTTAAAACAGCAACACTAGAAACAAAAGAATCAATCAAATTCAGAGGTAGCTACAGTCGAAGTGAACTAATTGCAAAATTGAAACAATCATATTCTGGGAATTCTATGTTCTAGCACAATCTGCATTACCAGTAACCACAAATATTGCAAACTAGCAGAAAGTGGAATTTGAATTGAGAGAGAGAGAGATGTACAGAGAGATGAAGCATATGTTTAGAATTGGCGGGAGAGATGGTGCAGGAGCAGTGAGAGAAGGGAGGTCGAAGATGAGTAGTGGAAGGAAGAAGAAGGTGATTTCCATGGATGGGAGGAGGTTGTTTGGAAGAAACAATCATCATCCCCAACCTCAAGTTGAGGACTGTTGATTGTTCTCTGTGTGAGCTTCGTTGTTGTGCGTTTTCAAGTGGAGAGAGAGAGAGAGAGAGAGAGAGAGAGAGAGAGAGTGAAAGTAATTTAATTCACTCATTGAAATTGAAACTCACATATTAAAAGAAAACAATATCAAAATATCTGAAATATGCATGTCTCAGTAATTGGACTGCTGCTGGATAAGAATCGACATTTTTACTCATTTTTTGGATTTTTTTTAAGGGTATCAACTTACTACAATAATTCAATAAATGTAATTCCCTTCCCAAATTATATAAGTTGTTAAAAAAATTTTAAGCTTGAGGTGTCCATAAACATTTATGGGCAAATGGAACATTTTACGGAAAATGAGAGAGGTTATTTCCTCTTGCTAGGACCGGTCTCAATATTTTTGGGGCTCTGGGCGACATGGTAATCAATTTGTATATTGGGATCCTTTTGAAAAATGCATTACATCCACATATTAAACAAAGATATTACGAGTTTTACTACGAGTTTCGTCAAAATTCATACTTGCGAAAATAAAAATTTTTCTCGATGGAATCGATATCAAATGTAGCTCTTCTATGCCCAACAGGCAACAATATATCGCGAGAGAAAATTTCTAAGTCAAGTATGCATAAATGAAAAATAGTCAGTCTTATCTGAAAAATATTTTTGAGCATTCACATAACATCAATTAAATTTAAAAAAAGAACAAATATTCAAATGTGACAACGATTCTACCAAAAATACATTTTTTATTATGATAAATAGAGATATAACATCAAAGTATTCACACTTAGGATAAGTATGGAAGACAACAATTATACTTCTCTAAATCATAAACTAGAGACAACTCTTACACCATATCATTTAGCATAAAACTCAAAAAATATCATAAAAGATGAGTTCTATAAGCATTTCGAGAAGCAAAATCATTAATGAGTACATCAACATCGACATTTTCCAAAAAATCTTTCTCGATTGATAAAATAACCATGTCATTCAATCGCTCTTGTGACATTGAAGACCTCAAGTATTTTTTGATGAGCTTTAACTTCGAAAACCTTCTTTCAGCTAATGCCACAGTCACTGGGATCATCAAAAAGATTTTATAAGCAACTAAAGTATTCGGGTAATGATCAACATATTTAATGAACTCAACAATTTCAGCTGTTGTCATTAATTCATTTGGCAAAGTATATTGCAACACTTTCAATTCTGAGTAAAGATCATCTAAATTAACATCTAATGAATTTCGGTGAGAAAAAGTAGAGTGAAAATTAGTACAACATTCTCTCAGTTCTTTTTCATCTAATGACTTTAACTTGTTTGAATCGAATAAAAATCCAAAAATGCTTTTAAAGGTTTTCAATTGCTCAAATTTATTTTTCAAAGAAGCAATTGTCATATCCACAACAACAATTCTGAATAATTCTTCATATGACAAACTTTGTTCATCCTCAGAACCATTTTCATCAAATTATTTTTTTCTAAAAATACGACGTTTTGTTGGAAGGGATGGCTCAATTTCTATATCAAGTGCAATACTAGAGGTAATACCTTCATCCCTAAATTTTTCAAAATATGGCATCATACCTTCCACTTATTTTATAGAAGCATCAATAGACATAAACTTAGATTGCAAAATTTACTTACCTTATTCACAAGAATAAAATTTCATACCAAATAACCATGCTAAACAAAAACTTAAAACTTCCAAGTGCATCATACAAAGACTCTACTTCACTCTTTGACTTTGCATTGTTGTCACAAGAATCATATAACTTTGATAAAGCCAATCTTAATTTAGGAGTTTGAAATCTAATATGGCTTTAACACTTTTAATTCTACTTTCCCAACGAGTATTAGACAAACATTCAAGAGTAAGTTTAGATACATTGTCAAGCAAAATGTTTCATCTCTTTGTAGAGCAAGAAAACAATGTATATAAGCATTACACAATTCCAAAGAATGAAATAGCTCAGTGCAAGAATGTGTCATATCACTTAGAGCAAGATTCAAACTATGACAAGCACAAGGCATATATAATGCTCTCGGGTTTATTTCAAGTAAACATTTTTGTACTCCTTGGTGCTTTCCTTTCATATTAGAGTCATTGTCATAACCTTGACCCCTTATATCATCAATATTGAGATCAAGAGACTCCAGAGAAGTTTGCAATTCAACAAAAAGTCCTAGTCCTGATGTATCATTTACCTCTAAGAACTCTAAAAAGTACTCTTTAACTTTTATTTTATTTGTTGACATATCGTACTATTAGTGTCATTTGCTCTTGATGAGCAATATCAGGGGTACAATCAAGGATTATGGAAAGTATTTTGCCTCTTTGATTGTCTTGATTATAGAACTTTTCACACTTTGGGCCAAAAGAGAAATCAATTCATGTTGTATTTTATGTCCAATATGATCTTGAATTTCACGGTTCTTAACCCGTCTAATATGATCTTGCATTACAACATCAAAATCGAAAATCATCTCAATTAATCCTAAAAATTATCATTACTATCTTGATAAAGTTTGTCATTTGACCCTCTAAAAGCTAAAATATGAGTAGCTAAACATTTCATAGCTGAAAAAGCTCTTCACTACACTTGCCTCCATCGATATTTTTCGTTTGCAATAGCTACCTACCCCAAAATGTCTTGGTGTTGTCACTTGTCAAAATTGACACCTACCCCAAAATCAGAGTTTTGGTCTTCAGATAAACATTGTAAATCAAAAATTCAATATTCTCTTGTGTGAAATGGAGAATTTAGGCAAGCCATCTATCATCTATAATTCATCTATGATTCATGGATGAACCAAAATGTGAACAAAAAAGCCTCAAGTTTTTCAACCCTAAAACCAACATTCATCTAGAGACTAGAGACAAGATATCCACAAAATCCATACATGGGTTACTAGATAGCTGGAAGATCCTCCAGGACCACCACTGTGCACCAAAAGTTCGTCGCTAAGGACCCCCCCACTCCAGTCCTCGACTTGCCGGAAAGCTCGCAACCCACCGTGCACCGTTGCCGATAGTCTATTCAGTCAGTACTCACGCTATTACCAAAACCAAATTGGGTAAAAAGATAAACAATTGAGTGATTGTTAATTATGAATTACTAAAAAATGATTGCCTAATAGTTATTATTTTCAAACAAAATTATCAAAATTGTAATATATACTGAGCAAAAAATTTACCATTACCAAATATGGCCTTCTCCCCGCACAACAAGGTACACATAACTTGGTACCGGTCGAAGTCTTATTCTTGGAACCAGGTTAGGATAGTAGAAAAAGGAAAATGCCCATTCGACCCCGAGTATGAATCCCGGCCTATTCTGGGAAACATGAATAATTATTCGAGGGATTACCTATGGGAGACGCGGTCTCGGAGAGGTTCAATAAGGAAGGAGCCCCTATTACCTCGGGCGAGCCAGGCCTGATTTGTCTTTCCTGGATTGTGATAATCACTCCAGATGTGTATGGCTCGGATAAGACTCGAGGAAAACCTTGGTTACACTATGGACACTAAAAAGAATATTAGCTGATTCCTAACAAGATGACTCATGCTGCAAAAAAAAAAATGTGGTTTTTAAATGGGCCGTGGCCCCTTGGCCTATCTCGAAGGTCGGGGCTACCTCTTGCCATCGGACTTTCTCGATTCTTCTTGTGTTCATTGCCATCCTTTTCTTTTCTCGTCACTCTCCTCTAGTTCCGATGCTTTGTGCCTGGCTTCTTTGACTCTTTGGACGGTGGTCTTTTCGATGTTCAGGTATGTTTTCTTCCTTGCTATTCCCTCTCCTTTGTCCCTTCGGTTTCGCCGATGTCTTTTACTACCTATTGAAGGCTCATTTGTTTCGCCTACTGAAGGCTTTTTAGATCTACTCATTTAGGGTTTCCATGGTTGAGTTCAATCAATCTGGTCCAAATTAAGCTCAAAACCTAAATTTTTTGGATGGGTTCGGGTCGGATTCAGTTTATTTTAGGCTCAGGTCCAGAAAATAGAGGGATGGTAACTTATACTAAAAATATATTAGTCAATATTAGATACCAATATTATCCATATACTTATTACTACCTCCGTCCCTAAATAATTGTCAATTTGACTAAACTTTGACTGTTGATTACTCACAAATTGCAATGATTTACAATATGAAAGTATCACCATTAGAAAGATATAGTACTAAAAATTACAATAATATTAATTTTGTGTTGTAACTCATTGTAATTTGTGAATAATCAACGATCAAATTAAAGTTTAGTCAAATGGATAATTATTTAGGGACGGAGGTAGTATTAATAATAATACTTCATCCCACTTATTGAAGCATTTATAAATTAATTAAGGATATTTTGGTAAATGTGTAGTTTCCTCAGTCCCACTCCCACTTATTTCTATTTTGAACTACTATATAACAAAGGATTTTTGGATCGTGATATACTCACCTTTTGGGTATTGGATCGTAATATATCAACTTTTATTATTGGATACTAATGTAACGACCCAATTTTTTTTTTTATCTGAGAAATAATCTTAGTCTCATTTTCAAATTAGTACTTGAGTTTCATAATGTCCATGTATGTCCAGCATGTCATGATGTCCATCATACTCCATGTACGTCCGTGTCATACGAGTTCATGTAATCCATAAAGGTCCATAAAATGCATGTATCTCAAGTGTCTTGTAAATTAGCGCCTTTCTTGTTAAGTTCATTTATTAAGGCCATATTATGGGTTATGTGGGGCCAAATGGGGCTTACCTTCTTAAGGAGTATGATGGGTAATCCTCACTACAATACTCCAAAGGAAGGGCACCCATGACTCCAACAATTCCCTTAAATCCATATTATTATTAATGTCATCTTATGGGTTGAGCAAAGCCAAATGGGGCTTTTAAGTTATCTAAGGAGAAGGTGGCTAATCCTCACTACATAACTCCCATGATAATGCTCTCATGACTTATACTTTCCCCTTTAATTCCATATTAAGGTGATTCATTGTAGGGGAGGGGGAGTACTTCCTCATTAATCCCTTAGTCTCTATTACAAGTACATTGAGTTCTTAATGATGGAAATAAAACTAGAGTTCAAATCATAAAGGAAAGTGGAAATTGCATATACTTAGTTAATTTAAGACTTTATTTAAAGCTTCTTGTAATAGGCCCTTGGTTCTCATATCATCATGCCCATGTCTCCATGCCTTCTCATCCTTGAAGGTCACCTCACATCAACAGGGGCGGAGCTAGGAATTTTTTATAGTGGGGGCCAAGTTTAAAAGTTACGTCATATAAAATAAATACTAAAAATTTATATAGTCATGTATTCTAATAAATTAGTAAATAACCACATAATATGATAACCAACGTAATTGATGATGGAAAACATACATTAATTTAAAGGAGCTCTTCATTTGCTTGGCGTTCATCGGTTCATGGAGCTACACAATTGTTGCATCCTTCAAAACAAATAATATTAAAAAAGTGACATATATTAAAACTCATACAAATAATAAAAAAGTTCATTGAAGATACCTTATCACTTCAATCTTGCTCGCCTATTTTTAATGTCATCAAAATCATCTATTATCTTATCCACTGAGAATGTCTTGGCGATTTCCTTCTCGATATAAACAATCATATAATTTCTAAGGAAACCATCTTCCATTTTGTTACGAAGACTTGTTTTGATGATTTTCATAGCAGAAAAAGTTCTCTCTGTAGTTGCAGTTGAAACGGGAAGGGTCAAAACCAAACGTAGTGCTCTATCAACCAAAGGGTACTCTTTTGAATTTTTCAGTCTCAGCAAGCACTCTACATAAATCAGCAATCGTGCTTAAATTTTGAAATTTTGGATGAGTGGGGATATTTCGCTGATAATGCTTCAATTCATACTTCAAACGGATTTGTTCTTGCTCTGAAAAATCACCCGGATAATATTTTTCAACGAGACTGCATATGTCATCACTTTTGAAAGAAGATAGCCATCCTTAGGATTTAGAGTTACACTCAAGATCAACAACTCTGTTGTTCGTTCACTAAACCTGCTATTTAGCTCTTTCAATTGTCGATCCACCGTTGCAGTAAATATTTCCACTCGAAAATAGTGCTCTACTGTCACAGTATGCTTTTGCCTACCTTGTACACGTAACGACCGAAGAACATCAGCATATGGACCATTCATGTCAGGCATAGAAACATCATATCGCTCACAAAATGGCTTCACTGATTTTACTAAATCTTCCCATCCATCATCTCTCAACTCCTGAATTAATTGCTTGGTCCTTGAAACAAGGAGCATAGCATTTACAATATCTTGTTCTTTCTTCTGTAAAGCTTGACAAAGTGCTTCTGTGATACCCATAATCTCTTTTACTACATGTAAAATAAGCACAAAGTCAAATGACATTAAGTGCTTAAGGGCACTTTTTGCATCTCCTCGATAAGCAAATGAAGATCCTTGAATAACTATGTTACCGACAACAGAACAAATAGGACCATATAGTCTAATCAAACTGCATAATGATTTGAAATGTGAACCCCATCTTGTGTCTCCAGGACGTTGCAAAGTACCAATTTGATTAAGGCCCACTCCAGTATCAAGGCCAACAGATGCAATCAAATGTGCTAACTCTTCCTTCTGGCTTTCTTGTAACTCATCATGACGTTTGGCCGAGTTAGTAACAATATTGGCAATGAATAGTAAGTTCTGAAAGAAAGTATGAACTTCTGGAACTTCTCTTGCTGCAGCAACAAGTGCTAATTGCAATTGATGGGCTAAACAATGTACATAATATGCATAAGGACAATCTTTGAGGAACAATGCTTGCAATCCATTCCATTCCCCACGCTTATTACTAGCCCCGTCATACCCTTGTCCTCTAATATTTGTAATGTTAAGATTGTGATTGGACAAACCTTCACAAATCTTATTCTTGAGAGTCAATGAAGTTGTATCTTTGACATGTACTAAGTCCAAGAACCTTTATCGTATATACCCATTTCTATCAACAAACTACAAACCTCACAACTATACCCATTTGTTCCCTTTTTGCAACATCCCTAGATTCATCCACTATTAAGCAGAACTTAGAAGTTCTAATTTCATCACGTATTGCAATTTGGACATTCATAGCAAAGACATGTAGGATCTCTTTTTGAATTTCAGGAGATGTATACTTGGCATTTTTTGGAGCATTTTTAAAAACAGACCTCACTTCGTCATTATATGAACACAACAATTTCATCAACTTAAGAAAATTACCTTGATTTTCTGAATCGAAGCTTTCGTCATGTCCCCTAAATGCACAAGTGTAACGACCCGCCCTAAAACCCATATTAATTAAATTATAATCACCGTGATTAACCCAAATTACGCTATTAAAATTTTTCGTTTCATTTTATTACCATTGTTATTATTTTTATTGTGGCGACAGGTCTCGAGTAAGGAGGTGGCTAAATGGGTCGGTTATAATATTTTATATACGTATTACCACAGTTGATAAAGTATTCTTATCTTAAATAATTCCTAACATGAGTTTATGGCTATTTATTTATTTTCAAGATAAGTCATATAATTTATTTTACGATTCTTGACCTTACGGTTTGAACCGAGGGAAGTTACAATAATTTTTGTGTACATTTTCGATTATACTTCGAATCATCTAATCGTCCTAATTATATTTTATCGTTCACTTTTATTTTTCCTAAGTATCATCCCACCAATTTATTTTATTTGATTTTAAGTTTTATTAATCCATTTAACGTAATTTAAATTCAAATTACTTTATCTAACTTTGTATTAATTTATTTTACCCAAGTTATTACCAATTGACACTATCTAGTTTAATACCAATTAGTTTACCTAATCTAATTTTAATTATCTTTGCTTAATTAGTCTTTTAGTTGTTAATAGAATGGAGGTGTGGTCTTTATATATAAGTAAGTAAGGGGGGGTGGGGTCTAGTAACATTTCATTTTAATCAATTCAAACACAACTCTCACAAGACTCTTACTCTTTCTCCCTTGCTCCTTGGCCGACCCCCCAACCCAGCCATTCCCCCACCTCTGTCCAGGCGTTTTCCGGCAAGAATTCCGGCGGCCGGAAGTGTTTTCCGGCGACCACCATGCACTCCTCCTCCTTCTCTCTTGTTTTCTCCCTCAATTTCTCCTCCAAGTGGTATAATTTAAAACCCTAACTCAAGCTTTTATATTCCTAATATGATTTTCATGTTTAATTTGTGTTTCTTTGATGTTTCTCATCTCTTTTAAGGTTCTTAAGCATGAATTTATATTGTGGTTAAATTAGGGTTTGAATTTGAAGTTGATACATGTGAATTTGGGTTGATTTTGAGTGTTTAGTATTGCATTCTTGTGAATGTTTGAAATGGCTTGTTGCATGTGAGTTTTATGGCCTTGATTGAGCAAGATTAAGTGTTTAATTTCTGGAAAATTGATGGATGATAGCTAATTTGAAGATTAGTTGAGTATTATTGCAAATTAGAGGCAAAGAAGCACATGCATGTTGTTTTTAGAGGGCCATTATAGTTTCTGGTTATTCAAGATATTCTTCGCCTTTCAAGCTTTCCGTTAAGCTATTATAGATTTCTATCCAAGTTTCACTCTAAAAATCCAAATCGCTTAGCTTTACTTTAAAAATCAGCTTCTGTCCGGGCTGTTTTTCGAGCCCTTCCCTTCATTTTTGGACCTCGGTCCTGTTAACAAAGTTGTAGAACTGAATTTTCCCTATTCCAGGAAGTACTCGTTTGTTTAATTCCGAGTTTTCTAACCCGAGTTATGCTAAAAAAACTCTATTTCATAAAAACCTGAAATTTTCTTTCTAAGCTTACTTCATTCATAATTTCTTAAGTTATTAAACATTTGAAGCTAATTAGGAACCTTATTCGGTTCTCCACTTTATACTTCTTTTATCTTAGTTTCCAAGCCGCTCAAGCCATCCCGAGGCCGAGACAAGCCACCAAGCTTCTATGCGTTTCGAGGTACACAAATTGTCCAACTTTTAACTCTTTATTTATCCTTCAACACAATTATCATTGTGATATTATGTCTACATCATGAACTAATATCTCATATTTACTTATTATCCAATGGTTATTATTATCTTATCAAGTCATGAACTAATATCTTATATTGAATTATTTTCAAGCGGTCCCGCCCCATCATATTCTAGCTAGTTACGTGAAGTGCTAGCCTATACGTTTAGATGCTCCTGATCAGAGTGTCCTAATGACCTGGCCAGTGTCGACTGCCTAGCAGTCACCCAATCCAAATCTAGATCGGTTTGGGCATGCGCGTGTGTGAGGTGCTTCGGCATCGATCGTAAGGGATACCGCTCATTTCTAATTATCACAAGTTCATTTCAGTTATTTATATTCATGTCTTATACATATACCAGTTATTTATATATATATATATATATATATGCAACAATTCAGTTTATTTATGTTTATCCCCTTTCCCGTTTTCAAAATGAATTTAAAGGCCGGCACCGAAAACCGCTTTGAGCGTTTAACGTGTTGGAGGTTTGTGTCTTGAGTGTTTCACTCACTTTGCATCGCTTTCAATGTTTTGTTTTTAGGGTCCGAGCTCCCAAGGCAAAGGCAAGGGTAAGCAGTAAATCTTTCTGCAAGGTAGTCTTCTAAGGCGTTTGATGGCCGGTTATCAAGGATCCCCATAGGTTTGAAGACCGTTTATGTGGGGAAATCTCGATATATATATATATATATATATATATATATATATATATATATATATATATATATATGTGTGTGTGTGTGTGTGTGTGTATCTAAGGGTTGTATAATGTATTTTATTTCAAGTTTGGTGTTGTGTATGGAGTTAAGTATATGTCTAATTGTGGGTTTTGTTATGTTTGATGACGTGTGTATGCCTTGTCCCGAGTGGGGACGGCGGTAATACCTCAACCCTAGGTGTTCCGCTGCGCTAATCACAGGTTAATTTAAAGGCCGGCACCGAAAACCGTTTTCGAACGGTTTAACGTGTTGGAGGTTTGTGTACTGAGTGTTTCCCCACTCACTTTGCGACTGTTTTCAATGTTTTGTTTTTAGGGGTCCGAGCTCCCAAGGCAAAGGCAAGGGTAAGCAGAGTAAATCTTTCGGTGCAAGGTAGTCTTCTAAGGCGTTTGATGGCCGGTTATCAAGGATCCCCATAGGTTTGAAGACCGTTTATGTGGGGAAATCTCGATATATATATATATATATATATATATGTGTATCTAAGGGTTGTATAATGTATTTTATTTCAAGTTTGGTGTTGTGTATGGAGTTAAGTATATGTCTAATTGTGGGTTTTGTTATGTTTGGTGACGTGTGTATGCCTTGTCCCGAGTGGGGACGGCGGTAATACCTCAACCCTAGGTGTTCCGCTGCGCTAATCACAGGTTAATTGATGGTTTAAGTTAATCTTGTGGTTAAAGGTGTTGGGGTGTTACAACAAGTTTGAAATGTCAACCATCGAATGACATCAATTGATGTTTTCACCTGCAACCTATTGCTCAAGACTTCTTCTGCAGTTTGTTTCTCAACAACACTTTCAATATGGCATGATTTATTCTTCAAATTATTCAAACAACTTACGACAAAATTATGAGCTGAACTCGAACCTTTTCCAATATGAGCAAGGAAAGCACAATCTTTTCCACTCACCTTTCGCCAGTTTCGGAAGCCTTTAACAGTAAATGTATCAGATCCTCTTTTCCCAGTGGGCTTCTTGGCAAAGAGAAAACATGGAAAACAATAAGCAGCCTTTGTTTCAGGGGAATATTCTAGCCAAGTATATTTTTCGAACCAATGATAATTAAATCGACGAGGATGACTTTCTGAACCAGTCGCTTCATACTCATCTTGGTAAGGCTGAAAAGGTCCATACTTCATATATGTCATTCGTTTTTCATCCCGTTCATTTATAGGATAACTATCAATTGGTTTACGCAAGCCTGGATCACGCACCAAAGAGTTTACATCTGAAACTTCAGGTTCAATTCTAGGAGAATTACGGGAAGGTTGTGGTTGTTCGCTATCCAAATTAGGTTGATCTTCGTTTAAATTTGCATCCACCTCATCAGTTTGTGTATTATCTTCAAGAACAACATTCTTCGCTTTTGTCTTAAAAAAGGAATCAATTGTTCTTGTTGACATGATCTTATAGACCTATAAAATTATAAAATACAGATTATATTAACTATATAAAATACAAACTATATTAACTATTCAAATTATGATCAATTTAAACACTTAAAAATTAAATAGATAAAATACCCATTCAATAATTATATTTTTATTAGACACGAAAATTAATGACTTAAATAAAGTTAACAAATTCAATAAACATACTATTATTCCTAAATTTATCTATACAATAACAAATAAATACATACCTTTACAATGACAAACAAATAAAGTAATAAAAATTAAATACATAACATACCTTTCTCTACAATTGCACATGCACCACCCACTGTGAAAAGTGTGAATTGATGTCGATGATGTATGTATTGATGTCAATGATGTATTGATGTATTGATATCGATGACGACGACGTGTTGTTGCTGCACTGATGCTTGATGGAGTGATGGTGTGATACAGTGATAAGTCTTTGTCAATTGTCAAGACTAATTCTTACTTTACAAATTACAGTGTTTTTTCGTCTCTTTCCGTCTCTACAACTTTTTGCAACTGATTTTTTTAAGGGTTTAATTGAAAGAGAGAAGGTATAATTGGGTATTAAATTTAATGGGCCTAAACTGATATATATTTTTTTAATTCATGGGGGGGCCCTGGCCCACACTAACCCCCTACCTACGCCCCTGCACATCAAGTTTCCTTTGAAAGACTAGTACCTAAAAGGGGGACATAAACATGGATTAGTCAAAGCTAAGTATGGAGATGTAAAACATTCATAAACATATACATATAGAACATGAAGCATGCTTATGATTTCATGACCTATATGCCTTATGCTCATAAAATGGCTTGATCAAGCATTTGGATGTCCATGATGCCCCTATAGGATTTCTTTGTTGAGGATCCTCATTCATAAAGCATGATGCCTACATAGTGGTACCACTTATCATAAACTTGTCATATGCCCAACGCCCAAGGGACTTTGAGAACCATAGAAAAACCATAAATCCATAAAAATGAGTGTGCCTTAGAGACCATCACTCTTGTCATGTGTAGGACTTTTAAAGAACCATTGTACCTATGGGGACTTACTAAGGATGATTCAAGATCATCAACTACATGCCATGAATCTATGAATATGATGATGATGATATGAACGCATGAAATTAGCGTAACTTAAAATTTTCTTGTTATGAAACCAAGATCATGTTCCACCTTGTCAACCACCCATGGTAATAAGAATATCATCATGTGAAAGAAGAATCATTATCTACTTAATGTCTTTAGGATTTATTTTCATGGGTTTAGAGTTAAGAGTTAGTATCATCAAAAGGTAATCATCCCTCCATATATAGCATGTAAACATGAAACATAAGTCTTATTAAGTATAAATAATCAACTAAATGAAAATTTGCATAAATGGAATGATTTTCAGCCTTTATGGCCCTCTCTTAGGCACTCAACACATATTCCATTAGGGCTGAAAATCTTGATCTCCATACCTTGATCTTCTTGAGGTTTTCGGTATCCTGAAAATTATATTAATTAGCTAAAATTAGTACCACACTCCTACATGTAAAAGCCTTAGTTAAAACTGATTTTTTGTTGATTTTTAACTTGGTATGGCTGCTAGAAGTTTAAAGAAATCAATCTAGCTCTCGCTTAGGTTATAGCAAAAGTGTAATTAAAAGACAACTCACTTTTAATTTCAAACAAAACTACTTTTAACAAATAATTAACTCTTTGATCTTATAACTCTTTTACTAGTAGTTTTCTAGTGGAAACATTAAGGGATTAGCTCTAAACAGTCCAGATTTGAGGCTAAAATCATTTTGGGGTAGAAAAATAAGTTTTTTACCCAGTTTCGTTTATTTTCGTTCTCCCTCTATACAAAAGCTTTGAAGTTCATTCCACTTGGAAATGTTCCGTTTATGAATTTAGTTTAATCCCATTTTTTTTAAGAATTACCGATTTGTATAGTTTTTACAAAAATCGAACCTATGTCAGAATACACGCGAATCTGGAAGGGGTCTGGTTTTTGCTCTATAACTCACTGCCCTTATATTGTTTTGCAAAATGAATTTTTCAGTGGGTTTCTAGAAATCTAAAACTACAACTTTCATGTTGAAAGTTTTTCCAAAATATGATTTTATCATAAGGATAATTAAGGTACGAAAAACTCAAAAACATGATTGTTTAAAGCAAGAAAAACTTCTTTTTGATCCTAAATGGTGACTGGTTGTTATGAGGTTTCTAAGACATATTTTGTCTATCATTTTTTAACACTACTTTAACACCCAGATTAAGTGCGAAGAAATAAAAATCGAATTAAAGAAGAAAATGTCATTTTAAGGTGATATTAACCCTATTTTCGGTTCTTAGAAGAACTCATACTTCTTTATATTTTAAGCCAATATCAAAGCTGAAACTTTATGTGGTACCATACCTTGAAAAATACTAGATAAGTGTGGATAAGAATCCTTGTGAACTTGAGACAATAATGGAAATAGTGATGGATATTTGAACTAATTTGGAAAGAAAAGAGAGTAATATAATAGTGAGGATGAGGGTGTTGTCGGATGGAGAGAGAAGAGAGTGGATTTGGATAGATTTTGAGTGTGAAACTAGACAAAATATAGGGTGGATTGTGTAGGGGCTAGAGGGTAGAGCAATCATAGTCTAGAGATTGTGTAATTTGTATTTTTATGGAGAAATTAAAAGATGGATGCATGCTTATGGGAAGAAGAGAGGGGTTTAGGATTTAATTTTTGCCTCTAATAGCTAATTTGTATCTCCCAAAAGAATATGTCCGTTAAGCTTACTTTCCTGCGTTGATAAATTCATGTGTTAGGCTTGACTTCCTTACAACAGTAAAACTCTTATTAATTATTCATGCCTCTAAAAATGGTTGTATTATTGGCCAATTCGAACTCCGTTCTTCATGGGGCTTTGGTTGTTTGCAGGAGTTGTGCAAAAACAGAGTAATCAGTTGGGGGTGTGGGGATGGGTCGGGGGCTGGGGGGGTTGTGTGTGAGAGAGAGAAGGGGGGTAAGGTGGAGGTTGTGGCGGTGGAGATGGTTGGAACTAGAGGTGGTGGTGGCAGTGGTGAGGGTAGTTGAGAGAGGGAGTGAGAGGTTAGGGTGGAGGGGATAGGTTAGGGGCAGGGGCTGGGGGTGTTAGAGAGAGAGAGAGAAAGAAAGAAAAGGGGAGGGGGTTGCGGTGAATTTTTTTTTTTTAAAAAAAAAGTTGGATTATTCAATCCAATTCAGCAAATTTTTTTTGGCTAAAACACCTTCACATAAGCAAGCACCGCCGCCACGTCAGCTTTCCGGCGAGTCAAACTCAGTGGCGGTTCACTGGAAAAATCAACATGACAAGGTTGGTTCGTTGTAAATTAATGTTCAAGGTTGGTTCGTTATTTCAAAGGACCCCCAAAGATTGGTTTTTTAGATTCCAATTTCCCTTTCTTTTATTGGTAATAATACCCAAAAATCCTATTTTCATATTTTTATGCGCTTATAAATTGTGATAATTAGAGGCATGCTTATCTTTGCACATTTGAAAGCAGTGCACAAGCGTCGTTCCCCTTCCTTTCCCTCTAAACCCTAGCGTCGTTCCCCTTCCTTCTCTGACCCGGGGCTTGCCCCTGGGGATCGTCGGCTTCCCCTTCGGGGGTCGTCGCCTATGTGCGTCGCCGTCGGTTGTTCGCGCGGGGGGGGGGGGCTTTTCATGGTTGTTGGTTTCACTCTAAGGAGGTTGAACTTTCTGGGTTATGCGTTTGTCCGGCCGTCTCACGGTGGCTCATTCTTGTTCCGGTGGTCTGACTGTCGACGGTTGGTGGCCTTGTGTTTTTCCGGTTCGATGGTGGTTTCCATTCAAGTGGTTGTTTTGTTCGTCTTTTGGACGCTGCTTGGGGGTCGGTTCGATGATGGTGTGCCATTTTCACTAGCTTCCTTTGCCGTTTGCTTCTTCACGTCATCAGGTTGTTTCTTCTTGTGTTGTATCTCTGTGTTGTTTGGCTTTAGGTAGACAGTTTGGGGATTTTTTGAGTGCAATGTCTCTTTTTGTTGCTTCAAGGTGTTCTGTGCTCAAATCTGAATTGTTTACAATTGTTGATTCTCTTACTTTTACGGAAGATTCAGAGGGTGGTCCTGATGTTGTGTTATCTTTGGCTGCTCTTTCTAGAGCTAGTGAGATTGTATACATTCTAAAGGAGTTTATGGGGTTGCGTGAGGTAGTTGTTCTTCCTGTTTCTGGTGTTAAGGTGTCTAGTGATGATGCTGTAAATGAGGTTGTCGGGCAGCATACTGATACCTCCTTTAATGTGTCTTCGGGTGTTGGGTCGCACTCTTTCTCCCTGTTTGTTAATAATCTTCCTGATGGGGTTGATAATTTGGGTTTGAAGAACCTTTTTGCTGATTTTGGTTTTGTCTCTGATGCTTACATTCCGCGAAAATCGGGTAAGAATGGGAAGAAGTTTGGCTTTGTTCGTTTTGGCGACAAGCAAGCGGGTTTGAATGTTATTCGGTGTCTCAATGATTGGTGCTTTAATGGGTCTCGTTTGGCTGTGTCGTGGGCTAAATTTCGTAAGAAGCCGACCTCTAAACCTGTCAAGTGGGTTTGGGTCCCTAAAGCCAAACCGAGTTTGTTGGCTCATTCTGCCCCTTTTGTCCCTGATGACTTTGAGAGAACTTTGACAAACCCCATCTGTGCAAAGATGACTCAATCATTGGGCGGTGTTGGCACTCTTGGGTCACAGGGTGTTTTACTTCTCCATTGCGTTCTTATATGATCATGCCCCTATTGGTTGTGAGGACACTGTCGATCAATTCGGAGTCGGATGTCTCTCTTGATTTTGAGGATTCTATTCTGGATTTTTCTAAGGTCGGAGCTAGGAGTAAAAGGAGAGGCAAGTCTGTGGTGAAATCTAAATGGAGGTTGGTTTTGGATGCGTCTCGAAGGTCTAAATCGACGTTTGTTGAATCTACGCGAAAGATGAAGCTTATTAAGGATGCTCGTGCGGCGATTGAGAGAAAAAAGGCTCTGGTGGAAAAGGTGTGTGGGCTAAAGGTTACTCCATCCAAGAAGAAGTGATTTGTTTTTCTTTAGGTGTTTTTTCGGCTGTTGTTTGATGTTTGTTTGGGTTCTCATGATTGTAGCTTTGCTTTTGCTGTTTTTGGCGGTTTGCCTCGGCTGTTTTTGCTGTTTTGGCGGATACTTTGTAGTATCTGTGATGCTTTTATCCTGTTGGCTTCTAATGATAAAAAAAAAAAAAAAAAAACTAGTAACCAATACTAAGATAAGATTTGTTAGCCCATTCAAGTGAGACTAACGACTCCCCTCTTTCTTGTAGGAGGAAAAGGATTATAAGGTATAGAAACAATGGAAACTCGCTTTGGATATTGCTAAAAGTTGTTGACTAAACTCACTTTCCTTAAGAACTATTTACTATACCATAAATGTTCAAAGGGATAAAACTTAACACTTAACACACTCAAGAAAAATGGTTTCTCACTTGAATCACTCAAGAGTTGTGGACTAAACTCGCTTTGGATATTACAGTCTAGACAAGAATGAGAAGATGTAATTATCGAATGGTGTACTCAAATGGTTCAGAATGTCTCCTATTTATATGAGACTTCTGACCGCTCTTCATACCCTTGGTCAAAGGACTTAATTAGGGTCCTTAATGAGAATCATGACCTTGACTGATCAATTGACCATGTGGTATAATGAGGATATAGCTGTTGGAGAACTATATCAGATATAATATCGATATTAAGACTTAATACTTGACGATTATATAGTCGTTGGCATTAAAACTGGATTCTGGTACTAAACACAGTCCGTGTTGACTGTATCACAGTTCGTGCTGCCTCAACACGACCCGTATTGAGCCCAGAACTTGTTTTTTTGTTGTTCTGAAGACTAGCACAACCCGTGCTGGTCTCATATATCCCCGTGTTGATCATATTCTTTGTATTTACCTTATATATGACCTTGATACTTGTACCATATGATTTCTTATGTTATATAATCTTCTTATACTCTTGAAATAATCCCAACAATCCTCCGTCATTTCCACAGTATAATACACTTGAAATGATCTTACTTAAGGAGAAAATACCCCCACCAATTGTGGTATACTTTAACTTGTAATCACCTGAGAAAGTGGAGCGGCTCCCGATGCGCGGTGGATTAATGAATGATGAAATAGCTTGAGTTGTTGATGTTGAGGAGATGAGAGAAAACCTCTTGAACACCCATGAAAAATAGAATAGGGAGAAAGGTGCAAAACTCAATCATTCATGCTTAAATATCTCAACAATAGCCTTGAACTTGAATAATAACAAGAAGAATAACCAAAATCAACCAAGAACATTAACCTTGAACACCAAATGGGATTGGATATGACCTTGGATAAAGGTTGGACCACGACCAAAGGCCTAACACCCCACCATGACCATCATAAAGGAGAAATCCACCAAATGATCAATAAAGGAATGACTTGCTAACACCACTAGGGGTGGAAATGGTGCGGTGCGGTGCGGTGCGCCGAAGCGGTGCACCGGATGAAACGGTGCGTGAAAACCATAAGCCGGAACCGAAACCGAATCACCCGATTTTTAAAAATTGGTGCACCGGCTTTAACGGTGCGGTTTCACTGGTGAACCGGAACCGCATAAATTTCTATCAAACAAAAAAAAATCTCTATTTAATAAAAAAAATCTCTAGTTAATAAAAAAAATGTGAGAACCCTAAACCCTAAACTGGAAAATGAAAATTTGAAATACTAAAACCTAATTCCCCTCTCCCCTTACTCGACAGTCAGTGTCTCAGTGGGACTGTGAGGAGTGTCAACCAGAGAGTCAAATTTACTAGCCCATAAGCCCAACCCAATAACACATTAACACCTAATGTTCTTTTTTTTTAACTAGTTAATTTATATTATTTTTATATTAATTTTTGGGTAGAATTTTTTTTAACTAAAATTTATATATATATGTATTTAATTATATTAACGGTGCGGTGCCGGTTCCCCGTCGGTGTGAATATCCCAAACCGGAACCGCCCCATTTAGTATCCGGTTTTTCCGGTGCACCGCACCGCAATTTTTAAACTGGTTCGGTGTTGCCCGTTCTCGGGTTTTTTTATCCGGTTTCCGGTTCGATGTGTCGATTCCGGATTTTTCTTCCACCCCTAAACACCACCATTAACAAATGGATAAAGTAAGAATAAGATTTTTGAGAGAAAACAAGGGAGAAAACCCTAACAGTGCATTAGTATATCATTCATCAACATAATCTCCTTGAAAAGAGTGAAAACAAGGTATTTATACTAAACAGAGATTAAACCCAAAACTTAGCGTTTTAACAACCGCCCAATACGCGTAAAAACCAGTCGCCGCAGGCGTGACAGGTTTGGTCGCGGGCGCGACGTCCCACTGACCCGAGCAACTCTACATCCCGAATGTCGTCGCGGGCGCGACAGGTTTGGTCGTGGGCGCGACCACCTTCCGTCCCAGATAATACTAGGCCTAGTTGCCGAGTATCGCGGCCGCTACAAGGCTGGTCGCGGGCACGACGGCCTGGCCAGAACAAAGTCGCGGGCGCGACGTAGCTGGCCCGGGCGCGACTCCTTGCTGTCTTGGTTTTCTTGTACTGCTGGCGAGCGTAGCGGGTGTCACGGAAACCGTAGCGGGCGTTACGTTGGCCTCCACTTGTCCCTTTTCTCCAAAGCCTCCCATCTTGCAAGTCATTGCTCGGATCACTTCCGTATCTTGATTCCACCTCGCTCTTTGTTCCGGGGACGACCCAGTGATTCCCCAAGGGCCGGGACCCCACTTATAGTGGATACCACACCCGGTGATGACCCGAATACGCCTACAAGATCTCGGGTCCACCTTGAAATGGATCCCATCCCCGATATTGAAGTCGTTTTGCTCGCTTTTCATGGAAAGGGTGCGGGAAGACTTGGTGCCCCTGAAAAGTGAGACTCGGGCCTCATCCCAATATGTTCCTTTATTGATCATTTGGTGGATTTCTCCTTTATGATGGTCATGGTGGGGTGTTAGGCCTTAAGTGGTGGTCCAACCTTTATCCAAGGTCATATCGAATCCCATTTGGTGTTCAAAGTTAATGTTCTTGGTTGATTTTAGTTATTCTTCTTGTTATTATTCAAGTTCAAGGCTATTGTTGAAATATTCAAGCATGGATGATTGAGTTTTGCACCTTTCTCCATATTCTATTGTTCATGGGTGTTCAAGAGGTTTTCTCTCATCTCCTCAACATCAACAACTCAAGCTATTTCATCATTCATTAATCCACCGCGCATCGGGAACCGCTCCAGTTGGTATCAAGCTATTTCATCGTCGATGGGAAACGAGTCGAGTCGAGCGACGATGATAGAGGTCCGTCACGTTCCGAAAGTGTGTCAAATGTCGGTGTGTGGGACACGATTCCTTACAATGTCCAACGATGGCTATGGTTGAAGCTTGGATTGAGGAATCTTTTGGTGTGGAGGAGTAAACATGTGGCACGAAGAAGGGAGTTGACGAGCAAAACTTTCCTTCCACACTTGAAAAATTTGAGAAGGTTGAGAAAAACGAAAGTTTGACGGATGGAGTCAATGTCCCTACGGCCAATGAAGGGAAACCTCAAGAGCTTCTTTATGTACATGGTGAGCTTGGTGAAACTCTATGCCACGAGGAGGTTGAGAACATCAATCTTTCCCTTCCTCTTATCCTTGTTGAAAAGGCCCAAGAAGAAGTTCCTTTAGTTCTATCGTTGCCACCGATCGAGGAATTAAGCAACCATGACGATGACTCCCATTCTCTTCCATCCGTGGGCACTCAAATTCTTCTCCATGAGGAGAACAAGGTAATTCAAGGCTCTCCCTTGAATTTTATTGAATCATGCTTGAAAGATGGGCCTAGTGTTATGGAGTCTTTGGGTGAGTCGTGCATGATTTTTGGGAGGCATTGGTTGTTTGATGTTGTTTGTTGGTGTGATAAGTTGTATGATGATTATTTGGTGTTGAAGTTTGAAGATTCTCTATGCTTGAAGTGGCATGCTAGAAATCTTTGTGTTAGTTTGGTGACTAGTGACAAATTTGGGTTTCATGATACCATGGTTCTAGGTCAACCAACATTAATGAGCTCGTCGTTTGTGTCGTCCATCAATGAATATTGCTTGCATGCTGGTCGTTGTGAAATGAATTATTTGAATATGCCACACGTGATATTTGGGCGACATTGGTTATTCGAGGATATGTTGTTGATTGGGAACTATGTGAAGTTCGAGATGCAATATTTGTGGGATTATCTGTTAAATAAAGATCATTTACTTGGCTATGAGTGCTTGAATCCCTTAATCCCACATCAAATCGAAACCTGGGTGGGAAGTGAGTTGAGGAACCTCCTTTTGAGCGAAACACGGGATGAGTGTGCTCTTGGTGAGGACAAGCGATCCATAGCTTTGTCTTTACCGAGTGGCAAGCTTAGTGAGGTTGAGCCTTCCCTAACTCCTCAAAATTTTCCTCCTTCCGTCCTTTGTCCTTCCCCCCCCCCCCCCAAGCCTCTTTAAGAATTCCTATTTCTTCAAGCAGGGTGGAGTTCATAGTGTGGTCATGATCGGTTTGTTGGAGGGTTCATGCAACGGTTGGCCGGGCCATGGAACGTGTAATCATTTTAACTCCCAAGAGTTTAGGGCAACTTTTTTTCAAGAAGGGGAGTATTGAACGTATCGGGACGAGGCTCGAGTCTCACTTTGGCTTTGGAGCAAAGGGACAAGCGGAGGCCAGCGTAACGCCCGATACGGTGTCCGTGACACCAGCTATGCTCGGCAGCAGTACAAGAAAGCCAAGACAGCAAGGAGTCGCGCTCGGGCCAGCTATGTCACGCCCGTGACATTGTTCAGGCCAGACCGTCGCGCCCGCGACCAGCCTTGTAGCGGCCGCGACACTCGGCAACAAGGCCTAGTATTATCTGGGACGGAAGGTGGTCACGCCCGTGACTAAACCTATTGCGTCCAAGACGACATTCGGGAAGCAGAGTTGTTCGGGTTAGTGGGACGTCGCGCCCGCGATGACTGGTTTTTACGCGTATTGGGCGACTGTTAAAACGCTGAGTTTTGGGCTTAATTTTTGTTTAGTATAAATACCTTGTTTTCACTCTTTTCAAGGAGATTATGTTGATGAATGATATGCTAATGCATTGTTAGGGTTTTCTCCCTTGTTTCCTCTCAAAAATCTTGTTACTTTATCCATTTGTTAATGACGGTGTTAGCAAGTCATTCGTTTATTGATCATTTTATGGATTTCTTCTTTATGATGGTCATGGTGGGGTGTCAGGCTTTTGGTGGTGGTCCAACCTTTATCCAAGGTCATATCCAATCCCATTTGGTGTTCAAGGTTAATGTTCTTGGTTGATTTTGGTTATTCTTCTTGTTATTATTCAAGTTCAAGGTTATTGTTGAGATATTCAAGCATGGATGATTGAGTTTTGCACCTTTCTCCCTATTCTATTATTCATGGGTATTCAAGAGGTTTTGTCTCATCTCCTCAACATTGACAACTCAAGCTATTTCATCATTCATTAATCCATCACACATCGGGAACCACTCCAGAAACACACAAAGTGTATGCCTAATGAAAAGTAGATTGCTTCTTGAACTTTTCATTTAGTATATATATAAGCCAAAATTGAATCTAGATCACAAAGTAGACAAGTCTTTGAACTTTGGATTTATACTGATCAACTATACTCATAATACACATACGTTTTAAATCTTAAGTATTAATACTTGACACTATTATCCGGCCTTGTGTCCTTATTCTTCATAAGTGTTTCGGAACTTTAGCTTATAGTTCCTTTATGCGGCCACACATAACACTTACATAGGTAGACTTTGCAAAATATTGCCCCTGTAATTAGGCTTCCACAAAGTCTATTAAGAGTATTACTACTCAGCCTCTTGTCATTACAAATTTCTAAGCATCTCTTGACCTTGGGATTATAATATTGATGCTTCCTACGAATTTAACAACTCCGTACTCATTTGAAGTTTAGGAATTGGTGTTGTTCCAATTTGTAAAGTTGAGTCTTTGTTGTGATTAGTAGAACCTTGAGCTACACTTAAACCAATCCCCTTTGAAGTACGTTTTATCAAATCTTTAGATAATCCTTTGGTTAAAGGATCAACTAAGTTTTCTTTTGATTGGATAAACCTTGAAGTTACTACTCCATCTTTTATTAGTGGATGTATATAAGCATGTCTTAAACCATTGTGCCTTGACTTATCATTGTATTCATGGCTATATACAACATCAAGAGTAGTCTTGTTATCACAATGAATTGTAATAGGAGTCATTGGCTTATATTAAACAGGTATTTCCAATAATAAGTTCCTTAACCATTCTGCTTCCTTACATGCAACATACAATGCCACTAATTTCAAAGCCATAGTGGAGTCTGCTATATTAGCTTGTTTCTTGGATCCCAAAGAAATCATCCCCCCTCCTAACAGGAACACCCATCCAGTCGTAGAAGTATAATCTTCGTTGTTTATCCAACTCGCATCCGAAAAACTTTCTAGTGCCAAAGGTTCTCCTTTATAAGTGAGTTGATAACTTTTAGTACCGGCTAGATATTTTAGTATTCTCCGAATAGCAAACCAATGTATATTGCTCGGATTACTTGTATATCTACTTAACTTGCCAAATGCATAAGCAATATATGGTCGTGTACTTGTCATAGCATACATGAGACTTCCTATCACCTTAGCATATTCAAGTTGATCAACTGGAGAACCCTGGTTCTTTTCTAGTTTCTTACTTGGATTGTAAGGTGTACTTACCGGAGCTATATTCTTACCTCCGAACTTATCTAAACTTTTGTCAATGTAATGCTCTTGAGATAAACTTATTCCATCATTATTTCTAATAACCTTAATACCAAGAATTACATCTACTTCACCCATGTCCTTCATAGAGAACTTAGAGGATATAAATTCTTTGGTATCATTAATTTGCTCTATGTCGGTCCCAAAGATCAAAACGTCATCAACATATAGGCATATAACCACTCCT
Organism: Portulaca oleracea; assembly: GCA_029582165.1. NCBI lineage: Eukaryota > Viridiplantae > Streptophyta > Magnoliopsida > Caryophyllales > Portulacaceae > Portulaca > Portulaca oleracea. The sequence continues at coordinate 9,909,565 of CM055868.1, forward strand.
TTACCATTCTCAAACTTATAGTATATGTATTTATCTGATTCATTGATCTTATATCCACTTGAAAGTACTACTTCATCAGATTTTTGATGTCATTGCTTAGGTGCTTGTTTAAGTCCATAATAAGACCTTATAAGTTTACAAACTTTGTTCTCTTGACCTTCAACAACAAACCCTTCGGGTTGTTCCATATACACCTCCTCTTCTAGTTCTCCAGTTAAGAATGTCGTCTTGACATCCATTTGATGGATTACTAGCTTATGGATAGTAGTTAAAGCCATTAACACACGTATTGAAGCTATCCTAGCTACCGGTGCATATGTATCAAAATAGTCAATACCATCCTTTTGAGTAAAACCCCTTACAACCAACCGAACTTTATATCTCTCAACGGTACCATCTACTCTTCTTTTCCTTTTAAAAATCCATTTAGAGGTAAATGGTTTACTACCTGGAGGAAGATCAACCAATATCCAAACATTGTTTTCCCTTATAGAATCAATCTCATTTTGTACTACTTCTCTCCACAAAGAAGCATAATGAGATTATATAGCTTCTTTAAAAGTCTGGATCTATATCTATTTTATACATACACATGATCTCACTTTTAATTGAGTCCCTTGAACCTTCTAACAAATATACATAGAAGTCCGAACCAAAATCCTTTGGTCTCCTTGCTCTTTTACTCCTTCTTAATTCAATACTTTCATCTTCTTCATCATGATTGACATCATGACTTAAAATATCATCTTGTATAGATGTACCTCATGATTTTCATCATAAGGCTCAATGAGAGGAACAACATCTTGAATTATATCTTTAGGTCTAGGAATCGAAGAGAACCTAGTCTCATCAAAAATTGCATCTATTGATTCCATAATAGCATTCACCGATATGTACTCATTTTGCTCAACCATCAAAAACCTATAGGCTTTGCTATCTTGAGCATAGCCTATAAAGATGCACTTAATTCCTCTTTCACCTAGTTTCCTTTTCTTAGGTTCCGGGACCCTTACAACGGCCCTACAACCCCAAATCTTAAAATACTTTAGATTTGATTTTCTTTTGCTTCATAACTCATATGGGGTACTAGAATTCCCTTTAATTGGAACTCTATTTAAAATATAACAAGCCGTTAACATAATTTCACACTAAAATTCATTGCTTAAACCAGAGTTAGACAACATAGAATTCACCATTTCTTTTAAAGTTCTATTTTTCCTTTCTGCAACTCCATTTAGTTATGGCTTATGCGGGGCGATTGTCTCATGTACCATCCTCGTTTCTTAGAAAAACATTGGATCATAAAATTCCCCTCCTCTATCTGATCTTAAAACTTTAATCAAGGTCTCACATTGTAGCTCACTTCTAGTTTTGTAAACTTTAAACTCTTCAAGTGTTTCATCTTTAGAACTCAAAAGATAAACTTGAGAAAATCTAGAATAATCATCAATAAATGTCACATAATACTTCTTACCACCCATAGAAGGCGTACTATGAAAATCACCTAAATCACTATGAATTAAATCAAGCAATTTAGAAGTCCTTTTTATACTTGAGAATGAACTTTTAGCGATTTTGTTAAGCATGCATGTCTTACACTTTTCTATGTCATCATTCAACTTAGGAATCAAATCAAGATTGGACATTTCCTTCAACTTCTTAAAGTTCGCGTGTCCTAATCTAGCATGTCATAGGAAAGAATTATTCAAACTAGGCACATGCACATAAGCGGAAATCATGCTATCTTTATTACTTTTAACATTCAATTTAAACATTTCTCCATAAGCATATCCTTTCCCCACAAATGTCCCTCCCTTGGAAAGTATATAGTTATCTCCATCATAAACTTGCATAAAACCAAACTTGCTAAGGAGATAATCGGATACAAGATTCTTACAAACTTCCGGAGCTAAATACACATCATTCAAAATCAAAGTTTTTCCGGAAGTGAAAACAAGTTTCACTTTCCCAATGCCTTTAACTTTGACCGGATGGTTGTTGCTCATATAGAGTTTCACACCATCATCCGCCGGTTTGAGAATCTTGAATAAACTCTTGTCAATACAAACATGCCTTGACGTGCCTGAGTCTATATACCAATCATTACAACCAATGGACACCATATTGATATGATCCTTAATCATAACTATAAAGGAATTGGGTTCCTTCTCCTTGCTCTTGCCTTTACATGTGTCTTTGTTCAAAAAATCATGCTTCTTTTTTCCATTGGTAACACTCTCTCTTTGTGTGCCCCGGTTTGCCACATTCCAAACAAACTTGCTTAGGCTTTTGAACTCCTTTGCTAGTTTTGTTGTGGCTCTTATTCTTATTCTTGTTTCCCTTATTCTCTTGCACCATATGGATCTTAAATTGCTCTTTGGTACCATCTTGAAGGCGTAACTCATTTTCAATCCAAATATGGTTAGCCAAACCCTCAAGAGACATAACCTCTTTTCGGTGCACGAGTGCCCTTTTAGCCTCATTCCAAGAAGAAAGTAGTTTGTCAATGATAGAAGATACGATTATAGATTCATCAATGTTTAAATTGTGTTGCTTGAAGTTTGTCAATGAACTCCTTTGCTAGTTTTGTTGTGCATGAATTTTCCTATTATCATCTATTTTAAACTTCATGAATTAACTAACAAGAAAATTCTTACTTAATGCATCTTTCGACATGTACTTAGCCTCAAACATCTCCCAAAGATTCTTGGTCGTCTCCACATGTTGAGACATCGAAGAGAGTGTCGCTCATCCCATTAAGAATGCATCCTCTACATATGTAGTCATCATTCTCCATCTTTAGTATTTGCCGAGTAACTTGTGCTTCTTCCATAGATGTCTTGTCTTTGCTTTGTTCCTTGCCTTTATCTTCATCCGTGGAAGTCTTGTCGATTGAATCCCTAAGAGACTCCTCGGTTGATGATGCTTGTGCCTTATCGGTCGAAGGAGCTTGAGTCGCCTTGGGAGAAATCTCAATGTTAAGCACATAGGATACATTGAGAGTAGTAAGCAAGAAATGCATTTTGCTTTACCAACGCCGAAAATCTGCTCCTTCAAAGCGTTCTAGCTTTTGAAAATTGCTAGACATATCACGAAGCGAGGCCATAGTAAATAATTCTTAAGATTGTCGGAGGAAAGAGATTATAAGGTATAGAAACAATGGAAACTCGCTTTAGATATTGCTAAGAGTTGTTGACTAAACTCACTTTCTTTAAGAACTATTTACTATACCGTAAATGTTGAAAGAGATAAAACTTAGCACTTAACACACTCAATAAAAATGGTTTCTCACTTGAATTACTCAAGTATAGCTGCAGTCTAGACAAGAATCAGAAGATGTGATTATAGAATAGTGTACTCAAATAGTTGAGAATGTCTCCTATTTATAGGAGACTTCTCACCCCTCTTCATACCCTTGGTCAAAGGACTTAATTAGGGTCCTTAATGAGAATCATGACCTTGACTAAGTCAATTGACCATGTGGTATTATGAGGATATAACTATTGGAGAATTATATCGGATATAATATCGATATTCAGACTTTATGCTTGAAGATTATATAGTCGTTGACATTAAAACTGGATTCTAGCACTCAACACGATCAGTGTTGATCGTACCACGGTCCCTGTTGAAGCAACACGGTCCGTGTTGCCTCAACACGACCCGTGCTGAGCCCAGAACTTGTTTTCTGCTGTTCTGGAGACAAGCACGACCCGTACTGGTCTCGTATATGCCCGTGTTGATCATATTCTTTGTATTTACCTTATATATGACTTTTATACTTGTACCATATGATTTCTTATGCTATATAATTTTCTTATACTGTTGAAATAATCCCGACATTTCTTTTCTTTTCTATTTTTTTCTTAAACAATACCGTTGAATAATATTTGATTTTGGTGACGACGAAGCTCTACATAAATTACCAGTGCTAATTGTCTTGTCTGGTAATTCATCTTGCACTTTTCTAAATATTTGACGTAGAGATCGACTCCTTTTTGTATGATGGTTTGTCTTATTTTGGTCGGTATCGAGACCCAAGTACCGTGAAAGACAAGGATAACGGGCTCCGCTTTTGCGTAGAGGAGTTTGTCCTTGTCGAGGTGACGAGTCGGATGTTTTTGGAAGATCGAGTACCGCCAATGACAATGATAACGGGCTCCCTTTTTGCATAGAGGAGTTTATCCTTCTTGAGATGACGAGTCGGATGTTTTTGGAAGACCGAGTACCACCAAAGACAAGGAGAACGAGCTCTGCTTTTGCACAGAGGAGTTTATCCTTGTTAAGATGACTATATTTTTGGAAGACCGAGTACCGCCAAAGACAAGGATAACGGGCTCCGTTTTTACATAGAAGAGTTTATCCTTGTTGAGGTGACGAGTCAAATGATTTTTGGACGACCAATTACCGCCAAAAATAAGGATAACGGGCTTCGATTTTGCGTAAAGGAGTTTATCCTTGTTGAGGTGACGAGTCGGACAATTTTGAAGACCTTGGTATCGCCAAAGACAAGGATAATATGCTCCTTTTTAGACTGTCTTAGTTGACATGTCACACCCTCCGTTTCAGCATGACATTTATATTCATGAGCGTTTTTATTTTTTATTATTTTATTATTATCATGTTTAGGACTTTTCACCAACTACATTTTGTCTTGTTGTAGGAACCATGGTTTACTTCAAGGAACATCACGTGCAAGACACCATCTATCTTTCAGTTGTTGATAAAAAGGAGACTGAGGCGAAGCTTGACACCCTCATTCATGTGTGTTCTTCCTTACTTTGTCCTAGGGTGGAGAAAATTCTCATTGCTGCTGCACCCTGTCTTACATTGCATCTGACAGTCAAACTTCCGAATGAGGCCCACGATGGTTCCATAACCTATGTTCTTCATAGTGTCAGTCATGATGAACAATGTAATGTCATCACCAAATTCCCTCTACTTGGATGCAAGATCCTTTTCGGGGAGCCACAATTGGGAACCAATCTAAGAGTTTTTGGTGAGTTTCTCTTTCATATAAAAGTATTGGGAGTGGACAGAGCACATCCTTTCCTGTTACGAGCCTCAACTGAAATGTTGCTCAATTTTTGACGCGGTTTACGCTTCATTGTACACTTATGAACGCGAGTCAAATGTCTTTAGCGCCTTTTGTGAATCTTGGTGCTCAGAGACCAATACTTTACACACCCGGTTGGGGGAGATGTCTATTTCATTATGGGGCCAGTACAAACTCGGTGGCCTCCCTATTTTCGGAGTAATTTACGATGAAGCAGTGTCGTTCGGGTTCGGTCGAAAAGATCATGTTCATAACCCAAAATTTTCATATGGGTTTTAGTCAGGTCATAAATTAACAGGTTATAGGCATTCCTTTCTTGAAGAATTTTGTCAAAAAAAATTGTGTTTATTCTATCTGCACTATCGCAAGTTGATTTTGGCATCAGGAAACATTACATAGTGTGAGCTGGTAGGAACTCTAAGTTAGACTGAATAAGAATCGTTTTACCAGCTTTGGACATTGAGTTAGCTTTCCAATTAGACAACTTTTTCTAAAATGGGTGAGAACAACTTTAACGTCCTATTACCGTTGATAGAAGGACAAACAAGATATTTTCCTAGAGATTCCTTTGTAGGGATATTAAAAATTCCCTTAGCTCTAGCTATGGAAGAAGTTGGCATTTTGGTCGAAAAAGTCATTGTTGACTTATGATATATAGTTGATATGTTGTCCTAATTGGGCACAAAAGGAATCAAGGATATTCTTAAGATTCCTGCATGCTGAATTTGTTCTCTTACGGAACGAAAGGGTGTCATGTGCAAAGAAAAGACATGAAATGTTCTTTCCTTTAGCACATATTTTAATCATCAATCCTTTCTTTTATCGTTGTTTTTTTTTTTTAAACTAAGGACTAAGTTAATACTTCCATGCACATAAAGAAGAGATAATAGGAAAGGGGGTCTCGTTGCCTAACACCTCAGGTTAGTTTGATCAACCCACAAGGTTGGTCATTCACAATAACTGAGTAAGATAATGTTGAAATGCATTCCATCCCCCTGTTAATCCATAGTGGGGGGAAATCCATTTGGCTTAAGACTTCTTTCAGGAAATTTCACTCTACCCTATCATATTCCATGTCTAGCTTCAAGGCTATCCAAGGTTTAGAAGGCTTGGACTGTTTGAACTTGTGCATCATTTCATGTGCTAAGAGCACATTGTCATGGATTTGTCTATTAGGAACGACGACACTTTGAAAGTTTATCCAATAGTGGTCTAAGGCAGTTAACTAAAAGTTTCACAATAATGTTGTAAAGGGTGTTATGCTTATTGATCTAAATTGGCTTGGGACGACATGATCTTCTACTTTGGGGATGAGAGCAATAAACATATGATTAGCTTCTTTTAGAAGTTTCCTATTAGATAAGAAATCTTTGATTGCTTTCGAAACTTCTAGTCCAATAAGATCCCAATATGTTTGATAAAAGATTGCTCCAAAACCATCTGGCCTAGTGCTTTGGAGTAGTCTATTTGAGCAATTGCTAAACTAATTTCCTCTCTTAACCATAGTAATGAGTTGGCAACTTTGTTGAGAAGTGATCTTAGGAAGGAAAGGGAAATTGTCCTTTGACCCGTCCCTGAAGTCTTAAACCTTGAGGTAAATTGCCTAATGAAACGATTTTGGATTTTCTGTTTGTCGTGTATCTAAATGCCTAAAGAATCTTTAATTCTAGTTATTAAAGATTTCTTTTTCTCTAAAGGTAACTGATTTATGGAAGAAGCTACAATCCCCCTTTGTTAGCCATTGCTTTTTATTGAATTTTCCCTAGTATTGCTGGTGAAAAAGTAACATTCATTCTCTTTGTCTAATTAGTCTAACCCCCAAGTAATTAAACCATATGCTAAACGGGTGTTGTAATAATTTTTCCTCAATAGAATGAGTTTTTTGAAAGTTTGTTTCCATTCTTTGTTTGAAGTTTCTAGAGTTTCACTTAGCTGATTTTTAATTTGTTTAAGATTCTGAGTTATTCTGAGCATTGAATAACCCGAAAAAATTGCAATTCCACCCCTGTTTTACCAAAGAATTTACTTTGTCAAACTTGAGCCAATGTTGACTGAATTTGAAGATTCGGTCTTTCCAGAGATCCCGATGATTGGTGTCAAGCAGCAAATAGCAATGATAGGAAAAAGAGAAAGACCCATGAGTCAAGGTAGCTAAAGGGAAAAGCTCTCCCCAGTCATGTCGAATAATAGACCTGTTAAGCCTTTCGAAAAATTTATGGTCGTGAATGGTTTTTCTCCATGTAAACTGGCGACCTAGTGATTGAAGATCAAGTTCTTGAATATCTTGATAAAAGTTCTTTAACCCATTGAACATAAATCATTGCAATCTCCTACAATGCACCAAGGAAGATGGAAAAATTGGTTTAACAGTTTGAGGTTGTTACGAAAGAGATCTTTTTCTTGTGCTTGAATTACTGTGTAAATTCCTGAAAGAGCTTATGCTTTATTTGTATTTTTTTCTTTGACGTACAGATGAATCGCTCTGTGTGTTTTTTGAAGTAGGTGGACTTCTATATTAGTTGAATTCCATAAAGCCCAAAGGCAACCTGAATGATTAACGCGCCGGTTGTATTCGACCTTATCAAATCTTAATCTCTTGATGATCTTGAACGTATTTTGTTCATTTACCATAGTTTCGCTTAAGAACACAATGCAAGGTCTTAAACTGGAAGATAAAAAATTTATCTCTGTAATTTTGCAGTCATTCTTAATACCTTGAACATTCCAATATAAGGCTTTCATTCAAAACACTATAAGAAGGCAACCTTTTTTCCAATAAGGACTGATAATTTCTCAAAAGCGTCAATCTGCTTTCATATTAAATCCTTATTCTTATAATAGATAACTTCATTAGGACTGAGAAATTCCTATTATGGAAGGGCCTCACCTCTTATAAATATCAATAATGTTTCAACAAAGGTTCCCACAAAGTATTTAGAATCAAATAAAATGGTACCAATACGTTATGAATAATTAAAAAAGAATAGAAAATCTGTTGGATTCTTAGGCAGGAGTGTTAACATTTGTTCACCTTCTTTCTTTTCTTCTTGATTTGCACTGCTTCTTCCAATCTTCCAAAAAGTCAAAGATCTTTAGACCAAAATCACCCCCTAATATTTGACTTTGCTAATTGGTCTTGGAAATCATATACTTTTCTTTTTATTTTCCTCAAAGGATGGTCCCAGCACATTCAAATTCTTTCCCGAAAAAAAAAACCAAATAAAGTAAACAATAGTAAGGGAACTATGCTTAACGCTATGTTATCTCTTAGTGAAAAAAAAATCCATGTAGGTGCCCAAAAGTCAAACCAAGCAACCAAATCGGAAGATTCTTAACACTATCATATCTATATTTAAATCTCCAATTACCCACTTACGATTTTCACTTTAAGTGAAGTTCGACATTCTTTTGTACGATGCCGTTATGTTACGATAAAAAAAATAACTAATGCTAAACGGACAAAAAAAAAAACCGACAACGGTAATTTTTTATTTTATTTTATTTTTATTAAAAAACCCATGCTTTGGAAAGGATCAATATATATTGTCGGCATCAGGAGCATGTGCTCTAAATATTTACAAATGAACAATAATTCTTTTAAGAGTGAATAATAAAATATCTGTGGTGAATAATCTAATATATGTGGGTGAACAATCATAACATCTGAAGTACGTGCTTGGGTATGCCTAATAAATTGCAGGAAAGAAAGCAATATTCAATCCAAAAAAAAGGAAAAGAAAAAAAGAAGAAAGCAATAGGCAGTGGTGTCATAACGAATTAGGTGGAACTGCTCACTGCCCAGTCCAACAAGCATTGCTGATTTCATCTGCCTAGTTAGGGATCACTGGTATTGTTAATTAGTGATTCCTTCAATCCGTAACAAAGTTGAAGCCATTCCTGAGAATTCTTACGGATCATCATCACTGAGCATACCAACCTCCTTCTCGCTGCTTTCAACTTCGCGAATTCCCCACCTGTTTTTGCTCCAATGGCGGTCGATGAACTTGAGGCCCAGGATCAGTTGCCTCCCAACAAGAAACAGCTTTCTGAGGATGACAAAAGGTAGGCTGATTAATTTCCACTCTCTTCTATTCGATTTTGCTTGTTTGATGATGGATGGAGTTGTTTTGGGATGAATTTGATGTGTTTTTCAGGAGGAAGAAGCTTGTTCCTGGCGGTTTGTTGAAAGCTGAAATGAGGCCTGGTGGTGGTGATAAAAGACCTTCTGAAGGGGATCAGGTTCAGTCCGATTCAATTTGCTGCCATGGATTTGTATGAGTTGTTTTCAACTTATTATTCTTCTGCATTTGGCGCCTTGTATTATGTTTTGTAGGTGATTTACCATTGCACAATACGGACACTAGAGGGAGTTGTTGTTCAGTCCACCAAGAAAGAATTTGGAGGTTTGTTGATTATTTATGCCCTAATTTGTTTTTCTCTAAATGAATGCCCTGTCAAATTCATGGGTAAAAAACAGTTGGGTAAAAGTTAAATTTTGGTAATTTTCGGTAATTTTTGGTAACTTTTGGTAAATTCTGATAACTTTTGGCAAATTGATGCCAATATATCAAAATTAATTTTCTTTTAATTTTTTGAAGTTTGGTAACTTTTGGTAAATTTTGGTAAATTTAGATAAAAACTGGTAATTGGGTAAGTTACACTTACCCATGAATTTGACGGGGCCTAAGTAGCTTGGATACACTATCTAGGTACAGATTATGCCATACTCCCAGATTCCCAGACCAAACAACCAAGTATGGTATTTCCCCTTCCCCTCTCTGTCCCTGGGTTTATATAGACTAGAGTGTAAGATATACATTTTAGAAAGCACATTTTCTTTCTGTTTGCTAAGTAATACTTTTTATACGCGCCTATATGAAATAATGGACTTGAGCCCAATTCAACCCCAAAAGCTAGCTTAGGAGGTTGAGGCACCCAAGCCATTATAAACACCACAATATGGGTGTCAAAGGCCGATGTGGGACAACTCAACATGCCCCCCTCACCACGAGGCGCAGACAACTGAGGGGGCGGCCCCAACATCAATGACCCTGGCTCTGATACCATGTGAAATAATGGACTTGAGTCCAATTCAACCCCAAAAGCTAGCTTAGGAGGTTGAGGCACCCAAGCCATTATAAACACCACAATATGGATGTCAAAGGCCGATGTGGGACAACTCAACAGCCTGTATTACCTGGAATTGCATTTAAGGATCAGCTAAATTTGTGAATATACAGATAGATTTTCTTTTCTTATTTTTCTTATTTGTTGGATAAGTAATCTAGAAATGTATTCAGAGAACACCAAGGGTATGTTGTGGATGTACAAAAAAGGGCTAATTCAGAAACATTATGGCTTTAAGGTTGCATATATTATATTATCAGCAATATCTTAAAAATTCAAACTGCCATCAACCATAAGCACAACATTCCAATTATACAACTTCCTCAAAAGTAAAGCTTCAAATCATAAAGGGGGAAAGCTTTGTCTTCAAAGATCAATAGATTTCTCTTCTTCCATATGGTTCACAAGGGACCTGTCAGGATTGTGTCCTAAAATTGCACAAATTACTGGCCACAAATTTTTTCCCCCTAAATGTATTGGGAGATTATTTAAGTTTCCTTATTATGTTGGGTTTCTTAGTTATATTAAGTAAGTGTAATTGGATGATGGATTCTGGGTTACAGTTGGTTTATAGGAAGTTTCTCCTTATAAATGGAGGGCTTTATTCACATTGTGATGTGTGATGGAGGTGAGTGTCTCTAGCACTTCACTCGCGAGGGAGGTGTGGTATGTTTTGTTCCACTATCAAGTTTGTGGTTGAGGGTTTTGGTGTGAGATAAAACTGTTAGAGGAGATATACAACAAAAGCATATATAGAATGCTTACTTCAATTGATAGTGTGTTGGACTACTTCTTGAGCAGCTTGGTGATGGAGGGAAACCATAAGTTTGACTTTGTCAAATTTCAGCAAAAACTTACCAAAAAAAAAAAAAAAAAAAAAAAAAAAAGAAGAAAGAAACACTTCAGCAAAAACTTCACAAGATTAGTAGGCCTGAATTAACCTCTCCCAGATTAAGTTAACATGGCTGATTCATTTGGGAAACCAGATCACTTCCAATTAACTCAATTGATAGCTTGCTAGACAACTTATTCTGTCTACTAAACCATGATCCACATATCACAGTTTCAAGATCTTGCATTCTCAAGAGAAGCAAACAAACACGCTTTCTGAGAGTCATGTTTTACTGAATTTTTCATAATTGAATTAACAAAGGGATGGCACTTTCACCAGTGTGGCTCCAATGGAGGTTGGCACGGGTTGTACCCTAGCAAAAAGAAAAAAAAGGTTTTGACTTTTGTTGGAGCCTTAGAATTCCAAATGGAATTGGCAAGGAAGTTCAGTCCATTTAGGGCCCCAAAATGCATGGTGTAAAAACTACTAACGACAAAAGAAGCAATCTTGTCATAGCCATGAAGTAAAACCACCGTCGCTATATAGTAAAACCAATAGACTATAAATGTTATCCTCTTCCATGAATTGTTGCCTCCTTGATATGGGTCATCCTTAAAAGATTTTGGGATTGCTATATAAAAGGCCAGTCTCCAGTCTCCAGTCTCCACACAAAACATCGTACCTAAGCAACACTTTTGAGCCATCCTTGCACCAGGGAGTTAAAGTGCTCTTGAGATAGATTGCTAGCAACCAACCCATGGGGATGGGAGCTCTTCTTGTTTCACCCATTCCAAATCATCAACACCATATCTTGCTTGGCTCATTCTTGGACATTGCATTGTCTTTAGCAAACCTCCAAAACCACTTGGTTCTTTATGCTTCATTCATCACCTCACATATGCCAAGGTCTTCCTTGGACTTCGGATGTCGAATTTCATTGCAATTACCCAATGAATGCCATTACTAGTAACATTATCTAAAAAGAGGTCTCTCACGATCTTCTTTGAACTACAAAGTGCTTTTCAACAACGTTTGTCTACCCCTTTGCACAAAAGCTTAGATTCCAACATGTGAATCTCTATCAAACTTGTCAACTATTGGGTTTCTCCTAAACAACTGTGACCTCATATATGATTCACCAAGAGGAATTGTAAGGTAAGAAACAGGAGGTGATTAATCACCGAAATGGGTTTAGAGATGTAAAATGGAATCTCACCGATAGGCATGGGTACACTTTTTGAGGAGTTACCGCTTAGACCAAACATAGGCTCAAAAAGTGAAAGAATGCATTAGGTTATTTTTTCCTCTCAAAAAATAATCCGAGTTGCTCTCATTAGAATTGCCAAAAAAAAAAAGTATCAACAAAGAGCCTACCTCTACTTCTCAGAATTTTCATAGCCAAAATGAACATCAATGTTGACCTGGGATCACCCTACCTTAAGCCTCTAGATCTTGTGAAAAAACTTGATGCTTCACCACTAATCAAGATGGAAAAGTACATGTAGATGGTGAGTGTGTTGTTCGTGTGTGGGCTGTTCATTTGGGTGCAAAGAGTCCAAGTAATATGTAGGCAAGCGGAAAACAAAGCTCAAGCTTATGGGTGATTGTGACATATGAGTTGGACATCATTATGAATTATGAGTGGTTATGATCAAAGTGATGGGGTCATGTACATAGTTTGGTTGCACTTTTGTGTTCAATCACATTGAAATGATGGTTATAGTCCAAGTGATATGTAGGCAAACGGAAAACAAAGCTCAAGCTTATGGGTGATTGTGACATATGGGTTGGACATCATTATGAATTATGAGTGGTTATGAACAAAGTGATGGGGTCATGTACATAGTTTGGTTGCTGTTTTTTTTTTTTTTTGTGTTCAATCACATTGAATTGATGGTTATAATGTCAAGACTGTGGAATGTCTTGTGCGATGGAGTATAGGAATTAGTAGCCTCCAACTCTTAAAGGCAGTTAGAGATGTGTTGGTGTCTAGTTTAACTCTCTTTGATGGTAGGCTCAGGCTTAGTTGGCATCATAGTTTCCATCACTTTAAAGAGTAGAGGGAGATGGTTAATATATAGAGGAGATGGTTAATTTACATTGGAGGAAGGCAACTAGAGGACTAAGCATCCTAGCTAATTGGGATTCATCAAATTGGTTCTTTGTTTCTATATGCGATATGTACACTAGCTTGGACTAGAATCAAATGTTTTGTTGCTAGGTCCAATGGTTGTTTTTGCTTATCATTTAAGGGGTTAGGAATATTGGTTCCTGAAGAACAAATGCCCACAACTGTATACCTTTGGTTCTTATAGCAGCCCTTTGCAACTAATTTCTATTTTAAGCACATTGCACCATTTTGGCCATGGATTAACAATTGTCAAAGCTGTTTGAAGAGAGAAGATACACAATAATTGATTAGCATGAGCAGAATGTAACCTATGTGTAGGTGATGACAGAAATTACACTCATCACTATCAGAGTGCCAAACTACCAATTGCATGGTTGCATCTTATCTTTTCAAAATCTGTGGTCCATCTTCATATCTATGTCGATTGTTGATTTGTTGGATATAGTTAGTGTCTTGTCATCCAAGTCCTTGCCTTCATTGGACCCACGCAAATTTCCGTGGCAACCATGCTGTTGCATTGGGTCACTAATACGGTTCTGTTGTTACACTTTTCCCATATGTTCCTTCCCTCCCGCTTAATGGCCATACTAATCTCAGCGGCTTAAATTCAGCTAATCACTGCGAAGTGTGAAATCTTTCTTCCTTTGTGCATAAATGTGGATGTGTGGGTCCAAAGGGTAATATCCATGGGTTTTTTGTTCCATTAGTTTCCTTTCATTTCAGATCTTGCTAAAACTAGGATATTTTTCCAAATTGTTGAATACTTCTAGGAGTGAAGGAAATGGCTAGTTGAAGAAACAGCCTTCTATTTTACCTGTTTATACTGTCATGCAGGCAAAGTTCTTTGTTGTTCCTTTAACTTTTTCACCTTCATTGTTGAGTAGACTTTTTCAATACTCTTGTTTAACTTGTATTTGCTTCATGAGGTAGAGCTCAGCCTGTTTTCTTTTGCAAAAATTTACTCGGAGGTACCCCGATATTTGGGGAAACTATTTTTCAGTACCCCAACTTTTCAAAACTCATTTTGAGGTACCCTTAAGTTTTGGGTTAGTAATTATTTGGTGTTTTTCCGGCCATCAATTTTATTAAGTGACCGAAATACCCTTATTCTTCTTCTTCAAGCGTATTTCTTCAAAAATGGAAGAACCAGGGTATTTTGGTCACTTAACCAAATTGATGACCGGAAAAGCACCTAATAATTTCTAACCCAAAAATTAAGGGTACCCCAAAATGAGTTTTGAAAGTTGGGGTATCTGAAAAACATTTCACCAAAAGTTAGGGTACCTCCGAGTAATTTTTTGTTTCTTTTGACTTTGTCTTTTGGTTTTTAAATTTAATTACAGGGCTCAGTGTGTGGTGTCATATGGGAAAAGTTAAGTTAATTTGACAGTACGATTGGCCTTTTCTAATGGGTTTTGATTTCCTTTCTATACTAATTAGTCTTTCCTTATTTTAACTGCAATACTAGGCTAGAAGGATCAGATACTGTTTATCAATTGTTTTCTGGTTTTTCTGTATTTGTGTGTCTTGCTTATTTGTATTGTGTCACTGCATCTATATGAGTTGAAATCTTAGTTATGTGATGAATCTGGTTATCCTTGGCTGGAGCTAGTCGCATGATTCGTTGTTTTCCCCTGTTACTTATGTTTATAAAGCTGGGGAGCTGTATATAGTTTGAGATGTTATTTTTTACTATACTTATCCCTTATGGCCATTATTAATTAGTTGCTATTTGTCAGGGAAGGGAATTCCCATCAGGCATATCTTGGGTAAAAGCAAGATAATATTGGGATTGCTAGAAGGATTGCCTACAATGCAGAAGGGTGAAGTTTCTATGGTATTGTTTTGTTACCACCTATAGCTAGAATTTGATAGAAAAGCTATTTACTCATTTGTGCCAATCTACGTTTCTGATGCAATTTCATGTATTTGATTGATGGAGTTCAAAACACTTTCTGGATCAATTTACTACAATCCAAAAAATATCAGAAAAGAAAAAAGAAGAGAAAATGAAAGAGTGTGAAGCGGATGGGCATTGTACTATGTAGTATAGTTGTGATTCTTGATTAAAAGAAACTGGACACTGAAAGTAAGGACCAGTAATTTTGCAAAAAACATTGGGAAGTGAGTTTGCCATGTTATTGCTTCTTTTATAATCTGAAGCATGCTGTGTGCAAGCCCATATTATTTCTAAGTAAACCCAAGAAAACTGCTGGAATACTTCCTTGCCCAGTTTTGGTCGCAGCATAGAAGGTTCTGGCAAATTTTCTGTTCACTTGATGTACATTATACTTTGGAAAGTGGTCATGAGATGCTACTTATGATTAGCAGCGTTAGATGATATTTACTGGGTTATGCAGAGCAGTAAACTTTGGCATTTTTGACTACTGTGAACTACTGTGAACCTTTACTGCAGTCATTTTGGTTGATTCTTATTTAAAGTCTATCAGTTTACTTGTTATAGCCAATCTGGAGACATGATTTTTTTCAAAGAAAGAATTTTCTTTCACAATATAAGTTCAATGGATCTGTCTTGTTATTGTTACGTATATCATATATGCAGCATCAGTTGCATTACATGCATGTCCACTGTAGGCTAATTTGTCATTTTGTTGTTCTTTGCAGTTACTTTATTATGGTTGTGCTCTTAAAAGTGAATCTTTGGTCTCTTTATTTTGCCTGGTGCAAAAGTTTGGTAATGCATCCATTGAACAACAATTCACATGCCACTCCATATTAGCTTAAGCCGTTACAAAGGTTTCTAGGCTGCAGGTCCTGCAGAAAAGATAATATTTTTATGGATGGAATTCAACAGTAATTTTTGGCACTATATTGGGGAATCTTTTATGGGGAAAGATGCCGCTTTTCATCATAATGTTGAGTGTATCTGAGTGCAAATGAAGATTCTTTGTGATTTGAAACGCTAGGGCCCCCAAGACAAAAAAAAAAAAAAAAATTCCTGTCATGTGGCTTGTTTTATGGAACGCGATTTTGAGCGGTTTTCCCATTTTCTGTGTGTTTATGTCAGTGCATGTGTGTATGTGTGACCATTAACCTAGGCTAGGTAAATAGGGTATTTTGCATTTTGGTCCCTTAAAGTATTTGACATTAATTTTTTGAACCCCGTGTTTCCATGGACTATTATTTGCACCTTAAGGTTAGTGTCATGAATCAACGTAACTTAGATATGTAGGCTGTCCAAATATAAGTGACAAAAACCACACTGGTGGATTCTGCAGGTGTGGTTCCGCTTGATACGTAGGCAGTCCAAATATAAGTGACAAAAACCACAGTTCAAAATACAGGGCAATTTCAAAGAACTAGATTAGAAGGTGTTTGTAAATAAAAATGTTTACTTCACTGTGGACTGGTCCATTTTAATTGTTAAATCCTAATTTTTTGTTCTAAAGCGGTTTTTTTTTTGGTAAGTTTTCTAAAGCGAAAATTATCTTCAGAGTCTGTTGCGTTAGCTCTTGAAGTTGATGGCATAATGCAGCTTCAATCTGGTGCAATCTGTAGTTGTGCCTACTTAAACCAACTCGAACAAACCCAAAAATTATATTCCTCACCAAATAGTTCCTCATGCTTTCCACACACCATGAGCCCAACCTTTCTTCACCCTTCTCTTCCAAGCCACTGATGCTTCACAATTCTTGCTTGAACCCAATAAATTCGCATCAACAAATAAGCCAAGTTCCAAAGCATTAAAGCCTGTGAATAATGGATCAGTAAATGATCCACATATTCTTCCTCCTTACAACACACTATTTGAGCATGTCCTCTATCAGTATTTTCCCTTTGGTGGCTGCCTGGCAAAGAAATAAGCTTTAAGGGGGACTTAGAATTCCAAATAGATTTGGCAGCAAACTCCACTCCAACCTGATGACCAGCAAGAGTATTGCAAAAATCTCCTAATTGTGAAAGAACCTTTAGAATCATGTGGCCGAGCAATGTCATCATTACCATCGGGCAAAACCACCCTCCCAGCTAATAACGCCACCAACTACAAATGTTTTCCTCTTCCCAACCGTCAAGATATCTTACAAAAGTCAAACCCCAATGGATAACGCATCCATTCTGCGTTGCAATCTGGTGAATCCTTGCCTCCTTCACCCTGCCCATCTCATAATGAACTGGGAATTGTTCTTTAAGTGGACTATCGCTACACCAAACATCATGCCAAAAGAAGACACTGGAGCCACGGTGACCTCAAAATGTACTAGGAATTTGAAATGCTCTATACTCGTAGAGATGGATTTCTAGCAGGCAACTCCATGAGGACGAGAACTCTTCTTACTCCATCCCAGATCCTCAGCTCCATGTTTAGCCTTGATCACTTTCTTCCACAAGGCATCATCCTCCTTAGCAAACCTCCACAGGCACTTGACTTCCAATGCTTCGTCCATCACACGGAGTGGTCTAGTGCCAAGACCTCCCTCTAACTTAGGATGACAAATATCATCCCAATTGACCTAATGAAAACCACTATTCGAATTGTTGTCCCTGAGAAAGTCTCTCATTATCTTCTTTATACGATTCGCAATGTGGCAGGACATAGCTACAAAAAGAAGAAGAACGCATCTCAAGTAACTGAAGTTGTAGTCAGGTTTACAAACTACTAGGGTATCACCAGCAAAAGCAGAACCATTACTGGATTTCAATGAGACGCCCATCTAAGTAACCTATCTCCGCTGCTCTATTGACCAATTTGCTGAAAGTCTCCATCACCAAAAGAAAAGCAATGTTGAGTTGGTGACATAGGATCTCTTTGCCTTTACCCTCTAGAACTTCAGAGAAAACCTGATGCTTCACCATTAATCAGAACCTAAAATCTCACTCTGGAAATACAAAAAGACAACCGAGTTTTGCCACTTCTGAGGGAAACCCATATAAGTATAACCAAGAAAAACTCCAAGAGAGACTTAAAACAAGGTGGGCATCAACACATTCATTGGCAATTTGAGATGCACCCCGAATTTTTCGCCCTTCAATGAAAGCATGCTGGTTGGGACTAACCAATTTACCCACCACTGTCCTCAAGATGATGTAAGGACTTTAGCAAGAATTTTATATACAGTTCCCACCAAGCTAATTGGTCAAAAATTCTTGATGTCATCAGCTACTTCAGGAATCAAGCTGATAAAAATAGCATTATAAATTTAAACTTTTCTTAACAACACCTCTACCATGAAAATCTGCAAAAAAAAAAAAAAAAAAAAAAGCCCCCATACTATCATCTTTGATGATTTCTAGAAAAAAAAAATCATTTTTGACGATACTCCAAATAAAACCATCAGTCTGGAGCTTTCTCCTTGCCTAACTCAACACTTGCTCTCGATACTTCCTCCTCTGAGAATTCTCCCACAAGATTTGTTACATCCACAGGAGCTGTAGAATAAAAAGAGATCCCATCAATGAAAGGTCTACAGAGTTCATCTTTCTGGTAAAGAATGTTGTAGAAATCAACAATGGTACCCTTTGGCAATAATGCATTGGGGAACATGACACCATCCACTTTGATACCCTGAACGGTATTAAGCAATCTATTATTCGCTACTCTGTGGAAGAAACTAGTATTGCGGTCACCATCAGTAGCGCACTACTGCTTAGCTCTTTGACACCAAACAATGTAAAATTGATTTCTCACCCTGGAAATCTCTTTCTTAACTTCTAATCTTTCAAGCCGCTCAACAAAGGTGATACACAGATTTTGCTCTTTTTCATCTAACATGTCACCTTATCAACCGACAAAGACATTTTTGAATCAAGATGACAAAAATCTCTTTGTTCCAATTTCCAAGCTTTGAGTCTGCCCTTTAGAAAATTCAATTTCTTTGCTAGAATAAAACTAGGTTGACCACTAACATTCAACTCTTCCCACCATGATTTGATGAGTTCAAGAAATCTATCTGTCTCAAGCGATATATTTTCAAATTTGAAAGGGCGCCTACACGAAGGAGATTGAGGCAAATATAGGTAAAAGAATGGGAAAGTGATCCGAAGTAAACTCAGGAAGGACTAGTTTGACTCCCTCCTAGGAAATGAAGTTCCCAGTCAAAAGAAAACAGAAAGCAATTAATGCCAGATAAGACCAGGGTCTCATCATGGCTAGACAAAGTAAAACGGGCACCTTCTAGTGGAGGATCAATTAAATTAGCTGTCCACTCTATGAGTGGAGAAAGTTGTCATTCTCGATGACTGCCTCCAATGATCTCTCTAAGGATACCTAAGAACATTAAAGTCCCCTTCTAAGTGTCACAGTATCTCTCAAAGAGATAAAAAGGAAGATGGCTCACTAGAGAAAACATCCCAGATATCATCATCATTCGGACCATAAAACCTAATAAGCCTAATAAATTGTCCTACACTGACTTAATTTACAGCACATACCAAACATCCCATAACTAAAATCTACAAGCTCAACATCTGTCCCAACTAACAACAATGCTTCCCGAGCCACCAAGGGACAAACAACCATTCAATAGAACCACAACCCCATAAGTAAATCTCAACATCTCGAGTTTAAACCTCCATCTTGTGTTCTTGTAGGATGGCAATATTACAAATGAGTCAACATAAAATCCACCTTACATTCCCTCTTGTGACCAGCCAATTGAGCCCCCTAACATTCCATGAAATGATTTTAATTATACCCCCATCATAAGACATTTGTTACCTTACAATATCATCCCCTGCACTTTCAGGCACAACAGGATGTGCTTTGTTGCGTCTAGATTTTACCACTTCCATAAAAGATACTAATTTCTGCTCTGTTCCTTCAACAGCTAATCCCATCTGATCACAAAACAGGATCGTTTAGTTCAATACCCAAGCGGAAGCATTACCTTCCTCTTGTTTTGGGCAGTTGTTAATGGCCGGTGAATAAGCACCCTCTGCGTTGCCTTGATGTATCCCCTCAGTGGTAGGAGATCCCTCCTCCTGTTCCTGATAAGGAGAGAGATAACGGTTATCACTGTGAGTCTGTGACAAATAAAGTTGCTTCTTCTTTCTCCTAGATTGAAGAAGCATCTCCTTTGCCGAAGGTTGTACCGTCTGCTCCTTTTATGGAATTGGAAGGCTACTCCGAACATCCTAGAGTGGGACTTTGTACTGCTAGGGGAAAAGCCTTCATGGCCTGATGATTGATAATTCTCCTCAAGGTCTGCCAACACTTGAAACCTGTTTCGAGGAGAGGACATTTCAACTGCCTTGAAGCCATCACCCTTGCAAAGATATGTAGCACGCTTCTCGCCTCGTCTTACTTTATTCTTTTAGAAGTTGGACTCCTCATTGCAAACTTATGTAGGGTAGCATTTGTAACGTTTGTGTTATGAGGAATTTCCACTAGCAGCGCTTGGATGATATCCCACAAGCCACACTCCCTACACTTCCAACCCTAATATGTTCTAGAGTTTGAATGCCCCTTTCTTCCCCGAACAACATTGGCATGATGTTTTCCTCTACCCGGAACAGACCCAAGAGCGCTGAAGTGTTTGGAAGGAATATTAGAAAGCTAGTTGTATAATCTATGATCCTCAATCAATAAATCCGTCAGTGGTTTCGTAACACCTAACCAACCTCATGCCTGAGGATCCTCTCACCCTTGGGGAAAATAACCTTCCTGGAGCGACCATTATTAATAAGTTGAGGAAGGGCAGTGAATCTGCATTTTCTATCCTTGCTCAAGTAAAGCATCAAGCATCCATCTCTCTCCCTTACTTTCTCTCTCCAAGCAGCTCACCCTTCAAAAACAGAAACTTGCCATTTGAAAGGAAGGGTTCCCATTCACCCCCCATGAATTCTAGAATTTTGCCTTTGACTCTCACTTTGGCATACATTGGGGAGAAGGCACAAAAGCTCACGATAGTAACGTAAAATTACTGCAAAAACCAACAACTTTAAAGGAGTAAATTACATTTACCTTACCTGACATTTGTGGTAATAATTTTTGCACACCCGACATTTGTGAAATAATTTTCACCTTAACTGACATTAAGTGTTCATAAATTTAAACCTCCTAAGATATTTTATAATTGATTTTTGTTGGATTTTCCGGCGTAACATTAAAAGATAAATATGAATCGACTTTTTTACCCTTCATATTAATTCATATGACTTTCAATTAAATATGAATTGACGTTTTTACCCTTAATATTAATTCATATGGCATTAACAGAGGAGTGTTGAAGAAAAGGAGTGTGAGAGGAATCGACTGTTGGTGTTTTCTATTTGGAGTTTCGACACACCTTTTTCCATAAAAAACAATGAAAGGGTCATTTAAGTCATTTCCTTCTCAATATTATGGGCAGCATGGTATATTCACATAGTCATATAGGGGCATTATTGTATTTTCTCATTTCCGATGAGAAGTAACCAGATTTTGCCACTAAAAATCACTTTCACTTAATGTCAGGTAAGGTGAAAATTATTTTACAAAATGTCGAGTGTGCAAAAATTATTACCACAAATATCAGGTAGGGTAAATGTAATTTACTCAGCTTTAATGCCCAGGAAGCACCCAGAAATAGGAAAGCTGGAAAATCCAACACCCAGAAAACCAAATAGCAGCGACAGTACCTGAAATTGCTTTGCCTATAGAAGGGATGAAAAATGAAAAGCAATGCTGGACCAGTCGTTTGTTTCTGAGGTGGAAACAGTGTTTTGTGAAAGTCCTGGTGAGATTCTAGGCAAAAGTCACCAGTGGTTGCCGGAGTTGCACCACCGGAAACAGAAGCGACAGTACCTGAAATAAAATTAGGCTTTGTTGAGCACATTGTCTTAGGTTGCTGCAGATAATAACTTTCCGCTGATATGCTAGAGGCTTCGTATATGACGACGCTAGTACACAATAGAGCATGATGAGCATTTGGTAATTTGTGGTTATGGTTAGGATTTTTGGTTGTGCACTAGTTCTGTTGGAAAATTGTGGAATTTGATCTTGATGCCTTCTTTGTGTTCTGCTATGTGTTCATAAATAATCTAACTGAATGTGCACCTTAGAAGAATAATATCCAGGGGAACTATTATTTGGGTTTTCTACTCTCTCTCTCTGATTTGGCGTTTTGCTTCTTTACTGGAGTGCATCAGCTAATCTCATTATTGTCTTTCTTTCTGCAGTTCAAAATTAAACCTGGAATGCATTATGGTGAGACTGATTGCCCCGTTGAAGTCCCAGAGAACTTCCCGAAGGATGATGATCTCCACTTTGAGATTGAGCTAATTGATTTTGGCAAAGCAAAGGCACGATTTCATTGCTATCAATTACGTAAGAACTTGTAGAGCTGTGGTTAGATCTTCTCAGAACATTTCTGTGGAGCTGTGCCCTAATTTTAGATCTGTAAAATTTCACGAGAAGTTCTAAAATTTTTCAGTGGAGCTCTAAAATTGTTGGAAGTATCTGACAACTGAGAAGCATTATTTGAAACGTTTTCCTGGTTGTTGTGAAAATGTTTCTACCCCTTGGAATCATGGAATCAGAGTGCATTTAGCGACCATGCTAAGACAACAACTGCCAACTAGCTAGTCTCCCAGACTCTTTGAGGATCTAGAAAAGAAAACTACTGTTACAAGGGTCCAAGATAAATCAAGGAACATTCCAAGGGGTCCATATGAGAACAAACACAATAAAGACAGAACTTGAATTGCCTAAGGCTACTGAATTTGGTCTTCTAGGGGATTCTGCAGTATTTCCATTCAGTTTGTATTTTCGTGGCTTATAAGTTAGTCACCTTGGCTTAGACCAGAAGAGAAAAAACAAGTAGATACTCTCACAGGCTAATCCATAGGAGGTTTGAACCAGATTGCATTAAGGAAAGCAAAATAAATGTTTAATCACTTTGACAATTACAGGCAAGTTGCTGAGTGAGTCAATGTTTAAATAGTTTCAGAGATATGGATAGTTAAGGTAATCTAGTGTTGATACAGAAGCACCACAATCAAATATACTAGGGCAAAGCCCCTAAGGTGGATTAGGTATAGAAGAACCACTGATCACACTTAAGGAGACCCTAATGAACACTGCCAAACCTGTCAGATTGTAGATACAGCCTGAGGGAGTTTCAAACTGAGTTTATGGACTCACAACCAAGCTTCATGCTTTGATACAAATCTGGTGTATTGATACATGAAGTGAGGCAGCCTATTTCTTGGAAACAGGCCCTCAAAAATCAGGATTATGCCCCTAGTGACACTGAACATATTTAGTACTTAGCTTAGTGTGATTTGTGCTAAGATAAGCCTTAATCTTCTGAAAGCTACACAAATGGATCATATTACATAATAAGACAAGTAAACTGTCTGCAAAAAAGGCTGTGCAAATAGCCAAGTTGTTGGACATAATAAGCATGCAGTGAAGCAGCTGAAAAAGTTAAAAAGTTTGGCTGCCTTCTTTTCCTCCAATAAGCAGCCTTCCCTCTTGATTCTTTCAATCTAATTGGCCTGATTTCTTCCATAAGTTCACTATGCCTGCAATTTGTTTTTTTTTGTTTTTTTTTTTTTTGAGTGGGAAAATCAGTTTGGAGAATAACAAACAAGCAGGCAAGTAGTTGCTCTTACTCAGGTGTCCCAAACAGGGTGGAATCTGTACTGTTCTATCTTTTGGCCTGGTCATCAAGTGAAATTTGTCTGGGGCTCAAAGCATCATTTGGGAAATCTAACTCAATGAGCTTCATGTGGGAGCGTAACTTAGAATGAAATCAAAACTAGTTTACAAGATATGCAGATGAAAGGAACAGACAATGCACTGAATGTGTGAACTATTTCTGATAGTTGGGCTGGCATCCCTGGATCGTGCCATGACTTTCCCAAATTATGGATGGTGTCATTGAGCTTCTTAGAGGTCCTTGAACTTGTTGGTGTGGTTAATCCCCATCAAGTTTTGAGAGCAACTCCTGAGATTTTCATAGGTAATGAAATGAACAGCAATAGAGCCTACTTTTTGAGAAAATTTGAAATTAAGCAATCCCTTAGGGCTTTGCTATCGAAACTGGGTTCAGTTGTGTGTTAGCAATATAATGGGTTGCCCAAAAGGTATGGCCTTGTGCGTTATCACTAATATTTTAAAGTTTAAAGACGGCTTGGACCTATGAGGTCGCTGCTTTGGATGAGGTGCCATTTAACCCATAACAATCCTAAGGCTTATCAAGTCTTTTTCCTAAAAAAAGCATAAGGCTTATCAAGTATCATGGTATGACTTCTGCGTAGCCTGTGTCGTAAATTAGTAGGATTGACATTGACATTTTTGTGTATATGTTCCCTTAGTTTTTCTTTGTTGTTGTTTCATCATGAAAACCTGATGACAGTTTCCTTTCCTTGATAATTGTTCATTTATTTTCAGGTCATTTCTGAAGATTTTGGAGTTGTGAAAAAGGTATAACATCATCACTCTTCTTGCTAATAACTACCATTTTCTGCTCAATTCTCTCCAGATGGTAATAAAACTTGTAGGACATCAAGGTTTTGAATCTTTACCCAAACTTGATCAAGTAACGAGTATTTTTTGCATTTGGGAGACACAAATGCACATCACTCAAATCTCATTTAAGTCTGTATGCTGTTAGATCTGTGAACCCAGTGCACAGTGGTCTTCAATTGCAACTATGCAAGGAAGGATAAATAATTACGAAGCAGTTAACCACTATTGTGCAAAAGCCTAAGAACAATTGAGATCCTCAAAAGAAGTTGCTTTGTCATCACAATCGTATATTTCATGTCTTTCAACTCCATGTCTTCAAGTTGGTTCCCTGTTTTTGGATGAACTATTATTATGATTATGATAGTATAAAGTAGAAGCTTTGTTGTCTGCTATTCTCCATCTCTCACACTTCTTTCCTTGTCTATGCCCTAATCAGATGTGCTGGATATTACTTTCTTTGGTGCATTTTTTGTCCTTTCTCATCTGTATGCTAGACATGTTATAGTTGATGATGGCAAGGGTGTTGAGTTCTGCTCTGTACCAAAAAGTTTTAACCTAACTATGTACCAGGTATCGTCATACTATTGGTTTAATTTGCTCCCTTTTCATCTGCAGGTGATAAATGAAGGGCAAGGTTGGGAATCACCTAGGGCTCCGTATGAAGTAAAAGCTTGGTATGTGATTCTCCTCTTGTTTTGTGTCCACTGCAACTTCTTTGTGTATGCTTTGAACCAAACCCTTTCACAAACTTTCAACTATTTATGATTTCCTTAAGAGGCTTATGTGATTCATGATAGTGGAAAGAAGAGAGTATCAAGTGAAAGGTAAAGAAGGTAGTTATTTGATTACGTGGTTGCTTCAAAAGAGACGAGGAGATGTGCGCTTGCTTGGTTTATGTGAGATTGTAATGGGGTATTAGTTTGGCTATCCCTTAGTCCTAATCATGGTAGGCAACTTTTCAGTCTTACTGCTCACCCATAATCCTTGTCAATTCCAAAATTTCCGTAAGCCCTCCTCCTCCAGACCTCTCCTCCTCGGTTGCTTCTCTTATTCCTATGTGAAGCCTCCCTGGTTGCTATGCCACCACCATAAATTATATAAACTATACCATTATTGTTGACTGTCGACATTTCTTCTTCTTGCAATATCTTGCCTGGGTTGGTATATCCAGCCAACAAATACCAAGTCATAGAGAACTACAATATGGTGGTTGATTACCCAATAAAGTGTAACACAGCATAAATTCATTATCATCACATTCAGTTCTTGGTATCATACTATCATCATTATGAGAGAAGTCGGTGGGTGGAAGAAAGGACAGTTTCTTACAGCAGGCTTACAGTGAATGGCCATGGCAAGGTTGGTTCGTGGCTTGCTCGCAAGCATTATCATGGTAGTTGGAAAGGACACTTTTGTCATTAGGAGTATCCATAGATGATGGAGAGGTTGTTGGGGGTGGCAGACCATGCAGTTCTATCATACCAATGTGGTGGTGGTGACATGGTATAAGGACTCCATTAGTAAAAAGTCTTCTTATCTTTGAGGGAACATCAAATCATAACCATTACCGTGTGATAGGTTTCCCTTGTCCTTGTCCTTTCTTTTGTGGGAAAAATAGAAAAGAGGTACAGTCTATTGAGTAATATATATGGAATACATTTGCATTTGTTTGAGCATTTTCACCTTTTATTTTTCTTTTTGTCCTTTTTTATTTTGGGGGGGTGGGTGTTGGAGGAGTAAAGTTGCCTGTAAAAGCTATGATATGGAAGGCTGTTTCATTTCCTTTTCTAGTTTTTGGCTGGCGAAAATGGGTCGTGAATACATTTGAATTGACCTTGGTTTCTATATGCTTAACCAGAGCACTTAGTTCTATTATTCTTATGAATGCTCGTACACAGGATTTCTGCAAAAACGGGCGATGGAAGGTTGGTTTGGAGTCATACAGAGGGAGAGCCATTGTTTTTCACTTTCGGAAACTCAGGGGTGAGTATTGTAGACTTAGAACAGTTTTCTTAACTGATGCCTTGTGCTTGTCTGTCTTCTACTCTTTTCCATGCTTCCAAGTAGGGTTGACGAGTGGCCTAGGCTTAGCTGAAAACTAAGAAAATGGCATGTCCTTCCTTTGGCGTAGGCTGGCTTGAGCCACAGGGCAGTGTGGAGTTGGGCTTCTCAAAAAGATTTTCTTCTAGGGGACCACATGTTTGCTGAAATGAATAATTGAATCTGATGACTTTGTTCTTTTGGTGTGTTTTTCTTTGTTTTTTTTTATTGGGGGGGGGGGGGGGGTTGGGGTGTTGAGTGGAGAGATTTCAATCTGACAATTTACTAATATATGTTGGATCAAGTTTCATTTAAAATGCCATAAAGCTACATTGTTACAAGGTTACACCTTATGAAATTGTCCCGACCCAAGATAGGCCTTGGATACTTTTGTAAAAAGTTCAATTGCAATAATTGAATGTATTGCTTACTTTTTCCTTCAATTTTGTTAATATAAAGTGATGGCATAAATTTATGTTGTCATTATTGTAGAGAATGTAATCATACAATGATTTATGTAATATGACGAAAAATGCTATAAAGGTGGCTTGTGAGCTCTGCTGGAAGCATGAGTGGCTCCATTCAAAATGTACACTTGTGGTTGCCCACTGTTTTCTTGGGCTGGAGCATGTGGGCGAAGGCAGTCTACCGCTTGGCAGCCCTAGTTCCTGGTTTAGGCGACTCTTCTTTTTCTTGAAGCATGTGAGTGGTGCCTGATTTAATGTAAATTATGTAATGACAGCTTCCTAAAGGTCTTGAAATGGGGATAGGAACCATGACGAGGGGAGAAAAAGCTGTTATTTATGTAACAGAGCCATACTTGACTGATTCTTCGTTCCTACAAGAAACAGTAGGCCTTGAAGAAGTTCATTTCGAAGTAGAACTAGTCCACTTTATCCAGGTTCGCTTGTTATTTGATAATTTTATTTTTGCTTCATGCACATGCCATTAATTTTGTTATTTCTGGAAGCTAACATTTTCTTGCAAGTGGTTGAATTCTTCATGACATATTATGTGGCACTGAATTTGATGTCTTCTGTATTCATGTTCAGTAGAGTTGGGTAATAGGTTAGGTTGGCTGTGGTTAATGTTTGTGTCGAACCTAAAAATCTCACGACCTGAACCTAACCTGTTACTAAGGGACTCTGTTCTTTTCAGGGGTATCGGGAGGTTGGGTAAAGTAAGGATGGGTAACTTCATGTAAAAATTGAAAAGCTGAGCGCTGGAAATATGGGAAGAATGGGTAAATTTGGAATCAGTTAGGTGCAGGGGGTACCCCTACAAAGAACAGACCCTAAATAGGCGGACAGTCTCTGTTTAAACTTGTTTATTTTCAAAAATGATTTGATCTGGAATTTATTTATTTACTTGTTTAATGTAAATGTATATGTGGTAGGTTCAGGTTGTCTGGTTACTCACCTACCATTTCGAATAAGCGTACTTTTTGAACCACAACTTTTGAGTTGCAAATATCATCATCATGTACCTTTATGGACAACCACAAAAATAGCTCCCAACAAATAAAAGGGAAGAACTAGAACTAGAAATATCAAAATGACCTTAGCATTCTACTTGGAACCTAAAATATGTACTACTTGGACTCGGGTGTGGGTGTCTGAGATGGATGCATGTCCAAGGGTAAGACTAGGGTATTTCATGAGAATTTGTTAACTTTCTTTGTAACTTGCAATGTCAAGTGGGTTATCCTTATCAGAGTATGAAGGGCTATAGTAGGGTAAATGAAGGGTCCAAGTTAGATGGCCCTAAGTAGTTGGGTGTAAGCAGGCTTATTCATTCAAAAATTAGAACTAAAAAAAAAAGGCATACTCTCCGATTAAGAACCAAGCGGTGCATGAAATCCAATTTTCTGTACTCCCAGAATTTTGCTATCCCCTCAAAAAAAATAATATTATATGGATAAATTGGCCAATCTGTCGATTCTTTAAATTAGCACTGTTTGTGTTTCTTAATTATTCTCATACCTAAACCTTACCCAATTAGCTAAATGGGTTAAACTTGTCCATCAATTTAATTAAGTGGGTTGACAGTCTTACCCAAGTCCATTTAGTTAGGACTTAGCTTGGGAACTTTGGAATTCTGTGCCTCTGGTAAAATGCTACGCGCTCAATTGCACAACCCAATGTCTTTCTGCTCACTCCAGAAAATCACAAAGTGCTGACTAAAGTAGGCCTTCCAATTTGCATAGTTATAAACTTTAGAATGATGCATATATTCAAAGAGAAGGAAAGAAATGTTTCCTAGTTTTACCAGAAGATATCTGAATGTTCTGTTGAGAAGTGGAAAGAAATGTTTTGCTAGTTTTTGTCCTTCATCTTTGCTGTAAGTGAGTAGATTGGTGTCCTCCAACTCCGGGATTTCTTTTTATATTTCTGAACTATTTTTTGCTCACCTGACATTGCATGTACTGAAGATTCAATAATCAAGGTGGTGCTAGTTTGTTAACATTTATGCGTACTGTGTATAAGAAAAAAAGGGGGTGGGGGGGCTACAGAAAAACCTAATACTTGCCAAATGTGTTGGTTAGGATGCAGTCTTAATGTTTATATCCGGCTGTCCATCACCAGGATTTATGGTTTTGTTGGACAGGTTCGTGATGTTCTTGGAGATGGGCGTTTGATTAAACGGCGCATCCGTGATGGTCAAGGTTTACATCTAAATTTAGTTATTTCATGGCTCACTTTGGAATTTCTAATGTTAATTTTCAATCCATTCCACATGCAGGTGTTGTGTAATGCTCTGTTACATGCTGTTATATGTATTTTGTATTCTGGTCCATAATTCTCTGTTGTTGACATAGGATAATGAAAATCAAGATAGCCAATGACCTTTTCGTGAAAATCTTACATGAGATTTCCCTTGTTTGGCCATTACAGTTCATTTGAAGCCTCAGCATCACCCCCCCCCCCCTAAAGAAAAAAAAAAAGACCCCTCCACACACACACACTTGATATACCTGTAGCACACTGGGTTTTTTGCTGCTGTCCCTCTTGCTGTATGTCCTATTACGGCGGTGAGTATTGTTTTAGTTTAGGCTGCATGGGAAAAAAAACATGAAAGAGAAATGTTGAAGCTGCATAAAAATGGGTGAAGTTTGGGTAACTGGCATTTCCTTGTGTTGTTTCCATGTTCCAGAGTCCAGGCACATGATATGGAACCTTCCTACTGTGTTCCTGCATCATGGCATTTAACGTTTTCCTGTTTTGTTTGTTTTCTTTTACTTTCGTGATGATCAGGTGAATTTCCTATGGACTGTCCACTTCAGGATAGTCATCTGCGTGTCCATTATAAAGGCAGGCTTCTAGATGGCAATAAGGCAGTCTTCTGTGATACAAGAGTTGATAATGATGGTCAGCCTCTGGAGTTCTCTTCTGGAGAAGGACTTGTGAGTTGCTATCCTCATCATGCATGTTTACATTTATAAAAAAAAAGATGTCATTCTATCTAGTTGTATCATTCTAATCTATTCATTATTATCCAACAAAGTTGAGAAGTTAGGCTTTCTTGTAATTGGGTTAGTCTAGTTTTGATGGTTATGCATTTTAGGTTGTGACATTCATGATGACATGTTATTTTAAGAAAACACGTTAGGGCGCACAAAAGCCCAAAAAGCCCCGGGCGCACCCCCTATGCTTTTCATGTCAAAGCCCAGCCCATTCCCCAAATGCGGGCTTTTCTGGGCCTTTTGGCACCTTTTAGCTGGGTTCAGGGTGCGGAGCTCTTGGGCTTTTTGCATCCTAAGCTGCTGTTGGCCTCTCAGCTCCTAGTAAGACCCCTTGTAAACTTGTTTGGCTGGCTTTCTCTCGCTCGGCTTCTTCTTCATTTTCCCACTTCCTCTGTCCTTTTTTCTCTTCCTCTGTGGAATTCTTTATTAGCTAAATCTTTTTCCCTTGTTTTTTTTTTTTTTTGCTAACTAATGCCCAAACCTTCTTCTATATCGGTTTGGGTTTTTGATATCGCTCCCCACATGCGAAAAGCCCTCACCAGCACTTTGGAGTCTGGGCCCTGAGCCCAAAGAGCCTTTGCTTTTTTGGGTGTCGTGCTTTTTTAATCTAAGGACAACGCTCTTTCCAGAAGTTCTTCGGTCCTTCCACTACATTAAGCACTTAGTTATCACCTATGGTAGCTACCTTGTATATTTGTATATCGTTGTCATATACCTCTGGAGGTTCTTGTTAATCATTAAATCCTGACCTTTTTAAAGTATTTTTTTCCCCTGCACCTCTTCACCTTTATTTCAAAAATAATTTTAAACCCCTGAAACAGCTGATTTGGCATAGCGACATTGACAAACATTTCATTGCCCCACCAGCAATTAGCTTAAAATCATTTGATATAAAGGTGAAGGGGTTAAAAAATATGGATCAAGCGATGAAAGTCATAAAAGTTTAAAAGTGAGACTCATGGGGGGTAATATATGATAATCCTTATGTTTCTTCTGATTCACGATTGCTGATGCACATGGAGACTAATAATTCTCTCTCCTTTTTGTCCACTTCACATCATCTTCATTCCAACAGCCTCATACTCAGATTTTCTTACGGGATGTTATGTGCATGCCTTTACATGCACGTGGTGCTTTACCATGTGGCATTTTGTATATTTGTGCATGTAGGTGTGGATTATCCTGTTTCTATTCATTTTTAATAACTTCTTAATAATTGACATTGTAGGTACCAGAGGGTTTTGAAATGTGTGTCCGTTTGATGCTCCCTGGTGAAATAGCCCTTGTCACTTGTCCCCCTGATTATGCTTATGATAAGTTTCCAAGGTTACTTCCTGATCCTGTTTCGGTATTGACTTAGATATATATGATACCAATCTCAAAGTGGCTTTTTTCATGTCTCATCATTGGTTTGATGGCTAGGCCAGCTAATGTTCCTGAAGGTGCATACGTTGAGTGGGAAATTGAGCTGCTTGGATTTGAGGTGCCACAGGTAAAATCTGCTACAATTCTGCTCCTGAAACATGCCTCCCCAAATGAAGCAATGTTTATGACCTTCACATCTTTGAAATGTTATTTAGCCTTCCTTACCTTTGCATGATATGATTTTAAGCCCCCCATATTGTCAATTCGATAAGCAATTATTCATCCAAGTTCACCATTTGTATGAGCTGAAGATGTTTTGGAAACTTTGAAGTTATGAGTTCATATTCAATGTTTTTTTTCTTCACAGAAAGGGGGGGGGGGGGGGAAGGTTCTGTGTACGCTACTCCATTTGAAACTCATCTTGATTATGGAGGGTAACATAGGTGATTTCAAGTTATGATCAGCTGGATATTATAAAAAATAGGGCAGCTTAATTCAACAAGATTTACCGATAAAGGCTGCCGAATAAAATCAAATCACATCAATGTATGGTAGATTTCTGCATTGCGATTGTTTATGGAAAAGACAAAGGGATAGGTTTACGAACTACAATGGACATACAAAATTTTTTCAATTGGGTGCATTAAAAAGCGACAAAGCTAGAAATTCTTCTATTGAGATAATATTTGAAAATGAGCATGATCAATCCAAGGTCCTTCTAACTCGGTATACACTAGTTATCTCAAAATAATCTATACCTTGTTATTCATAGAACACTTTAATGAAGTCTCGCTTGAATTTCAACTGCTGAATGTCTTATACATTTGACAAACGTATCCTTGGGAGAGTAACCCTACAAATAATATGGCCAAGATTTTAAGTCTTTATTTCTTAGCTTTTATCATATGATCTTAATTTCGTTTGATGTTAAAGAGGCAAAAACTGAAGCCGGCATCTCTAGTATCAACCTCTAACCCATATTCATCAACATATAAATTCCGAAGTGATGCAGGCTTTTTAAAGTTTCACTATATACCTCTTCTGCAATCGATTCTTATTCTATGATTAACATTAAAAATTACTCACACTACTCAATTAGTTTTGTACTGTAGGACGAGAAAGTGCGTGTGTGCAACTTTTACCACTGTCAGGATTATTTTTACCTCTCTTCTAAATTTAGAGAACAAGTACTACTAGTTTCAGACACTTGCATTTTGGCGTTGGTCTAGTATAGTTTCTGCCATTAGGTTCTGATCTCTGGATAGCAGTGTGAACCCCAGTGACCCATACTGTTAACTGTGATACTAATACTCGCTTGCTCTATCTTTTGTTGTCTATGTGAATATGAAACACAATTTTTGTTTGTTATTTTCAGACTCACTGGTGCTTGATAGTTCAACTGGTTTTAAGCTTTGCATTGTTATTAGCTGGACTATATAAAGGGTTAGTATGATTGTTATGAATATTCAGTGGAGGATATGGTGTCTTGTGGTGGAATATTTTGGGGTGTTACTATTTTTCTTTTCTAAAAAGTGTTGCATAATGTTGTAACTAATTTAAAAACGTAGAGTAAACATCTATATTATCATTAATGTGGGTTTTGAATTGCATTGTAGGATTGGACTGGATTGGACTTCCGAAGTATTATGAATGAGGCAGAGAAGATTAGAGGCACGGTATGACATATGAAGCTATCACAATTTGTTACTGAGATGCTATTGTGTGCTGCTGTGTCTTTCCAGTGTCATCTCTGTTATCCGCTGCCTGCTATACTCCTATACTATACATTAGTAGCTGTTCTATTGCCATAGATTTGTCCTAGTTTGCTGTGTATTATGATTTTTTAACAGCCTGAACGCTTGGTCGCAGAGGCCTACTAATAAGTATGTGGTATGTCTGTGAAGTTGTTCAACCCAATTGGGTGTGCTAGATTGTTGTGCTTTATTCACTATAGTTGGTCATCTTTTGTAGCATATGAGAAGCATTTTAAGTTTATGTATGTCGCAATGATGGTTAATTAAGAATCTTGTTTTTTAGTGCTTTCGCTGAAATTTAGTTCTTTCCAAATCAATTTTCTTCTGGCATGTATGGCTACTTCATCATTGACATGGTTGAGTGCATTCTGCTGTACTTTCTGGTTGAGTGTATTGTTTTATACTTGTTAATCATGTGACAATTGTACGTTAGTACTTTAAATGTTGTTGACAACTTGACATGATTGAGTGCATTCTGCTGTACTTGTTGCTACCGCACGCTTTGAAGAATGGGAACTGAAGTTTGGTGTTCATTGCCAGGGTAACAGACTTTTCAAGGAAGGAAAGTATGAGTTAGCGAAGGCCAAGTATGAGAAGGCACGTGCTCCTTACATGAAAGTTGAAGTTCTGTAGGATTTACTTCCTAAGAATGCATTTTATCTCTTGAAATTGTTGGTAAATACGCTAAGGTCCATAGTAGGCAATGGAGTGCTGAACCAGGTGATATTTAGTAATTTGAACTCTCAAAGAGTTAATATAAATGTTGGTTCCTTCATAGCTGGTGGGAGGCTTTCTATAAGCAAGGCAACCCCCTGTGAGTTTGAATGTATGCAGGCTACAAAAGGTGTTGAATGTGTGTAGTAAAAAAAAAAGAAAAGAAAAGAAAAGAAAAAGAGGAGAGTATTACAGTAGGCTCTTGATGGCAGAAGCGATTGTATTTGTTTGGCTGAATATCAGCAATATTTGATCTAACATTCAATTATTGATGTGTAATTTGCAGTTGCTTCGGGAATTTAATCATGTCAATCCGCAGGATGATGACGAAGGGAAAGAATTCCTGAACACTAGAGTATGTCTCAAAACATTATAGTACAGCTGAATTATTGTTATGTTTTGCTGTTAATCATTACACACATGTGGGCGCACACACATACACACATGCCTTGAATATTTTAGTGAGTGTTGATCTATACACGAATGGCTTCCAATTGACTTTATCTATCTTGATGCTCAAGAACATGCTACTTCTGAACGTTGCTGCCTGTTATCTAAAGATGGGGGAGTGCAGAAAGTCGATCGAAACCTGTGAAAAGGTATGCTTAGGCATAGAATTAAATTGTATATTGTGGTCTTCTGCCATTTCCTCTCCTCTCCTTCCCTCCGCCTCGAGTTACTTTTCGAATAGGTCACTTGTTCTTTCATCCATTCGAATGCCATCAACACGAACATGTCACTTATTCTTTCATCCAGTCTAATGCCATCAACATGTACTGCAATGCTTACAATCATCAGAACAGTTGAGACTAAGCAGATTAAGCTCTAGTATTAGACCGGTACAAGAGCTTGGGAAGAATCAATGTACCTGATAGAAAGTACACTAAGAGGAAATTAATGCCTGTGATAGTATGTCATGTAGGTATTAGATGCAAATCCTGGTCACGTGAAAGCCTTATATCGTCGTGGAATGGCCTATATGGAAGCTGGAGACTTTGAGGAGGCTAGAAATGACTTCAACATGGTATTTCGTTTCCTCTTCTTTGTATGAGTTGGAGTTAAGAAGCTGTCGGAACCTTACTCATAGAAAAATACATTCCTTGATGATGCAGATGATGAAAGTTGACAAGGAATCCGAACCTGATGCTAAAGCTGCTTTACTTAAATTGAAGCAGAAGGAACAGGTTGTTATTTCTGTGACAGATACATTATGAATCTGCAAAGTTTGGATTGATATAAATCTCCCCTGTTTCCTCGTTCCCTCAGTTTCCCAAATGGTTTTCCAATGGTTTGCTTTTGCTTTTTGAAGGGTTTTCGCCTCTTGGATCTGCTGGAATTAGCCTCTTCACGCACTACTGTGCATGGGAGGAAGGCTACCTACATCTAGATCTCCTTAGACCTCGCATTAGTAGGACTATACTAGGGCTTGTTGTTGTATATTGTCTGTCTGAGTTTCTATATAAATGAGCAGGAAGCCGCTAGGAAAGCTAAGAAGCAATTCAAAGGATTATTTGACAAGAAGCCTGGGGAGATTTCCGAAGTTAGCACTGAGAAACGAGACCCAGATATCAGTGGCGAGAATCAAAAGAATGGTGATGAGGGTACCAGTAAAGAAAAACCGGAGGAGACGCCCGGTCCTACTCAACGTCGTGGGCATGGCCTTATGATTGGTTTAATATGTTTCATTTTCTTTCTGTTTTTGGTAGTGCTGTTCCTGATCTATGGTGGACTGCTTGGAACTTCGTCTCCCCCAGATGCTATGCCAATTTATGAAGAAGTTGATGAATTATGATGATTCAAGACAGTCACAAAAGAGTTTAGAGCTGGGAGAAGTTGGTTTTGGTTACATTGTATTTGATTGAACAAATTTTGCCAACCGCCAGTGTAAAATTGTAGCCAGCAGGCATTTTCTTTCATCGTGCATGTATTTGATTTTGGTTCTTAAAGAAGGCTCAGTATATTGGGACATAGTTTAGTGACTTTGGGT
Organism: Portulaca oleracea; assembly: GCA_029582165.1. Lineage (NCBI taxonomy): Eukaryota > Viridiplantae > Streptophyta > Magnoliopsida > Caryophyllales > Portulacaceae > Portulaca > Portulaca oleracea. The sequence goes on from CM055868.1 coordinate 9,945,447, forward strand.
TGGGGGATTCTACTCAGTTCCCTTCCTCTTCCCATCTTTGGTTTTGCCAAGACCTTTCCCTTGCAATGCAAAACAGTTTACCGATGTGCAAGATCATGGTTTTGCAAGATCAACAAAGGAATATGAATTTTTAGCTTATGTAAGAATTGACGAGTCATGAGACGGACATGTTAAGAGACCTCTTCCATCATACTCTATTGTGAGGGAAGCTGTTGATGTCATTTTTTTTCACATGCATTGTGGCTTGCGACCTAGAGTGGCCAGCAGCCATGCCTACAATCAAAGAGGAGACACATTTGCCTTAGGCATGAGATCAAGAGAAGTTGTCCTTAAGTGAAAACAATAACTCAAAAGTATGTCACCCTACAACTCATTCGTATAAGAGACATAAGTAATGAATATGACTGCTGTGTTGGGAAGTGAGGTTGCTGTGGGTGTTGAAAAATCCGTTGAGATTTTGAATGAATGGGTTCCGGAGTTTTCTGATCTTGCTGCTCTTACCTTGTCTCAGAATTCAGTTGATGGATGCTCTCTTTCATCTGATTGTGAATCGATTATGAATGCTAGAGAATTCATTATAGAAAGGCAATAAGGTTTGGTGAGGATAGTGGTTTTATGAGAGCAAAGAGAAATACCAATCCCAGAAAATACCATGAAAATAAGCTCTCTTCAAGGACAAAGAAAAAGGCAAAAGAAAGTGATAGAAGAAAGAAATCAATCTGTGTCTTCAGCTTCACTTTCCTTCTGAAAATGAGGCTCTCCATTATTGAGTTCCAAGCTATAATGCTCTCTTCTTTTGCTACTGAGAGTTAGCAATAGGATTGCATTCAAGTTCAAGTTAGGGATGGGGACTGTGGATGGTTGTGTGAGTGAAGTTTGGGTGGTGGGAGTTTTAACGGAGACAAGGTTAAGTATGTTGGATGAGCTTGGTTCTGTGGGGTTTTCTTTATCTGTGCTTCGTTTGAAGAAGCTTGGAGATGTCTTTTGTTATGTTGTGACTGAAACAGTGGTTGTGGGGGCAGTCTAATTGAGGCTGATGAATGTTCTTGGGGTCAGGCTGATCTATGAAATCAGGTCATTATACTCTGTTGATGTTGTATTTTGGTGGAACAGCTCAATTGCAGTTGCATTCACTTCATTCTTTGTAGCTGCTGCTGGCCTAAATTGTCCCTCACAATTCTGCATCTATATCTTGCTATCGGTAGGTTTGTTGTCAAGGGAAGTCTCCATTTGAACTGGAAAGCTCTTCTCTAGTGGTGTCCTTAAGAATGGGTTCAAAGTAGGAAAGACAATGACGGAAAGTTTTCAAAAGAAGGTTTCTCTGTACTTTCTGGGTTGATCAATACCAGAAGACTGTCATGGAGAGTGAGAATCACAAAGAAAGGGGTGCCAAGGTCTATCAAGGAATAGACATGAGTGGTCCAAGGGACAATAGTTGAAGGAGATTGGGTAATTGAAGGAAGAATTGCATGCAACTTTTGGGATTTGATGGTAGGTTGGTGAATGGAGTTAATGGTGGCGGCACAATTCAAGGGATCAAATTGTTTTTTGTCTTATTAGTTTGTTTGTTAGCTGGTAAGCTTGTGATTCCTTTCTCAGAGGGATTTGTCTTCAATCCATTTTTGGGGTGGGGTAAATTTTTCATAGTCCATTTAATATTTGGTCATTTTGTTTGTAGTGGTGTGTGGCCTTTTTCAACTTGGTTGAATAAATTTGGTCTAATCGACCTCTACTTATCAAAAAAAAAAAAGACATAAGTAATATGTTTATTTCTATTACAACTCATTTGTATAAGGGATATAATCATATGATTAGTATATTTATGTCGTGTCAAAATGTGAAGGTTGAACAGTGTATTATTAATTAATAGAGTTATTTAAAACTACCCTTGAACTTTCCAATTTAATCAAATTCGCCACTAATCTTTTTAAATTGTCAAATGATATTGAACTCTCCAATTTATATAATAAATGTCAGTGAGTGAATTTTTTACATACTGTAGCAGGTTAAGGGGGAATTATTTATGAAATTCTCAAAACAACCTCAAATCCTCCAACTATTTCCAAGTTCCTCCCCACCCCTTTCACTCCAGCAATGCCACTAAACTTTCCATTCTTCTTCTCCTTCTCCCCACCATTCCTATCTCCCTCCTGCCCCTTAAATTTGACTGTGGATGATGAAATTTTGTCAGCTAACTAACGAAGCAGACCAATTCCCAAATTCTCTCTACTTCTCACTCCAATTCAATTGCTATCGGAATCAATCTCGACCGTTGAATACATCCCATCTTCGATACCCAAATTTTCATCATCTTCTCTCTCCTCCATCTTTCCAGGTGTGTTTTCATCCCTATTGGAGCTTCAATCATGGCAGACCTCCTTGCTTGATCATCTTCGAATCAAACCCAGATTTTTTTATAAAAAGTTAAAAAAAAAAAAAAAAACTATCTTTCCAACTAAGAAACTGGCATTATGTTGGTAGTGAAAATCAAAATAGCTATCCATATTCAGTCATTTAGTCACAAGTAGTAATCCATTAGGGAAAGAGGGTAAAGCAATAGAGTGGGGGAAGGGAGAGGAGATTTGAGAGATTTAAAGAGGGGTTAATGGTGATTTTCAGGAGTGAGAATCGACAGTTTCGGGGAGGCTTTGTGCGAAAACGGAGGGCGGATGGGTGGTTTGCTGGTGGTTTTCGAAAGCAGAGACGGCAGCCCAGAGTATGATGTTGGTGGTTGCATATGTGGCGGTGGTTGATGGATAGATGATGGTGATGATATGTGATATCCCTGAAAGGGTGAAAATGTCAGGGAGAAGGAGAAAGAAAAAGTCAAAGTGCAGGTAAAAAAAATCACTCAATGACATTCCCTCTTAACCTGCTTTAGCAAGTAAAACATTCACTCAACGATATTTATTATCTAAATTGGAGAGTTCAATGACATTTTTGACACTATAGAATGATTAGTAGCGAATTTGATTAATTGGAAAGTTTAGTTTTATACAAGAACTCTTAATTTATGAGTCCATACTCCATAGCCCATAAAGATGGCGTGAGATAGTATACACTTAGAACAAATGCAATAATATTCCAAAATTTTGGATTGTAAGTGGTGGTCCACCCTTTATGCATCATTCATAATTCCAACACTTTGAAACTTCATTCCATTTATATTTTACAATAATAGGAATTCATTCCTATTATTCAACTTTAAAATATTTATTTATGTAACTCACTTTACGAAATATAGATTTTTCTTCCTTGTTTTCTTTTTTAAAGTTTCAAATGTTAGGGTTTTAATTAATAAGAGCAACTTAATCAGCGGAAGCTAAAAAATAAGATGACTATTGGACATCGAGAAAAATAAATGCAAGATTAAAGGGGACAAGGATTTTAACGTGGAAACCCAAATCGGGAAAAAACTCATGGGTAACACAAGCACAAACGAATCCACTATTGGTAGAGAGTCTGAGCGATCTCCTAGAGATCAAATGAAGAGTATTCTGAAGATCTCAAACACCGAAAGAGATCCACCCGAAAGAGACATATGCTCTTAGTCAGAATACACCTCCTCCCACAAGATGTGCCTCAAATTTGGCCACATAAAACAAGGCGAACAAGACCCACTATTTATAAGGAAAACTCCTTATAAACCTACCTTAAATCCCACTCCAATTAGATTTAGAATCTAATACATTTAGGAAACCTAAGATGATAAGGAAACCTAAATAATATCCTAATACAATTAGGAAACAACTAATTGTGGGATCAAGAAACTGGATGATTTTAGGACACTTTCCTAACAATCTCCACCTTGGACTAAAATCAACGAAAGATCCATAATTTCTTCATCGCCAACGAACCTCTGAAAGGTAGAGCTGCGATGGGTAGCCAAACCGCTAAACCGTCACAAACTGGATCCAACAGAAATCTACAAATAATACAATTTTATCTATTAAACAATTAGAAAAAATAAAGATGGGTGTACATTGTAGAAGGCAAAAATTTGTCGGCAAATCATAAAATTACATGTGTAAAATAAATTAAATTTATTTGGCCAATTATTGTCCGCCACATGTGAAGTTAATTACGGCGGTCCATTTAATTAAATTTTAAATGGAAATATACCCTGACCAATACCATCGTGACACGTGTAAATTATGATGCAACAAATAGTAATTATTTCTTATTTTAAATAAAGGGATAATTAGTTAATGGCTGGCGGCAAAGCTCAAACCCTAGCCTCAAAGCCTATAAATAGGGTCCTCCTCATTTTCAAACCAGGAGATTCGATCGGCATCCGGAGGCTCAGGAGATCAAGCTGCCACCTCCATTATCAGCGCCAGGATCGAAATGCGCAAAGATCGAGATCGAGTCTCCAAGTGTTCGACATGTCTTAATCAAGAACGACGACAGAATTCTTCAGCAAGACTCTGCAGTCTACCCCCGACGGCATTCGGCATTCTGCACTTCAGAGAATTCAGAAGCTTGAACTGAAAGCGGCCTCCAGCTCCCAAGCGCCAAGGATCAAGGTCGACAAAAGTTCAAGATCAAAAGCTCCAAGTTTTCTGCACGTCAAGGTAAAGAACTACATTGAGTTCTTCAGCTCGACCTGCACTCGAGATCGAGATCAAGCGTCCGCGCCCTCGGCTCACCCAAGTCATAGGAGATCATATCGAATCAGATGATCATCATTATTGTATTTAATACAGAGATTGTACCCACTTACATTCAAATATTAATACAATTTTATTTTGTTACCGAATTTCCTGTCTTATTTAGTTTTGACTCGAAATTTGTGTTTACATACATGTGGAGGAACGCTGCAAGCCTGCAGCGTTCTTCTCTCCACATTCTCAAAATTTTGAGCCTTGTTGGAGAAGAACTTCACATTAAAGCACATGTTCCAAAGTTAAAAAGTGTTTGTTGCACTTGCTCTTAATGGAACTCACCTATGTGAATGTGGGCATATTGCTTACCTCTTATGAGAGTACTTAGGGGCTGAGCTAGGAGGTCCTAGCCAATCACTATCAGGGGGTGCCATGGTCTCCTCTATATCCAGGATTGTATATGTAATTATCAATGTATTTAAATAACAAAATAACTCGTAGCTTATTTGGTAAATGCATGTACATAGTTGTATTTGTATGGGTTTAAGGATTACAAATGGCAATTTTACTTGTGTGATTTCTAAGGCATTTTGTAATTGGGAATACATGGTAACAAATTTAATCCTATGATAATTTTCCAACTTTGGGTAGCACTTTGATTTAATGATCATTTCCTTTTAGATAAATAAATATTTGGTAGTAGTTAATTTTTAACTTCTTTTACTTTATATCGTAATTTTTCTCTTTTTTATAGCGTTGTTTTTAATACTCTATTATGTTGAATTTTCTACATCTTCATTTATTACATTTAATAATTATTATTTTTATTTTTATTCGTTACATAACCCTTTAGGATGATTGATACATGTAATTTAAAGGATTTGAGTAGTTCATTTTATTGTTTTTGAAGTTCATTTGTAAACTAAGAAACCTTACATAATTAAAATATTTATTTTTATCTTGATAAGTTGATTTTGATACCTTGCCATTTTGATTAAGTACATTGTTATGATTTGTAACGATGTTAACTGAATGTGGGTACTAGTTTAAATTTCACTTGAAAAATTGTTCAATGTAAATAATTTAATCTTAAAGTTATTTAAGTCAATGATGATACTTATTTTTTGATTTTGCCCCTACTTTATAAAGATTCATTAAGATCCAAGCGCAGACAAAAGAGACTTTAGTGTGTCATTTTGTTTCAAGAGGAAATGTGATTTCAAGGAAACATGAGCATGCCCAGTTTGGTCTATACAAATGCCATTTGAGTGAACGATATTTTACCCTAAATAAATGTAACTTGTAAAACATTAGATATTAATTCAAGTTCAAAAGATGTTAATATATGTACATGCTCCTTCTTGACCCAAAGCATTCTTCATTATCATACACACAAAGAGAGTAATACTCATTCATCTCTATGTCTCTCAAATTGTTGTATCCTGAGTATTGTTAAAGGTTCCTCATAGTTATTCGTTCTAATATGTCGTTCAGACAATGTCATATAACTTTGAAAAGCGATTGCTCACGACTCTCCAGTGTACAAATAGAGGAGCAAATTTGGTTTTAGGGCGGTGGGATACCACACCACCACAATGTTAGCTAAACCTCATTCTAGATAAATTTATCTATTTATATTTTTATTATTTATTAATTGCATTTCATAGTTAATAAATGTTGCTTCGACCGAGCTAAATAAACCAAGTGCCATATAAAGTCTCATTTTTTTTTTATCGTTGTTGCCATCTAACTTTTAAGTGGGTCAAATATACCACTTAAGTTTGAAAACTTGTCAAAAATGTCATCAAAGCCTATTATAACTTGCTGTGAAAGGTTAAAGATTTAAAGTTAGTTATTAAACCTTTTTTTTTGTTGATTACACTTAAAATAATTTTCAAAATAATGGAAAAATAAAGGCAAAAGTACCTGCGGGATTAATGGAAGCTTCAACCTTTCTCATTTATACACCAAGAATCATCCTGTTCATTAGAAAACTCTACCCAAACTAAGAATTAACTACAAATTAATTTGACTTTCAAAGTAGAACTTTTTGATTGAATGAAAATAGCAATTTACTGTTTCATCTTGGGTTGGTTCCAAGCTCCATAGCTTTGGTGGTGAGTGGATAAATTAATGGAAGCCTCAACCTTTCTCATGAAATTAAAGAGTCTTAATGCCAGCCTTGACAATAACAAATGAAGATTTGGTGGTGAGTGGATATCAAATGCTTGAGATTTGGTTTTAATTGCTTCCAGATTTTTTTTTTAAAATTTTGAGATTTTTCTGTTGGTTTCTTCTTCATATCTTGAGGTTCTTCTTCATTTGTTGTGCTTTAATGGCTTCCATAACCTTTTTTTGAAGATGTTTCCTCTTCTTCATTGGTTGGTTTGCATTGATTTCATATTTAACAAATTACAGTTCTTTTTTTAAATTTCCTACTATGCTAAGCTAACAAAATTATAGTAATTAAAATCAATTACCTCTTACCTACTATAACAGGTCAATCTTTAAGTTGGTGGCATTTTTTACAACTTCTTATAATTATATGGCATATTTGCATCACTTTGAAGTTTGGGGGCAAAAGTGAAAAAAATTGAGACTTACATGGCATATAGTTGATTAAACTCTGCTTCGACCATAAAAAGAATGTTATTTGCACATGAAACTGACCAAAAACTAGACCTGACAAAACTAAATCAACCTAAATGACCCACCTGAAATCGACTTAACCTAGGCCCGAAATTTTCAAACTAATTAACCAAAATGGACCAATTCAACCACATCCAAGTATCCGACCCAAAATTTTCAAAACTAATTAACTCAAAATGGACTCGAGCGCTATATACGTCAACTCGACCTTACTTGACCCGAATTATCTTTCACCAAAGTTATTTGCCTTTCAAAGAACATGTTATCTAACAAAAAGTAACACTACTCAAAATCAACCTCATCTAAAAATGACTCAACCGAAATCTAATCCAACTCGAACTTGTTGACCCAAATAGACTCCCAACCCAAACCCGACTTGAAAGATCCAAGTGCTAGGTCTAGCAAATACCCAGTTAATTAAAGGGTTATATAGCTAAAAACTGATTAGACTCGAGAGTTGATGAGCAAGTTTGAGTTGAGCCCCCAGCAAAGCACACCTCTACTATACGATACTAAAATTTGAAATATGGCATCAAACCATCACTGAATTGAGAGATCGATTGATTGATGCCTGGTTGAGCCTAGCTAAAGCGAAACCCAAACAAGACTAGGGTTGTCAAAAGTTCGAGTCCGAGTCAATCCGGGTTTGGATGAACCGGACATCGGACAAAAATTATATGTCAAATACTCAGTTTTTTGGAACATTTCCGGGCCGGACAAGCATAAATTTGGGTCTAACTCGAGTTCGGACAATAGAAAATTGGAAAATTTTGTGTTCGAATTATCGGTCAAATCGGTCAACGTAAAAATTCGGACAGTAATTCTACGACCATACCAGCATTTTTCGAGTCAGACTGAATCGAGTTTTCGGATCAGACATTTTTTGACAGCCCTGAGCAAGATGTACCAAACATAGCTTGAGGCTAACTACGAGAATTCAAACAGGGTTAGTCGTTACTTCCATTTGAACTACTAACAAGTACATTAGTAGCAATTTTACAAGCAGCAGTAGCAGCAGCAATATAAATGGAAAACCCAAATCAAAAAAGGGTTTTGGCTAAAAATAATCCGAACCCTGGGTAAGTGACCGAAAATAATTCAAATTGATTTTCTGATTGAGCATGTGTCAAACTTTTAATTTATTTACTGTGACTAAACCATAATTGAATTCCTACGTGACATAAAACTGACTTTTAAAAAATATTCAATGATACAGCAGGTTAATATATGAATTTTTGGTGTCAAATCAGATTTGTAACGTTGGAATTCAGTTTTGGTTTAGTAAGAGTAAATAGGTTCCATTGCACTATTTTGAGGGGAAAAAAAAAAAGAAAGAAAAGAACTGGGTGTTGGTCCATTATCCATACTTGTTGCATCAAGCCCAGACCCTCTTCCTGGGAACAAGATCCGAAGTTTTAACCTGATCAATCTTCGCCGCCACAATAAAATCATTGAAACTCAACCCACCAATCTCCTCCGTCCACAGCTCCGCCACCACCTGGTTGTTCTCCTCCATCTGCAACGCCGGAAAATGGCCGGCTTCCTCCGCAACCCTGGAGATCCTCGCAATCAACTCCTTCCCACTGTCGACGTCCTTCAATTTCCACACACACCGCAGCTTCAGCGCGGTGTTTCCGTCGACGTGCTGGTGTTCGACGAGGCGCCATCCGACGAGCTTGAAGAGGAGCTGCTTGGCATGGTCGTGCGGGATGGGGGTGTCCCCGGGGGAGACTGGGGAGCATGTCTGCTGAGCGAGGGAAAGAGCGGATGCGTTGGGGATCAGGATTTTGTGCTCCGTACACATGTTTCCCTGTACTTTCTCCCCGAAGTTGCTCTCGAGCTCAGCTGGGAATGGGTCGCGAGCTCCAATGTCGCCCATGAGGTCGGGTCCTATTGCTCGGATTGTGCTCCGGAATTGCCGGGTTCGGGTTGGGAGTCGGAGGTGGTGTAGTCGGGAGGATGAGGAGGTTATGGGGGAGGAAGGAGAAGGGAGAATGAGGGAGTTCATGGCGGTGGCAGCCATGGATGAGGGGATTAGAGCTTAGAGAGGGAAGAAGGATGCACTGCTTTTTTTCTTCTTTTTTATTTTTACTTTTTTGGAGGGGATTGGGTTTGGGATTTGGGGTAATGTAATGGAGTTGATTTCATGGCTGAGGATTGATGGGGGTGGGGTGGGTTGGAGGACCCCACAACATACGAAACAAGAAGATGGCAAATTGTTTTTGGTGGATGTGGGTTGCTCAATCATTTTTCCAAGAAACTTCTACTTGTGATGTGCCTCATCTGGTAAATTATGGTCGTCCATCTCTCAGGAGCACCGAGCACTAGAGAGAAAATGTCACTCAACTTTGTGTTTGGTTGGTCAATAATATTAAGGAAATGGTCAATTTTTTCGGGTTGATTAATTTTCTTCATGTTTGGATGCGGATTGACTTCGGGAAAATTTTCACAATGAGACCACCATTTTCTCCATTTTCCTAGAGAAAATTTCCCTTAGGGGTTAAGGGAAATCTTTCCCATGGAATATTTTTCTCGAGAAAAATTTCCCTGTGGCTCCTACCAAATACTTCTTAATAAAAAAAAATGACACTGATTTTAATAAACTGTCATTATTGACACTTAACTTTTCAAAATAGTCAAAAACAATGTCTGTCGACTTTCAGCAGGCATAACTTCTTCGTTTTAACTTCAATTTAGGCTTATAATATATCGATGGAAAGCTCTCGGTGTGTAATAGAAGCTCACCAAATTTAGTAGTCATCCAAGTTGTATTGAAGTAGTTATGATCAAAAGAGTGAAGATATATCTTTTTTTATTACCTAATTTTGCTTAAAAACATGATATTCTTCAACTTGATTCTCTTGGATTAGCCTTGTTCCCTCATGACTTCTGCCTAGCCTCCTCAGGGTTGGTTTTCGGGGCTTGACATAACCCTCAATGGTTCCACCCCGACCCTTGTGTAATGACCAAAATACCCCTACGCTTCCTAGACGATCAATTTGGGGTTTCAAAAGCGATCTAAGCTTGACTTGAAGGAAAATAGCTTGGACCCACTTTCGTTTTTTTTTCGGACGTAAGGACCCTCGGGAAATATGGATCACACTGGGATGTGTGTTGTTCATACATGTAATTGGATTTGGCGTGTCATTAAACTTGATTGCTGATGTAGTTTGCTGGTTTGCCTCCACCTCTTTGAGATTTTGACTAATATTTCGTCTTATCTAGTCTGGCTTGGTTTGATTTGATTTGATTTGGTTTCAGGTGGCACTCAAATCAATTTTCCTTTAAGAAACTAGTTAAATTTTTACAAATCTTTGGTCTTGTATGGTCTGACTCGATTTGGTTTGATTTGGTTTGATTTGATTTTGTTGGAGGTGGCACTTAGCTCAATTTCCCTTTTTGGCAATTTTTGTTTTTGCATACAACTTTTAGGGGCATGCAATTTCCCTCTTGTTGCGTGTGGAACTGTCGATTTGTGTTTTCTTAGTGGACCAACAATGTGTACATTTCATATAGAATTGCTCTTTTGTTAGTATCATATCACAATTGTTACTTTTTATCCATTGGGCGTTTTTACATTATGCAACTTGAGTAAGTTCCTAATGCATTCTCATTCATTTTATTAGCTATATCAAGTGAATCATAAAGGGGGAAACCTTAATTATGCAAAACGAGCAGAATTAAAAGACATAGGTATATTTCTAGCAAGCAGTTGGTGTGAACTTTGAACAAACAACTCAGGTTCTAATCATCCTTTTCTCTAATCTCTCTTTTATCTTAAAGCATATTAAATAAAGATCATAATTAGCATTCATCAACAAAAATTACCTTAAAAAAGTTGTTTAAATTTAAAAGCACTTCACTTTAACCAAACACTTTATTTCATGACAAAATCACAACTTGTTTCAATAGAATAAGACATAGCCAAAATGGTACTCAATTTACCAAATTTTGAGAGCTATTAAAATCCCAGAATTCCAACAGAAAAATTAGAGAATGGAATCATAAATGAATATAAAAATAAGAGAAAGGATTCATAAATGAATTCCAACAACAAGATAAATGAATTGATGATGCTTGAGCTGGCTTGGGAGGCATCTCAATGTTAAGAACATATGCTACATTAAGTATTGTCAACAAGAAATGCATCTTGCTTTGCCAATACTTAAAATCTAAGCCGTCAAATCAATCTAGCTTTTGGAAGTTGCTAGTCAAGTCATGAGGTAAGCCTATTCTAAATAGTCGAAGATTGTTGCACGAAGCAAAGTAAAACGGTATAAAAACAATGAAATTCTCAATCGAACAAGGTGATGGTCGTGTACAGACTCAAGGACCTTAAGAACTATTTATTATAGACATAAATGTTCTAACGGATAAAATCAGTCTTATGCTTAAACGCTCAAGAGACTTGTTGTTCACATGATTTACTCAAGTATAATTGTAGTATAAATAAGAGTGAGAGTTGTGGTTAGAAAAGATGATGCTCAAATGGTTTAGTAAGGACCTTTATTCATAGGAGACTTCCAATGCTCCCTTAAGAGTTGGTTTTTAGTAGGGTGAGTATTTAGTGAGGATCAAGAGCTTGACCAAATCAATTGACCACATGCTATTTTAGAAATATAGTTATTAGGGTCAAATAAAATGGTTAATTGGGATTATATAAGAAACAACCAGATCAAACAGTCGTCGGACACAGCGGCGAAGCTATATGGAGTCAAGGGGTGTCAATTGACCTCTTAGATTTTCGGCAAAAAAAAAAAGAAACAACTAAAGCTACTGTTTTATAATTACAACAAATATATACAAAACTATGTAGAAAGAAGAAATTGAAAAGCAGAATAGGCGGACTGGTAAATGATTTAGTGAGAATCACTTGCTAAATTATTAGTAACATTCGTATTCACTATTATAAATAAATGTATTACCGACCATTTTTTCCAACCAATTTAAAATGGTTGGAAAAAAACCAACCGTTTTAGTAATGATTTCATATTTTTCTAATTTTTCAATTATTTTCCAAGGAAAAATGGTTGGAAATTTCAACCACTTTTGCGAAAATGGTGGGAAATTTGTCATACCAATCATTTCCCTACTGTTCGTAAATGGTTATAAAAACGGTTGATAATCCAACCGTTTTTCCCAATTATTTTCAAACAGTAGGGAAAATGATGTTCATAAAATTTCCCACCATTTTAGCAAAAATGGTTGAAATTACCAATCATTTTTCCCACTTAAAAATACAAAAATTGTTGTAAATTAAAAAAATAATATGAAGTGGTTGTTAAAACAACTAGTTTTTCCAACTGAATTAATTGGTTGGAAAAAGGTAGTTGGTAATACAGATATTTATAATGGTTTATTATTAAGATAGGACCATTGTATTAGTCGATCACATATTTAAGACGTTTAAGGTATATATCAAATTTTCCATAATTAATTGTTAAAATTTATGGTATTCAAAATTATGTTATTCGAATGCGATATATTATCAGAGGTCGTCGAATATACACTCATTGATTTTTTATTTTTTTTATTTTAACACCCCACGATTTAAATCCTGCCTTCGCCACTGGTCGGACATTAAATATGGGCCAAGATAATGTCAAGAACCGTGTCATGCCAACATGGTCGGTGTCAGCCATGTTTCTCATTTTCTTACTCTTTGAACACCAACACAGTCGGTTGGGTCCAAAACTGTGTGTGTTGACCATAATTCTTATATAAGCCTTATTATTGTCCTTAAACTTATTTTACATGATTAAACATGCTTATAATCTTTTTGTACTCTAAAAATAATGTCGGCATATTTTATATCCATTTTAAACCTATAATTGGACTTTTGTTTGATGTGGGCATTTATTTATTTGTTCTAGCCCATGAAATAATTATCAATGTTTTTAACACACACACCATTCGAGTGCAAGGTAGGTCGACACGGTACCCATACCCATACTTGTACCTTTTTTTTTAGGGTTGTAATCGTTTCAGACGGAGCGAGTTTTCTTGGATTTATTTTGGAGTGTTTTTTTTTTTTTTTTTGCCATCCTAGTTACACCTCTAAGTTCTACCATAAAAAATATATCTTCATCCAAAATATTTGTCCATTTGAACAAATTTTGACCATTTATTACACACAAATTACAATGAGTTACAATATAAAATTAACATCGGCAATAATTTTTAGTAACATATCTTTCCAATGATGGTAATTTCATATTATAACTCATTATAATTTATGAATAATCAACAGTCAAAATTTAATCAAATAAATAAATATTTTGAGACGAAGGTACTATCCCCGTCCCAAAATGTTTGTCCTTTGACGAAATTTTCACCGTTAATTATTCTCAAATTACAATGAGTTACGATATGAAATTGCCGTTCTTGTAATTTTTATTAAGACATTTTTCTAATGACGGCAATTTCATATCGTAACTCATTGTAATTTGTGAGTAATTAGTGGTAAAAACTTAGTCAAAGGACAAACATTTTAGGACGGAGGTAGTAGTATTTTGATGATGCCTTGCGTGGGGCCTTGCTCCTGAATTTCCACAGTGAAAAACGGGGTTAAAAAGCCACGACCGAGCCAATCACCTCTTGTCTGAGTGGCAAGAGGTCCACCTTCTACCCCCAGTGTCCAGGGTTCAAATCGTGCGGACGACATCTCTCTCTTATCCTTTCGGAGAGTCTTGGGTTGGGCCAATCGTGCGTCATCGCATTCATTGGCTGCAAATCGAGTTCATACCTCGAGATAAGTAGATGAATTGAACTATTACCTACGTACAAAAAAAAAAAAAAGAAAAGCGACGACCGAAATATAGTGTTATAGTGGTACCCAGCAATAGCATTAGTAAGAGTAAAGTTAACACTGAAGTGAGTGAAGTGGGTTGTGTTGTGTTGTGTTGTGTTGTGGTCGAGAAACGAGAAGAGGAAAAATGGCGTGGTGTGCAGTCAGGAGCATCAATCTACCGGCGGTGGAAGTCGGCACCCTCCGTGCGAAAGCCCCAGTCGCGGCTGGAGTTGGCTGCGTTTCACTGGCTGGTTCCAATCTCTTCCGATCTTCTTCTTCTCGCTCCAAACCCTTCGCTTGTTCTGCCATTTCTACTGATCCTTGTAAGCAATCTCTCCCTCTCCCTCTCTCTTTCTCTCAATATACTCCTTTATTCAATCAACGTTTTCCAATATGTTGCCCTACAATTCTTGATGATTCTTTTGCTGCCTTTTTGTTGTTTTAAGGCTGAATTAAATCGTTTTGATTAATTGATTGAAGTGGGGTTTAAGGATACCTGTTTGGGTTCGTGTCCTCACCCTTAAACTTGTTGTTTCTTTTCATGTATTGCTGATCATAAGTGTTTTTGATAATGGATAGAGGATGCCCTATAGTTTTGGTTTCTCATTTACTTTTGCATTCTTTACTAAAGTGAATGTCAGAGATTGTGTAGCACTTGGATCAGTCCTATCCTCCATGCTTAGCATGGAAGTTGAATTAGGGGATTGTGTCTTCCTATGCCCATCCTCATTCCCTTTCCCTGGGACATTTGAGGAATCCTCACTTGTCTCATTCATCTTGGGTACACTCTCAACCCTATCCGGTAGAATCCGTAGCTTCATTCGCAGCCCCGTTACTCTCTGGAGTAGTCATTTCGTGTACTTAGTGGCTCCAAATCTGTTTTCTTATTTGTTTTGGTACTATTCTTCTTCACCACCATCTTAACCTCAATTTGTGCTATTTTCATCCTTGCCTTCTAGTTTGAAGGATTGAGCTCGAACACTACTTAATAGAGCTTTGGCATGCTTCGGCCAAATGTAAGAACCCCACAAAATTCAATGACTTTCCGAAAGCCTTCCAACTTCAATTCACAAGATGCACGATTAAGGCTAAGCGAGACTCCTCACAATGGTTCGATCACACGAACCAATTGCAGTCTTGCAGAAACTTACTATACTGAATAGCAGCCAAGTCGTAATTACCCATCTTGAACAACTTATTACCCTCCTCTTTGTTGTCTTTTGCTTTTAGGATGGCATGTCAATGGTGATTCATTTGCCTTAACAGATATTCTTATTCTTCCTCCCTCAAGAAGCCAAGATCCAGGATTTTTCACTTCCATTATGAGGAAACAATGGAAGTCATGTCACGAAAAACAAATACCAAAGCAATGCAAAACCCTACACAAGTGTACTTTCGAGGGTAGATTTAGGTTAGGTAATTTTTGGTAAATATTAGCTGGCATAGTATTGGGAAAATGTGCACAATTTTGGAAAAGTTGGGTAATGTATAATATGAGTATTTGTAATATGTTTTTGAAAAATATTTAAAATTGTACATGTTTTTCCAATATTTTGCCAACCAATATTGACCAAATTTACCCAACCTAAATCTATCTCTCAAAAGAACACAGCTAGTCCTGCTAACACCAAGTAACTCGCCCAATAGACTCCACGACCAAACGAGAGAAGTAGAACTCCTATTCACATGATACACAACAACACAACCTCGAATTAGGAATGAATAGGCCAAAGGATCCTAAACAGCTACTGTCACGGGAAGCCAACCTATAAACTAAGAAGGAACTGAAGTAGAAACAACCTTTAACCCAGAAAACAAGCAGAAAAGGGGGAGCTGGCTAGTTCGATCATACACCAACAGATCCAAAGCATCCATCCAAAGCCTAATCAGCTACCAAAAGGTCCCTACCGTAGAAGAAGCTAAAGACTCGACTACACAAATGACCCAGTGTCACATAGAGGAACTCATCAAGCAAGTCACCGGTGCATAGCTCAACACCTCCCAGCACTGCCAAACACTTAGAAAGAACAGACCAATTAGGAGTTCAACTACAGACAACCGGAAACGAGAAGTTGTTGGGTGAGAGCAAGAGAAGTAACTCTCGGATATATTAGGAGTTCAACTACAGACATTTGCAAATGACCCATTTGGTTCAACCCTTTGTTCAAAAGCTTCTGGGTGCTGGTTTTCGGGTCCTATGATTCTCCATCTTCACTATTTTTTATCCTTCTTTTCATGGATCTATAATTTTAGTTTCACTACTGCTGCTTAAGGTGTTCATTTAATTGAGAACTCAGAGTCATCCATAGCGTAGCAATTCATTAGAGGCCCTATTCAAGCTCAAATTTTTTTTGTATCCAACACTATATTTGGGTTTGGATTGGAGAAGGTGCCAAGGCAACAAATAGGGTGAATTAATGAATGGAAAGCTTTATGGAGGAAGCCTAGGTATAAGTTTAAGTGAGGAAAACACATTCTTCTTCCAGAGTTTGTGTGTGATAAGGGCCTAAGAGGTTGCAATAATCTTTTTCCTTCTTTTTTTTTTTTTTTTTGTGAATGTTTACAAGGACAACCGGAAACAAGAAGCTGATGGCAAAGCTATTCCAAATAAATTCTCATTTCTACTCTTTCCAATTACCTAATAAATGATAAAAGAGTACTTGGATACTTTGTACATCACTTGGCTAATAGGTTCAAGTATTCAAACAATACACAAGATGTTGAGAATTGAGTAATATTGCTATTGGAAAAGTTGATGGCCTTTGCTTTATTCCATGTGATCATTGGGACATGTTGCTTGTTCTAGGGCACTGCCTCTTTTTACATCCTAACTTACTCATTGATTGTGGGTCCCCATCGTGGTGTAGAGTTAAGGTGAGGTGTAACCATTTTGCTACATTTACAGGTTTCAAGGAGGCTGTCAAAACCGATAAAGCTCCTGCTGCACTGGGACCATATTCTCAGGCCATCAAAGCTAATAACTTACTCTTTGTGTCTGGTGTCCTTGGTCTTATTCCTGAGGTTTGTATCACAGTTATATGGCTGATTCTTCCTGCCTTGTTAAATGTATTAGGATGCTATTTTAAAGATTGTTGTACTTGGATGCAGACTGGAAAATTTGTATCAGACAATGTGGAGGAACAAACAGAGCAGGTAACTAAGATTGTTGGTGACTTTTGCTAATTGACTGATGGTTTACATAGTAAACTTCCGTCAGGACATACTGCTATCATTTGAGTTTGGATTTAATGCACTGAGTGGTGGGTACTCATTTATCGTGTTTATGTTTTGGTTTAATCAGCCTCTGCAGTGTTTCTCATCCTATATGAGTCCAATCTGTTCCTTTGATGTTTGCCGTTACTTGTTGAAAACTAATTTCCAAACTTTAATAAATTAATAACAATTCAAGAGATTCATAAGTAATCATGTCATGTCAAAAGATGTATCATTAATATGTTAGGAATTACGCTGAATGTTGGTAATAAGTTTTTATAAGTTGAAAGAGCAAACACTAAATAGGATGCATTGAACATATGGAACAATTGTATCTTGAGACTCTCTGATGGGATCAACCACACCAGTATGATTGAGGGTCCCTCAAAGGCTTAGCGGCACCTTCCATGATTAGGGAAAGTCACAGCACAGTCCAGGAATGCTTGCACAATACGCTATAAGATGTTGAGACAATGAGTGCGTTGAGACAGTGAGTGTGTCAAGAAAGTGACTGCATTGCTTCTTCTATTCATATGCATATCTTGCAATTGAGTGATGATCTAGTTCTGGCTCTAGATCCAGCATTTTGTTCATTGAGTTAGCTTTCCAGAATGGTGGTTTGAGTTCCAGATAAAACTCGTTTTATAGCTAACAATGGAAGAATATAAGACAGTGTAGATTCAACTGCTTCTTTATTTTCCAGCCAGCTAATTGCTTATTTTGACACCTGGGTAAGAGTAACTGCTTGCCTGCTTGTTTACATTCTTCCAACTGATTCCCCTGCAAAGAAAACCACTTAACCAGCAATATCATCACATTGTGGAAGGCTTTGGGTAATGGATTTGAAAGAAAGCAGAGAAACTTGGGAAGGCTTCTAATTGGAGAGATCAAAAGCTTCTCGAGCTGCTTGGTTGCTTGCTTGCTATTTTCAGCAACTTCGTAACTGTATGAACGTAGCTATAATAAATAGGCAGCCCCTTGCCTATGTATTACAAGTCATCTGCGAAAGCTTAGTCCATATTAAGGTTTAGTTTAGGTCAGCTACTAAGCTAAGTACTGATTAAGTTAATGTCATTAGTGACTTCATCCTGATTATTGAGGGCCTGTTTTTTTTTTTAAATTTGTTGCTTTATTCATTGCACCGTTGTACGAACAGACCTGATGATTGTGGAAGTTGATTGTTTGGTTTTCAGTCCATTAAAACTCCCTTGAAATTCCTGAAGGCTGTATCTAGAATTGGCATATTCTATTGATGATCCTTTGGGTCTCTTAAGTGTGGTTAGTAGTGTTTCTATATCTAAATTACCTTAGAGAGTGTGATCTGGTGTATCTTTGGTTGTGATGTTTTTGTATCAACCCTAGATCGCTTGAACTACTCCTAATATATCCTTGAAACTACATTAAGGCTTGAATCACTCAGGCTGTTGGCTGCTTTGGGGTGATCAAAAGCATTTGCATTTCTTTCCTTGATGCAAACTGGTTGTAACCATTTAAGGTTGAAAGTCACTGCTTGTATGAACCCTCTTGGATGTTGGCAAGGCTATAAGGCTTGAAAACACAAGTTGGACCATAGATTTGCTGGAATTACCCTCACAACCTTAGGTGGTTCAGGTTCAATCTGACTTCTGTGTAACTTTCCTGGCTTTTTTCTTGATTGTTCTTGGCTTTCAGTTCATGATTCCTCTTTTCTAGATCCCTAACTGGTGTCTACGATGCCTGAATTGAGTCTGACAGTATTTATATTGGTTATTTGCACTTTGATATTCTTCTATTCTTACCATACATACATCATTCTTCCAACCAACTTTCAAATTAATTTCTATTTCCCAGCCACCGCCCCTTTTCTCCGAGTAGGTACGAGGCTAAAAAGTTGAAGTGTGGGTATACATGCATATGCTTGCATTGAGAGGCTCCTATCATGCTATACGTCTCTTGTTTGGGGTCATTGTTGTCAATATGACGATGTGAGATCTCCCACGCTTCTGCTTGTTTCTGCGTGAGAATTGGGTGGTTCACCTGCTTGATAGGACACACATTAAAATTGGGTTGGGTCATGCTGCAGTTTATTGGTGTGGATCTCCACAAAGCCTCTCTTGGCTTGTGAGTAAGCGCGGTCCATCTCCTTGGAATTTCTACTTTCATCATTGCACTCAACTTACAACTGTGCTACTTGCACAAAAGAGAAGCTTGTGCAGTTGTACCCTAGGTGTTTTTCCTGCTTTTGAGTTAAAGAAAAAGGGTATTTTTCAACCTCTGAGGTGAACGTAATATTTTGCAGGTTCTCAAGAACATGGGTGAAATATTGAAATCTGGTGGCGCAAGCTACTCGTCTGTGGTCAAAACAACCATCATGTATGTAGATGGTGTATTATCTACAATTTTGTTTTAAGCAATGAAGATGTTTGCCAAATTAATATTTTAGCAACGGGATCTCATGTTGCTTGCTTTTTGTGCTCCAGGTTGGCTGACTTGAAAGACTTCAAGAAAGTAAATGAGATATATGCTAAATGTGAGTCCTCTATTTATGCGCCTTTTCTGTTATATTTTATAATTTCAAATGATATGAGTTTAGCTGATATGTTTAATTCCATTATTATGGAACTTCCTCTGTACCCTGGTTCCCAACCAAAAGCAACCTCCACCTCAAATAAAAAGAGAAAAGTTAAGGAAAATGGAAACCAAACAAAATACGATGGTTGCATCTGTGGTAGCATTGGCAGCTGCTGAGACATGTTTGAACTTATGTTGCAGATTTTCCATCCACACCTCCTGCTCGATCAACCTACCAGGTTGCAGCATTGCCGTTGGACGCCAAGATCGAGATTGAATGTATCGCTGCACTTTAGCTGCTTTCCTATCTTTCGGACTGGGTGCAGATGAATAAGGTTGTCTACTACTGACTCCAGCAGCTTCTAATACTCACCTTTCGACTGTAGCAATTCTTAGTGAGTTAATTTTGGATCTAATTGTCTACTGGCTCAGACATTTGCATATGTGGGAAATTAATTACCTTAAACATATGAATGTTGCTGACAATTTTTAGACGGTTGTGCAATGAAATTTCATCCCCTATCGGCGTTGAGATTTTGATTCTGTTTGGTGGCTACTTGGCCCTTTCAAACTGGTGTGGATGCTCTGCACTGCATATGCTTGCCTTTTCTGGAAGACATTATGACCTTGAAGTTCTAGTACAAGAAGTTTTGAACTATAAAATTGTAGCTAGAACAGTTCTTAATTGTATTTATATCTATGGACAACTGCAAGTATTACCCATGGATGACTGCATACACCATCCATTGATAATTGTAGATATCATTCATGGATATAAATACATTAAAGACCCTGTAGTCTCTTTTAGAATTTCATACTCCAACGCATTTAAAAACTACAAGGTAACAAAACCCTATATTCTGAGAACCTGGAGAACTGCATGACAAAAGGGGGGGAAAAAAGGGACTGTTTAAATACTTTTTTGGAAACTTGGATTCTAATAAAGTAATAATCCCTACTTTCACCAATTATATAGTAATAATTTCTATTTTTATTTTAGATTATGGTGGTATAAAAAAAATAAAATTGGATTATAGTGACACTAAATTCACATCCACATTTTTTTTATTTTTTCATTCTTGCCCTATATTGTTTTTGTTTTTCTCGTTACCAAAACAATTATTATGATTTTTTTAAATGAATAAAAGTGAAAAAAATCGCTAAAAAATTGAAAAAAATTGGGAGAAACACCATAAATTTATTAAAAATCGTGGTAAAGTGTTACACTAAGTGTTGAATCAAATGCAACAGAAAATCTATGATATTTAGGATATACTCTCGATGATGTCTAACTACAATCCAATTTTATATTTTTTGGACCACTATAATTCAAATTGATAGTAAAGATTATTGTTGTCAAATTCATAAAAGTAGGGATTATTAAAATCCAATTTTCCTACATTTTTTGGGTTTAAAACCAACTTTAAAGGTCCAGTAACTACAAATCTATATATTATAGTATACTAGAATGTGGCCCCTCAAAAACCTCCTCGCTTTGAAATCGTGAATCCATGCACTAGGTTATCTGAGCTGTCGATCTCCTCCGACATTAAATCTCAACCCTTTATCTTAAAAGATTTTTAAAATATTATTTATCTTGATTTCTTTTCCGGAAGAATTTATATTCTTCTTCAAAACAGGTAACTACCAAGCAGTTATTAAAAATTATGGTTCTATCCATTATTATTTCTGAAAAAACCACCTTCATCTCCAAAATAGTATATGCAATGTGTAATGGTAATTGCTGATTTATTTAAATAAAAGATCTCAACCTTTAATTTTAAAAAAATAATTATTGAGTAACTTCTCCTCTCTTTTCCTTGATAGGTGTCTCTCCAGAGATCTTTCCCATTTCTCCTTGCAAACGAACGTTTTATCTTTTCACTCACAAACACCTCGTTGGAAATTCATGCCACCCCTTTTTCTCTTCACTGACACTAATCCCATTGTTTTTGTCAATTTGTGAGTTTATGGGGCTGAGGGTTTTACCAGACATTGCGTGCTCTTGCTGGGGAGAACCAATTGCAAAAGCGGCAAACTTTTCTTTGTTTTAGGCGGCTATGTGATTCAGCTTTTTGGGCTTTTACAACATTCTAATAAAAACACTAAACCCATCGGAGATCCAACAATGGGAGGTTATCAGGAGTTGTGCTCTATGGTGAAGGGTTGTTATAGTCGGTTATGAGTTGTTAGTAGTTACAAACAAAGGTGGGATATATTTGTATATAAATGCTTAGCATATCTGTACTGTTTTGGTCATTCAATCAAAATATCAAAACAAATACAATTCTCACCTTTATCTCTCTCTTTCTCTTTCTATTTCTTATGATTCTGTTGTAGTTACTCGAGAGGATTTCCTCCACCAAATCTATTCCTCTCCTCTAACTACATCATTGGTATTAGAGCATATTGATCAATATGAGAATAATAACTAAGAAGCAAGGTAGCGACAGTGATATTTATGGATGAAATGATGAAGAATCTGATGAATCAGCAGAAAGAGATGTTGAATCGTTTGTCAGGATGGCAACAATTGCTAGGCAATTTGTCTTCATGATTGGATGTGATTGAGAAGGTTAACCTGAATGTTTTCATTCCAGCTCTGGTAGTTCTGGTTCTAGGTCTAACAATCGTGGCAGTAAGCATTCTCTACATTTTAACCCTAAAATCAAGTTCCCTATCTTTGATGGGTCAAATGCAAGGATTTGGATCAAGAAATGCACTAAGTACTTCTCGTTGTGTAAGATTGCGGAGGATCAGAAAGTTGAATTAGCATTTAGATATATGATTGGCAGGGCTGAAACGTGGTTTGGGAGTTATTGTTCATTTCTGGCATATTATTTGGGAAGATTTTATTGTTGATGTTTGCTTTATTTATTCAATGATGAATTTGGTTCTAATATTATTGAAGAATTTAGCAAGTCCAACTCATCAAAAATTCTTGACAATACTCGCATAGCAACTGAGGTTAAAAATGCAAATCAACACCAACAACAAGAAGGGAGAAAACTAGAGGGGACCATACTTGAATCCATAGCCCCTACGTTTTAACTCATTACCAAAAGCTTTCAACCCATATTGGATGAATCTCAAGGGTTTCCAGATTATAGTGTGAGCTTAGAAAATGGCTCAACACTCAAACAAAATAGAGAGATACAAGCTACCTACAACCTGTTGAAAACTGGGTAAGTTTGGGAAGAAGAATGTAGGGTTGGAAGTATCAAAGGTTATTCTAGGATCCAAGTCTCTAGCCGTATGAATGAGACTAAAGAAGAAGAAACACCATACACATATGGTACTAATATGTCAAAACACATGGCTGTTATTTTGACCTATAGGCATGGGTTTGAGATCATGGGCGGAACCACGTGTGTGGGTGTGGTGGTGTCAATTGACACCACAAATTATTTTTTTTAAAAAAAAAATGTGTAGAAAACATTGAAAATTATTTTGGTTATATATCCATTGACACCATTTGAATCACAAAGATGTGTGTAGTCTGTAGGTTTTTTCCACTTCCCTATCTTAGGAACTGATGGAACGCAAAGGTTGTGTGTTAAATTCCTATTGGCAACATTTTTTTTAAAATAAAGGTGGCAGTTATACGAAGGTTTCGTTTTTATTATTATTATTATTATTATTATTATTATTATTATTATTATTATATCTTTCTAACCCTAACTCCATAATTGAATTGTAATTTATCTAAGTCTCTCTATTATTTTTTTATCAAGTTACTTTTTCCTCTTTATTGAATTTATTATCATATTTGTTGCAATTTATGAATTAGATTTATGTGATTAAGTTAATATGATTAAATTTGGGTTTGTTAATTGTTTTTTTTTATCACTTGTTAATTGTTTGTTATATGTTTATGAATGAGCAAATTTTGTTAAATTATTGTTTGTACACTTATAAATTGAATTATGTACTATTTATGTGAAATTGTGGAAGTTATTAATTAAGTATTTGAACGAAATATGTTAATTCATTAGATTAGGTTTGGTGTGTTTTGTAAAATTGTAAGTGTTTATAATTTTATTTTTTTTAATTTCAATTTAAGATGGAGATACTTTAAGAAGATGACTAGGGACTCGGCCTCTCATGAGTAGGTTATATTTTGACATTTATTTTAGCGTTTATTTGTGATGTTCAACTTTTTAAAAAGAAAATTATCTTGACACCACTGACTCTAAATCCTGGATCCATCACTATTTGAGATGGACTACAACTCGATTCTACCAAACCTGATTAATGGCTCTTGCTTACAACCTCAAAAGATGTTGACAAGCTTCAAAGTATTGGAAATAAAACAGTTTTTTGCTGTCAATGAGATCTTGATTTTGAATATTTTGGAGCTGATATCAAGGCTATTAAGGAGCTGATTTTGAATATCTTGTTGTTGCTTTAGTTTACATATATTGGATTCAAGGCTATGGATTAAGAGATGTACATAAGTTGGACTCATGTTGCCCCGTCACTGTCTTTAATCCAGGAGGAGATTGATTCTTAGGTTGGACAAGCAAGTTACATAGGGCTAAAGAGTCTAAATAGAAGTTCCTTCATTTTCTATCTTTGAGGACAATGGCAAAATCATCCTAAATTTTATGGATTACACCCAAATTGATTGTATCTCCTCTTTTTTCCTTTCTCTTTTTTGTTCTTTTTTTTTTTAATATGTTCCATGTGTATTGCAAATTCCATTTTATGAAAGTTTTACGTTCAAAACTTTGAGCTGGGTATTTCAATTTTACCTGGGTATATCGATGTATATGGGTTAGACGCATTGGGAATTTTTATTTGGATACGAAGGATGAGGGACATGGGACAACTGGTCAAATTATTCCCTTAAACCATCCTCAATTCAATTATATCTTACATCTGAACAGATATCAAGAATTAGATTAAATGGTTAATTGTCAACATTAATATTAAACGTGAATTATGACAAATGTGATCAATGACAGACTTTCAATTTTGTGAAGATATGAAAAAGACGCCAGAGTGGGGTGGCCATCAGTAGGTATTAATGTGGTACAAAAGGAATCTCTGTTATTATGATGATTCGATGATGTCAGCACCCACTAGACATCTCCTATGTGTCACGGAGTGACTATAATTTGTACAATATCCGTGCGACGCTAACAAACTTTAACCCCATTTTATCTTAGAAGTTTATTAGTAATCCTTTCACAAGCTTAACGTAGACTATGAGAGACTAAAAAAGTTTTGAAGACAAAGAAGAGATACAAGAATGTGTTTGAGAGAATACTTTAAGTATTGCTTCCAATTGTTGGATGGTTATAAATGAGAACCCAAGGGGGTATTTATACACTTCCACCTCCTTAATGAACTGTGGAAATTGATTTGATCTAACGGTTCATATTGTGCCTCTAGAACCTTCTATACAAGTATCTAATAATTTATATAAGTGTAGAGTACTCTAGATTCTAGAACATTCTAGGACATTCATGAGTAGTTTAGAGAACTCTAGGGAATTCTAGGAAATTCTAGATAATCTAGAAAATTCTAGAGACCTCAAGAAAAATACGGAGTATTCCAAATGTTTCTAGAACATTTCGAGACATTCCAGATGGTTCCGGAAAATTTCGTGACATTTGGTCTTTAAATGTTGATATATATTCACATTTATAATGTACAAATTGAATAGGAGTATTATATTATTATTATTATAATTCCCATCCAAAAAAATGATTACTATATTATTATTGTTTAATCTTAACAAAATATGCATATACTCCTACCATCTTAAAAAAGTTAGTAATTTTGCATTATAAATATAATGTTAGTAATTTTATATAATAAGTCATCGTACATATATATTGAGATATTTATGGTCAAAATTTTAAAATTTCACTTCACAATTTTCAAAGTATGAAACGGAGGGAGCTAGTATGAAACATGGGTAGTAAATAAAAGAATCTTAGTTTTCACAAATCCCACAACATATTATCATATTATTACCTCCGTCCAAAAATGTTTGTCCTTTGACTAAATTTTTACTGTTGATTACTAACAAATTACTACGAGTTACAATATGAAATTACCGTCATTGTAATTTTTAATAAATTATTTTCCATAGGCGGTAATTTCATGTTTTAATTCATTGTAATTTGTAAATAATTAACGGGCAAAATTTAGTCAAATGATAAACATTTTGGGACGTAAATATAATCATTACTACAATGTATTAATATATTAATCTTATCGCACATTTGATTATAGGCTTGACTATAATCTTCATATTTATCGTTTCCATTGCAGATAGTTTCAGTTGTGCCATACAATAACTCAGAAGGACAATATGTTCATACTAATATATACTTACATCATACTTTAATCAAAAAATTTACTCGGAGGTATCCCAATATTTAGGGAAACTATTTTTCGGTATCCCAACTTTTCAAAACTAATTTTGAGGTACCCTTACTTTTTAGGTTAGTAATTATTTGGTGCTTTTCCAGCCATTAATTTTATTAAGTGACCGAAATACCTTCATTCTTCTTCAAGGGTATTTCTTCAAGAAGGGAAGAATAAGGGCATTTTGGTCACTTAATAAAATTAATGGTCGGAAAAGCACCAAATCATTAATAACCCAAAAAGTAAGGGTACCTCAAAATTAGTTTTAAAAAGTTGGGATACCCGAAAAACATTTCACCAAAAGTTAGGGTACCCGAAAATTGCTTTTTATACTTTAATATATATATATATATATATATATATATATATATATATATATATAATTGGATTCTAATAATCCCTACTTTCACCAATTGGACAATGGTGGACCGTACTTTCACTTTGTATTCTGGTGGTCCAAAAAAAAATAAAATTGGATTGTAGTGGGATATTTTCAAGGGAATCATAGATTTTGTGTTGCATTTGATTCAAAACTTAGTATAACACTTTACAATGATTTTTAATGAATTTACAACGTTTCTCCCAAATTTTTTTCATTTTTTTACTATTTTTTACAATTTTTTCACTATTATTATTTTTAAAAAATCATAATAATTATTCAGAGTCTCAAAAAAATAATTTAAAAAGTGTTTTAGAAACTACAATTCATTAACTTTCTAGGGGCAGGAACGAAAAAAAACAAAAACAATATAGTGTAGGAATGAAAAAAATAAGAAGAATGTGGAGGTAGATTTGGTGCCACTACAATCCAATTTTTTTTTTTTGAACCATCAGAATACAAAGTGAAAGTACGGTCCACCATTGTCCAATTGGTGAAAGTAGGGATTAATAGAATCCAATTATCCTATATATATATATATATATATATATATATATATATATATATATTTCTGTATCATGTGTTTTTCTAATTGCTTATCTAAATATGCACATATACAAAAGGACGGGCAAAGAAACTAGTAATTACAAGTATGGTAACTTTTACCTATAAAATATTGAAAACATGTGGTTGAGTAATCCCTCCATTCTTTAATATTTGTTACTTTAGAAATTGTGCAGTTAATTGTTATAAATTTTGACTGCAAGTGTATGAATATATATCATGATCTATTATATAAAACTATCATCGTTAGACCTATAGTAAAAATAAAAGTATAGCCTTATAATTCTTTTGGAAAATATAGTGTTCAAAATTGATGTTCAAAATTTTACATTAGAGACTATGAAAAGTAAAAAAATGACAAAGATTAGAAAATGGGTGTAGTACCTGCCAACTATGTTGTCATGTCCAGTATGTAGGAATGAGACTATTGTGAGAAGATCCACTAGACAAAAAAGAGAACCTGCTTGGCTAAAGGACTTTGTCCAAATACACAAAGGGAGTACTAATTCCTCTTCATCTTCTGAATCCCATAGCTTTTCCAGTATAAGAAAAGAAGATGAATTTCCTCTATTTAAAACATCAGATTTTTAACATTATTCAAAAGAATATGTGACTTTCTTATTTCCACAATGCAGGTTACAGAACCTGCTTGTTACATGGAAGCTGCTCAAAGTCATGAATGGAGGAAAGCTATGAAGGAACAACTTGATGCATTGGAACAAAATGCAACTTGGATCCTTACAGAGTTGCCTCCTGGAAAGAAGGCTCTCACATCAAAATGGGTTTATAAGGTGAAATTCAGATCTGATGGAAGTATTGAAAGATATAAAGTCAGATTAGTAATAAGAGGATTCGAACAAGTCAAGAATGAAGACTATACACATACTTTTTCTCCTGTGGCTAAACTTACCACAGTGAGAATCTTCATTGTTGTTGCTAAAATGAAAATGTGGCCTTTATATCAGCTGGATATCAACAACGCTTTCCTTCATGGATTTTTGGAATAAGATGTTTATATGGTGCCTCCAGAAGGGTATGACAAAGCATTAGAAGGACAAGTTTGCAAGTTGCAAAAACAAGCCTCAAGAATGTGGAACATTGAGCTAAGTAAATTCTTTCTAAATCTTGGTTTTCATTTTCATCAATCAAAGAATGATTATTCTCTGTTCATTAAAGAAAATGGAGACATGTATATATTTGTATTGGTTTATGTTGATGATCTCTTGTTGTCTGGAAATGATGAACAAGGAATGAATGATCTTAAAAGGTTACTGCATCAAACTTTCACCATTAAAGATTTGGGGCTAGCAAGATATTTTCTAGGAATTGAGATCTCAAGGTCTAGTACAGGTACTTTGTTAAACCAAAGGAAATATATATCTGATATTTTGTTTGATGCAGGATTAATTGGAGCCAAACCTGCAAGATTTCCTTTGCCCAAGGGATTGCAGTTGTCTGATTCGAGGAGCAAATTATTGGAAGATCCTAAGAAGTATAGAAGGATAATAGGGAGACTTTTGTATTTGACTCTTACAAGGCCAGATATATCTTATTCCGTCCAACATCTAAGTCAGTTTTAATAACAAACTACTACTTCTCAGTATAAGGATGCTTTGCACGTGTTGAGATACCTCAAAGGAACCATCAACAATCGTCTCTTCTTCCCAACAGTAGCGGATTTTGGATTGAAGGCATATTGTGATGCAGATCGGGGGACATGTAAAGTAACTGCTAGATCCCTTACTGGTTATGTCATTTTTTTTCGGAAAGTGTTTGGTTTCTTGGAAAACCAAGAAGCAAAACACAGTAGCAAAATCTACAACTGAGGCATAGTATCGAGCAATGTCCACCACCACATCAGAATTGGTATGGATTGTCAATCTTGTTAAAGATTTGAAAAGTCCGGTTGAACTTCCAGCTAAGCTACACTGTGACAACAAAGTTGCAATTCGTATTACGGAAAATTTGGTCTTCCATGAAAGAACTAAACCCCTTAACATTGACTGTCATTATACACAAGACAACTTAATGGAAGGGTTTATTAGTGTCTCTCATGTGTCTTCCAGTGAGCAATTGGCTGACATCTTGACAAAAGCATTGGGGGAAGGACAACATAATTATTTATCACGAAGGTTGGGTATTGTAAGTGTTCCAGAAGGGGGGAATGTGAAGAATAAATAAAGCTTCATATTTCTCCTTATTTAAGTTCAAGATTAGTACGTTGTAGGTTTTCTTGTGTTTAGTTTTTGTTTTCTCCTTCTTCCTTTCCTATAAATAAGGTTTTAGTCCTAGGTTTGTTCTATACTTGTTCAATGGGTTGGGGACCCACCCGACCTGAAAAATGTGGGTCAAGGTCACAATTTTACAAGGCGATCTGGCCCGGCTCGAAAATGTCGGGGCCCCGAAGTATGGTCGGGTCGGGCTCGAGGCGAGGGTTGGTGACCCGGCTCGGCCCGCCGACCCAACTAAATATATATTTTTTAAAAAAAAATCTTAGATTAAATTTAAGTTTTTTGTGACCCGACCCGGCCCGACTAAATATATAAATAAAATGCGTAAATTTTAGGCTTTTTAATTAAAAAAAAGACTCCATTTTATATATTTGTCGGCCCGTAGGGTTCCGGCTCGAGCCGACGGGTCAAAAACTTCCGACCCGACAGACCCGACATGTGACACGGCCCCGCCCGACCTTTGAACAGGTCTAGTTTGTACATATCCGTCAGAAACATATTAATGAAAACTTCTCTATTTCTCTCTCCCTAAATTTATCAGTTACACTCATTATTTCAGTTGCTCATACCTGATTTTGACATAAATATAGGTCTATTTGAATTGATCGACCTGGAAAAGTTAGATAGTCGAGATCAATTTCTCATTTGAATTTTAACATGAATATTTGACTGACTCGAATTTATCCTATACTCAATTTTTTTTTCCCAACACTATCAAAATCCCATTGAACTACTATCTATTAATAATTAAATTTAAAAGGTAAATTGCAAACTAAAATTTAAAAAAACTAAAAAAGATAACAATGACTGCATTATGAAAGACAAATAGAGTAGAAAATAACTTTTATTATCATATTTATACCAATCCCAAATTTTGTTATACCCACAATACCCCTCCCCTAATAATAACTTTGTAAGGTTGGCGTCAAGAGATGAAAGTGTGATAGTTATTCATTTTTGTAGATAGTCTGAAATTATTTTTCTCTCGGACCAAATTCTCAAAGAAAAGGCCAATGAGGATGCATAGAGCTAGAGTTGTAGTTGGAGTCTCGGTTTTAAATGGGGTCGATGGAGATCGTAAGGAAAGTGAATATAACTTTTTATCTTCTAGGCTCAACGACAAAAGGAATATGCCTATAAACCAAGAAGAGGATACGGTTGTTGAGGACTCTCTAATTTGAATTGATGGGGTGTGGCTCCGATTTGAGCAAAACTATCTCTACCCCCATTTATCCCCACTTGTGTTGATGAGTACATGCGCATTCCAAGTCCTATAGAAAGTTTAGATCAAACTAACGATATTTTTGGTGTGATTCCGATGCAAGAGCATTGCTTCATTGTTTTACTGATCACAACCAGATGTTCCAACTATGATAAATATAAATTATACTGTAGATTAGCATTAAATTACATAATAATTTTGCCGACTATGATAAATATAAATTATATTGTAGATTACAATTATAATTTTAGTAATGTATTTTTATAAAAAGTGAGTCGAGTTGAATATTTGTCGTCTTAATATCATTATTTTACAAAAAAATTCTTTCAAAGAAAAATATATAACAAAAACTTCTAAATTTACTAGTGTATAACATTGACTTTGAAGCATTAAAGCTCTGTTCTTTAGTTGAGTTAAATCTAACCAACCTAATCTAATTTAATTTAACTTAATTTATCCTTACTTAACCTAACCTAATCCAACTCCATAAAAAAAACACCCAAACCAAAAACAACTTTTTAAATCAAAAAGAAATTCAAATAATATTATTTTAATATCAAATTAATCCACTTTTCCAACACCTATAACCTTTTATTTATTATCCCCAAAATATTCAAATTTTATTGATAAAAATATTCAAATTAACAACAACTAACTTAACTCAAACAAATCTTATCCTTTGCTATCTTATCCTATCCTATTTTTTCCTTTCCTTTCCTTTCCTCTCCTACTCTAACCAATCTAACATAAATCTAACCTGATCAAAGAACAACACGTAAATAAACAAATAATATTACAAGGAATGGGTATCACATGAATTGATGTTAATTAAAAATAGAACTACGAAGAAAATAACTTGTGTATATTAATTTTCATATTTTACAATATTTAATTATTTGTCAAAGTATTGAACATAGATATATAAAGTTCAATAAAAACTAATTCAAATAAATTAAGGATATATATGGAATTTTACCAAACATACTTTCAAACAATCAATTTTACCAAACATATATTTTTGAAATAGTTAATTGAAATAGTTGATCAAAACAACAAATATAAACACCTAGTCAAAATAGCTTGCTCAAACAGCTAACAACCACAAACAAACGTTTGACAAATATAGCCAAAGTGGGTTCCGAGGTGGGGTGGCATGTATATGAGGAACCCAAGTTGAGGTTCTTACAATAAGGATAACCTAAGAGGCTAAGAAGAAAAGGGGAAAACTGTCAGATAGTAATCCAATTCATATTTTGTTTTTCTTGTATTTTAAACACAAACAATGTTATTTAATCTTACAATTATACATTGTTTAAGATTCAGAAAGTTGTCCGCATTGGTCCTATCTCAAGGATAATGAATCGATTCTATGTCTTCTCACATGAAAACTATTACATGTTAAAATTACGTTACGATTCTATAATTTTACAATCTCATTCACAGTTGTAATTGAGTTTATATGAACACTATGAGATTCAAGAATTTATTACAACAACAAAGTTTTCTTATCAAAATCAGTCTGTCCTCCTTTTAGAAGGCATGCTTTTCATCTTCATCTTCAAGGTTGGTGCAATGTTTGCCTGGGTGTTGAAAAAATGATTAGTTACACCGTACTTTAACGAAGAGGTTTCCTCTATAATTAGTGTTTCTCTTTATGATCATCTTTATGTGATCAATATTTCTTACTAACTTTTATTTTTGTGGTTGGTTAGCCGACTAATCTTTCATGTTTCAATTTGTATATTATTATTACTGCTTAAATGTGAAAATTATTTGTATGCATACTATATGTCAGCTGTGAATAGAGCTGGGCAATGGGCCGGATCGGACTGGGTCCGGGCTAGCCCATTGGCATGTCTGGGTAGGGTCGGGTCAATACCATAGCATAACGGGTTAGGGCAGGGTCATGGGCCACTAACCCTGACCCGCCCAAGATGCACCCATTCTGTTTTCTCTCTCTTTGAAGAAATTTGGATCCAGATCTTGGCTGAGAGTTGTTACCACTTACCATGGCTGCGAACAAGCGACAATACTTCTTGTGAGATGATGATGGAGATGGAGTTGGTCATTGTGATGTGAATCCAACAAAATAAGAGTAGACCTTTGGTATCAATTGAATTTGTGATTTCGCATCATGAACATGGGTCTACCATCGTGATGTGAATTTGTGATATTTACTCTGATATCTCTCCCCTTAAAGAGAGAGATATGATGGGGACTAGGGAGGGAGGAAACATGAGAAAGAAATTGCATTAGTTCTCTTTTCCCAGTAGACAACACCATGGGTCTTCTTTCTTCGGCCCACTATCGACCCGCGCCCCGACCCACTACTGACCCTCTACTGTGCTAGCCCTCAAAAGGCCGACCCTTTTTCAAATCAATAAGGGCCTTGACCCCAATAAACTGAGCCCGACCCTTGAGGCCCAAAGGGTCCCCGGCCCAATGCCCACCCCTAGTTGTGAAATTAGAGTTAAGAACTTTGAGATATGAATGACTTGGAAATAGAGAATAAATAAAACTAGAACTCTATATTAATGTTTCATAATGTTTGTATTTACATGGTTTCAATCCTACATTTTTATTTTATTTTTTAGGTAAGACACAAAAAAAAATATAATAGGCAACCCTTCTTTTAAGAGTTTTTACCCTCCTACAGTCCTACCTAACTTGTTTTTCAATAAGATACAATTCAAATCTATCTTACTCCAAGCTATAATTCCAATGCACGTACAGTTTACTCATGATTTAGACCTTTGAGTCCTACATGATGGGACCAAATGTGAATGGGAAAGAAGAAAAAAAATGAATTGGTAAATTTTTGTACTTTTTTGTTATTATTGCTCATTGATTTTATTATTGTTATTTTCAATTAGTATGTCATTTTATAATAATTTGTGTTGTAAATTTACATGCATTCCTGTTCTTTTCAATTATGTCATTTTACATTAATTTGTGTTGTAAATTTACATTCTTGCACAAATAAAGACAACAATGATTAATTTAGTGAACATTCAAATTTTGTAGGGTTTCAATATCATCATTCTTTTATTCTGTTTATGACCAGATTTTTTTTAAGTTCATATGTGTGACTTATGTGTACATTTTACTTGTAATCTTCTAGTTTTTAAGAAACTTCTTTTTGTGCTTTTCATTTCTATTGAGTTATATATTATGAAAATATTTTTAGCATGTAGATCTAGGTGTTTGTATCTAATAGAAAAATCTGACCACGGTTACAAAGAACAAAAGAAAATATAGAGGGCGATCATTCTAGGAAATCAAAAGAATTATTTGATCAGAAAAAGAGAATGTGAATCACTATATATCCCAATATAACACTACTGCATAAACATCCTTCTTCTTCATCACTTGGAATCAAGAATTTACTGCCCTAAAAAAATGAAAACGGCAAAGATATTACATACAAAGCGTGCTAAAATTAATAATCTCCTGATAATTTCTATACTCCTCTACCAAATAAATAACCACCAATGCTCTCCTGACTCAATATCCTGTGGGGAACTTGCATTCTCCAAATTCTGCATAAATCAAACAACTCATCAGCCACACATTCTTACCAACTTCAATAATCAACAATAAAATAAAACTAAAGTAAAAAATAATAAAAATAAATTAAGAAAAAAAGATGACGTGATGATGAACTTACTCGGCGATTGGGTGACGACATGAGCAACTCCCCCAAAATCACACGTGCCACTCGCACGCGCCTTCATCTGGTAGTAGCTGTTAAAAGCGTACGAAGCATGGGCCACAAGGGACGTAGGATTGTAACACGTGGCACCTGACTGGATCGGACGGCAGTCTGCCCCTCCTTCTCCACAGGCATAGTCCAGCGCTTCCTGCAACTTCTCCTCACTGGCCGCCTCATTGGCTACACACCACGTCTGCCCCGCCGTGACAACCACCTTGCTTCCACCATCCGCCACCGCCGGCGCCGCCGCTCCGGCCACCTCCGCCGCCGTGAGTGGGATGTTGTAGACCCTCTGCTCGCTCGGGTAGAAAAGCCCGTAGTTCCTCTCGCTGGTGGGCCCCGGCTTCTGGTCCTCGTTGAACAATGCGAAGAGGTAAACATCCAGCGTGGCATTTGGCCGCAAGGGGGTCCCACCACCACCGGCGAGGACTCTTTTTACCAAATTGCCATTGTACGCCGCGGCGTTCTCCTCACTCGCTCCGACCTCGTTTGAGTCGCCCTTGCTGGGCCAACCCGTTTCCGTCACGGACACCGGAACGTCGTCGTATTGAAGCGCCGACATGGCTGCATACACCGCATCCAACTGAGCCTCAAACAGGTTTGGGTATTTCAACCCGTTTCCGGAGTCCACAACTCCGTTATTCGGCTTGAAAAGTGCGTAATCTAACGAGATTTGATCCGCATTTGCAGAGTAAGCGAAGAAGGGGTATATGTTCACCATCAACGGCGAGGATGTCTTCCGATGAAACTCCAACATGGGTTTGATCATGGAGTTGGTAAGATCCAACTTGAACGACCCGGCGGAAGACGGGTACGAGTTTTGAAGCGCAGCGAGAGAAATGGGGGAGGAGATTTTGATGTCGGACTCCAGAGAGTTCTTCTGGAGAGAAGCGTAGAGGTTGGACATGGCGGGGACAAGGTAGGAAGTGAGGTTAGGGAAAGTGTTAACCTCATTTCCGACGGCAATGGCGGAGATTCCTGAATCCGGGTGGAATGGTAGGATCCGGGTCCGGACCCAGTCGTCGGTGAACGACTGAGAAGCCGCAGCTGCGGTGAGGTTCTCGTTGGGGAGAGCGACGGTGAGGGAAATACCCGACCCGGAGAAGGATTTGAGGACTTGCGGGTCCGTGTCGTAGAGCTTCGCCCGTGTCAATCCTTGGGTCTTGAGCAGCTGGACGACTTTGTCTGGGGTGGGGAGATTGTCCGCTACTCTTCCATAGTTGATCCCGATCTTCCCTGCATCTGCAAACCAAAATCATAAAAAAGTTAAGAAAAATGATGAAAATCAAGTACTGGAAGATGAGATTGAGGGGGAGTTACGTTGTTGGTTACCTGAGAGGGCGGAGGAAGAGAAGAGGGAGAGAATGAGGAGAGAATGGAGAAGGAAGGAAGCCATGGTTGGTTTGAGGGGAGAGACAGACAGAGAGGGAGGTGGGGAAATGGAGAAGGGAGGAGTTATGAGGGGGGAGTTAATATAGGAAGAGGAGAGAGGCAGAGCGGTTATGAGGCCATGGTAATTAACGCGGTAATTTGTTGCAGTCAAATGTTTTAGTCAACAATTAACTAACCACTAATGTGCCCACTAGTTACGCTAATTTAATTTAATTTAATTATCAAGTTTCAAAAAATAAATAGGACTTCTTACTCAAGATGCTTCTTGATAATGTTGTACTAGTATGTTATAAAAGAAATGTTGTAGTGTATATTTAAGTTAGTTTTAAATTAAAATACATATATCATATCATATGTATAAATGTTGTGGAAAACTATGTTTTAATATTTTAGAAGTTACAATCATTGTAAATCATAAATATATAATGTTTAATTTTTTATGATAGTATATATTACTAAAACATTATTTGTATTGAGATCATGTTCTTTCGTGTGGTGGGATAATTTTTCATTTCATCTTGCCGCACTTTATGTCATTTTATTTACTTTATATATAATATATATTTAAAATTTTATATAGTACTTAATAAATTATGTGACCGTGACTTGCTTTATTCATAATATCTAAAAATTTATATATCTAAATTATGTGATTTAATTTTCAAATACTATATATTATCCATCATTTATCCCTTCGTACAAAGGAAAAGGATCTGGTTGATATAGGCAACAAATACTATATATTTATCATTGATAAATTTATATAATTGCTAAAATCTTATTATTCACATTGTAAAATATAAGTTATAAACGATGCAATTTATTTTATATGAGTTTTGATAAGACACATATGTCCAATCAAGTAATAGCGTTTTGTGCTGAGATTCATATTTAAACTTTTACTTGGTCATTTAATTTATATATCTTACGTCATGAAATCATAATCATGAACAATTTGAACGATGGTTTAATTACTTTAATATATATATTAACTAGCTAGTTGCTTCATAATTATTTGCCTTTTAAATAACATTATCAAAATTAGTATATGTATATGTCGGCAAGTATTTTGTTCAAAAAATCAAAATCAATTTTTTTCTAAATTTTGGTTAAACAGTCAAGTAATATGAAACAAAGGTAAGATATATTAATTTCAGTTTGGTAATCATACTTGTTTTAACTATGATAGTTGAAAAAAAATCAATATTCAATACAATTTGAAAAGTTTTCATTGTACATTATGAAATATATTATGCTATAAATAAATAAGTAAAATCAAATTTTGTTTATGTTAGAGTATATATAAAATTATTATCAAGTGTTCAGTTATCAGTTTAAGTTTTTAAATTGAAATAGTTTCACATTTTATCAAAACTAGACAAAATCAGGAGTATCAACTTCAAATCCTTGTCACCTCCAAGTTTGTTGGTGGAAGGTGAGAGGAGTCTTACCTTATTCTTTCCTTTCCTTTCCTTATCTTCTCATATCTTACATAAATTCTTAAAAAATACTGAAATCAATGTCATTTTATTTGACTTTCTTTACATTTCTTTTCCTTACTAACCTTATTTTACTTAATTGTACTACTCCCAAAAATAAAGCCTAAATTTGATTGAGATGGTTCCACTGTTTCTAAGAAATCATATCATTTGTTATTCTTCTATAGAGAAGACAAATGGCGGCATCATTTATGGCAGCCTTGATTCCCTTAGAAGTGAAGAAAATAGAGTAATACATCATGCCAAAAAACTTGCTTAGCTACTTCACCAAATCCAAATTAATGAAATTACCTTCATCCATCCAAAGGCACCCCACCATCCTCATCCTAAAACACGCAAAGAAGGGGGTCCTCTCGATTGAAATATTCTAACATACATATACAAATGAGGGGCTACGAGAAACGAGAAGAGTACTGTCAAGCAAACTATTTGTCCATAACAATTAAGAGTGTACATTTTTTTTTAATAGTTGGAAACAAAAAAGTTATAAAGTATCACAGATGGGACAAAGTAACTGTAAAATAGTAAAAATAGTAGGAACAAAACTCAAAAATAAACTGCAACAGTTAAAGACAGCTACAAACATCTACAAACAACAAATAAACAGCCCAAAAGACAATTCAATTCTTCTTAGTTGGTAAAACCTTTAATCCACAAGTCTCTCCCACCAAAACCTTATTTCAATCAAGTATCGATTCAAGAATCTTTGGATCCATCAACTTTCTCAACGGTTCAAAAAAACTGTACATAAATAAAATAAAATAGTACTAGTACAACAAAATGCAGATACATAAATTAAATGCGCTTGAGGAAGAACAAAGATACATGCATTCTTCCCCAGAAAGACACACGCAAAGAGGGGGTAGTAGAGTTTTTTGAGAGTATTGCTGGAATAATAATAATAATCAAGTAGATTATCACAGAAAGACTAAGGCCCACGCCATGCCCAATAAAGGAATCTTCACCGGCTTAGTTTTGCATGACGACGTGATCTTTTACAACTACACTTGACACCAAGTGGGACAAAATTCATAATTAAATAAAATATCGTAAGATAATAGTTTTTATGATATTGAAGTTGAAATTGATCGAAAGGGTGCTATTATTGGCAATGTTATAGACGCGTAAGTTATTGATAACCCAAGGAGTTGAATTCATTGATCTTGTATCATATTTGCGATTAATGGTTTCGTTTTGTTGTGATGCACACGTTAAAGTCCTTGCTGTATTATTTTTTTAGCAGTTTGGTTGTAATTTGTTTCTTTTGATGGTGATTGTTTGCTGTTTTGTATGCGGGTATGCTGTATTCTATGAACCTTTAAGCCTTTATCTATCAATAATCGAAAAAATTAAATAAAATAGTAGGGTGGTTTTGCCAAAATTTTGTCCGATCCGAAAACTTGAATTGTTAGACCCGAAAAAAATTGGGTTTGAAGATAGAATTTTTCTTCCAAATTTTGATATTGACAGAATTGAACGAATATTTGGATATAATAGTTCTCTTTCTTCTATTTTTCCACTACTAAAAATATGTGTATTACCAACCACTTTTTTCCAACCAATTTAAAAAACCAACTATTTTAGCAACCATTTGATATTCCAACTATTTTTCAAAACATTTAGTGGGAAAATTGGTTGAAAAATTTTCCTACCACCCTTTTTCCTACTATTTGAAGATGGTTGGAAAAATGGTTAGTAATCCAACCATTTTTCCAACCATCTTCAAATAGTAGGAAAAAGGGTGGTAGGAAAATTTTCCAACCATTTTAGCAAAATTAGTTGGAATTTCCAACCATTTTTCCCACAAATTTTTTTGGAAAATAGTTGGAATATTAAATAGTTGCTAACATGGTTGGTTTTTCCAACCATTTTAAATTGGTTGAAAAAAGTGGCTGAAATACACATATTTTTAGTAGTGTTCGAACCCAATTTTGCTCCAAATTTGTTTCAATCTGAATTATCCGACCTGATGTGACCCGAATAAAAATTGAGTTAGAATATGAATCTCTCATCTAAATTTTAACATTTATCTAATTTGAGCGACCCAAATTTATTATAACCTGAATTTTTGTTAACAGGGGGCCCAAAGATTAACGTTGAAAATTTATGTGCAAGTGCAGAGATAATAGGGTGGCCCAAAGATTAACGTTGAAAGTCTGTGCAAGTGCAGGTAAGTCTCCATAGAAGTAATGCCAATTACCACAAGTACTTGATTAATGAGGAGGGCTGGCTACACTTTTCCTTGACTTGAGAGAGAGAGAGAGAGAGAGAGAGAGAGAGAGAGAGAGAGACACACACACACATTGATGTCTGTCAGCAACTTCAACGGTCGACTTGAAATGTAATACTCCTATGTGGGAATGTGTAAACATGATCTATCTTACATGGACAAATTTCAGCCAATGTCTTGTCGGCTCATGTGAACGTTTTCTTGGGTTTTCTTTTTGTCAATTATTAAATGGCAACTACTTCAATTTTAAAAAGTAAATAGGGAGTTATCTAATCAAAAAATACTCCTCCATCCGGTTTAAAAATAACTCTTTTTTCACATTTTTTAATGTTGATTTTGATTCAATAATTTTTTATCTAAATATTTATCAAAAAAATTTAATTTTATACTTTGCTAATACTATTAGTATTTTTCAATAAGAATCTAAATATATCTATTTTGTGCAATGAATCATTATATACATAAAAAAATTTAAAAAAATGGAGTGACAAATAAAAAACTATAGAGAGTATATTGGTCCGATAATAGTTGTCTATTAGTATGCGTGGAAATAGTATAGCTACAGCAAAATGGAATGGAGTGGAGGAATGCAAGTTGGAATGATATCAAGTTCTTCCATGTATGCCAAAATTGTAAGGGGAAAAAAGATAAAATATTTGAAAATTAATTTATAGTTGTAATGAATAGGGGGCCAAATTTAATATTTACATTAAAAGAGTGGAATGAGTTCTAATTGTTGTGGAAATGAGTAGAATGGAGTTCCGAAAAATTAAAATTTTAGATGATGTGGATAAGTGGACCACTATTAACATTCCATAACTATGGAATGCCATTGTACATGCTCTTAATGAATTCCGATCCAAATATATATCCTATATTATGGTAGCCAATTAGTCTACTTATCATATTCCTATGTATTGTCTATATTTTCTTTCTTGGTGGAGAAGCACAACTGCTTCTGAGAATTTCTGTTTGCAATGAAATCGAGTCTTACAAGCAAAGAATACTAACATTTATAGTTATTATTATTTTTTCTGGATAATTCTGGGCAAGAGCCCAGATTCTTTGTTCATCTAACTATTCAACCAAATGCAATTAATGATAATATAGTTTAATACTATGAGTTGAAATTTGGGCAAAAATAAGATGATCATCTAACTAATATACGTGAAAATCCCCAGCAGC
Source organism: Portulaca oleracea (assembly GCA_029582165.1). Taxonomy (NCBI): domain Eukaryota; kingdom Viridiplantae; phylum Streptophyta; class Magnoliopsida; order Caryophyllales; family Portulacaceae; genus Portulaca; species Portulaca oleracea. Next base: position 9,986,048 of record CM055868.1, read on the forward strand.
AAAGAACAAAATGAGAAGATAGAAGGAAGCACATTGAGGCCATGTTCTTTGATTAGATTGGATATAACTTTCCCAACTTATCTTATTTTATCCAAATTTATCCAAACCTAACATAATTTTTCAAGAAAACATCCCTCTAAAAACACAATTCTCTAAAAAAATCATAACTTATTATAACTTATCCATCCAAATCTAAAAATAACTTAACCAAAGAAAAGGCGAGAGTGGAGTAACATAGAAGTTTTTTCCATATTAAACAAACCCTACGATTAGGTGGTTTGGTTGAGAAAATGATGGAAAAAGATGAGAGACTTTTTCTCTTAAACAAAACAAATATAATAATGCTAATACGTCAGGCTCCAATATGGACTTACTTGTGTCTTCATGATTAGGTTGTAACCTAAAAGTAGGCTGCCTTTTTAAAGTAGATAATTATTCACAAAGTCACCTTAATTTAGACTTCCCCCCACCAAAACAAAAAAGGGGAGAAATAAATATCTTCCCCAAATTATGTTTACTTGTTTTTTTGCAGGTGTGGTCATGCCACGTAATATGTAGTTCATGTTTAATCCTCATTTCCGTATTAATTATCATAATTTTAATATTTATATTTTCAGTGTCATATTTTGATTGAGAATTTCTTACATAATATGTTATTAATAATCGTAATATTATAGTTTTATGATAGTATTTTTCGGTACGAAACTAATGATGGTTTATATAACAACTCATTGTACATATTGAGAAATTTATAGTCAAAATTTTTGAAATTTGACTACATGATTTCCAACGACGACAATTATTATGGGACGGAAAAAGTAAAATAATAGTATTTATTTTTTTCCTTTTTTATCAACAGAGTCACAGTAAAGTACAAAATAACAGTGTATTATTGTAACATCCCAGATATGTGGCTAATGTGGCTTAAGAGGATTGAATTAGCTACTTATGTCACCAAGATACACCTTTTAAGGAACCTCATCCACTAGGAACTCCTCAGTTACGCGTGTTTTGTTGATAGTAGTCTCAGGATGGGTGGCCTCCTGGGAAGTTTTCCCAGGCAAAGTGTGCGTAAGAACGAAGTACGGTCGAAAGACTCATGGTGATTTGTGAGACCAGTCAACAATCCTCAAAGCAGTTGCCGGTAATGTCCGGCCCTGGGGGTGCCGTGGCGTTACATATGGTATTAGAGCCGACCCATGACGATGAGCTGATTGAAATGACTACTTATATCACCAAGGTAAATCAGTTTTATACAAGATGGGGGATCACTTGGGTGATTAGGAATCGAAGGTGAACCCGTATCCCCTTAAGACTTATTCACTGTACCGCAAATAGATTTAAGGGTAAAACCTAATCTCTTGTAAGCAAAGTTACAAGATCTCTCAAGGACTCTCAAGAATATTGTTGCAGTTCAATACCTTAAGAGTATGTTGAAGCTCTCTAGAATATAATAGAAAAAGGATTGAGGTGTGTGAATGAATGATGAATTCATCCTCCTTTTATAGTGATTCATGGAGCAATCAAGCCATTGAACCTTGCCATAACAAGAGGCATGATCCATGAGATGTGTCTTTGAATCATTTAAGGATCTTGACTGATTTCTTGGTCAATGATCATCTCAATCAATGATCAATAGAATTAATCTCGATGCTTAAATCAAGAGATTTCGAATAGAAATCTGACTGGACTTCATCACAGAACGTGTTGAATAAAACTTAATACTATCAAACTTAATACTATTTTCACAAGGATAAAATTTTAATTTGTTTTTATAGTGAGCTTTAGGGTCGTATTAGTTTTTAATTTGTTCAGTTGAGTTGAAAGTAGGGATAGCAGTGGGTCCTGGACTCGGCTGGACCCGACCCATTAAGACGGGTCTGGGTCCAAAAAATTTGGACCCATAGGGTCTCGGAGCGGGTCCGGGTTTAGAAAAAATTTAACGAGTCCGGGTCTGGGTCCAAGCACAGACGCATGGACCCATTACAATATAAACATTTATAATTTTCCTAAAAAAATAAAAATTCAATTAGTTAATTACAAGTCTACTCTATTGTGTACTACACTAAAATACTAAATCTAAAAAACTAAAACTCCTAGTCTCACATAGTCACACTCACTGACTCACGTAGACCACCACAGCCGCACTACTGGTCTACTGCCCATCCCATTCTCCACTATAACATATATATATATATCTCTTTATAATCATGAACTTTTTTTTTTGACATTTTAAGTTGTGTTGTATTTTGAGAGACTTTTGTAATATTTTGTTGATGTCTTGATGACTTTTGTGATGTTTCGGCGTTGGAAACTTAGAATTCGCTCGTATCATAGTATATTGATGTTTTGATCTTTTTATTGTGTTAAAAATAGATGTTTTTAAATAGAATAGTTACTATTATACATGTATACAAGTATAAAATTAACCGAAAAAGTTAATAAATTTAGTAAAAAAATGCATAATATGGTTAGACCCATTAAGGACCCGCTAAGGAACCATGGACCCGTGGACCCATTGATTCCGGGTCCGGGTATGAATTTTTGGGACCCATCGGGTCTTGGGGCGGGTCCGGGTCCCAAAAACATTGACGGGTCTGGGTCCAATAGGACCCGCCCAGACCCTGCCCATTGCCATCCTTAGTTGAAAGATCAAATTTGAGCTCAATTATGTTTGTATATTTGAATTTCTAAAAGTAAACTAAAATGTTGTCCAAAAGTGTTTCATGTAAGACTTTGAACATATTTGTTAATGTACTGCCTTCATACCAAAATATTTGTCCTTTTATCTAACTTCTTTGTTCCAAAATATTTGTCTCTTCTATAATTCCAACAACTGTCGTTCTTTTTTTTCTCCCTAATTAATAAATTTATTTATCACTTTTTACAACTCCAACAACTATTAACTTCAATTAAAGTAAAAGTAGTTTGGGTAAATTACAAATTTTTCATCCTAATCCTCAATATGCATTGATTTTCTCAAATTAGTTAGATGGACAAATATAATGGGACAGAGGTAGTAGTTCAGATATAAATTGTGATGATGGAAGACTAAGTATTTCATTAAAGTAAAACTAATGTCGATCACAATAATAAGAGAATCAAAAGTTATATCATAAGTGACGTTGAAAAACTTGTCAAATAGTTACTTCATAATTATATAGTACGTATCACAAAAAATTTAGTTTCTCTTATATTAGTATGAATTGAGGTATCTTCATTAGTAAAACTGGATCGATTCTAATAATCCCTACTTTCAACTTTTGCATATCAATAATTCTTATTTTATTTTTCAATTTCAGTGGCCGTAAAAGATAATCACAACTAAAAATAGGGATGGTCATCACTAGTTCAAGCTTAATAAGTACAAAGGCAACATTAATATCTAAAATTGTAAACTAATTATTTCTTTTAAAAATTGGAATTAGCAAAACACACATAAAATGAGTTCTTTAAATTGTTGACAAAATCCGTTCATATTATAAGTAAAGATAAATTAACAAGACTCTTTTATTATATTTCTAATATTGATGATATTGATTGGTTAAGTTGGATTTGCAATATCATAATTTGATATCTATAATCTACAACCTAATAAAAGCATATCTACAATATTTTTCCTAAAGGGTATTAAGGTAATTTGTCATGGGCTTACTCTACATTCTCTTTCACCCATTCCTCGAGCCCCCTCAGAACATCAGCAACAACATGTAAAGGGAGTGGGAGGGGGTGATGTGCCAATTTTTGATTGGATAGGGTAATGTGGTGGAAAATTTCACAGTCATTCTCCCACGGTTAACGTAGAACTTGGCGTGTGAGGAGGGAGTGGCAAGGGAGGAGAGAAATAGGAAGAGAAAGGAAAAGAAAAGAGAGAAGAAGGAAAGGGAAAGGAAGAAATAAAGAGGAGAGAGAAATTTATACTCATTATTTTTCCATTCTCATGTGGGATCCTTCCACTATTCTTCTACTATTTTCACACTTTGTTGTTAATGCTCTCATAGTCAAGCTTCATAATTCATTGTCTCTCTCAATCTCTCTCTTCATTGCCCCTTCTCTCTCTCTCTCTCTCTCTCTCCACTTCTTCTATGTTACTACATCTCAATTCAACCCTCCTCAAGAGGATGAAACCTAAATTCTAGGTAGGGTTGTTCATCGGTCCTCCCGAACTGGACCGAATTGGATTGGATCAAATGGACCAAGGATTGAACTAGAGGACTAAGCTGGACCGAGGATTGGATCGAAAAAAGTTCGGTCCGGGACTGGATCGACCGAACTTTGTTCAGTCCAGTTCTCGGTCCAGTTCGAACTGGACTAATACATAAATAAACCCTGTAATTTTAGTAACTTCAGTCTTTCAGTTAGGTCCATGTACTGGACCGAGGACCGAACATAAAAATTTCCTGGATCGAAGACTGGATCAAAATTCCCTCGGTCCAGTTCGGTCCAGTCCAGTTTAGTCTCTTTTTCGGTTCGAACTGGACTATGAGCAACCCTAATTCTAGGTTTCTTGAGTTCAAAATGAGGTGGTGTTCTTGAACAATAGGATGATGGTTGCCGTAGAGATTAAAGATGTCAGATCTTTAATGGTACAAAGGTAATCTATGTTTTAGTGTTATAGTTTTTGTTGCTCTTTTGATTTTCATACCTCAAATCTACTACTTAAATTATGCGTTTCGGTTGTTAAAACACTTCTGGTGACTAATTTGAGGTAATGGGTATAAATTGCCCAGATTCACCCACCAAGAAACTATAAAAGGCTTCGCCTCTTCCAAAAGTGGTATGTCATAATGTCATCTATTTTTCCTTTTCATCATGCATGTTATGTGTTTATGAAAATGTCTCAATGAAATATTGAATCATTTTATGTTGATTTTGATGTTTTGGTTATGGGGTTTTAATGAAGAACACGACTCTTCCGTGCCCGTGGTTTTGATGGATATGCATGAATGCATATTGATTGAAATGTGGATGTGAAAAAAAAAATTAAAAGCAAATGCCAAGAAGATAAGCCCTTTTGATGAGCCCAGAACAACCTTTCTGTTCTTTATAATGTTTACTTTTCTCTATAATATCAAATTTTGTTTTAACTTTCTGTCAATGTAAAAGAATTATGCATACTACAAATTTCTTACATATGGCATATGGTTAATGAAATTAATTCATACATAAGCTCCTCATATGTTTATTGTCATGGTTTGTATTGGCTTGCCTCCATGTGATGCTACTAATAAGGTATATGAAAACAAGGTTTCTTTAATTCACATAAAAAAGCAAGCAAGCCCATCGCACATTACCATACAACCCAAGAAAAATACGGTAGATAATAGAATGGTCTTGAGGCAAGGAAAAAAACATTGTGCTCACAGTCGAGCTTTCATAAAAAAATTAGTCTGTTGTGCATCCTGCCTGCTTGCATAGTGCTTGACATTTTAAGTTTGGTACTATGACTTTATTAGTGTATGCAAATTATCAAATTTTGTTTCATGTTGTGGTTCTATAAAGACTTCCTACCTATCAATGACTTGTTCCATTATCTAATTTTAAAACTAGAGTCAAAAGGTTCGTAACCTCCTGCAAATTAATTACTTGTACACTATTTATCTTTTTTTTTGCAATAACTTGATTGTCTACTATCTAGGTCGCCTGTAGAAGCTAATGTATCAACTTTGTAATTTTAACTTCAGGGGATGCAGAAGTCACCTAGAGTTATTTCATTGACAATTATAGATGTCCTCTAAATGATATAGGAAGTAACTATCAAATTTCATTTTGTATGAGATGATCCGTCGTCTTGTTGTGTAGCTTACCACGAGTCATGTTGTTACAGACACCTGGGAGGGAGTTTCTTCTCCATGTTTCTTATCTAGAAACTTTCAATGTGGCCAGACAATACTTTTATTCTTCTGTTCAAATAGTTATTAGTTGGTTTTCAATTGGTTACTGAACAACTTCTTTGCGAAGCAAATTCTTGATCATAATGCCAAATAGTAATAAAATCATGATTTTTGTTGTGCTTGTGGTATTGTGTTTGACTGGTCAGAACTCAGAAGTCGCTCCACAAAAGAAAGGAGAACAAAGATGTAGAAGTCTGCTTGACAGATACTTCACCATTACCTCCTCCTTTAGATTCTCTTTATCTTGCAACTATTATTAGTTCGTGAACTATTTATCTATAAATTATGGAATCTCCACAACCTCATGTATCCATATGAAACATGTGTTAGACAGCCACACTGTCTGACACTTCTTGCATACTCAAACATATGTCAAATATGTATATGACACAAGGTTATCTTCCTCCATCATCATATTGAATTCCTACTTTTTTTTTCTGGATATGGTTGTATTCTGAATTACTCTTAATTATGCATTCATGCCTACTTTCATCAATCATCAATGCATTTGTATTTTTTTTAAATTGTAGTTTGCATCCCAATAGACTCGTATTATGGATTCGAGTTGACTAATATAACTAATTTGCTGGAATGAATATTTGATGTTAAGTTGTTTGATCGTTTTCCCTCCTCTTCTTACTTCAGTGTATTCTCACTCCATTTTCATGCGTCTTCCCTCCTCTTTCTATTTTCCGCCCCCCTTTCGCGTTTTTGCCTTCTTGTTTGCTGTTGAAGATCAATTTGTCATCTCACTCTGGTCTTGGTTCAGGTTTCGATCTCCACCCCTTTGTTTGTTCTTCTATAATATCTCATTGTCATTCCTATTTTTGTTTGCTGCAAGAAAGAAAGCGACATACATGAGGCAAGGGCATGACAGCCGAACTCAAGGCACTAGGATCCAAACCTTCACACCATTCCTTTTTTTTTTTTTTTCAATGTAAGAGCTCTGAATTTGCCAAATTGATATTTATTCCATGCTTTTATATCAGGTTTGGGTTAGATTTAGTTATGCATGTCATTTAAACATTGAAAGAACTAAGGGTTAAGGAACTTGCGTTGTGTTTTTTCCTAACCTCAATTTGGTTTGCCCCTCTATTCTTTCTTTTTTGGTTTTTGTTTATTTATTTGTCTATTTAGGAGGTCGAATTATGCTTCGCTTGTTATTAAGAAAGGTTCCAACTTTGTATTATATTCTTTATTGTCGGAGAATGCAAATGCATATCATTCTAAATTCTTTTAGTCATAGTGTACTGTGTACATGCATGCTTTTTGTCATGTGTTGGATTGAAATTAAAGTTCCCATTTTTTTTTAATTAGTTGGATGATTAGTGCATTATAATAAATTGTTCAAATGGTGGGTGCTTTGTCTTTTTCGTCATTTTGATTTGGTTTGATGATTCACCATAGGAAAGACTGTTTTTGTACTTTAGCTAATGTGGTGTGTACTTATACTGTAAACTACCATTGATTTATAGCTTGGGAGTGCGGTTGCTTATTGATAGATTAGTTATGTTCTGTTCGTTTTCTCTAATAATCAAATTAAAGTTTGAAACTTTTAGAGAGTTAGACTGTAGGGAATCAAATATATTAACAAACAAATAAACCCAGAAAGTGAATTCATTTGATAAAAATTTATGTCCGTTAAAAATGATGAAAACGGTAGTATATCACGAGAATGGTTTTCTAGGGAAAGTGGAATTCATCTGATACCGTGTTTATTGTTGTTGCAATCTTGCTTATTGTATATTACCAACATGCATCTGTTTTTTTGATATTGCTTTTTAGTTCTTGGCTTCAATAGTTGTCTTGTACTTCCTCATCTTTTCTTTTCTGCAAATTTCTTTGGTTTTACAAAGCTGAATGTATACAACAACAACCACCACCCATGTGACACGTTTGAGCGCGGTCTGGTGGATCCTAATGTAGGCAGCCTTGCACCCATGAATAAACGTTCATGGAGAGACTGATTCTGACGGATCTATAGTGAAAAAAATAGGGGAGAAGCTTGTTAGGGTTAGAAACTACGTACCAGAGTGTTGCGAGTGAAGAGGTTAGAAGAGAATTTGGATTTTAGAGTGTTAGTTAAGTTAGTTAGAGCTGTTAGACAACTTGTATTTTGTATTCTTTCTTTTCTTGTTTTTTTTTCCTTCTTTCTTGTTCTTGGTAGGTTAGAAAGGGTGGTTCTATTGTGACAAATACTCGATTGTAGTTGGTTCATTAACACACATTCAATAAATAGATATCATATTTCATCCATCTCTTGATCCTTTCACATGGTATCAGAGCACATAGGTGCTGGATCTATGAATTTTTTCATTCTTCCCTTCCTTTTTGTCTGTCTTTCCTGGGCCTGCTGTCCTTAATCCATTGAGATGTCAGAATCAATTACTGGAGGAGAGGCATCTTCAACCATTTCAGAGGGATACAATAATGATCCCCTATACCTACACCCAGCTGACCATCCTAGAATTCCCATAACAAATGTCAAGTTGAATGGCTCCATTTTCCAAAAGTGGAGTAGGGCTGTCAAAATAGCTCTCAAGTCTAAGGTGAAGATGGGATTTATTGATGGGAAGTGCTCCAAACCAGCCCTTGGATCACCCAGTTATGAGCAATGGATCAAAGTTGATAACATGGTGGTAAGTTGGATTCTCAATGCTATGTTACCTGCTCTGTATGATTCTTCATATATGTAGATTCTGCTCACAACCTATGGAATGATCTAACATAAAGGTTTGGACAATCTAATGGACCATTAATCTATCATCTTGAAAAGGAGCTCACTAATCTTTATAAAAAAAGTGACTCTATTGTTGTGTATTTCAAAAAACTGAAAAAGATTCGGATGAATTAGCAGATGTTTTTGAAACACCTGTATGTACTTGCAAAGAAACTTGCCTTGCAATCAAACAGATTACAAAAGGAGATCAAAGGAGAAGATTGCTTCAGTTTCTTATGCATTTAAATGAGGAATATGATGGCATTCGTAGTTAGATCCTCCTTCTTGATCTTCTACCTTCATTAAACAAAGTGTACAATATGGCGCAACAAGTGGAGAAGCAAAGACAAATTACCAGCAGCCTTGGACAGAATATAGATTTTGCTGCGAATGTGGCCAATAAAGAAGTTGTTCAGTCTCTTCTTGTTAGAAATCCTAAAGCAAGAAAGGATTCTAAAGCAAAAAAAATTTGTGATCACTGTAAGAAGGTAGGCCATGACATAGATCAATGTTTTCAACTGCATGGGTATCCTGATTGGTGGAAAGGACCAAATGATAATAAAAGACAGCTGAAGATTGCTACAAATGTGAGCAAGAATGAACTTCATGACACTCCCCTTGAAGATAGCTGGCAACAACAACAAATGACAAGCACAAGCCAACCTAAGTTTGATGCAGACCTGATCCATGCCCTTGCTCGAGAATTATCAAAATTGAACAGAAACAAGAGTTCTATTGATCAGACTTTTGCACAATTTGCAGGTTCCAACAACTTTTCAGGTAACCTTCATAAGCTGTTATTTCTTGCAATGTTAAAGTCATTGACAGTAAGTCACGTGTCATAGACACAGGGGCAAGTGATCATATGTGCTTTGACCATACTTTATTTGATAACCTTGATACATTAGCTGTGCCAATTCAAATAATTTTGCCTGATGGAACTTTAAAACATGTTAAGAATGTTGGAAATATCACCTTGAGTGACAAGATTAAGTTAAAGGGTGTTTTGTATGTCTCTGAGTTCAAGTTCAACCTACTTTCAGTCTTGAAACTTTGTTACAGACCAAGGTCTTTGCATTCACATATATCCTGACATTTGTTATTTTCAGGACCTTACAACTAAGGAGACACTCATCTCCATTTCACCTTCAGATGGATTTATGCAACTTAATCCAAGATCAGCTTATTAGGCTACTAGTTTTGCTTCCTCCTTTGTTTTCAATAGTGTCAATAAACAAGAATCTTTTTTTGCAGCTATTACATGCTAGATTAGGGCATACTTCTATGTATAAACTTCAACACATTACTGAGTGCAAAGGAATTGATAATTTTCACTGTGAAACTTGTATACAAGCTAAAGCTCATAGAATTTCCTTTAATAAAAGTACTTCTAGAGCCACTGAAATTTTTTCACTGCTTCATATAGATCTATGGGGACCATACAAAGTTCCAAGTATTGATGGATCAAGATACTTTATTACTATTGTTGATGACCATTCAAGAAATACCTGGACACAGTTGCTAAGTAATAAAGATAATGTTCATTCTACCCTTGCTCAATTTTTTAGCATGATATCTACTCAGTTCAAGTCTAAGGTTACTATTGTTAGGACTGACAATGGGTCAAAATTTGTGAATAATTCTTGTGCTACTCTATTTGCTAATCTTGGAATCATACATCAAAGAATCATGACCTATACCCCTCTGTAAAATGGGAGAGTAGAAAGAAAGCATAGGCATCTTTTAGATACTGCCCGTCCCTTAAGATTTCATGCTGGATTACCTATGAAATTTTGGGGAGAATGTGTGCTTGCTGCTACTCACATAATTAATAAGCTTCCCATGGTTGTTCTTGATTGGATGCTTGTGTTATGTTGTAAATCTCAATAATAAAGACAAATTTGATTCTAGAGCCACCAAATGTATACTACTGGGATATACCTTTGGTTTAAAGGGATATAAATTGTATGACATAGATAGTCATAAAATTTTTCACAGTAGAGATGTCTTGTTTTATGAAGACAGATTTCCCTTTAAGGATCATTTTGATGTTTCAGATGAGTCTCAAGTCAGCACTTTGCCCTATAACTTTGTGCAGCATGGTACTGATGATATTAACCAGACAAATATGTATGAAAGCCTGAATCATGTCACAAATAATGATGAGAGTGCACAAAACAACTTTGATTTTTCTGATAATGATGAATCAGATTTACATGCTGATGAAAGACAATCTGAAGAACAACACGACAACTCTTTAGAGCTTATGTCATCAAATAACACTGACTTAATCCCTGACCAACACACACCTCATGTCAGAAAGTCTACTCATATAAAAAGAATTCCTAACTGGCTTCAAGATTATGCCCAACCTAAGAAAAGGAGGTCTTCATCCCAGTCTCAAAGTTTCAATGCCAATGTAAAATATCATTTGCTTAAACTAGATGATTTCTCCCATCTTTCTGAAGATTATGTCACAACTTTAGTAGCAACCTTGCATGTTTCTGAGCCAAGGTCTTTTGATGAAGCTTAGAGGCATCCTGAATGGGCTGAGGCCATGAAGAGGGAACTTATAGCATTAGAGACCAATGGAACATGGGAGCTTACTAACCTGCCCCCTGGGAAAAAGACCTTAACATCTAAATGGGTCTATAAAGTCAAATTTAAACCTAATGGGGAAATAGAAAGATATAAAGCCAGGTTAGTAATCATGGGTTTTTTGCAAGAAAAAGACATAGACTATAAACACACCTTTTCCCCAGTAGCTAAGCTAAGCACAGTTAGGTTATTCATAGCCATTGCCACAGCAAAGAAATGGGATCTTTCCCAGATAGACATCAACAATGCCTTTTTACATGGATTCATTGATGAAGAAGTAAACATGGAACCTCCTCAAGGTTATACTAAGGTTGTCCCAGGTCAGGTCTGCAAGCTGATTAGGTCCTTATATGGCCTGAAACAGGCCTCCAAGCAATGGAACCTGGAACTAACAAAATTTCTATGCAAAAAGGGTTTTGTGCAGTCAAGGAATGATTATTCACTCTTTTCTAAATCAACCTCAGCAGGACACATCTATGTTTTGGTTTATGTTGATGCTTTATTAATTACAGGGGATAATCATGCAGGAATTTTTGAGTTGAAGGCTTCACTACATACAACCTTTACTATTAAAGATTTGGGATAAGCTAGATTTTTCCTGGGAATTGAGATTTCTATATCAAAGGATGGGACCTTGCTTAATCAAAGAAAATTTATAATTGATCTGTTAACTAATGCAGAATTAACTACAGCCAAGTCAGCAAGCTTTCCTCTACCAAAAGGACTTAAGCTGTCAATAGATTTTAGGAAGCCTCTGAAGGATCCTTTTCCTTATAGAAGAATAATAGGAAGACTTCTATACTTAACTCTTACAAGACTTGATATTTGTTATGGAGTTCAACACTTGTCTCAATTTATTCAAGCTCCTATTTACTTACATCTTAATGCTACTAATCATGTTCTTAGGTATCTCAAGGGAACAATTAACAAGGAATTATTTTATCACAGTGACAAATCCTTTCAAGTCACAGCATACACAAATGCAGACTGGGAGCATGTCAATACACTGCCAGATCCTTGATAGGCTACCGTGTTTTTCTTGGATATTCATTGGTTTCATGGAAGACAAAGGAGCAAAAGACTATCTCCGAGTCCTCTGCAGAAGCTGAATATAGAGCAATGTCAGCCACAGCTTCAGAGATTGAGTGGATATATCTAATTTTGTCAGATTTTCACATCCAATCTGAGACACCTATTACATTGTTTTGTAACAATAAGGTTGCATAGTACATTGCAATAAATCTTGTCTTTCATGAAAAGACCAACCACATAAGGATTGATTGTCACTGTATTAGAGACAAAATCCAGGAAGGCCTCATTCAAACTGCTAATATTTCTACCTGGAAACAAATTGCAAATATCTTCACTAAACCCCTCAGAGAATCTCAACACAATTTACTTTGTTCAAAGTTGGGATTAGTATATTTCTCCCCTAGTCCACCTTGGGGGGGGGGGGGGGGTGAAGAGTTTAGAAGAGAATTTGGATTTTAGAGTGTTAGTTAAGTTAGTTAGAGTTGTTAGACAGCTTGTATTTTGTATTATTTCTTTTCTTGTTTTTTCCTTCTTTCTTGTTCTTGGTAGGTTAGTTAGGGTGGTTCTATTGTGTATAAATGCCCGATTGTAGCTTGTTCATTAACACACATTCAATCAATAGATATCATATTTCATCCCATCTCTTGATCCTTTCACAGCGAGTGGATAAGAAAGAGCTAACAAATACATGCATAAGAAAAACAAAGATGAATGTATGTCTTACTATATTTTCTAGAGTTAGTTATTGTTGGATGAGGAAGATATTCTTATTTTGCGACCTGTATATGGGGTTTTGTTGAAACACTTTTGGCTTCCTGACTATCAGGTTAGTTAATTATTCTTGCATATTTTGCAGTTTTTGTGCCTTTTGCCTAGAGATGATCAAAATGTTAGAGTATATTTAGGGAGGATAAGATACTAAAAGGTATCCCACAAATGAGACTGAAATTACTTCTCAAGTTCTAAGATTTAGTTTGTATTTCAGTTTCATAGTCAACGATCATTATTTGAGATCTAACATTGTAATTTGTATTTCTAGAATATTTAATAGGGGCATCTAGTATCTTAATATTCAAGAGTTCCAATGGACAATTGAAAGTAAATAATATTTAAACTTCTGGAATTGTAATTTTTTATTTTGGACCAGATTCTTTTTTTATTTTCTTCGTCACCTTGAGATTGTGGTAATATATTCTCAGGTTCAGAGGTGAATGACTGCAAAATATGACATTGTGGACTAAGTCAACAGAGTTGTATTGTTGCTCTTGGATGAGCTTCTAACCGATCCGCTTTGCAACTCCCTGATGACAACCCCTTGTAAGAAGAATACCATATCAGATTTGGCGTTACAAGTTCCTTTTTCTTTTCTATGTATTTTGGTATTTATTCACCATCTTTACATTTCGAACTAGGAATCACAATACTCATATGTCGCCTACCGTCTGAAAAACACATGATATGATTGGTTGGTCGTTTTAAAGCTTGCTTACCGGAGTTTGTGAATATACTCTATTAAACCTAGCTTCGGGTCTACTGCGCGCAACGCGTGCACCTTGTGGCTAGTTCTAAATAAAATTGTTAAAGTTATTAATATCAATGTACAACAATTATTTTCAATTGTAATTCTTGACTAACAGACCACGAATGTCATTCTAGACCAGGTCGCCAATTAGCGATTTAGATAGCAAATTACAATTTAATTAACTGATAGGAATTTAAGTAGTGAACAACGAATCACTATTCAAATGGAAATTATGTTCGATAATTTTAATAATTGACTTGGTTGATTAATGTGAATTGACTGTTTTTAAATTATTACAAGTTTGCAACCCTAGATATGGGGGCAAAAGTCCAAAACATGCCACAAAATTGTCCACAAAGCACAAAACAACAAAGGGGGAAAAAAATCAAACAAAGCAATAATCACAGCAGATGAAGCCCCAAAAGTAAAATGTATAATCCTTGATAAACCTCAGCTTTACCACCTTAAACTTCGATTTTCTAGCTTTGTTTCGGGGGTGTTTTACCTACTTTGGCATAAAATTGACTTGGTTTAGCTCATCTTTGCTTGTTATAGCTAAAATGCTTAACTTTATCAATTGTAGGTGAATTTTGGGTGATTTGCGGCGTTGTAATGATTGTTGAATGAAGGATGAGGAAGCCGTGCAGAGGCTCAGATGAAAAGAGTGTGTGAAGGATCCCAAAAGAGGCGTATGGAAGCAATCATGTGAGGTAGCACAGCCTAAGGGATGTTTTTGAAGATTTCCAGACCTGCACACTCGTGCGCCAGTCCAGAATCAAGTAGAAATTCCAGAACAGGCGCATGCCCGTACGCAAAGCCCAGAATAGGAATTAAGGCGTTTTAATTAGGGAAAAATAGCAGCTATCACAAATGTAATTTTTCATCAAACGTTCTAGAGTTCCTTTGGAGACTTCTCTCACAACTTTTGAAGCATCTACTTGTTCTTGGATTGAAGATTGTAGACTTTGGATTCAAATTACGTTTAGTTTCAAGCTTTGGTATCAATTTCTTCTTCACGTCTTCCTTGTTTCATTTTGTTCATCGTTCATAATTAATTTCGCTGCTTGTTTCTCCATGAGTATGAGTGGCTTAATTCTCCAACTTGCGTTAGGGATTTGCCACTAGTATGTTTTTTAATTGCAATTATACTTCCCCCATTCATACTTATTAATTGAATTTCTATCAAATTGTTAATTGTTGTTGATGTGAGGCTCGAGAGAGTCCCATCTCGTGCTAATTAGGGTTTATGTGACCTTTGAGAAAATGAATTTAGGCCTAGTGCAACTTGTTTGGATGATTACAACCTAGATATGAGAATAATTTGGGTTGTGATTAAGGGAAAAATCGATACTTTGTAATTTTTTTTGTTCATGTGAGAACAACTAATGTAATTGAATTAGCTTGATGACCTTCGAGAGGAGGCTTAGGTGGTCTATAATGAATCGATTCCCTAAGTCGATGTGTGTGTGTGTGATTAGTGTACGGGTATAATTCATAATGTTTGGCATGCTCGTTGGTAAATTCCTTTCCTGAGGCTTTTTCCATATTGCATTCCTTCGTGTTTATTGTGTTTATTGAACCCAAATCATTCGCTTGGTTTTCTGCTTTAATCGAGAGGATACTGACCTAAGACATGTGTGAGACCTAGCTCCCTGAGATCGACAATCGTACTCCTTAGTAGTGCAACAATCCTCTATGCTCTAAAAATTGTTTGAATATAATGGCTAATGGTCCATGCTTACATTTGTTCCTTTATTGACTCGTTCCACCATTTCAAAGTGGAACTCATACCCCATTTACAACTGCATATTTTCCTCTTGTTCTTGCTTTCATTGTTTAAAAGAAACTACTCCTTCATTGCCTTGTCATCCCTTTCTATCTTCATTAGAAACTAGCTAGCAACTAATGGATAAAAGTATAGCGTTCTAGCATGTGAGCATTTTGTTTCTCCTATCACCATAGATCATGACCATGAGCTATTTTTCTTGTCCTTGCTTCTCCCCTTTCTTCTGTGTTAAGATCTAGCATTAGACCCATTTTTCTCCCATTTACCTAGCAATGTAGTGTACACAAAGAACAAAATGTAGCTCATGATGTTTGATTACATACTATTGTGTTAAGCCTTTACCTCAACCCCTTTTACCTTCAAGCCCATGTTTTTTGAGGAAATTTCATTTCATCTTGATCCTTGCATCAAGCAGTATGATACGCATCAATCATCACCTCTTTTCCTCATTAAGTCCTCCATGCCTTTTTTTTTTTTTTGATAGTTTCTAAGGTCTTCTGTCTTGGCTTTTTCCCACCTTGATTTTCTTGTCACTCTTCAGGATCTTAACTATCCACTTTGAGGGTTTTCTTTTGTTCCCAATCTTTTGAAGACCTATACTATGATTTAAGGTTATTGCCTTCTCAACTCTCTGTCTTTTCTTGATAGAAGAGTTGTCACTACTAGCTTGCTTCCCCTTATTATCCTCCAACTATTGCTGAGTTTCTTATATGACTAGTGTAATTACTACCTTAGAAGTAGCAACAATTTTCTCAAAGCCTGGAGGTTGATCCTCATAATCCTGTTTTTCTTCGTTAATCGAGCTGCATTCACAACTCCCGCGCCCTTATATATTATTGTTTGTATTTTTCCTAAGGGACAACAACCTTTCATTTAGTTACCTCACTTCTTTCGAGTAGTTATTATGGTTAAAAATGGTCATCTTTACCTTGGATGAAGAGTGACCATCCTAGTATGTTACTTCATTCAAGAATTGTCTTCCTTGGTTTAGTGCCTCTTCATTTTCCATGCTTTTGTTTTTGGGCCTTGAGATGCCTCTTCAACTTCCTCGGATTCTTGACTTTCCTTGGCCACCTCTTCAGATTCCTGCCGTATCTAATCTTTTCTAGCTCCATCGTTGATCCCTTAATAAGGGTTCAAGCTCGAGTAGTGGGTGTCATATTCATTAACAAATCTTGACACATGGGAAACGTCTGAATCTCCATCCTCGACTTCATTTGTATGCTGACATGTGTTGGACAATTTTATTTGTACCAAGCTGTTAACTAGACGGCCTACCTCTCTAATGATGTCTCTATATGCATAATCATCAATTTGCAATACCAGTTCTTCATATATTCTTCTAAAGACATCAGTATGCACATAAACCCTTATTAATTCAAATTGGTCAGACTCCTCAATTGGTTTCCATGTGCAAACTAGTCTTCCCAAAGGTTGAACAATGTATTCAAAGTTTTGTTGGCACCATCCATGAGGTGGAACGCCATAAATCCATATCCTTCGGGATCCACTTTTGTAAAACCCCGTAAATTTCTATTAAAGTCTACCGTTAAATTTTCTGACATGTGTTATTTTTACCGTTTAATTATATACTGTTAACATATGGAGCTTTGAGGACCGCGAGTGAGTTCCTTGGAATTTTTAGTGACTGAAAAATATCAGTTATGAAATTTTTGGGAACCGGTTAATTTTATTAGGGATCCGTGATATTGTTTTTATCAGATTTCTCCCCCTCAGATTCTTTCTCTCATGGATTCCTCCGCTCATTCTCTCTCTCTCTCTTTCTCTCCCTCGGATCCCTCTTTAATTTTCTCTCTCTTTTTCTTTTTCTCTTTCCCGGATTCCCACTCTCTCTCTTTCTTCCTTCTTTTCTCTCTCCTACTTCCTCCCTTTTATTATTAGTGCTGCTGCTGCCCAACGTACACCACTCCAACACCCACCACTACCATCATCATCATCACCATCACCTGCCACCATCATTATCATCAACCTCATCATCATCATCATCCCTTCTATTTAAACCCTGCGCATACTCAACACCATCACCAATCTCCACCCTTCTCCTCATTCCTTCTCTTATTTAAATGGACACCACCCCATGCAACATACGCATCATCATCCTTCATTTTCCCCTCTCTATGTCTTTGTAAGTATTTCATACTACTATCAATATTAAGTTTTCTTATTAATATTAGGTAATCATATTATTAATATTAGGTTTTCATAATAGTATTATTAAGTTTCGTGTTATTAATAGATTTTTCAAATAATTATCATTATTATTAAATTTTCACATTATTATTAGGTTTTCATATTATTATCGAGTTTTATTATTACTATTAAGATTTCATGATATTACTATATTTTCATATTATTATAAAGTTTATATTATTAGTTTCATGTTATTATGTTATTATTATAAAGTGCATGTTATTAGTGAGTATTTATTATTATTGTTATTATTAAGTTTCCTATTATTATTATTATTATTATTATTATTATTATTGGGTTTTCATACTATTACTATTAATTCATATTATTAATATTAAGTTTCGCAATATCATTAAATTTTTCATAGTGTTACTATTGTTATTATTAAGCTTTTGATTTTAATATTAAGTTTACATATTATTGGTATTAAGTTTTCATGTTAAAAGTTCATATTATTATTTTAAAGTTTCATGATAAATTTTCATATTAATTTCATGATGTTTTTTTAAAGTTCATGTTATTATTATAACGCTCATTTTATTACTTTCGTATTATTATTTTAAGTAACATATTATTATTATTATTTTCAAAATATTATCTTTAAGTTTCATGTTATTATTATTATTAGTTCCATGAATTTATATTTTTTTTTGAGGTTCATGTGTTAGTCCCTGTTATGATTTTTTAAAAGTTTCCTGATTATTAGTATTATACGGTTGGGGGTAAGGTAGAATTCGTGCGTAACTAATTACCGTAGAAAGTATTAATTTTAGAAGTTTATATTCGAATTCTAGGTCCGAGCGAGATGACGCGATAGTTAGCTCCCGTGTGTAAGTGTTGCAATAAAGAAAAGTTGTTCAGGTAATGTCTATGTCCTAATCCCCATTGGGATGCTCTTTTATCTGTTTTGTGATTTTAATCTATTTTATGAAGCGTGCATCCCGTAGGGGACTTTCTGTAAAATTAGACTGTATAATTTGGATGTCTGAGAGTTCTTTTCTGAGTTAAGTAAAACGTGACAGTCTTTTAAACTGAGTTTTATCCTGCAAGTTTTGAGAAAATGGGTTGGGAAACTTCGTGGTGTAATGTTGTGCTCTAATCCCTTTTGATGCTTTTGAACTGTTATGTTGATTTCACTGTTATATGGAAATTTGCATCTTCATGGGAACTGTATCTGAAACTTGATTGTCTATTTTATTTAAGATGGTTATGTTCTTTGATTCATAAAGTATGGACAGTCCTTTGGTTTTGTGTTGAAAGTTTGTTGGTTTGGAACTGTGATTTGGAAGTGTTGGACCTTTAAATGAAACTAGATTGTTTGCTTGATTGAGAAAGTGATTGATCTGTGTTTGATAAAGATTGGACATTCCTTGGTTTGTGTTGAAAGCTGTTGAGTTGGAAATTGTGGTTTGGAACTATTGGTTTTGGAAATGTTGGATTTGGAATTTGTTGGTTTACTATTGGAATGATATGAGACATAAAACCTGACTAATTAAAGGCTATGAGAAAAAAATGTGGGTTGGGGCAGTCTCACCAAGACCAGGTCGAATACCTATAAGTGAGACTGTCAAGAGACCAGGTTACGCTTGGTAGTTTGGAATGATGTTTGCGATGGCCATCTGGGATATGATGTGATTATGATGATGATGAGAAAGTATGTTTGCGATGGCCATCCGTGTATTGTGATGAGAAAAGAATGATTGCGATGGCCATCCGTGAGATTGATTGAGATTGGAAAGTGTCGTGAATATTTTGGCGAGTCTTTTGGACTCCGAGGGGCAATACGGAAGCCCCGCTCGCTTTAAAATATGGAAACGGTAAGTTTATCTGGTAAAGGTTATTTGGAAATGTTTGACTTGTTTTAATGATGTTTTTACTTCGATTATGGGAGCTTGAAATCCCAAAGGGGACCTTGGCTGAAACTTTACAGTTTATTTTGATTGAGAAAGTTGTGTTCTTTGCTTAGTAAAATATGGATAGTCTTTTGATTCATTTGTTGAAAGTGTGGAATTGTTGGTTCTGGAAAAGGTTGGCTTTGGAAATGTTGTATTGAGACTGATATGACTTGACATTTATAAATTGTACTTGATAGTTATATGTGTGAATATTGACGACTGATAACTTATAAGACATTAATATCCAAGTGAAACATTAAGCGGGTAAATTCTGTTACTTCTCTGAAGCAAGGTGTGAACACATGTTGGAACCGTATGAGGATATAGTATCCTGTTCCGTGTCTGGGATTGGCCATCCAAAATCGGGACCTTCTGGAAACTCAATGTCCCGTCCCTTGTTAGAATTCTGATTCTAAAAGCAGAGACCTCTGAAAGGTCGCCCGCATAATAAAATTGAATTAATTTCGATAAAGGAACTACTCTTAACTCTGGGTGTTGAATCTGTCGTTGATGTTTTGACTTTGTTTCTGATTCTGAGTTGGATATCTTGCTTCGAATCTCGTTCTAGTAGTTGGATTAGATGGTTTGAGAAGTTATGTTGAGTTCATTATCTGAATTATTTTGATTACTCTGATTTTTGATGTGTGATTCTGAATTATTGAAATGTCAGTTGAGATTTCTGTAATGTTGTACTTCTGAGTTGAAGGTTTATACTGTTGGTCCTTAAGTGTCATTTCTGAACTCAGGTTAATTCTGGGTTGGGATTCAAATGAGTTGCGAAAGGTTTGACTTGTTCCCCTCCCTCAAATGAATTGAAATGAATTTTAAATTGTTTTGACAGTTAGGGGTAGACATTATTGAGGTTTCCGCCCTCATATTTGTAAATGTTTTGTTTTCAGGTGAAGGCTTCTCTAATGGGAACGGGAGCTAGTAGTGAGGACGTTTAGAGTTTTTGTTTTGGAATTGTGTTAAAAGTTTGACAGTCTTGAAGTTAAGGATATTTATTCCGAATTCTAAGGTTGTTTAATTGTTATTTTCGTTGTTAAATAGTTGTAGTTTTCCTTCTCGCCTTGTATTCCTTCGGAGATACGACAGTGACGCCCGAATAAAAGTTAAGTCTTTCGCTGAATTTCTGTCAACGTTAGTTTGACTCATAACGTTTCTATAATCGAATTTTCGGGGCGTTACAACTTTTTTCGTAGTTAGACGATTCTTCGACACTAACAAACCATCTTGACAATCCTTGGGGGTCTTGTATTATTTATTCTACTTCCTTTCTCGAGGGGAGCATTATGATGAGTTTTTCACCATTGAAAGTTGTAATTCTTGATTCTGCTCCAAATCTTTCCTTGATATAGTTCGTCGCATCTTCCATCTTTATGTAGCTTTATAATCCACATATGATACTCCTCACTAGCCTTTCTTAAAGCACTTCACTCCTTTGTCCCGTGGTGATCGTTAATGTTTCCTGATTATCATGTACCTCTTATTGCTTGTCTTCCTTAACTCCTCCCTTTCTCACCCATTCTTGTCTTACTTTCATGCCTCTGTTGGTCTTGGTCATCCTCGCTTCTATGCTACTTCTTTTTATGGTTGTGTTATTGTGCACAAAAATACTTCTTTGTGCACTTCTATTTTCCAAACTCCACAAAACCATATCTTCCCCATTTTCTAGTCTTGAGCGGTATGTAAGTACTTCTCACTCTACATGTTCTTTGAAACACTCGTTTCAAATCATATTTGCCCAGAACTGAAGGGAGATTAACTACATACATAGTGCATGTGAGGCTTTGTCTTTGTCCAAACCATTGTCATTCTTCAGCCCTCCTTAGCGTACTCTTCCTCTTGTTCTAGTGACCTTCCTCTTTGCCTTGATTCCTCTCTCTCCCTTTGAGTTCTCTCTACCCCCTCTCCCTAAGGAATTGAGTCAATTACCTCAAATGTTTGATCATCCTATAGCTTAAACTGAATTAACATAAAAAGAGACGGATCGGATTTCGAAAGATTAAATTTTTGAAGAGTATCTTTCGACCGAAACAATGAAACGCTACTTCAAGTACTAACTTTAACTTCATTAGCTATACGTTACTTAAAACGTTTGCTTACCGAATATTAATATTCGTATTAGAGTTTTGACTTGGTCGAAATGCTTGACGTTACTTCAAATACTACTACTGGACGCAATTCTGGTGCATATTATTTCTTAAAATTAATTGTAAATATTTTAAATTTGTCCTTGTTAGATGTGATGCCATATTTATCATATATATTAAATAAATTTCGAGTATTCAGAGATAATTTTTTTCTTAAAAAATGGGAAAAATTGTAGCTACAACCAAAAAAAGTCATAAATTATTAGGTTTACCGTGGTGTATCTATTTAGGTACACTGCATATATTGAAATATATCAATTTTTTTATGTGATGGATTTTTATAAGTACATGATGACCTTAAAAAATATTGATGAATTTTATAATAATATTAAATTTACAATAAATTTTATAATTAATATAGGTGAATTTTTAAAAATTGTTAATACGAGTGGTGCACCTAAGTAGATACACCACGGTGGATGATATAACGATTGCATCAATCCAGGTCTACCTTTACTGGAAGCGAAAGATATCCGAACCGCACTCCATCACCCGCCCAAATTGCAGGATAGAACCTGTAAATCTCTTGGTAACCTATAGGTAAATATTAGTTACCCCAATCTATTCAAATTTTCTCATATATCTCCAAAAATATCCAAATTTATAATTCTCTCAATTTATTTATCTTCCCTCTAATTTACCAAAGTTTTCCCAAAATTACCAAAATTTACCCAAATTAATTTACGTTGCGTTAGCGTACCAATTAATTTCCCAAAATTAAATTTACCAAAATGTATTGTCCAATACTCCAATTTGGCGATTGATCGCAATTTCGCACATCATCACGGAAAAAAAGAGAAACAAAAAAAAAAAAAGAAGAAAAAGGAAGACCTCCAAGTTGGGTCGGCTATTGGCCCGTATATCATCGGAAAATTTCATCGGCGACGAATTGACGATCATTCTGACTCCCTCCCGGCGACGAATTTCAGTGCTTGATTTTGATTTTGATGGAAAAAGGTAGAGCTTTGGGGACAATTGCCGATTCTCTCCACAACCTTCATCTCAATTCAGGTTCTAACCCCAACTCCTTTTTCTTCTTTCCACTCCACAATCTTCATCTCAATTTCATTTCCGAGCTTGATTGTAATATGTAGATTTCATTGTTTCTTCTTCCAGTTTTGCTTTCTTTTTTTGGGTTAATATGTACTTTTTATGCCTGGTTAATGTGAACGGGGTCTTGGATGTGTGAGTTGATGTGCACTTAAATAAATTTTTTAGTAATTTACCTGAAGACAAGGAGTAAGGGTTTGTTTCTGTTGGCATATGAACAGATGTAGTTGTGATGCCGATATCTGCGTGTGAAAATATGTACAGGGAATTGCCGTTGTGAGTAGAGATTGCTTAAGCCTCCAATTTCAGGTTTTAGTGGTTAATTGGTATGAGACCATTTTTGGACTTCCTGCGATAGGGGGTTATGTTGTGCAGTTTATGGCTGGTTATTTCAGTAGTAGCATATATCATGTTTGAACTCTTTGCACAAATACTTGGTGAGTGATAATGCCCATTGATGTTGATCAAATGTGAACTGGGGGATGTTGAGCTACCAGAGATGGAGGGGCTTCGTCTTTTATTGCTGTTTCAAAACTGCGGAAACTTTATTTCAATTCCAAGGAGAGTACTATTATGAGAAATGTAATCAGCATGCAACTGCCAGGCTACTTTGCAATCAAAAAGTACCCCCTATTCTTGTGTTGTTGATAGTTAAGATATTTCTGAAGTTAAATTGTAGCAACTTTCTCTTCCATGCTACACCAAAGAAAAGGAAGTAGACTGTAATAAGGTGATGCAATGATAGGATAAAAGAGGAAGTCTTGGGTCATGGTAAAATCAATTTGAATGGGAAATTCATCATGATAAAATATGTTCTTCAGATGGTGATGGGAACTTTTTCCCCACTAAGGGATTCAAAGACTTGTGGGAGAGAGTGGCGAATGGTTATGGTTGGTCTTTGAAATTAACCAAATTTTGGAAATGGCAATATGCTTTGTCATTACTTGTAAAGATAGTTGACTTGCTAAGCAATTTACCTAATTGAGCATTTTGTTGTGAAGCTAGGTTGGTTTTGTACTATTAACCCAAAAAAGGTTTTAAAGTTTCAAGGATTTAGGGTATGTAGGCAAGTAGCTCGCAAGAGCATAATATTTTCATTAGCGGGCTATAGTTTCTAAATGATGTATTTTCAATTTATTGCTTATGAGTTGGTTTTGTTATCTTTAGTGTTTGTTTTTGCTTTGCTAGATTTTTGGTTTCATTGGTTGTTTTACTTGATTGAACACCTAGCTATATTTTGGGTGCCAATTTGCTGCTCTCTTGTCTTTGAGACCCAAATGTGAAAAAAAGGAAACATGTTAAAAATCCAAATATTGAATGGTAATGATGATAAAAGGAATTTTTATTGCAAACTTCTATGGTTTTCAAGTGATATTGATTAGGGCTCATGTATAACTTGTATTCACTGCCTATTTTCTCGTTTGAACTGACACCATAATGTCCATTGTTGTAGGTTCCCTTAAAAGAGCAAAACCTCCAAGTTTGGTTAGCTTGTGCGTTACAATTATTGGCAAGTATTTGGAAGATATCATCCCCGAGTTGGATGAGATTACTATGAGCTTGCCGGCCGATATCAAGGTTTTGTTCACTAAATGCAAATCTTGACTTCATCTACAAGCAGATAATATAGATTATCATGCCACTTTAGTTGAATACAAGCCTGCTTTTAGGTCCATATATGCAATGTTTGTTTGCTAATATAACATCTTGTTTGTTTGTATGCTAGTTCTTTGTGTGAGGGCCTCTTATAAGTAATCAAATGTTTTATTAATAAAAACCTAGGAGATGTCACCTGTTTACAAAAGAAGGTGATCTCAAAGCCTCAAGCCTTAAGATCTCTACAAAAATCTTATCTACAAAATCTAATAAAGTGATTTTTAACCATGATTGAGAACTTGACATCAACTATATAGGGTTCTCAAAAAATAAATTTTAAGTCCTGGAAGGGTTCTCTCCTTCCAAGTGCACCAGGCATTGACTTCCACATGCTTAGAATCCAACTCATCTTCAATTTTCTTTACCAAGCCACTATAACATCTTTTAACCCTTGAGGTTGCACCCAACTAACCCTTGTAAAAGAAAATGACAAATGTCATAAATTCGGCACCTGGCAGCAAGGATAAGGTGGTTAATGACTCTTCCTCCCCAAAGCACGTAGAACATCTGTTGGCCAAGTTTTGGAGAAGATTCGGTGGGAATCTTTGTTTTGATAGCCAACTAAGCAAGAAAGCATGCTTTGCTAGGAGCTTTTGACTTCCTTAGAGCCTGATGTGCAACATCTATTGGGAGATCTTAAACATCTACTTACAAACTCTTCACCATGAATTGCCCCCTTCTGTGAAGACATGACCATCAAGAGCAACTGTAAAATCAACAAGTTCAACACACCACTCCTCTTTTCCCAACCATTGCAAGAGACCATATCTTGAATAGTTGTCTCTTTATGATGAGTCATCCTACAAGGACCAGGGAATTAAGGCTTAAGAGGTTGATCTACGCACCGTATGTCATGTCAGCAAGACGTAAGCCTGTTTTCCACTTTAAAATGGACAGTAGCATAGAACTTGTGAAAACCACCCATAATAGATTTCAAACAAGTAAGCCCATGAGAAAAGTTTTATACTGTAATTCCTGACCTTTTATACTTCACTTTTTCTTGTATCTTATCTTCCTTGCCTTTTGTTTTTGGAGGACGGCCTGTAATTCCTGTGTAGTTATTGGGAGTATCGAACCACAGTTGTTTATATTATGTCAAAATCAATGTTTAGCTTCAATGATAATTTGATTAGAATAATGTGTCTTTGATTCCTTATGCCTAAACTTGTTGAGCATTTTGTGCCTAACTGTTTCTTCTTATACATTTTTCTACTTTGTTGAACTGTAGATGGCAATTGCTGCAATTGCTAGGCGAAAAAAGCTGCTTAATGATGATGTGATAATTTGTCTTGCTGATGCTTCATGGGAAATCCTCGACATTTCTTGTTCAGATGTCTCGGATTTTGGACTCGCGAAAGTGGCAGAGATTTGTAGGTCTCTACGTGCTGTGGATATAAGGTTGCCCATCTATTTGACGTGTTTATTTTTTTTTTAAAGTTTTATATTAGAAATAGCTTAAAAGAATAGAGAGAAATTACCATACTAAAATGGAATTTGGGAAACTTGACACATGTGGCTCTATTTTTCTTTCTCAAGTTTTGTGAAAAGTGATCTATGAAAAATACTTTGAAATAGAGGGAGCGGTTGCTTTGATATCTGGTGGCTGATACATGGGTTGATCTATTATTAACCTTCATATTGTATGCATGTCATGTCATGCTTTAATTTTAGTGTCTCTGAACTTGGATCTTGTCTACAAAAACTTCAAACTTTGGTGGAACTACAGTTGCCTGAATTGTTCTGATTATAATCTCTTGATTCACAGGATTATATTTCAGCGATTTAATTTGCATCTCATTTTGTGTGCCTAAACCTTGAAACCCTTGTTCCAGTTGATTTGCTCAATCTATTGAAGTGTCGAACTGTTACTGCAGCTGTTTGTACTGTACCTTTGTTTTTGAAGAAAGAGGTTATTTCTTGACATAGTTGTGATCTTTTTGCAGTCGATGCAGCAAAATCACACCTCATGGTGTTGCTCAACTAGTACAACACTGCCATTCTTTGGAGACATTGAGATGTGGGTATGTTCTCATTTCTTGAAGTGTGGCATAATGTAGTATAAATGTTTTGCAAAAACAATTGTTGGCGTTACTGTCAGCATTTAGTTTGAGCTTGAAGCTCATTTGAAATCACTTGGGGAAAAAGTGGTCCTCATAAAGTTCTAGATCCTATGGGGCATTTGGCATGTGGTAATAGAATAGTAGGAATGAGAACATGATATGATGAAATATAAGTCCCATGCTTGGTACATTAGAATCAGAATAGCTATCCAGTTTGACTTGGAATAGAAATCTTCTATTCCCACAAATTTATTTCTAGGGTAAGGGTGGGAATAGGAATAAGAGTAAAATGACACATCTTCCGTTAAATTATCAGATCATACATTTGTGTTAAGGATATATATATGTTAAGAGTGAGATGGAACATTGTCAAGCAGCCTCTTTCATTGGGGGTCTTGGTGTGATGGACTTAAGGTTGTGCAATATGGCTCTTTTGGGTAATTGGCTATGGAGATTTATGAATGAAAGGGGCAGTCTTCGGAGGAGGGTAATTACGATTAAATATGGTGAAGTAAGTTTTGGTGGGCTCCCGCGGTACCCAGTGGGTATTATGGGTGTAATCTTTGGAAAGTCATTGCTAAAGGATAAGATCTTTTCTCCCCTCACATCTCTTTTGTTGTGGGTGATACTTCTACCGTCTCTTTTTGGCATGATTGTTGGTGCAATGAGACTTCTTTGAAAGATCTCTTCCCTACTATCTATGTTCTTGCAGTGGATAGAAATGCTTTAAATGTCGGTAATAGGGTGCATCTTTCAGGCTCTAATGTTTGGTCTTCTGCTTTTATTCAAGAAGGTTTTGCTGATGAATTATCCTTTGTTACTTTCTCCAACATCCTTAACCAGGCCATTAGGAGTCTCTTCACAAGACATGGTGAGATGGGATTTGAGTAAGAAAGGGACCTTTTCGGTTAGCTCCTATTATTTCAATCTTCTTATACTGCATTCTTCTGTGTTGTATTCTTTCGAGACTGGTGCTTTCCCTTCCACCATTATTTGGAAGGCTTTGGCTCCTTTGAAGGTTGCGTTCTTTGTTTGGGAAGCGACGCGTGGATCATTCTCACTTGTGATAGTTTACAGAAAAGGGGGAGAATTTTGGGTGTTTTATGTGCGAGGGGGATCTTGAATCGCCAGATCATTTATTGCTACATTGTGCATTTGCTAGGTCACTTTGGGATTTTGGCTTTGGGTGCCTGGGTGTTGCTTGGGTGGTTTCCCGTTTAGTTACAAGTCGTCTTCTTGCTTGGGAGGGTGTCTTTGGTAGGAAGACGAAGAAGAGAACAATGGTTATTCCGTATGTTACTTTTTGGACTATTTGGAGAGAAAGGAACCAAAGGGCTCTTGAGGTTGTTCAACGCTTGAAAGATAATTTTATGAAGTCTCTCTTCTTTTGGGTTACTGAAAAGTTCAGTTCTTCACCTTTTGATGTAGTGGATTTTGTGGGTAGCTTATACTTTGGCTGTACATAACTTTGGTGGATGTTTCATAAGCATCTGATCTTTTCATCCTATTATTTTTCCTATAAAAAAAAGGGGACTGAGAATACTTAATGAATTCCCATTCCCAAAAATGAATGCCTTTTCTCACTTATTAATGCCTGTTTTTCAATTCACTTACCAAATGCCTGGAGTACCTGAATAGTGAATACTATAACTTTTTCAGTGCAACAGATGGAAACGGGTTACTACCAGTAAAGTCTGCAATTGTTATATATTATTTTTTATTGACACCCTGTTTGATATGGGGTTGTGTCTTGGATTGGAAGAGGCTATGAACCAAAGTTAATATTGCAGAGGCTGCCCACGTAGTGATTTCACTGCTCGGAGATGCTTGGGTATTTTCAAACCAGAGCTAAACAATGTGGAAGGAGATTCGTGGGAGGAGCTTGATACAGCAGATATCAGTCATGGTGGACAGTCGCTGAGGTGGCTTGTGTGGGTAAGAGCAAGCTTTACTAATTAATTTATTCTAATAGTGTACTTTTAGTAGGGCCTGTTTGGTTCACAAAACTGGAATGGAATGGAATCAGGAATGAAACCTGAAAAAATAAGAATGGAACTTGATACTTGAAATCAAGTGTTTGGTTTGAAATCAGAATGGAATCAAAATGCAATTCCTACTGTTTGGTTTAATTAAAAGGAATCAAACCTAATTTTTAATAAAATGTATTTATATGATTGTGAATTTGTTTTATGTATTAATCATTTAAACAACCTTTTTTAAACTCATTCCCTCTTTCTTTACTGTCTTCTTAAAATATATAATTTATTTAAATATTTCAGAATTCAAACCATTTTCTAAAATATCTAATTTATTTAAATATTTTGGAATTCAAACCTATACATAAAGCTTGCAGAAAATATATCACCAACCCTTTTTATAATGTCTTCCAGTTATATAATCCGCTACAGTGCCAGTTGTTCCCAACAACTGTTTTTTTTTTTTTTTTTTTTTTTGGGTGCTATTGAGCCTGATTTGTGGCCTAATTCCTTTGATATCCAAGCTGTTTATAACAGATTTTCTTCCATTTCTTCTGCTTCCTTTAGTTAACTTTACTTTCAATTATCTATGTGAATTAGGCTACTATTCTACTATCAGAGTGATGGACAAAAAATACCACTTGGTATACTGTCCAAGCAATAGCAATATAACTGACAGAGCAACTTTGCCACCCCAGATCAAAATAGGAAAGAATCTCTTCCATTCACTCGTCATTCATCATCTTTGATTCGTTTTCTCCCCTCTGTAGAACCATAATTTTTCAATTTCACCATTCATCCACATTTCAGTTTTCAAATTTAAAGTGATTTCAGTTATAAATCAAATTTGGTTTTTTCACATATGGATTCGCATGGAATGAGCAAAGAGAGATGGAAGCAGGAAACAATGTACCGGGAGATGGTGAAGAACCTAAATGTAATAGACATGGTAAAGAAGAACATCACATGGAACCTCAGATTGAATCCCAGATTGGAAATAGAGAAGGGGAAGAAGAAGAGCAAAACAAAGACATTATTTGTTAGTGGTGGTTCCCGGCGGTGTTCCTGATGTCCTTCAGTGACAAGCGGCGGCCACTCACTGAACATTATCTTCTGTTCATTCTCACATGGCCAAAGCTAGGCTTGGTTGATGAAAGGGGAGTCTCAGATTGAGAATAGGGGCTGCTTACGAAATGTAATGTTAGAAATACTTTTTTCCTTTTTCAGTACAAAAATTTGATTCCTAAGTGGAATGGAATTTGATTCTCCCCAAAAATGAATAAAAGAGGGGGGGGGGGGGGACGACTTGATACCTTAGGATCATGCTCCATTCCAAAATGTCCAACCAAACACATATTAAAGGAACCTGATACTTTTAAGAACCAAGTGCCATTCCAAAGGTACCCACCAAACAGGTCCTTATTTTTGAAAGCTAAGACTGTCAAATAAAGTCAAACATATCACATCCTTTTGTTGTCAGACAACTTTTGCTTGATAGTTGTTTGCTAATGACTAGGCTAAGGATGACAAAATATGTACTTCGTGGAATAACAAAGCATGCAGGATTAAATTAACTGGAACTTTTGATAGTTATATATTGCTTAAAAGGAACTTTACTTTTATTTTGTGGTAATGGATTTCAAACGTGCCTTTCATTTTGTATAGATTTAGTTCTCTTTGGATTGTTGTGACCTTAGTTACATTCATTGTGTTAACTTGGTCATAAATAGAGGATGATATGAACAATTTTCACTGTTTAAGTAGTTGTCACCAGGTCTAGCCATCTGCTTCCGTATTATTTCCAAATTTTAGTTGGTGTGCCTATTGCTATCCTCAAAAAGTTAAAATCATCAATCACCACCTCACCACCTTTCTTTGGAGGTTTGGCTGCAGTCAGTGGCTCATACGATCCTTAGTTGTCGCTATCCAATCCCATCAAACTTCAAAAGGAAGCTTATTTAGTCATCTCCCTGCAATGGCCATGGTCTGCAGTTAGAGCTTTTAGCTCAGGGGGCTTTGATAATTTCTGCTCAAGCTAAGCTGATGACTTCTTTGTATACACCTCAAAGCAGCAATTATCTTTCACCCGATGATTTGACCTAGAGCTCCCTGTGTTGCTCCTTGGGGGATCTTGATTGGAATTCTCCTTAAATTTGCTGTTGAGGACCTTAAAGTTGCCATCATATCTTCCAGCTAAATTATTCTTTTGTTATATGTTGGTGCACATGATCCTGGATTTGGTTCTGATGGCAAAGAACATGTGACAACTATGATTGTCATAATGAAAGAAATGCTGCAGTGGAGTTCAGCCTCTCACATATACTAGACCATGCATAAGGCTTCTTGGTATGAACCAGTTTGACTTAGCATTCAATTTGAAAAATTGCAAGAGGAGAAAACATGTCTTCAGTTGCATACGAGGCTATAGGCAAACAACATTGTAATTATTATCTTATTATTTTAGGAAAATTGGATCTTGGTGCACTGTACTCCAAGGCCTTGGGATTGTGGCAAGCCGAACTTTAAAATTGTATCACAGTAAACCAAATTATGAAACTATTGGACTACAATGCATCGCCACCTAGTTTGTTGAAACCAAAGCATGACATATTGGACTCCAGTATGCCTAACATTTCATAACTTGGGGTTTAGTACACCATAGTATGATATATTTGATTGCAGTAGTCCAAACATTGCAACCATTAGATTGTGGTACAACAAATTATAATAATCCACCGAGTTGGTTTCACTCAACCCACCCCCAACTCAGTGTTGGTGCGTTGTAGTCCAATAGTTTCACAATTTGGCTTATTGTGATACAATTTGAAAGTTCGCCTTACCAAAATCCCAAGGCTTATGGTACAGTGCTATGCTCCAATTTTCTATTATTTTATGGTGATAAGGTCTAAACATATCTCAAATCTGAATAATCAGTTTATGGAATGATTATATGTGAAGTCTATCTATGTTAATGGTCTGAATGGTGGACCCTGATAGTCAAGGAAGTATGATGTTTGTATCAACTACCACTTCCCAGTGAGATATTTGGGCAAATGCTACCTGATTGCTAGTAATATAGCAACCATCATTTCATAATGGCTTTTCCCATGAAAGCCAGTTCCAGTGTGATATCTTAACCTACACAAGGGCTAGTTCCATAGCTATTAGGTCCAGTTTTGTTGGGAAATGTCTTATTCATTGCCTTGATGTGGTTCGAGAAAAACTTGCTGAACCCTCACTCAACTCCACCGCCCCAATCCCCTCATTTTTTTTTTTCAAACATGGCTTCCATGATCCATACTATTTCCATTCTGTTGACTCCCCTAAATTCAGAAGAGAAATTTGGATGTATGTGTAGGGAACCTCCACGAAATGAAAACCTTGAATTTGGTAAATGCGTAGATGGTCTCCCAAAGGACCGAGCCATATGAGAATTTGACCAAGAATTGGCGGAGGAGGCTACAACAACATGTGGAGTCTTGCCTGGGGTGTTCTTTGTAATGTTTTAAGCCTCATGTTTCACCAGCTTGTACATTTGTACCCAAAAGGAAACCTTTCTTAGACTATGTCAGTGATTTTGTAGTCCTCTCGTTTAGGGGCATTGAGGAAGCCAGATCTAATCATATACTCTTAACACTATAGTTGTCTGCTTAGTACTTGTACGTCAAACCCGCATAAGGTTGGTTTTTTTGTTTTCTCCAATTCATCCAGTGCTCTTTCGGTTTGAGAGTGCCATGTACCAACTCCTATTTAGTTAAGCTGAAATTTTGTGGAAGCTTTTTAGCACTTACCGATAAGTCAGACTGATTACTGAGATTCAGCCCTTTTGGGTTTTTAACCGGATAAACTCTCAAACCTCTTTTCAATAAAATACCCCAAAATGCAGACTTGAATTGAAGTTATATTGTTACTTGTTAGATGACTTGTTGTGTGATTAACAATCTATTTCATATGATTGCAACTTCTTGCTCTCATCAAACATCTAAATATCTCATAAGTAGGACTTTCAGCCAAGTATGCTTAGTTTTTAAAAAACTATCATCGTATCTCTTCATTTACTCATGTGTCTCAAAAGTAAAATCATGGATTCACAACTTGATTGCTTTTTTGTATGTTTTCCAGCCGAAGATTGACCCGGATTCCTTGGAGAACTTCTCATCAGAATGCCCCCGTGTCAAGGTAAATCCTCAGCCTTCACCTTTCGGGTGCACGGGGATTGCTGTCCCCAGGGAAGCGTCGCCAAACATAATACTGGATGATCCTGCGGTCGAGGACATTGACCCAATTACATGGGCAAGCTCTGGACCTGCAGTAAACATTTGCTCTCGACCTCCAGTAAAGACAGAACCGCCCGTTTCTACTCCAGGTGGCGAGCTGTCCATGGCCGAGAAGTTTAGGCTTGCATTTGTGGAGAGAGACATGAGGTTGGCCCCTAAACGTGCCAAAAATGCAAGGCAACATCAACGTCGTGCAGAGCGAATGTGGATGATGACCAGTCCAGAAGCAAAAGCTATAGCTCACGCCTCACGGATAGGCAAATCTTTACGCAGTAAGAACTAAGTTCACAGGTTCTTTCTTCTGGTTGCTGCTCTTTTGCTTCGCCAACTCGGCTGGTTTGTATTCTTGTTCGAATTGTAAAATATGTTGAGGATAGTTGAAAGCGAGACTAGACACTTGGTTTGGTCATCTGTATTCTGTAGTGCCAATCAAAGATAGAGGAGAAATTTTCAATGGCGGGGATTCCCTCGTCAAGCTTACAAGTGGACAGTGTACATATAAAAACGAAAGGAGGTCTTTTCCCCGATTTTTCAGAGCCTTAAAAGTTGAAAGGATACAAGCTAAGTAGCAAAAATTAAAAAAGCAACAAAACAAACAGACACAACCTTTTAAGGTAGGTATAAGCTAAGATCACTGAAGTTAATTAAAAGTACTAGCACTTGCTAAACTTAACGGGACTTCAATGCACTTTGAAAGCGGATCAACTATTATGTTTTTTTTTTCTTTTGTACTTTCATCCTGAAGTACTCCACGGCTAATTATCAAGGACTTACATGCTATTTCTATCTCGATGTTATCTGAACTTTCAGCGTACGAGTTATCCTTGTTATTCAACTTCTTATCACGACTAGCCTTATGCTGGTTATTGATTTCGTTGTCTTTCCTAGCAACTTCATCTGTAGTTGCCTGAATTGCCTTAATGTTTTCAGCTACTACAAACTGAGTGATATTTATTTTTGGGTATCTTAATCATTTGCATGTATTGCTTTTGTAACACCTAACTTGCTAATTTTTTACTTGAACATCATCATTGTTATTCCAATTACTATTATTGTTATAAGTGGTTCGTTTAATCAAAGAACTGCAGTAATCAAAGTAGTGGGTCGCGCAAATTTAAATTATTGTTAATGATTCATATGTAAAAATTATTATGAATAAGTGAAGATCTTTTCAAAATCTAAGAGTATCGATAACCTTATAGACAATCCAATGTTGGTGTATCAAATACAATGTGGGATATGTTGCCTATAATAGATGAATTACTTGACATTTTA
This sequence comes from Portulaca oleracea, assembly GCA_029582165.1. Classification (NCBI taxonomy): domain Eukaryota; kingdom Viridiplantae; phylum Streptophyta; class Magnoliopsida; order Caryophyllales; family Portulacaceae; genus Portulaca; species Portulaca oleracea. Next base: position 10,020,152 of record CM055868.1, read on the forward strand.
GATATTTACGTATGAAACTAATAAATTTCTTAATAATTAAAAATAGAAATGAAATTTTAGTGTGAACAAACTAAGTAACCAAAATATGTGGCCAATGTTGTGCCATGTAAAATGATATGACATTGTATTCATCACATAATTCTACCAAACATTAAAAAAATAGTATTTAAGAAATCATATATATTGGAAAATTGGATTATAATAATCTCAACTTTTACAAATTGGACAATAATAATCCCTACTATCTATTTATATTCTGGTGGTCTAAAAAAAATATAATCGGATTGTAGTGGTACCAAATCCACCTTTTTACTAGTCGATATTGGTGGTCATCCGTAGTTTTTTTCCCGATTTGTAAATATATTGTCTCTCCCTTTATCTCTATTTTTGTTTCTCTATTACTATCCTCGATTTTCATAATCAACTTATATTTCCTTTATATTGCCCTATTTTACAATCCTAACAATTGATAAAGATCTAAATTTGATCCTAACGTAAACAATCACTCAAATCAGCTAATTCAAATAGCTAACAGCTAACCGCGAATGTTTGCCAAACAGGACGATTATTAGCAAAAGCTAACTCAATGGTGGATAAAAAGTTGATGGAATTTTGATCCTAAGGAAGCTCTCTATTGGAATATATGGTAGGAATAGGAGCTTTTTGGGAGGGTCAAGGGCCAATTTGGTTGAAGCACATGCAACCCACTTGTTGGCTAAAAGCCTAGACCCATTCTATTCTTCTAAAGTTGCTTTTATTTGGTCCTAATTCTAAACACCTTTTCTCATTTCTCAAGCGGACATTACATTATTTGCTTGCCCCCTTCCATCTATTTAATCAAGGTCGAATAAAGTTTAGTGTAATAGCATGCCCAATTTCATCATTGATGACACCTTTTGCATTCTTGCAATAATACTCCCTCTCCTCTATTTAAGTGTATTTAAGTAATTTTTTTCTTCGATAATTAACAAGTCAAAAGGTTAAGAAGTATCAAAGATGCCACAGGACCGCAAAAACAGCAAAACATTTAGAATCCAGCAACCAAAGAACAAACACAAAACCGCAACAAAGGACTACGACAAAACAAAAAAAAAAAACAAAATTGATATCATAATTTATATAATGATTCATCTAGCAAAATTGATATTATTATGTTCGTAATAAAAAATACTATTAAAAAAATAAAATATTATATTTTTGTGAAAAATTATTATCTGAGAAATTATTAATTAAAGAACTAATAAAAAAATGGAGGAAGTAAGAATATTCTCAATCAACCAACTCCTCCAACCTTTTTCCCATCACTTTGTTCCCTTTGATCAATGGCCTTGGTTTTGATCTCTTCATTCATTTTATGATCTTTTCGTTTTCATATGATCAAATCAGCATCTTCAATCACAATTTCATCCAATATTGTCAAGGGCACATCCATATATGATCACTAAAAAAAATTGAAGTTAATATTTCAACACATATAAGTGAAATTTAGGTAGATGTGTTGCATGACTATATGATTGCTAATAGTATCATAATTAGATTATCATTAAAATATTATAGTAGTTTATTTATTTATTTTAATCTGCTTTTTTCATTACGCTCTAAAGCAATACATACTACTATTTCTTTATGCATACATATATATAGTCCTTGATTTCTTGGTTATTTCAACAAATAAAATTACTAATTGAACATCTTTAGTAAAGATTTCAATATTTAGTATTTTTAATAAATGAAAAGGATGAGATTCGTTTGTATAATATGGTTAGAATGTTCACCAAAACTGTTAGTAAATTACCTCGTTTGTTTCATTAAAATCTTGTTCTGTGCGTTGATAAATTACTCACATTTTTCATCCAATTTATTGAATCTTATTCAATGTTACTTATCATAAACTTATCTAATTTTACTTTACCAAACTTTATTCATTTTTATGAAAATTTACAAAAATTTTATAATTTTACATTTATTTCTGCCAACTGCGAAAATTTGTAAATATTTACCCATTTGTTAAAGCTTTATTAAATCTTACTTTATTCTGACTTTATCCTACGCATTACAAAAGAAAAAAAAATCTTAAGATTGACCTACAAACACCACTTGAAAAATATGATAATGTATCAATCCATGTCACCTTTTAAGAAATGCAACTCACAGACGGTGAGAATTGACCTTTGCAAATTCCCGCAAAAGAAAAAGAAAATAAAAGAAATAATAACAATTTATCATCACAACTCAAGCATGACGTGTGTAATAATCTGATTGGACACATGCGGAATATTCATTTTATAAAAAAAAAATTTATCTGAAGAAGGCAAACTCAAAATGATGAGCAGCAGCGAAAAATTATAAGTGGTATTCCCTCCTTTTTAAAATAAATTTTCGTCAATTATGATAATTATAAAATATAATTTATTTTTAAAAGTCAAAATTAATATATATTTATCAAAGTGACTTGCTGCAACAAGTAATGTTAAGTAATGTTATTTATAAAGATAAATATTTTTTTACAAAATTTTATATTTTAATAATATTATATCACAATTGAATTTTTTTTTCAACTATCATTATTTAAAATTATAGCTATCGTTGATTTTCCCTTAGAAAAATTGAAATCAATATGTTTTGATAAAAGTAACTTTTTGCAATAGTTAATTGTATTTGATGTTGGCACATAAATCTTTTTGACAAATAAGATTTATTTCAGCCAAATTAATAGTAAGAATTTATGTCGTCGAAGCTTAAAATTTTAGTTGTTAATTTCCTAAAATATATTACCTCCATTCCCTTTTAGCTGACATGTAATAAATGTTATGCGCCCTTTAATGTCCTTCCATTGTTAACTTTCTACATATTACTTCATCAAAAAATTACAACATAATATGTACTCTTATAATAGTATATTTCATTACAAATTTGACTATATTATTTGTGTATAATAAAACATTGTATATATTAAGAAATTATCAAATTAATGGTTGAAGCTTTTAAATTTTGACTGACGCGTAAATCAGGGTGAGAGATAAATTGGGAAGAAAGGAGTATCTTGTCTCATAAATATAAAATTGTTATTATTGAATTTGAAATAAAAGAAATACTATCAATAAGCTATGGTAATATAACTTAATAAAATATTACGAGAGAAAATAATATTGAAAAGGTGATCTAAATTTAATAGTACGAGCTGAAATGTACGTGCGCCCACAAGACTACAGTAGATGCAGGTTAGATATTCACTTTTATTTACGGGTAACATGAACAAGTTTAAGACATGGTAAATGCTTAAGGACCTACAAACTTACAATGACCTCCCATGTGTGGTGGGGATAACATGAATGAGATCTTTTATAACTTAGAAAAGAGAGGAAGATTCATGAAAAACCAAACAGTCTTAGATGAATTCTGTGCTACTTTCGAGTCTTATGGCCTCCATGATCTCAACTTCATAGGCTACGAATATACTTAGGAAAACAGGAGGCAAGTTGGAGGGGTGGTAGAGGAACGTTTGGATCAGTTTGGAGCTATGTTGGACTAGATACTTTTGTTTCATGAAGCTACTGTAAATATCTCAATGAGGAACTTTCGGATCACCTGCCAATCCACTGGTGTTACGGTAGAGAAACCACATAATGGAGAGGAAAACAAGCAATTTCGATTAGATAACATGTGGGTTGAAGAGCCTACTTGCGAGGAAGTCATCGCTAGCATCTAAATAGTTTGTCAAACCTTGGGGCAACATTGCTCTAAAAATCGAAGCCATAACGCAAGCGCAGTCTAATTGGCATTTGGAAACAATGGGCGATATGAAAAAGAAAATTGATCAGTTGAACAACACATCACTAGGAGAGGAATATTCAACACAAAAGGGAGATCATGCGTAAGATTAACGAATGAAGAAGGAAGGGGGAGTTTTTTGGGCTCAAAGGGCCAAAGTAGAGTTCCTGAAACATAGCGATGCGAACATGAGATGGTTTCGTTCCTAAGTTACGATGAGAAGAACCACGAGCGTCATAAGGAAACTAATGACAGCAGGGGCACATGCGTCGAGATTGAAGCCTAAATAGAAAATGAGGTTGTGGACTTCTTTGAGGAGTTACTTAATTTCGATGATGTAAATGAGCTTCTTAATTTAGTGCAGGCTCAAGTAAGTGATGACATGAGCAACAATTTGTGTGTGCCTCATATTGGGGATGAGGTCCTTACTGTCCTGAAACTAATGCATCCAATTAAGGCCCCCGGGCCCGATGGGTTGAATCCATTATTCTTCCAATAATTCCGGGAAATCATGAGGAAAGATTGCAGTGTCGTCTTCGAGATTCCACAAGGCAAGGGTAAGCCTTTGGGCATCAATCACACCAGCGTAGTTCTCATCCCCAAGGTGTCAAAGCCAACTCATGTAGCGGAGTATCATCCGATCAACCTCTACAACGTCATTTACAAGTTAGCAATCGAGGTGATCGCGATCATGCTAAAACCTTTGCTTCCCTAGATAAAATATGAGACCCAGAGCGCCTTCACCTTAGGTAGATTGATTATTGATAATTTTTTGGTCGCTACGAAACTTTTCATTCTATGTTTAGTACTTACAAACGAGGGTGTATGGCCATTAAACTTGACATGGCCAAAGGATAACATAGGGAGGAATGTGCCTTTCTGAGACAAATACTGCCCTCGGTGGGAATGGTCATTATGTATGTGGAGATTGTTTCGTTTTCCTTTTAAATTAATGGGGATCCAAAGGGTCACATATACCCTTTTAGGGGGGCTTTTTTAGGGAGACCCAATATCGCCCTAACAGTTTTTAATGGTTGTGGAGGGGTTGATAGCGTCAATAATTTCATGGCCATCAAGTATAAAGAAGCCCCTAGTGTCTCCCACTTTTTTTTTTTTTGTTGATGGCTCGATATTTTTTCATGTAAAAGTGTCTTGCAAGAAGCCTTAATGACCAAGAAGATGTTACAAAATATGAGAAATCCCCTAGTCAACATATAAACTTGGCTAAAGGAAGTGTCGCATTTTCAAGGGTGTCCTTGAAAATCGAAAGAGAGAGATTCGTGCTATTTTGGACATAGGTGAAGTTCTTGCCTAAAAGAAATAGTTAGGCCTTCTGCTCATGTAGGATAGTCTAAGTATAAGGCCCTAGCTTCGAGTAGCCAGAATCAGAGACTTGATGAATTCACTTAGCTGAGGAACTGGCGAGCTGGAATGATCGATGGTGAACACTGTCAACTCAAACTTAGATACGTATCTAAGTGAAAGTGAAACTCATTCCGTTCGTTCCTCTATCTATCTTGAAGTGCTTAATTCAATAGTAATATAATAGGCCGGAACAACTTTCACGAAAGAATCCGACCAACTGCCCAAATGCCATACCATTTATTGATTTTAAAAATGCCCCCATAGATCTTCTGGAAGTAGGCACCCGAAGATGCCAAACAAGCTAGTTGTTTCCACCTCGAATCGATACTTGGGTTTTGCCTTATATTTTGCTATTCGGTTGATTCATTGGATGTGATTCCTGATATATCATCAATCTCTTATGATGAGTGGATAATAGAGTGAGTGGCCTGAAGGACTATGCCCAACCTGACAGTATGCGTGCAAACATATGTCGAGTTGGTTGCTTCTTCCTACCCTAGATCATCCCTTCACCATCCCATCAAAAAGATTAGTATCTCCTTGGCACTAGTTGGGTTGGATTGGTTGATGGTATTGAATGAGCCAAATCCCGATAGTAAAAACATATCACAATCATTAATAAGAAAATGACAACTCCGATACACCGAACAAATTCCCTAGGACTGCTATAACTCACATGATATAGACCACGAAAAAGACATAGTGGGCAAGACGTTCTCGTGTGCATGGGGCAAGACGTTCTCATGTGCATGGATAGATTTGTCTCTTAGGTAGGTAAAGAGGTTCTTATCAAGGTTGTAGTACATACGATTTCTACCTAAGCAGTGAGTGTTTTAAGTTACCAAAAAGTCTTTGTCAAGCAATCCTATCCACCGACTGGGTAGGAAAAGACAAGTTGTGTCATAATAAGAGCAATGGTGGCCTTAGATTTCAAAATATGGAGGCATTCAATTATGCTTTATTGCTGAAATAAGCGTGGCGTCTGAGCGAAAACCCAACTACCTTAGGGGGTAGAATCCGCAAAGCACGCCATTTTAAGGACAAGGATGTTCTGTCGTCGAATTTAGAGATCAAACCAAGTTTCACTCGGAGAGGTATATAGAGAACAAAGAACTGAGCATTAAGGGTTCAAGATGGTTAATAGGGAACGGAGAGCGAATCTTGATATAGTGGTAAATGGCTAGCTAGACCTCGTACATTCATACCAATTAATCTGAGCTAGGTTCTTGACCTCATAGCAAGAGTGAGCGAGCTCATTGATAAAGATAATGGTAGGTGGAGAGAGGACAAGGTTAGGGAATTGCTTCTCTCATGTGATGTTGGTGTTATCTTAAGTATGCCCCTGTGTCTAGTGCCGCATGAAGACTCTTTGTCGTGGTTCTACATGGCTCATGGGGAATATATATTGAAGTCGGGTACCAGGTTGCTCGAGACTTGGAAAAAGGCTTAGCAACCTTCTTCAACATGTAACAACAACAAAGTCTTTTGGAAGAGACTCTGGAGACTTGACATACCTTGAGAATGAGGTTTTAAGGTTAAATGTAGGAGCAAAAGCCCTCGTCCTCGCTGTTGGAACTAACTTGGCTAGAGACTTTGTTTTTTATATGGAATGTGCAATAATTAGGAGCTCTGAGGAGATAGATATGCATGCGTTGTGCACTTGCCGTCTATAGCTACAATATGGGGTAGAAAGCAAATTCTACGAAACTTGTCGATAAGTGTTGATGAGTTTGTGCTTGAACGTTTGCATAAGGTAAATGAGGAACTATATTCTGAGCAATTCAGGGAGTATATCGACGTTGTGTGGCGGTGTTGGAAGTCAAGAAACGAGTTCATTTTGGCGACCAAAAACCAGGTGGGAATTGGAGAAGTGTTTGGAAATATGCGGAAATTCGGTATAGGATCGAGTCACAAGGAAACAATGAAAGCTAAAATAAGGAGAAACAATTTACGTGGGGAATCAAAGAACTCAGAGGAAAACCACGGATGATGACGACTATAACAATTCCACTATGAGAAAAGATGAGTACGTCCAAAAGCAATCACAATAACAATGTTTGATTTGATCAAGATTAGAGGATAAAACCCTCTATTAACCTCTCTCTCTATGAGAATACAAAGATGGAATAGTTTGGGATGAAGCCCCAACAAAGCTCTCAATGGAATACAAAAGTTCTCACAACCACACGTACAATAGTACGCTAAACTCTCACTTTTATGTGTGATGTTAATACCCATGATAACTATATCTATTTATACTCAAAGGTTGATGAAGAATATGGAAAGAATTGTTGATGAAATAATATGGAAAATCTTGGAGAACAATTCTTACTATAACATTATAGAAAGACTTAGAGAATACTTTGGAGCAATTGAGAAATATAGAAAGGATGAGACATATTCCCAACATAAAGCGGTGAGGGCTACCAGCTTGGTGAAGAGATATCGAAAGGTCCAAGAAAAAAATAAAAGCAAATCCACAAGCTAATTCAAACACCACAATGTTGGAGGTCGCTCAACTCGAGAGTCTTCAAACTTAATTTTGATGGTGGTAATCTCAATGAAGGCGAGTATGAACACGATTTGTTACAATATGATTGATATTTCATGGAGCTAGGTATGTAGATCATTTAACTGAAGAAGCCAGGGGTGTGTGTGTTCGACCTTATGGAAGCAAAACTCCACGAGAGACTCATTATAATTGATAAACAAGCCTAAAGAGGAGAGACACCCATAACAATCAAGTTTCTTTCTTTATCGACTTTGGAATTAATATTTGTGACTATTTCGACTTTGTTAGTTTTAATCATGTTAACAAGAATTATAACTCCGTAGGTCATGCTATGACTCCTCTCAATCCTACTCAGCTAGTCAAAATGTATGGATAGATGAATTGTCTAAATCTATCTAACAATTTGACTTCAAAAAATATGTCTATATTTTTTAGCAACATTTAACATAACATTCATTCCCCTATTTAAAATAAACAATTTTCATACTTATGAAAACATTTCCCGACATTTTTGGCCAAAAGTTTGAGAATTTGTTATCCATCCAATCTAAATCTGAACTCGGAAAATAGAGGGATGGAACAAAAACGAAAATTTAAAAGAAAAAAAGAATCCTTCAAATATTAGTACTAAAAGGGCACGCATTTTAAGGATTTAAAAGAAGTAACTTGTGGGAACCACGCGCCCGTAGCAAAATGAAGATATTCGTAAATTATTATTCTTCCCAAGACAATAAATACCCCTCCACCCTTACGCACAGTCTCCATTTCCCCCACCTCCCTTCTCTTTCTTTCCTTCCTTGTCCTCATCTCTATCTCCCATCATCTTTAAGACTTTTAATGTATTTTTGTTGAATTTTTAGGTTTAGGGTTTCTGATATTTCCGCAATTATTTTCCGGATTTCTGACAATTTTCGACATCAATTGGGAACAGTGACAGACGCCCTACCCCTCTCTATCTTTATCTCTCTAAATTAAAATCTCACTCAAAACAAAACGGTTGGGAGTCATGATAGGGGCTGCTACAAAATCGTCTTCAACAACTTCTCCACTACTCAGAGCTGCACGGCATCGTTTAGCCTCTACGCTCTCTTCACCCTCTCCTACTACTGCAACTACTTCTTCTTCTTCTTCTTCTTCTTCTTCTTCTTCTGGTATTCGATCTTCGATACCCAGATCGCCGGTCACCGGTCACCGGACCATAAGCTACTCCTCCGCACTCCGTTCTCTGCGTTCATCTGTTCCTCGTTGGAGTCACGGTGTTGACTGGCGATCATCGGTTGCCTTCCGTCCCCAGATCAGGAACTCTGCTCCTGTCATTGAACAGTTCCAACGCAGGATCGCTACTATGGGTAATGGGTTGTTCTCTTCTGTTTTAGTGATTTGATGTTTGGATCCGATTTTTTATGTGGGTTTTTTTTAGGAGTGAATCGGTGGTATCTGACTTTATGTTTGGAAAGTTGATCGTGTTTGTTGATAGATTCCTGTGATGCTTTGCTTGAAATGAAGTGGGTTCAACGATTACCTGAATGGTCAACGTTTGATTATTGTTGGGAAATGGGAATTAATTAATCTCTTAAAAATATTGTGGTTACTGGATGAAAATAATTCTATTGATTGTTGGTCGTTGATTGATTCATTTTCGATGATGTAATACTGAATAAAAAAAAAAAGTTTGACTGTTGGTTGTCGATTGATTCATTTTCGAAGATGTGATGGAATCAACGTTCTTGATTTGACTACTGATGATTCCATTTCCCCGTTTCCAGAAATGAAAATGATCGCTAGTTTGCGGGACTGTGATGGTTGCTGTATAAAAGTGGCTAGTCCTTTTTAATGATATTTATACTATTATATCTGGGTTAATTGGGTTATAATTTGGTATTGTTGGCCTAGGAATGAAGTCAGTTATGCTTAATATCTTCAACTCAATAGTGGTTGATGGTTGAATGCCCCATCGTTAGTTTTGTATTATGTGATGATTAGTGGTGATTGGCTAGAGATTTTTGGATTGATGAATGGGAATTATTCCACATTTTGGCTGTTTGTAATGATTATAGACTAATTGTTATTATCTTTTGTGGTTAATGATGTTCAGCTGCCGAACATCCTTTCAAGGGAATCTTCACCAGCCTACCCAAGCCTGGGGGTGGTGAGTTCGGAAAGTTCTACAGTCTACCAGCTCTGAACGATCCTAGAATCGGTAATTTTCTTCTGTAAAGTTCTCATTTCATTCAGTCACATTATGATTTTTCGCCTCTGCATTCTTCAGTTGATGTTTTTCACTTATCAGTATTTTCTGTTGACCTTCCACATTTTATCAGACAAGCTTCCTTACTCTATTCGGATCTTGTTGGAGTCTGCCATTCGCAACTGTGATGGCTTCCAAGTCACAAAGGAGGATGTTGAGAAAATCATTGACTGGGAAAACAGTGCACCGAAACTAGTTGAGATCCCCTTCAAGCCCGCCCGTGTCCTTCTGCAGGTTTGCAGCTTTGATTCTTGCTGAGTCATGAAATCTTTAACATTGCTTGCTTGTTATCTGATTTCTGAAGTTTGATTTTGTCTGTTAGGATTTTACTGGTGTGCCAGCTGTGGTTGATTTGGCTGCAATGAGGGATGCTATGAAGAACCTTGAGAATGATCCCAACAAGATTAATCCATTGGTGAGTTGTCTGCTCTTTGTGCCTGACCTTCTGAATAGAACTTGCTATGAAGAATTTTTACCAAGTTAATACATTATTTCTGTATATATGCATCTGAAACTTGTGTGTCATGTACAGGTTCCAGTGGACCTTGTCATTGATCATTCAGTACAGGTTGACGTAACTAGGTCAGAGAATGCAGTTCAAGCAAACATGGAACTTGAGTTTCAGAGGAACAAGGAGAGATTTGCTTTCCTCAAATGGGGATCAACTGCTTTCCGTAACATGCTTGTTGTTCCTCCTGGCTCTGGTATTGTGCATCAGGTAAGGGGAAAAAAAAAAAATCTTGTCCTCTGTTACCCATGCTGCATGTTTCTTTTGTACCTTTTGCTTTTCAGAAATTTGCATGATGCTTATGTATTTCCCAGTATATATGGCATTTGCTCTCTGATTGTGTTCAAGGTCTTCTATTTCCCTGCTTCAAAGTTCATTTTTTTTCCTAGTAACTGCAGTCTCCAATGCACGCTGGTGTTAGTTTTAGTTACCAACACCACTTTAATGTTTCCGATTAACCTGAATTTCAAGTCTTTAATATAAGTTGTTATTACTCTCTGGAGTAATAACCATTCCAAGTCTTCTATATCTATTCCTGACTTGCTATTCCTATCTCTATCTGGAGTTGTCACTATTCTAGCTAACGTCTGTATCTAATTTTTCAAGTGACTACGATCCAGAAATGTACTTATATTGTTGGGCTTCTTTGCTTTCTTTTTAATCCTTTGCACATTGTTTGTTCTACTTCTCTGAACTTGTTGATGCAATGACAGGTCAATCTAGAGTATCTTGGTCGTGTTGTTTTCAACCGTGATGGGCTTTTGTACCCTGATAGTGTGGTCGGTACTGATTCACACACAACAATGATTGATGGTCTTGGTGTTGCTGGTTGGGGAGTAGGAGGAATTGAAGCTGAGGCTGCCATGCTTGGTCAGGTGTGTGCTGCTAACTTGAACTTCTTATCTGATTTAAAAAATTAGTTGTTTTGATTGCAGCCCTATCAGTCTGTTCGGCAGTGTGTGGTTGCATCCGCTTTTGAACCTTCATTATCTTTTGTTTCCCTACTGTTGTCACTCTAATTTGAAACTCCTGGGTCTGATATTTTCTTTCCAGAAAGAAACTGTTGGCTCCCTACTACTTTGAATGTGATGGTTAGGATGACAAATATCTGCTTTGTTTCCCCTTTCTTTGAAATCTTGCCATGGATCATATTGAATACATCAGTTTTTGTTCATTTGCTCAGAATTTCCTTCCCCCCTTCTGTATTCTGATGTGGGTTTAGATGTTGTGGTCAATGAGTGGAATTATCGTAATAAAATCATGTATTTAATTTGGCAGCCCATGAGCATGGTTTTACCTGGTGTTGTTGGATTCAAGTTGGCTGGGAAATTGCGAGATGGTGTCACAGCCACAGACTTGGTGTTGACAGTTACACAGATGCTGAGGAAGCATGGTGTTGTTGGCAAGTTTGTTGAGTTCTACGGTATGCATCATCATCTGGTTTGTGGATGGTGTCTTCCCTTTGATAATCCTTTTTGGCAGTCAAATAAATGTAGTTTCTAATGTCTACAGGACAGGGTCTGGGTCAGTTGTCACTTGCTGACAGGGCTACTATTGCTAATATGTCTCCTGAATACGGGGCAACCATGGGGTTCTTCCCTGTAGACCATGTGACTTTGGACTATCTGAAATTAACTGGAAGAAGTGACGAGACTGTGAGAGCTCTCCTATAGACTATCTTTTGTTTGTCATATTTGATGTTAAGATATAAGGTTTGCTGTTGAATCTAGTTGATTCTAACACTTTACTTTGTTGTTACTTAAATTGCAGGTGTCTATGATTGAGTCATACTTGCGTGCAAACAAAATGTTTGTTGACTACAATGAGGTAAAAGTAGCTTCTTGTTTTCTGATTCTACATCTGGTGCGTTGTTTTCGTGCTGTCTATCTAATGTGAAACTATGGGTAATCCAGCCTCAACAAGAAAGAGTGTATTCATCTTACCTGGAGTTAGACCTTTCAGAAGTTGAACCTTGCATTTCAGGACCAAAACGGTAGTTTTTCTTGTTGCTGTTTCTGTGGGTCTCTATGCATCAGCATTGTCTCTTCTGATCTGGATTGTCTTTGTTTATTTGACAGGCCACATGATCGTGTTCCATTGAAAGAAATGAAGGCCGACTGGAATGCATGTTTGAACAACAAAGTTGGTTTCAAGGTAGATGCATCAGATATTCGATGTAGATTTTTAGAATAGTCTCCTAATTTAGTCTTTGTGACAGGTCATTCTTGAGGGACTTCTGCTGCCTAATACTTTGTCTTTTGGGCGTGGGACAGCTCTTCCTTTTATGTTATTTTAAGTTGTGTGTCAAAGCTTTCCATTATTCGTGTATGTTGTAACTCAATCTGTGATTTTCTGCAGGGTTTTGCTGTTCCGAAGGAAGAGCAGGAAAAGGTAGCGAACTTTTCTTTCCATGGTCAGCCTGCTCAATTGAAGCATGGCAGTGTCGTCATAGCAGCAATTACCAGCTGCACAAATACCTCAAACCCCAGTGTCATGCTGGGTGCTGGTTTGGTTGCCAAGAAGGCTTGTGAGCTGGGTTTGGAGGTTAGTAGTGCTCACTAGTGAATTTTGAGGTCTATCTCATTGTTTGGTTTAATTCATACCAGTCCTGCATTCAAAATTTGCCTTAGAAGCATAATATTGTTGCTTGTTATGACTTATGACCTGGATTTGAATGTTAAAAGTGGCATAATGGCTGTGTTGGGATGGTCATACTAAGTTCGTAGAATATTAGTAGTGATGGCCCACTTTTTGGATTTGCATGAGAAACAAAGGGGTGTTAAATACTCACGTGTGGCCTAAAGCTGTTAGATCGGGTCCTGTATGAGGCTGACCAAACCTAATTGTTGGGAGCGTTGAATGGCCTTGGCCTGTGTTTAAGCTGTAAATCTCATCCCCTCCCTAAAACAAAAAAAGAAAAAAAAAACTGAGGCGTCTCTGGTAGGTGGTAAATCCTGCTTGTTAGTGGGAGTGAATATGAGGTACAACTCTTTTTTTTTTTTTTTTTTTTTTTTTTTGTGGGAGGAGCTGCAGTTTTTTTTTTTTTTTTTTGATAGATGTATTGGTAGGATGGTAGTAGGACTAGTTCAGATTGACATGATTAACGTTCCAACTGTATAATGAGTTCGTGTAATCTGAGTTTAAGTTTGCTTCCATAGTCTGTATAATTGAATTCCATTTATTAGGTGGCTTATCATGACATGATCTTTGGTTAGCTTGTTAGCATGATTAGTTAGATCCATCATTATTAATCTTTTATTTTGATGTCTTTGGGATCATATGTATCATCTGATGGTAATGGCTTATTCATTTATAGGTCAAACCATGGATCAAGACCAGTCTTGCCCCGGGTTCTGGAGTTGTTACAAAATACCTTCTTAAGAGGTAACGCTTTTATGGTTGAATGTTCGTATAATGGCTATTTCAAATCTTCAGTACAAAATTGAAAGTTCAATGATATAATTTTGAAATTCGGATACATCTGTTGTGTTGCAGTGGCTTGCAGAAGTACTTGAATCAGCAAGGCTTCAACATTGTTGGTTTTGGCTGCACAACATGCATTGGAAACTCAGGGGATCTTGACGAGTCTGTTGCAGCAGCGATTTCTGAGAATGGTATGACCGCCTTCTGATATGTACAGTTTTCATCTTCTGTGACAGTTTATGCAGGCATTAGAATATTTTGAGCAGTTACTTGTTTCAGGGGGAAAAAGGGTATTGATGACATAGGCAGTACAACATGTTGAGCTATTATTGGTTTCAGAAAAAAATCGTATTAATATGTATTTAGTCTTTCATAGATAATTGGACAGACTGTTAATTAGTTATCAATACCTGTTGGCACTTTCTTAAATGGTTGTTATGTTATGCACAGTTGAAGCATTTGTTTCCTTTTGTGTTTGAAAGAAAATAATCTTGTGCTTGACAATCTGTTTTTTTTTTTTTCATACAGACATCGTCGCAGCAGCTGTGCTTTCTGGTAACCGTAACTTTGAAGGGCGTGTTCACGCTCTGACACGAGCCAACTACCTTGCTTCCCCTCCGTTGGTTGTTGCCTATGCACTTGCTGGAACAGTAAGTGAATTAATGTTAATGTCTGAATATAATGCTGGAAATTTGATAATACCGGAACTTGGTTAACATGCATTTAAATTCAGAGCAATTGGTTTTAGTGCTATTGCATGTAAAATTTTCATCATATGTGAGCTTAACTCAATACATTTGAAGCACCTTGAGAGACTTTTAGGGTTAGTGTGTTTTTAATGTGCTAAGAGAGATTGTGGAAATAGTGTTGGTAGGTGTTTGGATGAAAAGTGAACGCCACTTGTGTCATGAGCGGGGCAAGGGTTAGGAGTAATGTGATACGGTAGAAGTCATTTAATACAATGGGATGTTGCTATGGTGTAGTCATGGACTCATGGTGAATACTGTGTCCTAAAGAGTTGCGAGAACTAACACAGAAAGAGCTGGTTGGGCCTCGTCTCTTTATGGTTGCAAAATTAGGGACTTGTATGCATACTGTTCATGTTCCACAGATTATTTCTTTCCTTTGTTTTTTTTAGAGTAAAAAAGAAGGGGGGTGGGGTGGGGAATTTGGGATTAGAAATTTGGGTTTCCATTCAAACTATGAATTTCTGTGCAGTATCTCGCAAGGATTTTGTTATCAGAATGGGAAAGTTGTGTCTGACTTTATGATGGTACGTTGCAGGTGGATATTGACTTTGAGAAGGAGCCTATTGGAAAAGGAAAGGATGGCCAAGATGTGTACTTCAAAGATATCTGGCCTACCTCTGAAGAGATAGCCCAGGTGGGGGGCCATAGAATTTGCTCTGCTAGTATACTTTTGAAACTGTTTGGTTTACTTCTTTCTAACACTGTCATATTGTGTGGCCATATTCCAATGTAGGTGGTTCAATCTAGTGTGTTGCCAGACATGTTCCAGAGCACATACCAGTCCATCACCCAGGGCAACCCAATGTGGAACTCTCTTGAAGTGCCTGCTGAAAGTCTGTACCGATGGGATCCTACCTCTACATACATCCACGATCCTCCATACTTTAAGAACATGAGCTTGAACCCACCTGGTCCCCATGGAGTCAAGGACGCTTACTGTCTTCTGAACTTCGGTGACAGTATCACTACCGACCATATCTCTCCAGCAGGAAGCATCCACAAGGACAGCCCTGCAGCCAAATATCTCATGGAGCGTGGGGTTGAACGCAAGGACTTCAACTCATACGGAAGTCGCAGGGGTAACGATGAAATCATGGCCAGAGGTACCTTTGCGAACATCCGTATTGTCAACAAGCTGTTGAATGGAGAAGTCGGACCAAAGACAGTTCACATCCCTACCGGGGAGAAGTTGTATGTGTTTGATGCTGCAACGGTAATGTCTTGACTCCTAAAACATGCATTCTTTGTATTATTTATTTGTTCTTTCAGAGGGGGGAAAGGGATTTGGTAGGTTTTCTTTGCCTGTTTTGTCTTCGTTTGGTCGAGTATGTGACCCATTTTGTTGCACATGCAGAGATACAAGGAGGCTGGACAGGACACGATCATCCTTGCTGGGGCCGAATATGGAAGTGGAAGTTCCCGTGATTGGGCAGCAAAGGGACCGATGTTGCAGGTAAGAAATGATGCAAAAATTAAATAGCTTGTGGTTTATTTAATGTTGAAAGCTTTGAAGGAAAATGGAACTCTTATCTTATGGTTCCAGGGTGTGAAAGCTGTGATTGCCAAGAGCTTTGAGAGAATCCACCGTAGTAACCTTGTCGGCATGGGAGTAATTCCGCTTTGCTTCAAGGCTGGCGAGGATGCTGAAACTCTTGGATTGACCGGTCACGAGCGCTACACAATTGACCTCCCGTCAAGCATAAGCGAGATCAGGCCTGGACAAGACGTCACTGTCAAAACTGACAGTGGAAAGTCCTTCACCTGCACTCTTCGCTTCGACACTGAGGTATGTATATCCATTTTCGTGTTCTTCTGTCATTTCTGTAATGTTGGCCATTGTTGTTAACCTTTTAATTTGTTTATACGATGGTTTTTGTTGTGATTCTTTGCAGGTGGAGCTTGCTTACTTTGACCACGGCGGTATTCTTCCATATGTCATTCGCCAGTTGATGAAGCAGTAATCTGGATGTCCATGGCTTTGTCTGACCCGTGTTGTTCGCATTGGTCAAGATTATGCACTACAGTAGCTATATTGCTCTCCCGAAAAGTTTCGTTTTGCAAAATGTCGTTGGATTGCAAGTTCTATTCCCAATTCCCAGTGGCCCTAGGCGAGAATCTTTGAATAAAAGCAATTGAGGATTGAAATCATCGATCTAGTGATTTCCCCTTAAAAGGGGGTAGCAAGAATTTTTGACTTAATAAATTATTTTTTGTCCCTGCGAAATCTGTGGGGATACTCCCAGTGAAGTGACTAGGTTTGGTGCTATGCTTTTCTATTTTGATGAGGTAGAAATGCCCCTTTGATTCTGATGCTTCAGATGTGGGAAGTTGCTGCAGAAGGCAGCCTTTTACATTTTGCATTGTGTGCCTCTTTCTTTAGTGATGTTGGTACTTTTGGGGTTTTTAGTTGTGCACCTAAAATTCTAATCCAGTGCAGTTCAAAACAAGCTCAAACTTGAAGGTGTGTTTGCGTGTCAAGTGATTCTTCAAGCTCAAACTCTTACTGCACCGGTACGATCATTTTGTTCAATTTACAGGAGCAAAGATACATGGATAAGATTAAGGTCCTGTTTTTTTGTGTAGTTGGTAAGATGTGGAAATGTTGTAGTGTAGTGAAATTGTGGAAAGTGCGGTGATGTGAGGAATGTTGTGGTGAAATTTGTGGAAAATATGGCTGATGTGATAGGTAAAGAGAGTGAAAAGTGAGGAGAGGGAAAAGTGAGTAGATATATTGGTAATAATTGTGGTAAAATGTGGTATGATATGGTAAAATATGAAAGAATATTGAGAAGTATGATGAATTGTGATTCCGCATCATACCATACAAAAGAATAGGGCCTAAAGTCACAACAATATTGACAAATCTTTAGTAAAAATTTTAAGCATCCTTTTGAAATTTGGAAATTGATAAGATCAATTAAGAACACTTAGGATAATCTCAAATGGTGGAGTTTAAATTTAACTCACGCTTACATACATGAGATGAAGACGAAATGAGTTTAAGATCTACTTCATGCAAATACTTAATTATATTTCTTTCTCTTTCATTGTCTATTGTTTATTAATCTAATCTAATTAATTATGGCCATGTTCATTTATACGGCTGACCGTGGTATGGTGTGGTGCGGTGGAATTGTGGCGGATGTGATGGAATTGTGGTGGGTTATGGGTAAGTTGTGGTGAGTTTTATTTTTATAAATGTAAATTGTGTTGGTAAATGTGAAAAAGTTAATTGTGGTGGGTTGTGGTAAATTGTGGTGGATTGGTATGTTGTGGCGGGTTCTGGCAAAATGCGGTAGAACACCTCGTTTACACGAGTGCCAATGTTTTCAGGGAAGTTCATCATGCAATCAAAAGTTTGCTAAATCGATGTCTTATTCTATGACTTTGAGGAAACAAAATAAGAGAACAATAACCTGACAATTAGTTCTAGTTCAGTCCGATTCAGGTGCTCGTTTAGTCGTCAAATAGAACCCATTATTGATTTGAGATATTGATAGGGTGAATACCTAGCATTGATGTGTTGTGGCACCGTAGCCAGCCAGCCGTATAAAAGAACAGAGCCTATATTATTAAATATGGTTTACGTTTTTAATTATTATAAGCTAAATTATGCAAGTAAAGAGATCGTTTTTGATTCTCTTTGTAGGGGTTAATAGATTTCTTCTCATCTAATGAGTCAAACTCAAACTTAAATTCGCTGTCGCGGGTGCTCTGTAATTTTTAGTTTTTGTCAATTTTACTACTAAATTTTTAAATTTGTAAAATATATAACTTAGCTTCTAAATTTACCAAATATTTCACTTAGCTTAATATTCACTTGCTCGTTGCTGGTCAAGATTGAGTTTTGTGGTAGCTTTTACAAACTTCAAAAGGTAAGTGACATGTTTGAAAAATTTAGAAGTTTAGTAAACAAAGCTGTTAAAAATTAAGAGCTATCTGACACCAAGTTCATTTAAGTCGGTTGTTAACGACAACATTCTTGAATGGATATGCTCTCTACAACTTTTTCTATCTGTTGTATAGTTTTTCTTTCTAAAAACTTTGATTGTTAATATCTTAATTTTTGTAATGATTCATTGTACAAAGTTGAATTTGTTATATTTGTAATAAAGGATACTATTAAAAAAAGTGTGATCATACTTTTTAGGTGTGAAGTGAGAAATTAATGATTAAGTATGACCATAAAAAAATGTTAACAACAAATAAAATAATGGGCGGATCCTTGTGCTTTGTTTGGGAGAAGGGTTAGGGAAGGTTGGGGTGGGGGGTGTTAAGAAGGGTGCTTACTACTCCTTATTTTTACTTGGGAATGATGTGAGAGAGGGTAAGAGGGAGTAATTAGGGGGTTAAGGAACAAATTAGAGAAACTAACCGGGAAAATGTGCGTTAATAATTATTCTCTCCTTTTCATCTTAATTGTTGTTTTGGAAAATTGTGTTTTAGAGTGTAAAATATTGACTATTTTCTCAATAACTGTTGAATTGTTGTTGTGTGATCATTATCAGATCATGAGTTTGAGTCTTGGAATACAATGGCTTGTTATGTAATAAAATCACAATTATTGAAAATATAATATTACAATTATTATTTAACATAAAATTACAATTATTAATAATCATATAAAAACTTATTAATTAAAAATGACATTAAAAATTATGACAATCGACTAAGTAATAATTAATATAAAACTTCATTCTATAGTAATATTGACAAATCAACAAAAAATAGGACAGTTGACATGATTATTATAAATAAAGATCTCTAATTCTCGAGTATAATATTGCTCCACCAGGACTACCACCGAAACTGATGAGATTTATTGCAAAAAGAACGGGAAAAAAAAAACTATGCACTAATCGCGATGAGCTGCAATATTCCAAGTGAGCTGTATCAATAAAAAAAAGCCCACATTTCAAATTGTAATTTTCTTGTTTTTTATCCACTTTGTTGTCCTCTTTCTTTATTTTCCCTATAGAATGTCAGTTTATTGGATCGCTTATACTGAAGATTCCAATGCTTGGTAAAATTCTGGCTTCTCTTCTCTAATGTAATTGTGAAAAATTCATCATTTATTTCATGATGTATATATATGGGTGGTAAGACAAAATCTCATGATTAAGGCTATGTTGTTTTATGCGGTAGGCTGCTACCGCACCGTACTCTTTAATTTCTACCACACTTTACTACACTATATTACAATCATTACTGATATATCTGCTCACTTTGTTCTATCTTCATTTTTCTTCTTTACTTTTCACATTCTTTCTTCTCATCTACCTCACCTACCACAACTTTCACCATAACTCACCACAATTCACTATGCTTCTTCAAATTTCACTGCACCGCATCATTACCACATTGTATCAACCGTATAAAAGAACAGAGCCTAAGTTTGATAATGTTTGTATTCTCTTACCTTTTAATGGTTTGTTTATGCATGAAGGTACTGAATGATTAATCCATGGATAAATCTGAATCTCCAAATATCTCCAACTTGAGTGGCTCTCACAAGGCGTGGTTGTCGTATGTACTCATAATTAAATGCACTGGTATTACATTTTATTTTAATAGTATCCTAAGATGCCCACTAATTTTCAATCATTAAAGCCTCTAAAAGGTTTGTGCTCATAATTAAATGTACACTTGCAAGTAAGAGGATTATGGTGAGAAAAATTTGTGGTAAAAATTATATTAGTTATGAAAAATTGAAGACATTTGGATTAGTTACAAAAATTTGTTGTTTGTATTTTTTAGTTGTTTAATTTATTGTTTTTTTTTTTTTGTGAATTCTTTGGTTGTATATGTTAGAGCTGACAAAATTTTGTCAGACCTGAATTAGCCGAATTGTCTGACCTAGAAAAAACCGGGTTTGGACATAGATTTTTCGTCCGAATTTTGATATTGACCGAATATTCGGATATAAAGTTTCTCTTTTTTTCTATTGTCCGAAGCCGATTCTAGCTTCGTCCGAATTGCCCGACTCGGTTTGACCCGAAATAAAACCGGGTCCAGACATGAATTTTTCGTCCGAATTTTGGCATTGTCCGAATTTGTCCGACTAGGATTTACCCGAACCCGAATTTTTGCCAACACTAGTATTTGTTAGCTGTTGCGTATTTTTTCTTACCCTTTTTTGGTTCTATTTTGCCGATCTATATAACATTGATGTAAACATTAGTCTTTATTTACTTCTAATTATAAAAAACGGCCTTTAAAAGGTTAGGAAACGTGACAAAAGACGCATAGTTATAGAGAAGTTCAGCTGAGCAACATCACAAAATTGAGTTATTAATGAGACTATATTATTTTGGATCCCAGATGGTTTCCTCTTGTTGGGTTGCTTGAAGCAGAGCCAAAAGAAGATAGACAAATGGAGAAGAGAAATGGTTTCATCAGGAGATCCTACACAAGTAGCAGTGAAGAATATGAGGAACAAGATATGTTTACATTAGAAGATGAGATTGAAAGTGGGTTCAACAGTCCTATAAACATTGCATCAACCAAAAGAAGCTCTCCTCTTTCAATCTCAAGGAGGCTACCAAGTGCAGCAAGAATGATTCCTTCTGGGGTTCACAAACATCAACATCATGATGATGATGGTGATGATGATGATGGGATGATGCAGCATTCATCTGCACCAGTCAACATTCCAGATTGGTCCAAGATATACGGCAACATTCAAGGAAGAACGAACGACGATGCCCATGAAGAAGAAGAAGAAGAAGAAGACGATGTCGAAGGTACGTTGGCATTGCCTCCACATGAATGGCTGGCTAGGAAGAATGCCAGGACACAAATTTCATGTTTCTCAGTCAGTGAAGGCACCCTCAAGGGAAGGCAGCTGACAAGGGTCAGGCATGCTGTTCTGACCAAAACTGGCTTCATTTGATTCCCCCTTTTTGTCTACCTTATGCAATGGAAAACTGTTTTCTTCTTCTGGGTTTTTTTGGTAGCATCTATTTGCTTTAGTTTTCATCATCTTCAACTTGTGGATGTGGTGTATTGTTTTGTAAAGTTTTTGCCAGATTTTGGATTCATTGTTTGGTCATACATGAGATGTAGAATGGGAACATCAAGGAAATGGAAATTAGTTGTTATCCTCTCCAAAAATCAGTGCTTAATTTGTTTACTACAGTCTGCAGGCTGGTTCTTGCTTGTTTCATACATACAGATCTTCAATCAGGTGCCTCAACTTCTTGGAAATACCTTCTTAGGGCCTGTCAAATTCATGTGAAAAAGTTAAATTTTGGTAAAATATTGGTAACTTTTGGGAATTTACGCCAATATATCAAATTAATTTTTTTAAATATGATATTTTCAGTAAGTTTTGGTAAGTTTTGGTAAATTTAGGTAAAAACTGGTAAATTTTGATAGATTGGAGTTACCTACGAATTTGACAAACCCCAGTGAACAAATTGGTGTGGTTATCTTAGGATCACTGGACTGTGAACCCAGATTTTGAACTTTTACTATACAGCCAGAAATTTTAGTTTTGTATAGTTACCTGTTCTAAAGAAGGAATTTTGAGACTTGGTATGAATAATTGAATGCTTGTTGAGTTTATAGTTTTATTTTTACGAAGATTCAACTGGAAAGGGGTGGGGATTGACCAATATAATTTTATACAGTGTTATACCAAACACTATGATCAATCATGAAATTATATGTGACTTGACCACTTCTTGGGAAATTCTTTTTTTTTTTTTTTGGGGGGGGGGGGGGGGTAAGTAAGTTTAGAATTGTATATATAGCTTCAATGGTTTGCCTTGTTTATTGTTTATGGGTCTAATGATGCCAACTTCAATTCATGTATTTTTGGATTTATACAGGACACTTAAAGACGGTTATGAGATGGAAAACTAGACATAGTAAAAAGTTGTGGATGAAGTCACATTTTTTTAAGACTATTCTTTAGAACTTGAAAAACTCAATGATAAAATTTAAAGAGCTTGTGAATATCAAGACTCAACATTACTCAATGATAAAACTCAAAGGGCTTGTGAATATCAAGACACAACATTTCTCAAGGGGTGTGTCTGGATCAGAGAAAACAACATTTTTTAAGGATGGGTTTGGACTACAGAAAAATGGCTGAAAACTAATCTCGTAGAAAACAAAAATCTCATATAAAAAAAAACGAAGGAAAGAAAAATAATGACAAAGTAATAATTCTTTTTCATTGATTTTTCATTGCGATGTCTTTTCTCATACCTTATTAGGTTAATGTATGACTCAAATTCGATTAAAATCAACCTGAATTTCACATTAATCTAACAACCCAACTCAGACAAAAACCAAGGCAAATGCATTCGTAAACTACATGTTGAATCTATCCCTTCCTCTAAAGTCTCCCTTGAAATATTTGTTTATTTTTAGGTACGGCAAGGTTTTTGAATTTAAATAATTTGAACTTTGGGCCATGAAATTCTGAATAATCTAAACTTTGAAAATATCATGGAATAATCTAGACTTCAAGACTCTTGGATTTAAATAGTATGTCACCGATTTTTTCTAACAAACTCGGCAAAATTCAGATTATTTAAGTCCAAAAACCAAGTATATATATTACAGTGATCCAAGAACCTTGAAGTCTAAATTATTCCACGATATTTTTAATGTTCAGCTTATTAAGACTTTCATGCTTAAAGTTTAGATTAGTTAAATCAAAAACCCTAACAAATTAAATATCACTAATAACTAAAATGGAAAGGAAAATACTTATTTTGTTTGATTGATGTGACCTTTTAGATTTGAAAATTGGATTTGTAGGGTTCAATAAAAATTATAAATAATAATAAACTAGGATAAGTTGCAAATTCAGTTATGATGACATGCAATTCAAACTAAAGCTGTAAAAAGTCCATTATAATAAAGTTTCAAATTACAATTATAACTAAATGGAAAATTCAAAAAATTAAGACAACCGATATAAATGACAACCATAATGTTTTAGCCCGCAATAGTGTAGAAATATAGAGACTAGAAATAGTTGGACAATCTCAAGTGTCATCTCTGTAAAAATGACCTTGAGGACATTGGACATCTTTTTCTGGATTGTGAATTTGTTACCTTGAGTTTGGAAATGACAATTTGGGAAATCAAAAGTGGGACATTTCATTGCTTATATATTTACTTTTATATTATATAGAAAAACAAAAGAAATTGTGACATCATGAAGGGCAATTTGGGAAATCAGAAGTGAGACATTTCATTGCTTATGTCATTTTTATATACTACCTCCGTCCCAAAATTATGTCCAGTATGATCAACTTTGACCTTTTATTTATATTAATTTATTTCAATTAAATTTATAAAATTTTATCTAATAAAAATATTTAGGAAGATAACTTTCTAATGTTGATGGTTTCATACTCTAAGTCGCTATAGTTTGTGATCAATTGTCGATCAAAGTTTGTCAAAGTGGACATTTATTTTGGGACGGATGGAGTAGTATCTAGTATAGAATAGAAACTAGATGTAGAAAAATAGTTGTGAAACTCATTTGTCATTTAATAAAAAAAAGCTTTCGTCATTAAATGAAACATTTGCTTATTTTTTTTTTCTATTATAAATGGGAGATTCTATCATACTTGAAATTTTTTCAACTATGATAGTTAAAATGTATAATTACCCTAAAATATACTTTTAAATAATCGAAATTAATATATATTAATTAAAGAACTTGTTACAATAAGTAATCCTATTTGCTGAGATATAATTTTTTACAAAATTTAGGTTTTGTTCGGCAGTAGTGTTTGGAGTAGCGTTTAGTGTTTTGACTAAGTCAAAACTCTAATTGCATAAATATTAACGTTCGGTAAATTAGCGTTTTGAGGAGCGCTTATCGTTTTAAAGAACGTTTTGCGAAACGCTAATAATGTTAACGTTTAGCGTTTGGAATATCATTTCATATTTTTCGGTCAAAAATACCCTTTGTAAATTTTATCTTTGGAAATTATTGATACCCTTTTATGTCAATTCACATTAATCTGTTAATTCAACCGCTAAATTTACCGAACACAATTATTATTTGGGCAGTCATCCGCTATCCGCTACTTAAACCGCTATCCGCTATCTAAAACACTAATTTCGCCGAACAGAGCCTTAATATTTGAAGATATTCTATCAAAATTGATTATTTTCCACTAATTGAAAAGTGTAAGCACCATTAATTTTATCATAAAAAAATCAAACTAAAATATATTGATTAAAGTAACTTATTAGAACAATCAGTCATATTTAATGAGATATAAATCCTTTTAGTATATGTGATTTATTTTTGATAAATTAATGATTATCAAGCTTTCAACTCCCATTCGAATACAGTAGAATTTTCATAAATTAAAACTCACCTATACCAGAAAACGAACAAGTTGACAAGCCATCCAACGTTTAGAAATTCAAAAACAATATGACCGTTGAGAGGGAGCACCGCTCTCAGTCGCTCACCCTTGTTTCTCCATTCATATAGCAAGTATTTCTCTTTTACACTGACAAAGCCGATAAACAACAAGCATTCACCACAATCTCTATACAGAAGAGAGAGACAGAAGAGAGAGAGATTGATTGGTTGATTGATTGATCGATCGAGGAAAGCAAAGGAAAATCATCCATCTTTTTCAGTTCTTTCCAGAACTCTTCGATTGCAGCCATGGCTTCTAGAGCAGCAGTACCTCAGCAGGCCAGAGGTAATCTCCCTCTTTCAATATTTGCGATTCGTTTAGAACCATTTCAATCACATCAAGAATAGACATATATGTTCGTTTTCCTCATCTTTGATCGGTCGAATTTATGCTTTTGAGTTTCTCTGCCATCTGGAATCTGATTCTTGTGTCCAATTTCATTCGAGCGGCTAGCATTTCTAGGGTTTTCAACATCAAATTCGCCCTTTTTCAAATTCTTGAGGGTTTGATGTCATTACATATGTTTAGGGTTTTGCTTCTTTGATTTCCATTCAATGTTTCTGACTAATCTTTGGGCATAAATTTTCGAAATTTAGCAGGTCATGAACCCAGTATTTCCTTCTCTTCCAACATTCTTTCTTTCTTAATTTATTTATGCTTAGTTTGGATGTGTTGTTGATCTTTGGAGACCATTCTTGGTAGGCTGTTTGTGGCCTCTCAAACAAGCCAGATGAACCAGTAGTTGACATTGATGCTGCTGATGTCCATAATGAACTGGCTGTGGTTGATTCTAATGAGGATATCTACGCATTCTACAAGGAAGCAGAGGTATTCCCAAAAACCACTTTCAAAATTTGAAACCACTTTTGTTTCTTTCTTCAAAGTTTACTTACTCCCTCATTCCCATATTATTTGTCTCTCAAGACATAATTTACAAAACCAAGAAAATTTCCAATTTACATTAATTTGCATTATTGGAAATGAGAAAAATGTGAATAAAATAGTGCAAAAAAAAAGAAAAAAGAAAAATGGTGAATAAAGGAGAAAAGTTGAAGAAAAAGATGTATTAGTAATTAATATGTTATTGGAATTGTAAGATCACAGATATTATGAGAAAAAAGAAAGTTAGTTAGAGTGACAGATAATATGGGAAGGAGGGAGTACTTATTAATGGTGCGTTTCGTTCTTTTCCGTGAAAATGTTTTTCTTAGGAAGATTTTCTCTAGAAAAGAATAATCAAAATGCTTGATTTACCTATGAAAATATGAGAAAGTTTGAGGGAAAATTCATTTAAAATGTTAAAACTACCCTATATATGTTAATTTATAAAATAGTTTTTAGGGACATTTTTTGAAACAAAATTGAAAGAACTTTCCCTTTCCCATGGGAAAAAAACTTTCCCAAGCCCCCCATGGGTAAATATTTCTCATCCGTCTTGGGAAAATTATGGGACCCACTTCAAAATTTTCTTCGCCTCATTTTACAAACAAACATAAGAAAATTTGGTTAACTTGAGAAAGTTGACAAACTTTCTTCGGAAATAGTTGTAATCAGACGCACCATAAATGTATAATTTATCAAAACGAACCTCGACCTAATCTATTAATTATATTAAAATAATATATGTATATCTAACAAGTTGTCATATGGCACTCCTATGTAGCAAATTGAACTCCAAATTTTTTTAATCAAAATTAAACTCCAAAATTGAAGTATCTTCAACTTTCTAGATTTATTTGATAATCTATTTTTGAAGGGAAAAATTTATTTAGTACATGTGTCAACTTTTTATCTTCACCATTCATTTTATTTATTTAGTACAACATTATAAAATATATATTTTCCTAATTAAAAAGCTTTTTATGATTTTTTTAAAATGTAAATATCTTAAGTCTAAGTTTTTACCTAGTAAACAAACATATTTTGAAAAATATTTATTTTAAATTTTTTTAAATAAACTAAAATTTTAATAAATATATTTTACAATTTATATTAACTAAAATAACTAATGGGCAAGTTAAAATTTGATACATGTAAGATTTATTTTACTTACAATGGTTATTATGGTTGACAACCAGTGGTGGATCTAAGATTAAGGGTGTCAGCAATAATTTGTTTCAAACAAAAAAAAAAGAAAAGATCGAGGAGCATAAATTTTAAAAAATAAACGATAAAACAAACGTCAAAATATCAACATTAACCATAAAAATGATATCGAATAACTAATACATACACTTTCGATCAATGAATATGCATTTTCTGAAAATGATCAATGATAGTCTCATTGGATACTTTTCCAAACACATTATCCTCAAGATAAGTAATATAAGAATATCATTTAAAAAAAAAACTCGCCTGAATACTCTCTCAACTGATGTAGTGGAAATCTATCTAATGAATTAATAAATTTATTCAAGTACTTAACAACCTCAACAATTGCACGAAAATAATACATAATTCAATTTATAAGTGTACAAACGAAAGTTTGACAATATTTGCCCATTCATACAAAACAGTTAACAAACCCTAAAATGTTTCTCATAAATTTAATTCATAAATTGCAACCAAATATGAGAATAAACTTAGGGTTATAGAAATTGAAAGGCCTTAGCGGAGGCGACTTGACAAACCAAATATAAGAATAAACCAAATATGAGAATAAACCAGATTGGGTGGACTTGGGAGGGTGGAGGTTGCAAAAAAAAAAAAAAAAATCATATGTTAAAAACCAAACCGCCTACGGGAAATCCATTCTAAATGATGAAATTCAGAAGGTTTGGTTGCTCATAATCTACTTCCAAGCTTGAATAATTGTTTTCGATTAAAGAAATTGGGTAATATTTTGTTTCCACCAAGGTAATCTTGATGGGCGTTATAGAATATGAGGACTATTACCACTTGACTACCACAACATCTTTAGTATTGTTACATACAAAAATAATACTATATCAATCATTTTGAAAGTAGATGTATTATGAGATTAATACATAATATACGAGGATTAATACAAATAAATAAATGATTGTTATAATTTGAATTATAATTTCAATAATTGAGAGAATAGATTGAGAGAAGAGAAAATACTAAGAAAAAGAATGAGAGGAATATATGGGAGATGGGGTTAGTTTATTACTCATACTACATGAGAGATAGGGAGATAACAAGTATTGGATTCCAAGCTACAAATATTGGATTCCAAGTCAAAATAATATAAACTAATTAACACATGAAAAATGAGTATTCATAAAATATTTCATAGCACTCCCCTTTGAATATCCATTTTTCAAAAGAATATGCCTCGTTAAAACCTTACTAAGAAAAATCCATTGGGAAAAACCCTAGTGAAGGAAAAAGAGTACATAATTCTTAATATGCCAACATATGCTACCTCATTAAAAACCTTTCCACGGAAAAACTCAATGACACAAAACCTCAGATAAGGAAAAAAGAGTACAACGCGTATAAACTCCCCCTGATATGAGCATCAACAAACATCTTGGAGACGACGCAACCCGATTTTTCTGACTAACTTCTCAAAAGTTGCAGTCGGAAGAGCTTGATAAATAAATCCGCTAAATTCTCACTAGAATGGATTTGCTGAACATTAATCTCACTCTTCTTTTGTAGATCATGAGTGAAAAAGAACTTCGGTGAGATATGCTTTGCTCTATCACCTTTGATGTATCATGCTTTTAATTGTGCTACACAAGCAGCATTATCCTCGTATAAGATTGTTGGAATATCTTTACCTGAAGATAAACCGCAAGATCCCCATATGTGTTGGATTACAAATCTTAACCAAACACATTCTCTGCTAGCCTCATGAATTGCCAAAATTTCAGCATGATTAGATGAGGTAGTTGTTAGGGTTTGTTTCATAGAACGCCATGAAATTGCGGTTCCACCATTAGTAAAAACATAACCAGTTTGTGATCGGGCGTTATGGGGATCAGATAAGTATCCAGCATTAGCATAGTCAGTCAAAACTTCCTTTACTTTGTGAGGATAAAATAGACCCATATCCATCATACCTCGAACATATCGAAAAATATGTTTAACTCCATTCCAATGCCGTCGTGTTGGACATGAGCTAAATCTTGCCAGCAAATTCACAGAAAATGAAATATCTGGTCGTGTATGACTAGCAAGGTACATTCAGGACCTAGGAGTTCTTCACCATCTTCTGGGGGTCTAAAAGGGTTCTTTTTCACATCAAGTGATCTTACCACCATTGGAGGGCTTAAAGGATGTGCATTGTCTATGTAGAATCGTTTTAGTATCTTTGCTACATAAGCTGACTGATGCACAAAGGCTTCATTCTCAAGATGTTCAACTTGTAAACCAAGACAAAACTTGGTTTTACCGAGATCTTTCATTTCAAATTCTTTCTTTAAGTAATCTGTTGCTCTTCGGATCTCTTCTGGAGTTCCAATCATGTGTAAATCGTCAACATAAACAGCGGTTATAACGAATTTGGATCCGGACCTCTTTATAAAAATGCATGGGCAAACAGAATTATTTATATATCCTTCTTTCAACAAATACTCACTGAGGCGATTATACCACATGCGTACGGATTGCTTTAACCCATATAGAGATCTATTCAACTTGATTGAGTAAAGATCTCGCGGGTTCTTATTATGTGCTTCAGGCAATTGAAATCCTTCAGGGAGTTTCATGTAAATGTCGTTCTCAAGTTTCCCGTATAGATAAGTAGTAACGACATCCATAAGATGCATAGTGAGATTTTCATGTACTGCAAGACTTAATATGTATCGAAAAGTAGTAGCATCAACCCTTGTGCGACTAGTCATGCTTTATATCTTACTATCTCATTTTTCTCATTTCGTTTTCGCCGAAAGACCCATTTGAATCCAACAGGTTTTATGCCTGTTGGTGTACGAACTACATGTCCGAATACTTCCCTTTTTATAAGGGAATCTAATTCTGCATTAATCGCATCTTTCCATTTTGGCCAATCTTTTCTTTGCATGCATTCCTCAACAGACCTTGGCTCATGATCCTCATTTTCATTCATGATATTCAGTGCTATATTATATGAAAACATTGTATCGACGTCAATTTCACTTCGGTTCCATCTTATCCCAGTCAGACATAATTGATTGAGATCCATTATTGCAATTTTCAGATACCTGAGTTTGTGGTGCAACTTCCACATTTGTCATGTCTGGGACTCTTCTGGAGTCGATTTTTCCTCGTGTAGGTATTCATTGCTCCTTTTCTTTTTCGAGGGTTTTTGTCTTTGAAACCTATTGGTCTGCCACGCTTCAAATGTGGTCTAGACTTGTTAGTAATACCACTTTGTCCTGCTGGGACATCAATTCTAATAGGAGCATTGACAGCTGGAAGATAAGATGTAGTGACTCTCTTAGGGTTAGTAAATGCGTCTGCCAATTGATTCGCTAGATTGTAAACGAATTATGTTTTGAACTTCTAGTTCACACTGCTTTGTACGAGGATCAAGATGCTTTAGCAGTAATTCGTTCCAACTTATCTCTTTACCCAATTGCTTAGATTCTCCCCCTAATGTTGGGAAAACTGTCTCATCAAAATGACAGTCGACAAATCGTGCCGTAAACAAATCTCCAGTTGATGGTTCTAGATACTTAATTGTAGATGGAGATTCGTACCCAATATATATTTCTAATCTCCTTTTGGGGTCCCATCTTAGTGCGTTGTGGTGGGGCAATAGGTACATACACCGCACATCCAAAAGTTCGTAGATGGGAGATATTTGGTTCATGACCAAAAAACAATTGTTGGGGAGAAAATTCATGATAACCAACTGGCCTTATGCGGATCAATGCAGCAACATGCAATATAGCATGTCCCCAAGTACTAGTTGGAAACTTTGCTCTCATAAGCAATGGCCTTGCAATTAGTTGCAGGCGCTTAATAAATGATTCTGCAAGACCATTTTGTGTATGAACATGCGGCACAGGATGTTCAACTTCTATGCCAATTGACATACAAAAATCATCAAAAGCTTTAGACCAAAATTCACTGGCATTATCAAGATGAATTTTCTTGATAGAGTGATCTGGAAAATGTGCTCTTAGTTTAATCAATTGAGCAAGCAATCTTGCAAATGCCAAGTAGCAGGTTGATAATAAACACACATGTGACCATCTAGTTCATGCATCGGTTAATACCATAAAGTATCTAAATGGTCCACATGGTGGGTCTACAGGACCACAAATGTCACCTTGTATACGTTCCAGAAATGCAGGGGATTCCACCCCAATCTCAGCCGGTGATGGTCTTGTGATTAATTTTCCTTGAGAGCAAGCTGCGCATGAAAACTCATTAATTTGAAAGATCTTCTGGTCCTTTAAAGTATGTCCGTATGAGTTCTTTAGGATTTTGTGCATCATTGTTGATCCAGGATACCCCAATCTATCATGCCATATGATAAATTCTTTGTTACTAGTAAACTCCTGGTTTATTAAAGTATGTACTTCAATTAGGTTAATTATTGTGTAATGTAACCTGGAGGATAATGATGATAATCTTTCTAACACACATCTTTTGCCTAAGGCAATTTTCGTGATATGCAAATACTCGATATTATTTTTGCTAGTTGTCTCAATATGATATCCATTTTTGCGGATATCCTTGAAACTTAGTAAGTTTCTTTGAGACTTCGTGAAATATTAAATGCATCATCAATGTGCAAACTTGTTCCAGTAGGTAGCATATTATATGGGCTCTTCCGTAGCCTTCAATTAAATTTGAGCTACCCGATATAGTACTAACATTTGCATCTCTCATTAATAAGTAAGAGAAATATTTCTTATTTTTTAGGGTTTTCGGACATCAATAATACCAACTTTGAGGGAATTGGATATTAATAATACAAACTATTTTCTTGGACACTAGCAGTACGAACTATTGACCTATTTTCCTCTAACAGTATACTGTCGAATTGTTATGGTTTTAACTCATCGAAAAGATGATGTGGCTCCATAATAGGTGATATGGAAGGCATGTTAATGTCCACGTTTACATTTTCTACCCAACCGCCGCCTTCCACGTCACACATCATGGAGCCATGTCATCTTTCCGATGAGTTAAAACTATAACAACTCGGTCGTATACTATTGAAGGAAAATAGGTCGATAGTTGCTACTAGTGTCCAGGAAAATAGCTTGTATTATTAGTCTTCAATACCCCCAAAGTTGGTATTATTGTCGTCCAAGAAAATAGGTCGATAGTTGTTGCACTGTCTGCTAGACACATATCTCCTCCTTTATTCATTTCTTCAATCAAAGAAGTTTCCATGATCTTTACCATAAATAAATTAGAAATAAGAATAGAAGCAAAACATGATATAATACTAACAAGTCATACATTTAACAAATAAAATATTACACAATATTTGAATTAACTAGGCGACATACAAAAACTAAAAATAGTAAAATATGTCATGTTACACAGCAACAAGTATGGTCTATAATGTTATGAAATATTTTATGAATACTCATTTTTCATGTGTTAATTAGTTTATATTATTTTGACTTGGAATCCAATGTTTGTAGCTTGCAATCAATGCTTGTTATCTCCCTATAAATACCCATGTAGTATGAGTAATAAACAAGGGAGATTCTACCATAGTTAAATTCAACTATGGTAGTTGAAATGTATAATTACTCTTAATTTTGTCATTAAAAATTAAAATTAATATATATATTCATCATAGGATTTGTTACAATAAGTAAATCTATATGCTAAAGTTATAATTTTTTACAAAATTGAATATTTTAAAGGAAATTCTACCATCGTTGACTTTTTTTCAACTATCGTAGTTGAAAAATGAAAAGACCATTTAATTTACCATAAAAATTCAAAATCAATGTAGGTTGATCAAAGTAAATTGATATAATAATTAACTATGTTTATGAGGTTGATCAAAGTAAATCTTTTTAAAAAATATGATTTATTTTTTTATAAATGAATGCTATAAAACTTTCAACTACCATAGTTGAAAATAAATTCAACTATGGTAGAATTTTTAAATAAACTAACCCCATCTCCCATATATTCCTCCCATTCATTTTCATAGTATTTTCTCTTGATCTCTTCTCTCAATCTATTCTCTCAATTATTGAAATTATAATTCAAATTATAACACGTTATCAGCTCCAAACTCTACCTTTTGCTATCCCAATTATAATTCAAGGTATTTATACTAGTTATAATTTTGTAAATTTGGTTTATTTTTTTTAATTTTCGAATTTAGTATAATTCAGCCATTGTTTGAATTTCTGCGTAACTTTGGTTCCGCGAAAAATTCTGAAAATTTTACTATAGGTTAACCATAATTTTTGGCACACTGTTAAAATTTTGTAATTTTTAGAGTTAAGATTTTTTCAAATAATTCTGCCCAGTTAAATTCGAAATTCTGTGATATATTTATGAATTGAATATGTCCTATAATTGAGTTTTTTTTTTGGGTTTATTCTTATAGCACTCTATAAATGAATAATGTTAATCTTCTTGATGAACTCACGGGATTAACTATGGGAGCCTTGAGTATTGGAGAGTCGTATAATTAATTAAGGGATGACTCCTGTTCCACCCCGTTTTCTGGCCTATTCTGAGAAACCCGAAGCTATGTATTCGAGGGAGTACCTATGGGAGGTGGATTAAAGGTGTGTTGTTGATGGGTAATAGCCCCTTATCGACCTCAATCACCTAAAGCCCATGTTGCGGAACCCGAGAATCATTATTCTAAAATATTGCGTAATTTTTATTAGTGACCAGAAGTTCACTACTCCGATATTGAATTTATTTTTATGGATGAACCAGAAGTTCACTCTACCTTTAATGATAAATTCATATAAATCTTATTGATGAACTTCTACAGTAGTAGCTCACTGTCTGATTGGTTTGTTTTGTTTTATATTGACTTTGGTCATTTTAATTACATATGTTTATCTCTAACATTTAATTATTTGCTTATTATAGTACCATGTCAAACTTGGCCAAACTTGAATTCACCGCCCTGACATAACTGGCAAGAATTATCTTTCGTGGGCGCTTGGTGCTAAGATCCATTTGTCTGCTAAAGGTCTAAGAGATACGATTATAGAAAACAATGATATTATAGTACTATGTCGAACTTGGCCAAACTTGAATTCACCGCCCTGACATAACTAGCAAGAATTATCTTTCATGGGCGCTTGGTGCTAAGATCCATTTGTCTGCTAAAGGTCTAAGAGACACGATTATAGAAAACAATGAAGTATATGACCAAGATAAGGCCAAAGCTATGATCTTCTTGCGCCACCACCTCCATGATAGCCTAAATATAGAGTACCTCACAATTGAGGATCCATTTGAGTTATGGAAAAATCTGGAAGAAAGATATAACCACCAAAAGACAGTGATCCTTCCAAAAGCTCGAGATGAGTAGATACAAATCAGATTTCAGGACTTCAAAACTGTAGCTGAATATAATTCAGCAGTTTTCCGAATTACCTCACAGCTGAAATTGTGTGGTGAAATAATCACAGATGACTGTCTGATGGAGAAAACATTTTCCACCTTCCACGCAAGTAATATAATTTTACAACAACAATATCGTGGAAAGGGCTTTAAAAGTATTTGAAATTGATTTCTTGCAGAGCAGAATAATGAGCTTTTGATGAAAAACCACGAAAGCCGCCCTAGTGGCTCTGCCGCATTCTCTGAAGCGAATGTGGCAACATACGACCCCAATAATCATAAGGGGAATCGACGCATCACTAGTAATAGTGCGCGTAGACAAGGGCATGGTCGTGGTTATGTTCGTGGTCGTGGTAATGACAATTCTTTTAAAAAGTCATCTCTTCACCAGAAGTGGGAAGACAGGAATGATCAAGGCCAAGATACTAGGGAAAGTCCATGTTATCGCTGTGAGGACATGGTGGACATTGGTCACGTACCTGTTGTACGCCGAAACATGTCGATCTCTATCAAGCCTCATTAAAGGATAAAGGAAAGCATATAGAAACTAACTTTACGCAAGGTGATACTAATAATGATTATGACCATTCTGCTGATGCGTCTCATATGGATGTTTCTGATTTCCTTGCCTACCCTGGCAGGCCACCTTACTGGCAACGACAATAATTAGATTTTATGAAATAAGATCTTATATGTTATAATTTGAATTATAATTTCAATAATTGAGAGAATAGATTGAGAGAACAGAAAATCCTAAGAAAAAGAATGAGAGGAATATATGGGAGATGGTTTTTTTTTTTTTTAATTTTTATTACTCATACTACATGAGTATTTATAGGCGACATACAAAAACTAAAAATAGTAAAATATGTCATGTTATAAAACAACAAGTATGGTTTATAAGATCTTATTTCATAAAATCTAATTATTGTCGTTGCCAGTATGGTGTCTCTCAGGGTAGGCAAGGAAATCAGAAACATTCAAATGAGATACATCAACAGAATGGTCATAATCATTATTAGCATCATCTTGCATAAAGTTGGTCTCTATATGCTTTTTCCTTTATCCTTTAATGAGGCTTGATAGAGATCGACAAGATGTTTCGGCATACGACAAGTACGTGACCAATGTCCATGTCCTCCCTAACGATAATAACATGAACATTCCCTAGTATTTTGGCCTTGATCATTCTTGCCTTCCCACTTGTGGTGGGGAGATGACCTTTTAAAAGAATTGTCATTACCACGACCACGACCACGACCATAACCACCACGACCACGACTACGAACATAACCACGACCATGCCCTTTTCTACGCCCACGATTACTAGCGCGGCGTCGATTCCCCTTATGATTATTGGGGTCATGTGTTGCCACATTCGCTTCAGAGAATAGGGCAAAGCCAGTAGGGTGGCTTTCGTGTTTTTTCATCAAAAGCTCATTATTCTGCTTTGCTAACAGCAGGCAAGAAATCAATTTCGAATACTTTTTAAAGCCCTTTCCACGATATTGTTGTTGTAAAATTATATTACTTGCGTGGAAGGTGGAAAATGTTTTCTCCATCAGACTTTCATCTGTGATTGTTTCACCACACAATTTCAGCTGTGAGGTAATTCGGAAAACTGCTGAATTATATTCAGCTACAATTTTGAAGTCCTGAAATCTGAGATGTATCCACTCATCTCGAGCTTTTGGAAGGATCAATGTCTTTTGGTGGTTATATCTTTCTACCAGATTTTTCCATAACTCAAATGGATCCTCAATTGTGAGGTACTCTATATTTAGGCTATCATGGAGGTGGTGGCGCAAGAAAATCATAGCTTTGGTCTTATCTTGGTCAGGTGCTTCATTCTTTTCTATAATTGTGTCTCTTAGACCTTTAAATGGATCTTAGCATCAAGCGCCCATTAAATGTTAGAGATAAACATATCTAATTAAAATGACCAAAGTCAATATAAAAAAACTAACCAATCAGACAATGAGCTACTACTGTTCATCTGAATGTCAATATTGGTGGTACGATGAACTTCTGGTTCATCGATAACATTTATATGAATTTATCATTAAAGGTAGAGTGATCTTCTGGTTTATCAATAAAAATAAATTCAATATCGGAGTAGTGAACTTCTGGTCACTAATAAAAATTACGCAATATTTTTAATATTGGTGCGAACTTCAAGTTCGTTAATGAAATTAAGCAAAAATATGTCCATATTTTAGAATAATGATTCTCGGGTTTCGCAGGTGATTGAGGTCGATAAGGGGCTATTACCCATAGGTACTCCCTCGAATACATAGCTTCGGGTTTCTCAGAATGGGCCAGGAAACGGGGTCGAACGGGAGTCATCCCTTAATTAATTATACGACTCTCCAATACTCAAGGCTCTCATAGTTAATCCCGCGAGTTCATCAAGAAGATTACAATTATTCATAGAGTGCTATAAGAATAAACCCAAAAAAAAACTCAATTATAAGACATATTCAATTCATAAATATAACACAGAATTTTGAATTTAACTGGGCAGAATTATTTGAAAAAATCTTAACTCAAAAAATATAACAAATATGAACAGTGGCTGAATTATACTAAAATCCAAAAATTAAAATTAAAAATAAACCAAACTTATAAAATAATAACCGGTAATAAATACCTTGAATATTGGGATAATGAAAGGTAGAGTTTGGTGCTGATAACGTGTTATAATTTGAATTATAATTTCAATAATTGAGAGAATAGATTGAGAGAAGAGAAAATACTAAGAAAAAGAATGAGATGAATATATGGGAGATGATTTTTTTTATTTTTTATTACTCATACTACATGAGTATTTCTAGGGAGATAACAAGAATTGGATTCCAAGCTACAAAACATTGGATTCAAGTCAAAATAATATAAACTAATTAACACATGAAAAATGAGTATTCATAAAATATTTCATAACAATGATAAACTTTTACATCATACAAAAATAATATCATATCAAACATTTTGAAATTGGAGTCATTATAAGATAAATAAACGATAAAACTTCAACATATTTTTATTTAGAAAATATACTTTTGAACCTATTTCTTACTATATATAATTCAAACTAACATTAATCAAACTATATTTACAAAATGAAAATATATGAATGATAGTACAATCTTGTTAATGTTAAGTTTGAATTAATATCAAACTTCCCCTCTTTCACCTTTCATCTACTAACAAAATGAGATAGGTCCAATATGAGTCATATTTTTAATGGTCTTATTGAATTTTCATAACCATTATTTTTATTCAATGAAACAATAATTAATCTCTTTTTATTTTGAAAAAGGTAATGTAACTTTGTTTTGATTGATGTTGAGATTGTTTGATGTAACACCTTAAGTTTTAGAATTAATAATTATTTTTAAATTTGTCATTATTAGTTATATTATAATTTCTTTAACCTTTTCTATTTTAATTATTTTTAGTAAAAAATTCATACTTATTTAATAAAACAAGTTTCCAATAAATTATGTTTATAATTTATACACATAGTTTCGATTGTCTTGATATTTATTCTAATGGTTAAGATTTGGTGTTATTTAGGATGTCGTCGAGAAAGATTTGAAAGAAATTATAGAGTTGCATACGTTTATTTAAATTGACTAATAAAAGATCTACTAATGTTTTTCTTATTATTGTATGTGTATAAAACAAAATACACATCTTTCTTGATTTTTTCATATTCATAACATTTCATTCACTAAATTGATAAGTAATTATTTATAACATTTCAATTTAATTATGAAATATAATTGTTTCAATTTAAACACATATATTTTATTATAAAAAATTTAATATTGACTATCTTTCCGTGCATCACACGGGATATATAATGTTAGTTAGTGACTATATGGGATCCTAACCCGAGATCAATGAAAAGATGAAAACATATGTAATCTAGAAAATTAAAAGGGGTACACTTTAATAATAATAATAATAATAATAATAATAATAATAATAATAATAATAATAATAATAATAATAATAAGACATCATCATGAAGGGCAATTTGGAAAATCAGACACTTTATTGCGAGACTATGTATAATGGTGTCCTTGGATTTTAGGGATCAGTGGGGCAATAGTATTATTTTAATGAGTGTTGGAGTATGCTATTGGTATTGGTGTCATTGGAATTGGAGGATGAGGTGAAGGATGAGTGGGGTAGGGAGTAATATTTTATTATATTATGGGACCCACTTGTAGAGTATAATTATTTTCAATAAATGATTAAATCGAATTACTTTTTATAAATAAAATATTAAGATGTAACTAGGAATTTGAAATAAATATTTCCTTTTTATTGATTTTTTATAATATTTTTTATTAATTTTTTGTAAATAAAATATTTTTGTATTGATTTTTTTTATTATAAATGATTAAATTGAATTTTTTTTCTATAAGTAAAATATTAAACTAGTACTCAAACATTAAACCTCAAGATTAATATAAAATACAATAAACAAAATAAAAATGCAACATAAAAATTAGAATTAAATACACACTACAACAACAACAACAACAACAACCACTCATGTAACACGTTTGTTCATGGAGAGACTGATTCCGATAGATCCGTAGCAAAAACATAGGCGAAGCCTGTTAAGAGAAGAAAACACATACCATAGTGTTGCGAGTGCTATTGGAAGGGCTAACAGGTACCTGCACAAGAAAACAAAATACAAGCCAAAAGATGTAAAGCTAGCTCGAATCACAAACACCTTCCTCATCCTACGACCTTAATCCTAGCCCTCCAAGTCCCCCTGTCTAGAGTCATGTCCTCCACTAAACC
Source organism: Portulaca oleracea (assembly GCA_029582165.1). NCBI lineage: Eukaryota > Viridiplantae > Streptophyta > Magnoliopsida > Caryophyllales > Portulacaceae > Portulaca > Portulaca oleracea. Next base: position 10,059,426 of record CM055868.1, read on the forward strand.
TAGGTGTCTTAGATCTTCTCTTATCATCTCTTTCATAGACTTTTTAGGTCTCGCACGCCCACGACGACCCTGAGGTATTCCTTCGCACCTCCTTACAGGAGCATCCACACTTCTCCTACGGACATGCCCAAACCATCTCAGTCTAGTATCTCACAGTTTTACCTCAAAGGGTGCTACCTCAAGTTTGGATCGACAAACATCATTCTTAATCCTATCTAACCTGGTGTAGCCGCAGATCCACTAAACCACCCGCATCTCCGCAACATTTAGCCTTTGACAATGCATCTTCTTGACTGCCCAACACTCAACGCCATACAATATTGCTGGTGACCGTACGGTACACTTGCCCCTTAAGTTTAAGTGGGATTTACTTGTCAAAAAGGACACCTAACGATGATCTCCATTTCTGCCAACCAATTTTGATTGGATGTGTAACATCATCATTGACTTCCCCGTCACTCTGTATGATAAAACCTAAATACTTAAACTTTTCAACCCTAGGTATGGGCACCCCTCCTATGGTTACTTCTTGTGAGTGAGTGTCATCGTCCCTTCCACTAAAACGACAACTCATATACTGTGTCTTAGGCCTACTCAATCTAAAACCCTTTGACTCCAGCGTGTCTCTCCAACGCTCCACCTTGTTATTTAAACTTCCCCTCGACTCGTCTATGAGCACTAACTATATCATCCGCAAAAAGCATGCACCAAGGTAGGTCATCCTGAATGTCTTTAGTCAACTCGTCCATAACTAAGGTAAAAAGAAACGGGCTCAAAGCTGAACCGTGATGCACCCCAATATCACATGAGAAATCACTCGTGGTACCCACTGACGTACGGACGCAAGTTTTAACATTACCATACATGTCTTTAATGGCTCGAATATAAGGTTCTTTCACCCTTTTTGCCCTCAAGCACTCCCACATTACTTCCCTAGGGACCCTGTCATACACACAACAATAAATGAAAATACTATTTTGCACCCCAATATCACATGAGAAATCACTCGTGGTACCCACTGACGTACGGACGCAAGTTTTAACATTACCATACATGTCTTTAATGGCTCGAATATAAGGTTCTTTCACCCTTTTTGCCCTCAAGCACTCCCACATTACTTCCCTAGGGACCCTGTCATACACACAACAATAAATGAAAATACTTTTCAAAAAAAAAAGTACATAAAATACTAAGTACGACATAAGTAACGAGTAGTTCTGATTGTACGTAGCTCCGTAACGATTCCATATTTGATTAACCAATGCATTTTGGAGGCGCAAACCTTCCTTTCTATCAGTAGTCTTTAGTTTCTTTTGCAACCATTCTTCGAAAACTCAGGGTCGACCAATGGTGGGTGCTGTAAGTTCTGTTTCGTCTAATGGTATATCATATTGTGGTGTGTCGAAGCTGTAGTTGAACGTGTCTCACTCATCCTCGATGATCATGTTATGGAGTATGACATACGCCCTCATAACTTTTTTCATTGTTGTGACTTCCCGAAACCGAGCCGGGCGTCGAACTATATCGAATTGAGCCTTCAAGATTCCAAAAGCTCGTTCAACATATTTTCTAGCTGCTTCTTGATGAGTTGCAAATAGCTAGTGTTTCGACAATTGTGGTTTTGATATGGATTTGACTAAAGTGGGCCTGTACGGATAAATACCATAAGTAAGGTAATATCCATAATTTGTTCACTGCCAGTAGTGAATTGAACTTCCGGTGAGTGACCTTCGACTAAATCATCAAACAATGGCGACTGCTCAAGCACAGTTATGTCATTGTTCGACCCAACATCGCCAAAGAACGCATGCCATATCCAAGTGTCGTACGACGCAACTGCTTCTTGCACCACAGTTGCTGTCCCTTGGTATTGACCTTGCCATGCAACGGGACATTTGTCCCACTCCCAATGCATGCAATCAATACTTCAAAGCATGCTTGGGAAGCCACGTTGTTCGGCCATGCGTAGGAGACGAAACATATCCGCTTCGTTTGGTTTCCACAAGTATTCAGGCCCAAAACATTGTTGGACACCCTCACAAAAGTTGTTGATGCACTCAAAAATAGTTTTTGCCCCCATACGAAAGTACTTGTCCAAGAATCCGTGCATGCTCCGTAAGCTAATGCCCGCAAACCAACGGTGCATTTTGCAAGGGGAGATGGTCCCAGTTTCCATCCCCATTTCCCCGGTCACGTCTCTCCTTTGAGTGAAGTATTGGAAACATTCCTTTAAGGTGATGACAATGTGGAGGAACAAGTGTCGGCGCATTCTGAACCGTCGCCGAAATAATTCATCAGTAGTACTCAGGACTTTCTGAGAAGTTGTCCATGTACAAGCGGTTATTTGCTTCTTAATGGTCACGGTGAATGTGTCTCCAGCGTCGACGTGTTGGAGGTGACACTGGGGGACTACTCGGGTTCCAGCTAGGATAATACGCTTGCACCAACAACTGTGCCCTCTGGAAAGTCTAACCAGAGGCGACTTCCTCTTCAATGGGAGTTTGATGATCGTGATCATTATCAATTGGATTATAAGGCGTTTGATGATTTTCGAATGGATTAAGACATTTTGTTGTAAGTACCTTTAGTCTAGTTTTTGGATAAGAGTTTTCAAAGTGTTTGTGGTTGGTGCAAGATGTATTATTCAACTCTAGTATATATATACAAATGGGAGCAATTTTAGGTGAAATTATTTGAAAGACTAAATTATTGTGATAAATTTGTATAATTGATTGCATTTCAGGATGAATTGACAACACTATGCTCTAATAATGTCAAGTTTGCGGTGGTTTGAATCCTTTTCAGACAGAATTGACAATACAATGCTCCTTTATTTAAAAATTTTGAAAAATTCGAAATTCGAAATGGAAGATAAATTAAACTGACAAAACAATTATCCCGAAATTAATTAAAAACAACAAGGACGAAATTAAAAACATATTGAAGTAAAGGGTTACACGGAAAGAAAACATCAAACATAATTAAAGAACAAGGAAAGGAACGGGATAAAAAGGACACAATAGTCATCCTGTTTCATTATTCGTATCTGAATAATCGCTCCCATGCCAATTTTCGAAATTTGACGGAGTTTTCTCGTTCTTCGTCAACCACAATATGTGAGAGATCCATAATCTCTCTGCTTAACCTTCACATAATTTCTCTGCTCTTCCAACTCTTGTTGCTTCATCTTCGCATAATTCCTCTACTCCTCCAACTGTTACGCCTTCAACTCTGCGAGCCTTGCAATTGTATCTCTGTTTTATCATCATGTTTTGACATTAAACTCAGCTGTAACATTATATTAACTTCCCAAATCTTACCCCTCATTTTCATGAAAGACTAAAACCCAAGAGTATAAGGTGTAACAAACTCTAATTAAACTAATCCTCATTTCCATGAAAAATAAGCCTAATTATTCCACTAAAACCTCACACTAATGCTTTTAAGAAGCCTAGCAACCTTTCAATCAACTAAACCTCCACAAAAGATAGAGAATAATGGTGGAAAATCCTAAGCTAAGTTAATCATTCTCTTCCAATCAAACCTCAAATTAAACCCCTAATAAGAGCCTTAATCACCCCCTAACCTAAGACAACTACTCACTAATCATTTTATTAAAAACCTAATTAAACTAATCAAAACCTAAGACTCAAGATTTACTAATTTCTTAACCTAAACTAATCTGGCCCAAACTTAACAAATAAACTAACCAAAACTAAACCTAGTCTTAAAATTAATTAAAGCTCTTGACCGAAACTAATGACCATTAACCCTAAACTAATCTAACTTTAACCCTAACTATCACTAACCTAACCTATTTAATAAAACCAGATAACAAAGGAAACTAAATTTTGTTAACCCTACACTACTGCACTGAGAACTTACTCAAAGGAAAAGGAAACAAAAGACGAAAAAGAGAGAAACAATAAAACAGAGGAAATAAAACAAGGGAATCGTGACACAAGAAACAGAGAGAAAGAGAACAGAAACGGAGAAGAAAGATGAAACAGGGAAAGAAAGAAACAGAGCAAAATAAACAGGGGAAAAATCTACCAAAACGGAACAAAAACTAGCACAATAACATTCGAATAAACAGCATAAACCAACCTACATTACATTCAGAATCAAAACCAATTGTTCAAAACAAACCCTAAAATTCGACTAATATGAATAACAAAACAAAGAAATCAAATTAAACCTAAATCTAAACATGAAATTGCAAGCAAAACAGTAACCTAACCCCAAAACCAACCATGACCCTTCAAAATCGGCCTTCTCTCTTTTATATACTCGATCTTCATCACTCAATCTCGCATCTTGGCCCTTGGATCTCCTTGAATCGAACGGTCAAGATTCGGCTTAGACAATCTCTGAAAATCGGCTCCGAGTATGCAATGGTGGTGGTGTATGCTTGGCCTCTGCTGCATGTGCACTTCCATCTGCTTTTGATGACCTAGCAAAGACAAAAAGAGGATGTGTGAGTGAATTAGAAAGAGAGAGAGAGAGAGAGAGAGAGAGAGAGAGAGAGAGAGAATGGAAATTGGTGATGAGGTGGTATGCTCTGGTGGTGTGTGGTGTTGCAGAGAAAAGAAGAAGCAGACAACAAAGAAGGGAGTGAGGGAGAGATAGAAAAGGACGAAGAAGAGGATATAGGAAAAGGGGGAAATTGAAAGTGAAAATAAGGGAATTTTGGGAAATGGGAAAATGAATAAGAAAAAGGGGGTTTAGGAGAGGGTTTGGCTTCGGTGGGTGGCAAAAGGGTGAAATGGGAGTAGGGCTTAGGTGGAGGTAGTGGGCTAAGAGGGGAAATGAGTGGGAATTTGTGGGTTGAGAGTTGTGTGGGGGTTTTGAGTTAGTGGGTTTAGATGGATAAGTGGGTAGATTAGGAGTAGTAGTTTTAGGTTTTATTTCTAATTTTTATATTTTTCTTTCATTTTAATGATAATAATAACTAAAATGATAAAAAAGACATAAAATCTAATAAATAAGTAACATGAGTGAAAACATAATAAAATTCCTAATGTAATTATTAAAAACAAGCAAAAAGTTATAGAATAAAGGGAGTAAAAATCATGCAAAATACCGAATAATCAGTGGAGCACTGCTGTACGAAGATGAAGCCTTGCCTTTGCCCTTCGCTTTCCTTTTTGAAGCATCCCTTCCAGGTGGTCAGCTGGTAGGAGTCTGGGTTGTAGTTTGATCTTCCTCGTCCTCATCAACTCGAACACAATTTGAATTCGAACCGGAACTTGTGTACGCTCCACTTGCTGTATTCTTCGTTCTTTTTTGTGGACCGTTGCGTCTTTTGGCCTACGTTAATCTTGTGCATCTTCCATTTTTCCTCATTGCATAGTAGTTGCCAACATTTTTTCAAGCGTGAAATTCTTCCCACGCTTCGCTTTGTATTTGCGAGGTTGATTAAATCAAATTCACTGCAGCCACTCGGATCGTGGCGTGCGACACTTGCGTACGCGGAGTAGAAGTTCGTCATAGGCACCTTGATCCTCTTCCACCGGCCCGTCATGGATGATGCAGTCCTCCCTCTTGGCCACTGAACATCCAAGCGTAGTGCTTTCGCTTGGCAAAAGTAATCATACATCCGTTTCTCAAAGGTTTCTCTCCTCTGGCCGGTACCGACTATTGGATCCTTGTTCACATTTAACCTTATGCTGATGATAATTTCATCCTCCATATCTGTCCACTCCACTGCTTCTTTTCTGGCTGTTGAGGGTCGTGTTGGAGTTGCCTCGTTTATGTTAATTTCATTGCCGTCGTCTTGAACAACAAACGGTGACCCTGAGATCCAAGTCGAACCACATCTTTTCCATCGTTGGTCAGCATCCCAACGAACGGCCTTGATGGAGGAGGGACATATGTGGGGTGGTTTGGTTGGGAAAAATTTTGTAGGTTCGAAGTCTGAGAGAGATTATGGTAGTAATCGACATTTAAATCGTAATCATTATAACTTCCATATTGAGGATAACAATCTTGAGGAGGAGGAGGTGGTTGGGACCTCTGAGAATTGAGTAGAAGGAAAGAATATTTGAGAGTTGTGTGAACCAGCAACACTACATAGAGCTCTATTTATAGACAATTTGATTTCAAAAATTAACTATTGTAAAGTAACCATTGGAATATAGTCGTTGTAAAATTAGATGTTGTAAAGTAGCCGTTGTATAAAGTAGTCGTTGTAAAGTAGCCGTTGTAGAAAGTAGTCGTTTTTTGTTTTCATTGTAAATTTAATCTCCAAAATGGAAATCAGTATCAGGTGTCCTTTTTTGACAAGAAAATCCCACTTAAACTTAAGGGGCAAGTGTACCGTACGGTCGTTAGGTCAGTGTTCACTCGCAATACAGTGCGGGTTTCTGTATCGTATCCACAGGGAGCAAGGTCTTTTTGTCAAAACTTTCACTACTAAAGCTTAGTTTAAGGTAACAAAAACAGTTACGAGGGGGAAAGGGAACAAGGATCGATTATCAGACAAAAACAGAGAAAAAGAGGCTCTGGGGTCGGTCTTTGCCTCCTAACGGTCACCCTAATCACGAGGAAGTCTCGGTCAGGACACTAAGCCAAGATAGAAATTAGGTTATTGCAAGAAATAGAGCCACTCCGGGGCTCTACCGAGGTATACCCGAATTTAACCCTAAAGGTTCGTCCACTAAATGAATGAGGACTCACCTAAAAGGTTTGAAATGCAAATCACCCTACCCGAACTCCTCCACTAGATGAATGAGGATTCGTTCCGATATCCATCCAATTACCCTAAAGATCGTGTTTAAGTAGGTTTAGTGAGTTTCCACTACTTACTAAACACCACAATCAATAGAGTTTTTGGATGAGAACCTCATAAAACAAGGCCTAATGCCCTAACTAAGTCGACCCTTAGAAAGGGGATCCCATTAGGGGCTAAACCTCCCCCTAAACCCTAAGGAAACTAGCCACTAATCATGATAATAACCAACTAATAAGCTTAAAACAAGAACCCTAAGCATGATATCTAGAAAGGAAAACACAATAAGATTTAACACAAGAACTAATTAAAGCAATTACTAAAAGAAGGAAATGAAACTTACCCAAACAAGAAATAGGATGATAATAATAAAAAGGAAGAAGAAACACAAAAGCTGAATAATAATCTTCAAGTATTACTCCTTGAATGCAATAATCCAACCCAAAATACTAAATAAAAGCAAAGTTTGAGAGTAAAGATGAGATAATCTATCTAGAAAGTAGTGCTAAGCAACTAAAAGGGAAAGATGAACAGTCAAAATTAGCTCCCTAGGTTTAGTTTTGGACCGTGCTTAAATACATTGGGAGAAAAATAGACAAAACGCAGTCGTTTTGGCCCTAAAATTTCAGTCAGCCAGGGTCGTCATGGGCGTTACCACCAGACGTCACGCCCGTGACGAGGCGATTCCAAAATCTCGAACAGAATTTCTTCGCTGAGGTAACGGGCGCTACCTCAGATTGTCACGCCCGTTACCGCCTGGGAATCGATCTCCAAAAGTCTCCTCAGCTGGGTCACGGGCGCTACTTGAGAACGTCACGCCCGTGACCTCTTGGAAGTCGGCAACTTGGGAAAATGGCTCACCAGGGTCACGGGCGCTACCAGGGAATGTTACGCCCGTGACCGCTCTCGGCAAAATGACAATTAATTCTCTAAATTGGGTCACGGGCGCTACAAATGGGGTCACGCCCGTGAGTACCTGGGTTTGCTTTGATGCTCATTTTCCAAGGGTAATGCCCGTGACCTCCTGGGTTTGCGAGATTCTGTTTTTCTCGCAAAAGACAGCTAAAGAGCTTGAATCATATTCACCACCCCTATCAAATCTAAGCCTTTTGATTTTTCTATCTAACTAATTCTCAACTTCTGCCTTATACTTTAAGAACATTTCTTCAGCCTCGTCTTTAGACTTAAGGAGATAGACTTTGGTATATCTAGAGTAGTCATCTACAAAGGTGATATACCACTTCTTTCCTCCTTTACTCATTGTGTTCTTAAAGTCTGCTAAGTCTGAATGGATAAGTTCAAGCAACTATGTAGACCTTGTCAATACTGACTTAAAGGGTTTCTTAGCAAATTTTGCTTCAACACAGACATCACACTTAGAACAATTCTCAGTGCTAGTACTAGGAATTAGCCGCATGTTCTTTAGTATGTTTAAGGAAGCATAATTTACATGTCCAAGTCTACCATGCAACAAATCAACAGACTCAGCGATATAAGCAGAAGTAGAACCAGTCTTATTATTCTCGGGAGCAACATTTAAAACATATAGGCCATTGCTACGATATCCCTTCCCTACAAATACTTCATTACGAAGTATGACAATTTTGCCAGCCTTTTGGTTTATTTCAAAACCAGCAATGTCAAGGAGGCTACTAGAAACTAGGTTTCTACGTAAGGAAGGTACATACAGTACATTGAGTAAACATAGTAATTTTCCAGAAGTAAACTTAAGGAGAAGTTTTCCTTTACCCAATACCGCTGCAGTGGTAGCATTGCCCATGGAGACCTTCTCTCCATCAGGAACTTCCTCGAAGTCATGCATTAGTTCCTTGTTGGTGCAGAAATGTCTGGTCGCTCCATTGTCCAGGATCCATTATGTGTTATTGGTGACGAGGTTTGCTTCCACAGTTACTGCACATAATACTTCGGAGTCTTCAGTCAGGTTGGCCTGATTCCTTTTGCCATTCTGTGCAGGAGGATCCTTGCGCTGGTTGCATTGATATGCCTTGTGGCCTGGTTTTCCGCAGATGTAGTAGTGGACCTTCCCCTTCTCCTTCTGGATTTTACTGTTAGGCCCATTCCACTGCTTAGATTTCTGATCCCTCTTATTCTTTCTCTTAAACCTGTCTTTGTTTGAAGGACCAACAGATTCAACAAGGTTAGCCTTAGCAGAATTTACAGAGAGAGAAGACATCTTATCTTTTAATCGATTCACTTCTTCAGTCCTCACATGACTGATTAGTTCTTGAAGAGACATGTCCTTCTTCTTGTGCTTTAGGTGGTTCCTATAGTCCTTCCAAGATGGTGGGAATTTTCCAAGCAGCACATTTGCTTGAAGAATCTCGCACATTTTCATTCCTTCGTTTAGCACCTCAGCACATAGGTTCTCATAAATGTGAACATGCTCCAATATTGGTTGGTCGTCGACGATCTTGAACTCCATCCACCTGTCGACCACATACTTCTTCTTTCCAGCATCTTCAGTTCCATACTTGATCTTCAGCTTTTCCCATATTGCTTTGGCAGTATTGAAAATGACATACAAATCAAATAATGGATTTGTCATGCTGGTGAGAATGTAATTTCGAGCCTTTTTTTATTTTTCTCCAGTTTCCTCTTGGCAATTTCATCGAGTGGGATGAGTGGAGTTGTTGGCGCAGTAGGCGTTCTCTCAAGATCATAATGTGGCGGTGGAGCATTTGGATCGTTGAGATGTGGAGATGATAGTACATAATCAATCTCCATTTGCTCCAGACATAAAAACAATTTTTGAGACCAACATTTGTAGTTAGTCCCATCGAGAGGCTCGACTCTGTAGGTTTTAGTGAGAGATTTTTGTGGAGCAGCCATTGTAAAAAACTGATTGCCCAGAAAATATTAATCGAAGAGGATGTAGAAGATGAAGAGGAGAAGATGATTGTTGGTATGTTGTTCAAGCCACAGAAGAGCCCAATTTATAGGCCATCTTCCTACCGTTGGCAGGGGACATCCCCTACCGTTGCCTACGGTTATTTGGCCGTTGCTGCAACGGGCAAAATGAATGTTGGGCAACGGCTAGAACACACTTAGGCTGGCTATAAATAGAACCCCGACCCGCGTTCAAGGTCCGCGACCGTGATCGCGTGGATCGACCGGACGGCAAGCGGCGTGCGGCAGCGCGTGTGGAGTCCCAAGCCATACCCTCCTCCATAAAACACCCCTTCACACTTATTTAATACTACTAAGTGTGGTGGGATATATAAAGCACTTTCAACTTCATTTCTCTACCTATGTGGGACAAAATGCCTTATTGCCATTACCATATGATAACTTCATTTGCAACAATCCCCCACTAATGGCATACAAGGAAAGCAGAAAGAACAAGAAAGAAAATCTGGGCAAGAATGGGTCAGATACTTAGGTATCAATATCATAAGATTGAATTGACACATTAGTGATGTAAGGCAACAATCAATAATCTAACAAGTGGACTATGCCTTAAACTTGAAGGATTTTGATCAAGACCCCCACAACACATATCAACCCTGTAGAAATTACATACTACGCGATAACACAATTACGCTTTTATGGCCATGCGTATACCTTGGGTTTCATAAGTGCTCTAGAGAGATAGCCTTATTCTCCCATAGAAGGCGACCAAACCTTCACACTTATATAGGTAATTCCATCAAGTCTGTCTCAATACAGACCACCAATAAATTATGGCTATGGAATTATTAAGAACAAATAGCTCATCCGTACATCATACAATCGGTGAATCCATCAGTGCGTATCACTAGCACCCCCCAAAACGGGCGTAGATTCATTAAGAGTAAAACTCAACCTCAAAGCACTACCTGGCATCATAGGGATAGGAATGTAGTGCATCTCAAAGATTAGTATGGTTTCGTTTGACCACAAGCGGGTGTCCACTATACTTCTTCAAGCCATAGGCTTAAGCCCTATCCCCCTTGATGCTTCTAATACAACTCGTCTTGTCAATCCTTTAGTGAAAGGATCCGCCAAATTCTTTTCGGATCTCACATACAACAAGGATATGACACCATGTTTCAACAATTGTTTCACTGCACTGTGTCTGATGCGGATATGTCTCCTCTTTCCGTTGTAGATACTATTGTGAGCCACTCAAATTGCTGCCTGCGAGTCGCAACGTATAGAGACAGGTGTCTCTTGTTTTCCCATAGAGGCACATCAGCTAACAAGCTTCTGAGCCAGTCTGCTTCTTGACCTGCTAACTCAAGAGAAATAAATTCAGATCCATGGTGGAGCGGGCTATGCAGACTTCCATGAAATAGCCCCTCGGGCTATGCAAGTCTGTTTTGCAGACTTCCATGAAATAGCCCCTCCACCTAAAGTAAACACATAACCACTAGTAGAACTAACTTCATCATTATCAGAAATCCAGTTTGCATCACAATAACCCTCTACAACAGCAGGAAATTTGTTAAAATGCAAACACCAATCTATTGTACCTCTAAGGTACTTAAGCAAACGATAAAGCACATTCCAATGTTCTTGACTAGGGTTATGAGTATACCGACTTAATCTACTTACTGCATAAGCAATGTCAGGACGAGTAAAGTTCATTAAGAACATTACACTTCCGATAATCTTGGCGTACTCTGTTTGTGACACACTAATGCTGTTGTTTTTCTTTAAGCAAAGGCTGGGATCATAGGGAGTTTGAACAGGCGTCACATCAAAGTGATTAAATTTTTTTTAACACTTTCTCAATATAATGCGACTGACATAAGGCAAAACCAGTGTTTGTTTTGCATATCTTAATTCCCAAGATCACATCAGCTTCACCCATATCTTTCATTTCGAATAAAGAAGACAACAACTTCTTAGTGTCACTAACTACATGCAAGTTTGTGCCAAAGATCAACATGTCATCAACATACAAACATATAAGCACACAATCTGATCCTATCAGTTTTGAATAAACACGGGAATAAGACAAATTTGCAGTAAACCCATTTTCCACAAGGGAACTGTCAAATTTTTCGTACCATTGCTTAGGTGCTTGCTTTAGACCATAAAGGGATTTTCTTAATTTGCACACCTTATCCTCCTGACCCTGAATCTCACAACCCTCAGGTTGGGTCATATAAATTTCTTTTTCTAAGTTTCCATTGAGGAAAGCTGTCTTAACATCCATCTGATGCACAACAAGATCAAAGATGGCAGCCAAGACAATTAGAGTCCTAATGGTGCTTATTTTTGTTACTGGAGAATAGGTGTCAAAGTAATTTATTCCCTTTCTTTTGATCAAAGCCTCTAATGACTAGTCTAGCCTTATATTTGTTAACTGAACCGTCAGAATTTAATTTCTTCTTAAAGATCCATTTGCTACTGATAGGTCTACAACCTTTGGGTAAGTCAGTTAATTCCTAAGTCTTATTAGACTCAAGGGAATCTATTTCACACTTAATGGCTTCTCTCCAAAAGGTTGCATCAATAGACCTAACTGCCTCAGTGTAGGTTTTTGGATCTTCCTCAATTAGAAATACAGATGCGACTTCATCAGTCAAGACATCTATTTCATGTTTGTCAATCACTTCCACTAGACAAGAAGTGATAAAGTCTGGACCAAAGTCAGTTGCAATTCTTTGCCTCTTACTTCTTCTAGGTTCTACTGTCATACCTCTATCATCAGAACTAGAAGTAAACTAACATTTTCAGGCACAGAGTTAGGCACATTATCAGATACCACATTAGGCACATTTTTCTACAATGGAAAAACAAGCTCAAAAAACTCAGCATCTCTATACTCAGAAATGGAGTAATCACTTAAAGACATAAATCTATAAGCAGCACTGTTTTGAGCATTACCAATGAAGACAGCATCAAAGGTCTTAGGGCCTATGTTTATGACCGGGTAAGGCTACCTTGGCCAAACACCCCCACACTTTCAAATATTTCAAGTTTGGGGCGTACCCTTTCCAAAGTTCATATGGGGTTTGATCTAATTTCTTATGGGGAACTCTATTCAAAATAAAACAAGCAGTTAAAACAGCTTCCCCCCACATATTATCAGATAGACCAGAACTCACAAGCATGGCATTCATCATTTCCTTAAGGGTATGGTTTTTCCGTTCCGCTATGCCATTCTGTTGAGGTGTGTAAGGGGCAGTGGTTTATCCACGACTCAATTCTAGATTCCGAAACCAGCAGCCTTGATTCAATTATTTCCAACAATTTGAAAGCGATTATTATCAATGGCTGCTCCACAAAAATCTCTCACTGAAACCTACAGAGTCGAGCCTCTCGATGGGACTAACTACAAACGTTGGTCTCAAAAATTGTTTTTATGTCTGGAGCAAATGGAGATTGATTATGTACTATTATCTCCACATCTCAACGATCCAAATGCTCCACCGCCACATTATGATCTTGAGAGAACGCCTACTGCGCCAACAACTCCACTCATCCCGCTCGATGAAATTGCCAAGAGGAAACTGGAGAAAGATAACAAAACTGCTCGAAATTACTTTCTCACCAGCATGACAAATCCATTGTTTGATTTGTATGTCATTTTCAATACTGCCAAAGCAATATGGGAAAAGCTGAAGATCAAGTATGGAACTGAAGATGCTGGAAAGAAGAAGTATGTGGTCGACAGGTGGATGGAGTTCAAGATCGTCGACGACCAACCAATATTGGAGCAGGTTCACATTTATGAGAACCTATGTGCTGAGGTGCTAAACGAAGGAATGAAAATGTGCGAGATTCTTCAAGCAAATGTGCTGCTTGGAAAATTCCTACCATCTTGGAAGGACTATAGGAACCACCTAAAGCACAAGAAGGACATGTCTCTTCAAGAACTAATCAGTCATATGAGGACTAAAGAAACGAATCGATTAAAAGATAAGATGTCTTCTCTCTCTGTAAATTCTGCTAAGGCTAACATTGTTGAATCTGTTGGTCTTTCAAACAAAGACAGGTTTAAGGGAAAGAATAAGAGGGATCAGAAATCTAATCAGTGGAACGGGCCTAACAGTAAAATCCAGAAGGAGAAGGGGAAGGTCCACTGCTACATCTGCGGAAAACCAGGCCACAAGGCATATCAATGCAACCAGCGCAAGGATCCTCCTGCACAGAATGGCAAAAGGAATCAGGCCAACCTGACTGAAGACTCCGAAGTATTCTGTGCAGTAACTGTGGAAGCAAACCTCGTCACCAATAACACAGAATGGATCCTGGACAATGGAGCGACCAGACATTTTTGCACCAACAAGGAACTAATGCACGACTTCGAGGAAGTTGCTGATGGAGAGAAGGTCTTCATGGGCAATGCTACCACTGCAGCGGTATTGGGTAAAGGAAAAGTTCTCCTTATGTTTACTTCTGGAAAATTACTATGTTTACTCAATGTGCTGTATGTACCTTCCTTACGTAGAAACCTAGTTTCTAGTAGCCTCCTTGACATTACTGGTTTTGAAGTAAACCAAAAGGCTGGCAAAATTGTCATACTTCGTAATGAAGTATTTGCAGGGAAGGGATATCGTAGCAATGGCCTATATGTTTTAAATGTTGCTCCCGAGAATAATAAGACTGGTTCTACTTCTGCTTATATCGCTGAGTCTGTTGATTTGTGGCATGGTAGACTTGGACATGTAAATTATGCTTCCTTAAATAGACTAAAGAACATGCGGCTAATTCCTAGTATTAGCACAGAGAATTGTTCTAAGTGTGATGTCTGTGTTGAAGCAAAATTTGCTAAGAAACCCTTTAAGTCAGTATTGACAAGGTCTACACAGTTGCTTGAACTTATCCATTCAGACTTAGCAGACTTTAAGAACACAATGAGTAAAGGAGGAAAGAAGTGGTATATCACCTTTGTAAATGACTACTCTAGATATACCAAAGTCTATCTCCTTAAGTCTAAAGATGAGGCTGAAGAAATGTTCTTAAAGCTCTTTAGTTGTCTTTTGTGAGAAAAACGGAATCGTACATGAGACCACTGATTTTCTGGGTATGAAAATGAAATGTTCTTAAAGTATAAGGAAAACGGAATCGTACATGAGACAACTGTCTCTTGTTTTCCTGGGTTTGCCTTGACTCCTCCTTTGCACTATCTTTAAGATGAGGGCCGCTCCTAGGTTCCTGGGGTTGCTTCCTTGAATTCCCAAGCCGGGGTTCTCGGCATCGACGACTCGACATCTCCCAATGCCTCGGGTCCAAACTAACCTGCGTAAAAACTAAAAGAAAACCGGATAAGAGACAATTATTAAGGAACATAACGAACAAGAATTCTAAGTAGATGGAGTGATACTTAGGCTCAAAATTGAGCCTAAACACCCCCCCACACTTAGGATTTTGCTCGTCCCGAGCAAAAATGACATGAAATCTACGTAAACTAACACAAACTCCACTTCCGTGGGAGACAACGGATGCATTTAGCGTATGCACCAAGCCCCTTTAAACCCCCCGGCAGCCCGGGTGGACGAGGTAGGTCTCGTGAGGGTTTGTAGCGGCTATACCCACAAAAGCCAAAGAAAAATGAAAGAGGGAAAGTGAAAACAAAACCGAAGAAAATCAAAGGAAAAGAAAAACAACAGCTTCGCTTCTAAGGATCTTGCAATCTCAATAAGGAAAACGTTATTAATCCTCCAAAAGGAACCGTTATGAGCATCTCACAAGCATCTATCCCTAGCAAAAGTCAGTATTTGAGATTTTCGATTTCCTACACCCAATGCCAAACACAATCCCATGTGCAAATGTGCTAGTGGGTTCTAATCGAATCCGAAAGACTTCAAAGACTCACGCCCGAGCTCAAGAACAAACGAAACGAACAAGGAAAGAAAAGAGTTGCCCTTCCCCGCATTTGGTCGCCCTTGGCTTGGTGAGGGCTGTAGGTGATGCAAGGAGATGCTCCACACTTTAATAACGCTTAAACTTTTCTTTTTGGGTTGGGTAATCCCAACAAAATTTTGTTTTTCCCTCTTTTTTTTTTCTTTTATAGTCGGTGTTAGCCTTATTTTCGAGAATTGGAACGACCCATAATTCGGGGTTTACCCTCCCAACACGGTCTTTTTTTCCATACACACCTTCGTCGAGAATTCGATATAGGAGGAGTTTAAGGGGTAATAGCGCCGCACCGCTAATACCGGTCCCGTGTAGGTTGGCTAAGTGTATGGTGGTTGATGTCGTTCAGCCGACACACCCCACTTAATCCGGTTATTTAGCTTTGCTTTCTTTTTCTTTTTTTTCTTTTTTCTTTTTACAAAAAAAGAAACAAGCTCGGACCCAAATTCCTAGAATCTCCCAATTTAAACCAGAACGTGAAAAGAATCGGGGATCTCGCTAGACACTCAATGAAGGAAATCTAAGAAGGTTAGTCATGACAATCACCCAAGACAGGGTCGAAAATGCTCAGACCGATTTCTTTTAAAGAAGATTAAGAACGACTTCTCAATTTTCGACAACAAGATCCAAGAAACAAAGCAAAACAAAGCGAAAACGAAAACCGAAAGAAAACTTTTAAGGCTTTCACTCCCTTTTTTCTCCTTTTTCACACAAATTTTTTTTCAAATTTTAAGCAAAACTAAGAAAAAATTAAAAAAAAAAAGGTTGTCTACCCTTGAGCATGAAATGCTTCCCCCCCCCCCCCACACACACACTTAAAGCCTCACAATGTCCTCATTGTGAGAGGGTGTCACAGAAAAAGGGTAGAAAAACTAGATAAAAACACCTATGTACAAAACAAGTAGCAATCAAGCGGTCGCGACCCGAGCCCACAAGACTCCAACAACCAAAAATCCCAACAAGCACACGCAAAGGGGTTCGCCACCAAAAGAAAACCTTGCATGCAGCAGAAAATAAGAAAGAAAAACTAAAAAGAGAAGAGGAACGAGCTTACCAAGAGGCGTCTTGAGTGCATAAGTGAACACCGAACCAACGGGGGACAAAAAAATGGTTAGGGAAAAGGAAAACGGCATGCAAGAATATATACATCTAACTAGAAAAACTAAAAAGAAAAAGAAAAACCACGATTCAAAGAAAAGCAAAACTAAAGAAAATAGAAAAACAAAATTTACAACATGTACATTGCCAGGGTTACAACCTGCTTAATGCTCGGTGTTGTTAAGCAAAAACCGGGGAAAAACAACTTCACAAGAGTCACACACTCGAGAAAGTGTTGACTACGCAACATCATCACAAAGCGAACGATCGAATTTTTAGGTAAAATTTCAAACTCGCTGACCAAGACCTTAAACACTAGGGGGAAAAGAAAGGAACGCACACGCGCAACAGCATGACCAAAACCCAATCGAGCAAAGCATGCACCCCCCACACTTATCATGCAAAAAGAAATATAATCAATTAAAGAGATTAGGGGGGAGGGGAATGCTTACAATTACTGACCGAAACCCCCGGGAGGGGGTTGATCGGAAGGGTAGTAGCCGGCGGGCGGGAACCATCCATAGGGCGGGCGGTGGCCGCCTCCGCTATAGTAACCGTAGCGGAGGTCGTTAAGGATCTCATCATGTTGCTGCACCCTGGTTTGGAGGTTTTCCAAGATGTCATGGTCCTGCTGCTGGAGGGCGCGAATGTCCTGAATCCCGGCGTAGATGTTGTTGAGTTGGGTGGACATAGCTGAAAAGTCCACCGAACCCATGCCGGAAGGCGCCTGTGCATGCCCCTCTTCTCCTTCTCCTCCTGTTCTTCTTCTTTGCTTTCTTCCTCCTCGCTTCCAAGAGGGGGCCCCTCGTCCTCACTCTCGGCGCCCAAGGGGTCGCCTTGAATCACGGCCACGCTATGGGGCTCGCAGAACCATGTGTTCCGATTCCTAACATCGATGCGAGCCGCATTCACCCGAAAATCAAATTCGGTTTTGCGCCTGGGTTTTGTCTTGTGCAAATAGTGGACGAGCATTCGGCCTTGTGAGAAAATCTTGATGTTGATAAGCCGAACCCCGTCCAAAGGCTGACACTCAAAATGGGGGTTTGCCCTCCTCATGTATGGCCCGAAGCCACATCGAAATCCGCAATATGGGAGATGATATGACCCATGCCAATTGTGTACTTCCGGGTCTCGCGGGAGATCTCGTGGAGCTGGTGGAGGATCACCGAGGCCGTGTTGATCCGACGTCCGAGCAGGGCGTTAAAAATAATGAAGAGGTCCGCCTTGCGGACATTGTTAAGCCCCTCATCACGCCCGACCACCGAGTTGGTAATCAAGCGGTGGAGATATCGGACGACGGGATTGCAAAAGTCTCGGGCCTTAGTGCGTTTGGGGTCGAAGTAACGGTGACGAGGGCCTAAGACAGAGACATTTGCCCTAGCCCGACAGGTCAAGAGCTTCATGGCCCTATTGGCCGGGAAGCTGTCAATTTCCGCAGCGGGAATGCCACCCGCAGGAAGACATAACTTCTCACTTTGCTCGTCCAAGGTTAATTGCACGAGGCGCCCATTAATTTGGAAACTCAACTGGGTTGGTCGTTCAACTTGCAATGAACTTAAGAATTCAAGGACGAACTGATCATACACTTTGGTTTTGATTTTTATGAAGTTCTCCCACCCTAGGACTTCATATAGGTGGTCTAGACTATGTTTCAGGTTCATCTCCCTACATGTCTCCTCGTGGTAAATGAACGAGACGGAGATTTTCCTAGGAAATCGAAAATCTCAAATACTGACTTTTGCTAGGGATTGACGCTTGTGAGATGCTCATAACGGTTCCTTTTGGAGGATTAATAACGTTTTCCTTATTGAGATTGCAAGATCCTTAGAAGCGAAGCTGTTGTTTTTCTTTTCCTTTGTTTTTCTTCGGTTTTGTTTTCACTTTCCCTCTTTCATTTTTCTTTGGCTTTTGTGTGTATAGCCGCTACAAACCCTCACGAGACCTACCTCGTCTACCCGGGCTGCCGGGGGGTTTAAAGGGGCTTGGTGCATACGCTAAATGCATCCGTTGTCTCCCACGAAAGTGGAGTTTGTGTTAGTTTAGGTAGATTTCATGTCATTTTTGCTCGGGACGAACAAAATCCTAAGTGTGCGGGGGGAGGGGGGTGTTTAGGCTCAATTTTGAGCCTAAGTGTCACTCCATCTACTTAGAATTCTTGTTCGTTATGTTCCTTAATAATTGTCTCTTATCCGGTTTTCTTTTAGTTTTTACGCAGGTTAGTTTGGACCCGAGGCATTAGGAGATGTCGAGTCGTAGATGCCAAGAGCCCCGGCTCGGGAATTCAAGGAAGCAACCCCGAGAACCTAGGAGCGGCCCTCATCTTGAAGATAGTGCAAAGGAGGAGTCTAGGCAAACCCGGGAGGTCACGGTCATTACCCCCAAGGGTAATGCCTGTGACCAGAGTTGGAAAATGAGCATCAAAGCAAACCCAGGTGGTCACGGGCGTGACCCCATTTGTAGCGCCCGTGACCCAATTTAGAGAATTAATTGCCATTTTGCCGAAAGCGGTCACGGGCGTGCACCCGTGACCCTGGTGAGCTATTTTCCCAAGTTGCCGACTTCCAAGAGGTCACGGGCGTGACGTTCTCAAGTAGAGCCCGTGACCCAGCTGAGGAGACTTTTGGAGATCGATTCCCAGACAGTAACGGACGTGACAATCTGAGGTAGCGCTCGTTACCTCAGCAAAGAAATTTTGTTCGAGATTTTGGAATCGCCTCGTCACAGGCGGGATGTCTAGTGGTAACGCCCGTGCCGACCCTGGCCGACTGAAATTTTAGGGCCAAAACGACTGCGATTTGTCTATTTTTCTCCCAATGTATTTAAGCTCGGTCCAAAACTAAATCTAGGGAGCTAATTTTGACTGTTCATCTCTCCCTTTTAGTTGCTTAGCACTACTTTCTAGATAGATTATCTCATCTTTACTCTCAAACTTTGCTTTTATTTGGTATTTTGGGTTGGATTATTGCATTCAAGGAGTAATACTTGAAGATTGTTATTCAGCTTTGGTGTTTCTTCTTCCTTTTTATTATTATCATCCTATTTCTTGTTTGGGTAAATTTCATTTCCTTCTTTTAGTAATTGCTTTAATTAGTTCTTGTGTTAAATCTTATTGTGTTTTCCTTTCTAGATATCATGCTAAGGGTTCTTGTTTTAAGCTTATTAGTTTTAATGGTTATTATCATGATTAGTGGCTAGTTTCCTTAGGGTTTAGCCCCTAATGGGATCCCCTTTCTAAGGTTTGACTTAGTTAGGGCATTAGGCCATGTTTTATGAGGTTTTCATCCAAAAACTCTATTGATTGTGGGGTTTAGTAAGTAGTGGAAACCCACTAAACCTACTTAAACACGATCTTTAGGTAATTGGACGGATATCGGAACGAATCCCCATTCATTTAGTGGAGGAGTTCGGGTAGGATGATTTGTATTTCAAACCTTTTAGGTGAGTCCTCATTCATTTAGTGGACGGACCTTTAGGGTTAAATTCGGGTATACCTCGGGAGAGGCCCCGGAGTGGCTCTATTTCTTGCAATAACCTAATTTCTATCTTGGCTTAGCACTTCCGATAACACTGATAACACTCTGGTATGTAGTTTCTTCTCTTAACAAGCTTCACCTCTGTTTTTACTACGGATCCGTCGAAATCAGTCTCTCCATGAACTTTTGTCCATGGGGATAAGGCTGCCTACATTAGGGTCCCCCATACCGCGCTCAAACGTGTCACATGGGAGGTTGTTGTTGTAAATTTAATCTCCAAATAGGTGCAAATTATTTAACACTAAATTTTGTCGATTAATAATTTATAAATATACTACTGTACATATTAAATAATTTATTAATCACGCAATTCATTTCTTATATTACAATTAATTGCACAACAAATATATAAATTTGATTAAATAAATTATTACAATTACAAAATTTTGAAAATTAAATAATTTAATTTAATTATTAATTATATTATGGGACCCACTTGTAGAGTATAATTTACAATGGAAACAAAAAATTTAATTTAGAATGGAAACAAAATTTTAAAAAATAATACAAACTCAAAATTATAATTTTTTTCAAATTATTACAATTAATGGCACAATAAATATATAACTTTTTTTTGAAAATTATGGGACCCACATGTAGAGTATAATTATTTTCAATAAATGATTAAATTGAATAGTTTTTAATAAATAAAATATTAAGATGTAATTAGAAATTTGAAAATAATTTTATAATAATTAATTATATTATCAATTTTTTTATTATAAAATATAATTATTTATCATTATAATGCTTTGAAAAAAAAAATGCTACAAGACCTTCAAAATTAGTAATCAATAATTAAAAAAAATACCATGATTAATATAAAAGCTAGTATTCAAACAATAAACTTTAACATTAATATAAAATAAAACAGACCTCAAGATTAATATAAAATACAACAGACCTCAAGATTAATATAAAATACAACAAATAAAATATAAAAATAAAGATTAAACACACACAACAATAAATGAAAATACTTTTAAAAAAAATACATAAAATGCTTTAAATATTTGTTAAACGCAATGAATACATAACAAAACTAAAACAATACAAATTGAAACTTTGCCAAAATTAAAACAATACAAATCAAAAGTTGTTGGAAACAATAGAAAGAAAGAAAAAGAAAAGGTAAGAAAAGAAAAAGAAAAGAGAGAAAGACTTACATGTCTCACAGAGCGTGATTCCGCGCGCCTAACCTAAAAGGAGGGAGTGTGTCACACCTCCCCTTTCTGCGCCTAGTCATCCCAATCCCATACCCATCTTCTCTCTCTATGGCAAAAGTATGCGAATGCATCCCTGGATAATTTTTTTCTTATTTTCCCATTCTTTTGTTTTATAGGTGTAGAAAATTGGTATGAGATTGAGATGGCTAGGCGTAGAAAGGGGAGGTGTGACACACTCCCTCCTTTCCTTTTTGGGTCAGGCGTGCGGAATCACGCTCTGGGAGGAGTGTAAGGGTGCTGAGTAGGCGGGCCCCACATGCGTTGAAAATTCTTTCTTTTTTTT
Organism: Portulaca oleracea; assembly: GCA_029582165.1. Lineage (NCBI taxonomy): Eukaryota > Viridiplantae > Streptophyta > Magnoliopsida > Caryophyllales > Portulacaceae > Portulaca > Portulaca oleracea. Next base: position 10,081,107 of record CM055868.1, read on the forward strand.
CTCTTTTCTTTCCTTTTCTTTTCCTTTCTTTCTATTGTTTCCAACGACAACTTTTGATTTGTTTTGCGTTTAACAAATATTAAAAGTATTTTATGTACCTTTTTTTAACAAAAAAATTACACTGAGGTACCCTAACTTTTGGTGAAGTGTTTTTCTGGTACCCCAACTTTTTAAAACTAATTTTGAGGTACCCTTACTTTTTTTGGGTTAGTAATTATCTGGTGCTTTTTCGGCCATTAATTTTATTAAGTGATCAAAATGCCCTTGTTCTTCCCTTCTTGAAGAAATACCCTTGAAGAAGAAGAATGAGGGTATTTTGGTCAATTAATAAAATTAATGGCTGGAAAAGCACCAAATAATTAGTAACCGAAAAAGTAAGGGTACCTCAAAATTAGTTTTGAAAAGTTGGGGTACCGAAAAATAATTTCCCAAAATATTGGGGTACCTCCGAGTATTTTTTTGTTTTTTTAAAGTATTTTCATTTATTGTTGTGTGTGTTTAATCCTTATTTTTATGTTGCATTTTTATATTTTGTTTGTTGTATTTTATATTAATCTTGAGGTCTGTTGTATTTTATATTAATGTTAAGGTTTATTGTTTAAATACTAGCTTTTATATTAATCATGATATTCTTTTTAATTATTGATTACTAATTTTGAAGGTCTTGTAGCATTTTTTTCAAAGCATTATAATGTTAAATAACTATATTTTAAAATTAAAAAAATTTATAATTTAATTATTATTATAAAACTATTCAATTTAATCATTTATTGAAAATAATTATACTCCACATGTGGGTCCCATAATTTTTTTTAAAAAAATTATATATTTATTGTACCATTAATTGTAATAATTTAAAAAAAATATAATTTTGAGTTTGTATAATTTTTCGAAATTTTGTTTCCATTCTAAATTTAATTTTTTTGTTTCCATTGTAAATTATACTCTACAATTGGGTCCCATAATACAATAAATTATTTGATCAAATTATTTAATTTTTAAAATTTTGTAATTGTAATAATTTATTTAATCAAATTTATATAATTGTTGTGCAATTAATTGTAATATAAGAAATGAATTGTGTGATTAATAAATTATTTAATATGTACTGTAGTATATTTATAAATTATTAATTGAAAAAATTTAGTGTTAAATAATTTGCACCTATTTGCAAATGAAATTCACAATGAAAAAAAACGGCTACTTTCTACAATAGCTACTTTACAACGACTACTGTATACAACGACTACTTTACAACGTCTATATTCCAACGACTATTTTACAAACGATTATATTCTAAAGGCTACTTTACAACGACTAGTTTTTGAAATCAAAATGTCTATAAATAGAGCTCCATGTAGTGTTGCTGGTTCACACAACTCTCAAATGTTCTTTCCTTCTACTCAATTCAACTTACCAACTGTTAAAAATTACCCTTGTCGTAGCAAAATGGACAGGAGATCTGAGAATAGTCAACCCAATTCTTGGAGGTCCCAACCACCTCCTCCTCCTCAAGATTGTTATCTTCAATATGGTAGTTATTATGATTACGATTTAAATGCCGATTACTACCATAATCTCTCTCAGACTTCAAACCTACAAAATTTTTCCCAACCAAACCACCCCACAATATGTCCCTCCTCCATCGAGGTCATTCGTTGGGATGCTGACTGACGATGAAAATGATGTGGTTCGGCTTGGATCTCAGAGTCAACTGTTTGTTGTTCAAGACGACGACAATGAAATTAACAGAAACAAGACCACTCCAACACGACTCTCAAGAGCCAGAAAAGAAGCAGAGGAGTGGACATATTTGGAGGATGAATTATCATCAACGCATGGTTAAATGTGAACAAGGATCCAATAGTCGGTACGGGCCAGAAGAGAGAAACCTTTGAGAAATGGATGTATGATTACTTTTGCCAAGTGAAAGCGCTACGCTTGGATGTTCAGTGGCCAGAAGGGAGGACTGCATCATCCATGACGGGCCGGTGGAAGAGGATTAAGGTGCTAATGACGAACTTCTGCTCCGCGTACGCAAGTGTCGCACGCCGCGATTCGAGTGGCTGCAGTGAATCTAATTTAATCAGCCTCGCAAAAGAGGCATACTAAGCGAAGCATGGGAAGAATTTCACGCTTGAAAAATGTTGGCAACTACTGCGCAATGAGGAAAAATGGAAGATGCACGAGATTAACGTAGGGAAAAAGACACAACGGTCCACGAAAAGAACGAAGAATACAACAAGTGGAGCGTACACAAGTTCTGGTTCGAATTCAAATTGTGTTTGAATTGATGAGGACGAGGAAGATCAAACTATAACCCATACTCCTACCAGCAGACCACCTGGAAGGGATGCTTCAAAAAGGAAAGCGAAGGGCAAAGGCAAGGCTTCATCTTCATACAACATTGCTCCACCGACCATTGTTCTTGAACAGTGTTTGGTTGCGTATTTTCGGGTTTTGTGAAGTACGGATATTGGTCCACAGGGATGGGTGTTAGGCTTGACAAGGGAATCAGTTTGCATTAGTGTAACAACCCGCCCTAAAACCGTATTAATTAATTTCTTAATTATCGTATTTAGTCCAAATTCGCTATTAATCTTTTCTATTTTACTTTATTATTTATCTATCGGTGACAGGTCTCGAGCAAGGAGATGACAAAATTTACGAATACTATATTCACCCGAGTAATTATTTTATTTTGAGTTTCGTAGTTTAAATTATTTCTTTAACCAAAAGGGGATTTAATTAATTCCTTTTTACATTTACATCATTCAACCTTTAATTCAATTGTTACCACTTCTTTTATTATATTTTCCCAAGTATTACTCTACCAATTGATTTTAATCAACTAAATTTCCAATTTATTTTACCTAATTGATACCAATCAATTTTATCTAGTACTAATTAATGTAACCTAACATGATTTCACTTATTTTTTTTATCTAATCTAATATCAACTTATTTTTACTTAGTTAATTTTGCTCATCTTTTAACTAACCTAAGTCCCAATTAGTTGTCTAATTTAATTAGAGGGGCTTTTATATAAGGGATGAAGCCAGGGGGTTTATTTCATTTTTCATTTAGACCCAAACACACTCACTCTTCACTCTTCCTCTCCTCTCAGCCGGCTGACAGCCCCAGCCCCTCCCCTCTGTTTTTTCGGCGCCGGCGGCCTCCCCGGCGACCACCAAGTGGTGGTCGAGCCACCTCCTCCCTCCTCTCTTGTGTTTTCTCCATAAATCTCCCTCAAATGGTAATCTCCCTAAACCCTAATTCAATTCTATCAAACCCTAATCTGATTTTACCTTTCAAATTGTGTTATTCTTGTTGTATTTCATCTCTTTTATAATCTTTAAACATGAATTTATGATGTGGTTAAGTTAGGGTTTGAATTTGGAGAGGATACATGTGAAATTTTGAGGAGTTTTGAAGTGGTTATTGTAATTTCTTGATGAGTGATTGAATTTACCTTTGTGCATGTTGAATTGATGAAGTAATTAAAGTTTAGGGACTGTTTTAAGTTCTTAATACATTAATTAAGTTAATCTACTCTTGGATGTTATGAATGTAGTGTGAAAATGGGTGGGAAAGTGTAAATGTAAGTATTGATTGAAGTGCATGTATTCTCTATGGTTGCATGTGGATTCTATGAGCATATTTGAGTAATTCTTGAGTGCTAAAATCTGGTACAACCATGAGTAATAGTTAATTTGAGCTTTGGGTGTGAATTAGTATAAGTTGGGAGCCAAAAGAAGCGTCAAAGGGAAAATCAAAAGCGTAAAATAGTTTCTGGGTGAAATCTGAATTTTATAGAGGTTTTAAAAATGAGTTTGGCCCAGACTTTTATCTAATATGATAGCCGCAGATGTTATCTAACTCTAGGCTTTGGAATTTCGAGAATCCGGTATGTATAACCCGAGTTATGGCCAAAATCATGTAGGTGTGCAATTACGTGCGTTTTCTGGGTCAGTAGTTAAATGTCAATTTTTCGTCCATTGGGAGACCTTTTTGGTTTTAGTGATAAACATAAGAGTTTTAGGTCGCTCTTTGAGCTTTCGAGAAACATAAGATTTGCGTCCATACGATATCGGGAGAGAAAGATATGAGGTCGTAAATAAGGGCTGTTAGTATAAGTTTCTGGACAGATTATTGCTATTCAATTTCAATTTTTGTGGCCATAATTAATTCACTTATGAGGTTCTAATCAATTGGTGACCTATTTGTCAATGTTTGGATAACCAAGATATGTATTCTAGGTTGGGAATGTGATAGTTGGTGATTAAAATTATCTTCTAAAGGTTTGATTATCGTTAATAAAGCACGGTTACAATCTTTGAGAACTAAATTTATCTATTGGTGTGATGGTGTTTGAATTAGAAATTTGGGATGTTATCAAGTTTAAGGCCTCTTTGATCTTAGAAATAGTCTTAAAAAGTACTCTCCTTCTAAGTTTTTAGCTCTAGTTCATTGTTCAAACGCTCCCGAAATCCATAATTCATTCTCCTAATTGTCTTCCTTGTCGCTTGACGACACTTTTCAATAAATTCAAGGAACACTTTAATCCTCTTGTTAACTTTCCATTTCTTAACTTCCATTCTTCATCAATCCAGTTGTCTAAGTCTATTCTACAATTCACAAGCTTTCCATCGATTAATTATAAGCCTCTGTTCGAGTTCTATATCAAAAGATCAAACCGAATGTTTATAAATTCTGAAAAATCAGCTTCTGTTCGGGCTACTTTTCGAGCCCTTCCTTTCATTTTTAGACTTCGGTCTAGTTGACAAAGTTGTAGAACATGTTTTTCCCTTTCCGAAAAGTGCTCGTTTGTCAAATTCCGAGTTTTCTAGCTCAAGTTACGTTAAAAACTCTATTTGACGAAAATCTGAAATTTCTCTATTTTAATGTCACGACTCTAATTTCCTTTTTAACTTTAACATTTGTAACTCACTAAGAACCTTCTTCGGTTCTCGTTTCCTACTTCTTTTATTATAGTTTTCAAGCCATCCCGAGCCCGAGACGCGCCACCAAGCCTTGCATCATATCAAAGTACGCAAATTGTCCTACTTTTATCATTCAAGCACGTTACGATGCTTATTCATATCAATTTATATCATGATCTATGTCATACATTATTATTTTCAAAAGTGGTCCCATATTATTATAATTCTAGCTAGTCACGTGAAGTGCTAACCTTTATTCATCTATAGGGTGCTCTGATCGAGTAACGGACACTGCCGATGTCCGATCTGCATAGTGACCCAACCCAAACTCGGATCGGTTTGGGGCGTGCGTGTTAGGTTCTTTGCACGGATCGTAAGGGATACCACTCTATTTTTCTATGTATATATATATCTCTCGTATGTCTACTTTTATATGTTTATGTCTATGCCAAATCCATTTATGACATGTTTAGCCCCGTCCCCGTTTTCAAAATGAATTTAAATGCCGGCACTAAAACCGTTTTCGAATGGTTTGACGTGTTGGAGGTTTGTGTACGGAGTGTTTCCCCACTCATTTTGCGACTTGTTTTTAATGTTTTGTTTTAGGCAGTCCGAGCTCCCAAGCCAAAGGCAAGGATAAGCAGAGGTAGATTGTCCCGTGCAAGGTAGTTCTCTAAGGCGGTTGTTGGCCGATCATCAAGGACTTTTATGGGTTGAAGACTGTTTTACTTTGGGAAAGTCTTTACATACATGTTTTAAGGGTTGTATAAAGTTTTATTTCAAAGTTTGGTGATTGTTTTGTATGGGGTTAAGTATATTTTATTTTTGGGTTATGATTGGTGTTTGTGTTTGCCTTGTCCCGAGTGGGGACGGCGGTAATACCTCTACCCTGATGTTCCGCTGCGCTAATCACAGGTTTAATTGACGGTTTAAGTTAATCTTGTGGTTAAGGGTTTTGGGGTGTTACAGATGTGGTATCAGAGCGAAGTTATAAGAAGGATTTGAGGATTTAGAAATTCCTAAGCGATTATGATATACATTCGTGAAGTATGGATATTGGGTGTGGTGACCTGTGTGTCCCTTATGGGTGTATGAGTTCCTTATGGATTGAGTTTGGAAATATGTGAAATTGTTGGGATGGATGTTGAGCTTGAAGCTCTAGACAAGTATATGAAATGTAAATGTTTTCTAGCAAGTATGAAAGTTATGTAAAAATGTGGGATAGTTCTATTTATAGGGGAAATGCTGCCGAAATTCCTCCAGGAATCTGGAAACCCTTAGTAGAAATTCAAGAGAGTATAAGTGAAATTGCGAATAATCTAATAGTTGTGTGCAAGTGAGACTTGCTAAATATTTTAGGGAAATAGGAAGCATGTTAAATCATCTCTTAAAGAGAGTTAAAGTTATCAAGGGAAAGGTTTATTATTCAAATCCCAAGTGGGATTTGTGTAGGGCGCAAACGGAGTGCTTAATTTTGGTATATCTGGAAACATTTAAAGACCTCTAAATGACATGATTTAATAAATGCAAGAAATGGCCAAGTGAGGTTGTGCTAAACCCAAGAATGGGTAAGAGCTTCGTTAGTTGCGCATAAAGGTTAAGTTGGTTGAGTCCCGGACCTTGCCTCAGTTCTCATTCGTTTATTCACTATCAACAAGTTACCAATGCTGAAATTATTAAAACTTTTCGTCAATATTATATAGAACGTTGATGGATCACAATGGTGACCCTCTTCCCAACCCCTTCATGATGTTCATGGAGCCAAAAACCAACATCCAAGTCCATCTCAAGAAGTTGCAAGACGCCTTCGACATCCATTGTGCGGCTAATCCGCAATCTGAGAATCGCGATGATGTGTGCCGAGCTCGTTGCTTGTTTGCCACCCTTCCCCACGAGAGCCCGTGGGATGATGTAAGAAGCTGCTACCGTCAGCTACTCCTTCGGGGAGAGCCCGGTCGACACGCATGGTGCCTCAATTACATTGAGGCATGGAATCAGATCGCATTGGAAGTTGTTATCATTCAAGCTGCTCATTCTATGCGTCTACACGTGAGCGAGCTAGGGCCTTTTCTACACGAGATGCTATCGTTGCCTGCTCCTCCAAACGCAGGACTAACCCCTCCGCATGTTTTTTTCCTCCACCAACGGACGAGATCCAACTTCGTTTCACACCCCTTATCACGGGCCGTCCGACACCTCCCGTTCCATCCCCACGATGCGGGTCATCACCCTCGGAGCATGAACCCGCGGAGGAAGAAGATCCTGACATGGATCCCGACGAGCATGAAGTCAACCAAGAGCCTAAGGGTACTAGCGACTATGGTCAAGGGACACCTCATCGTGTGAATCTACCCTAATTGACTTTCGTGCAGGAATAGCTAGAAGCTAACCTTTGCTAAGCTAGATGACTGTATTAACCTTTGTGGTTGACCGATTCCTTTGTTTTAAGGTCACCTCTTCTAACTAGTCAGACGGTACTAATTTTTGGGACCCTCCTTATGTTTTTGGGTGAAGGGAGGCATTGGATGTAATTTGGGGACTTTGGAACTTGTTTAGTGTTGAATTATATTTCGGATATGGTTGAAAGAGGGATACCCTAAGGACAAATTGAAGAGGCATCCTCATATTCTTGAATGTTTACGTTAGTATCATATGTTGGGGCTATTAATTATCAAGTATTTGTGTTAACCATATGGGGCGATGAGTTTTACGTTGTTGTAGGGTCGTGAGAAATTTAATTGGAGTTCCCTTAATATACATACATGCATAGGGACTTTATAATCATGTGAGGCGAGGAAAACCTTATGAGAATGCATTCGACTACAAACCAAAAGTATATACAGGACAAGTTATAAAGAGGTAATGGCAATAAGTTATGTGGAATAAGGATGTACTCTGTGGTAATTTTGTAACATGTCACAAAGATCGGGGAAACCAACTTGAACTACAAGGTCCTCAGCCTAACCTAGGAATAGCTACACGTCCTGAGTCATCCCTAGGTTCTATCACTTCTAATCCACCACCATACCCTGACACTTTAGGTTTTTAATGTAAGAGTTGCTCAGGCACATACCCATCCCGCCACTAGGATAGGAGAAGCTGATATTTGGTGGAGAGCTACTAACGAACAACCATTGTGAGGACCAAACCTCTTCTGCATGACTATTATACTCCAAGTTCATTGCTCGAATTCAACTTTTATCCCATGCCCTCATTGTACACTCTCATAGTAAAGTTTACTCTCTCATCGCAATATTAAAATCCAAGCTTCTCGTTTCCTACCATAGCCCATTCTCAAGAATTCTTATCAGATCCTATCGTTGTTAGCAGTCCAGTATTTTAAGACATTCAATGACCTGCCTTTAGTGGCTCGTTACCAATCCATGATCAATTCCTTCATGACCATTACCTGCTTTTGACTCCTATTCACTCATTATTTCCTCAGGGATAGATTTCACTGGGTTCATACGACCCTTTTACTCACTAAGATTCATCTTTTTAAGTGGAGGAGATTAATCTAGTGGTGCATTGTTTAGATTTACCCTCTAACTTAGGGCAATTACATGACGTGTTTCACGTCTCTCAACTCCGAAGGTATATACCGGACCCGACGCGTGTTCTTGAAGAAGAACCTCCGCTGTTAGTAGAAGATCTCACCTTCGGGCAGCATCTGATCCAAATCCTGGATCATTGAATCAAGTGACTTCGCTCTAAGGGATCTCCTTAGTCAAAGTTTTATGGGCAAATAAAGACACCGCGGGAGGGCGTGCGAAACCGAGTAAGACATGAAGAAAAGCTACTCGCACATCTTTTAAGGAATATCAAACACAATTAAACCAACAGCAAGTTTCGGGGACGAAACTTCTTTTAAGGGGGGGAGGGTGTAACAACCCGCCCTAAAACCGTATTAATTAATTTCTTAATTATCGTATTTAGTCCAAATTCGCTATTAATCTTTTCAATTTTACTTTATTATTTATCTATCGGTGACAGGTCTCGAGCAAGGAGATGGCAAAATTTACGAATACTATATTCACCCGAGTAATTATTTTATTTCGAGTTTCGTAGTTTATATTATTTCTTTAACCAAAAGGGGATTTAATTAATTCCTTTTTACATTTACATCATTCAACCTTTAATTCAATTGTTACCACTTCTTTTATTATATTTTCCCAAGTATTACTCTACCAATTGATTTTAATAAACTAAATTTCCAATTTATTTTACCTAATTGATACCAATCAATTTTATCTAGTACTAATTAATGTAACCTAACATGATTTCACTTATTTTTTTTTATCTAATCTAATACCAACTTATTTTTACTTAGTTAATTTTACTCATCTTTTAACTAGCCTAAGTCCTAATTAGTAGTCTAATTTAATTAGAGGGGCTTTTATATATTAGTAAGGGATGAGGCCAAGGGGGTTTATTTCATTTTTCATTCAGACCCAAACACACTCACTCTTCACTCTTCCTCTCCTCTCAGGTTGGTGACCCAGCCCTCCCCTCTGTTTTCCAGCGTGTGGCCCTGGCGACCACCAAGTGGTGGTCGAGCAACCTCCTCCCTCCTCTCTTGTGTTTTCTCCATAAATCTCCCTCAAATGGTAATCTCCCTAAACCCTAATTCAATTCTATCAAACCCTAATCTGATTTTACCTTTCAAATTGTGTTATTCTTGTTGTATTTCATCTCTTTTATAATCTTTAAACATGAATTTATGATGTGGTTAAGTTAGGGTTTGAATTTGGGGAGGATACATGTGAAATTTGGAGGAGTTTTGAAGTGGTTATTGTAATTTCTTGATGAGTGATTGAATTTACCTTTGTGCATGTTGAATTGATGAAGTAATTAAAGTTTAGGGACTGTTTTAAGTTCTTAATTCATTAATTAAGTTAATCTACTCTTGGATGTTATGAATGTAGTGTGAAAATGGGTGGGAGAGTGTAAATGGAAGTATTGATTGAAGTGCATGTATTCTCTATGGTTGCATGTGGATTCTATGAGCATATTTGAGTAATTCTTGAGTGCTAAAGTCTGGTACAACCATGAGTAATAGTTAATTTGGGCTTTGGGTGTGAATTAGCATAAGTTGGGAGCCAAAAGAAGCATCAAAGGGAAAATCAAAAGCGTAAAATAGTTTCTGGGTGAAATCTGAATTTTATAGAGGTTTTAAAAAATGAGTTTGGCCCAAACTTTTATCTAATATGATAGCCTTAGATGTTATCTAACTCTAGGCTTTGGAATTTCGAGAATCCGGTATGTATAGCCCGAGTTATGGCCAAAATCGTGTAGGTGTGCAATTACATGCGTTTTCTGGGTCAGTAGCTAAATGTCAATTTTTCGTCCATTTGGAGACCTTTTTGGTTTTAGTGATAAACATAAGAGTTTTAGGTCGCTCTTTGAGCTTTCCAAAAACATAAGATTTGCGTCCATACGATGTCGGGAGAGAAAGATATGAGGTCGTAAATAAGGGCTGTTAGTATAAGTTTCTGGACAGAATATTGCTATTCAATTTCAATTTTTGTGGCCATAATTAATTCACTTATGAGGTTCTAATCAATTGGTGACCTATTTGTCAATGTTAGGATAACCAAGATATGTATTCTAGGTTGGGAATGTGATCATTGGTGATTAAAGTTATCTTCTAAAGGTTTGATTATCGTTAATAAAGCACGGTTACAATCATTGAGAACTAAATTTATCTATTGGTGTGATGATGTTTAAATTAGAAATTTGGGATGTTATCAAGTTTAAGGCCTCTTTGATCTTAGAAATAGTCTTAAAAAGTACTCTCCTTCTAAGTTTTTAGCTCTTGTTCATTGTTCAAACGCTCCCGAAATCCATAATTCATTCTCCTAATTGTCTTCCTTGTCGCTTGACGACACTTTTCAATAAATTCAAGGAACACTTTAATCCTCTTATTAACTTTCCATTTCTTAACTTCCATTCTTCATCAATCCAGTTGTCTAAGTCTATTCTACAATTCACAAGCTTTCCATCGATTAATTATAAGCCTCTGTTCGAGTTCTATATCAAAAGATCAAACCGAATGTTTATAAATTCTGAAAAATCAGCTTCTGTTCGGGCTACTTTTCGAGCCCTTCCTTTCATTTTTAGACTTCGGTCTAGTTGACAAAGTTGTAGAACATGTTTTTCCCTTTCCGAAAAGTGCTCGTTTGTCAAATTCCGAGTTTTCTAGCTCAAGTTACGTTAAAAACTCTATTTGACGAAAATCTGAAATTTCTCTATTTTAATGTCACGACTCTAATTTCCTTTTTAACTTTAACATTTGTAACTCACTAAGAACCTTCTTCGGTTCTCGTTTCCTACTTCTTTTATTATAGTTTTCAAGCCATCCCGAGCCCGAGACGCGCCACCAAGCCTTGCATCATATCAAAGTACGCAAATTGTCCTACTTTTATCATTCAAGCACGTTACGATGCTTATTCATATCAATTTATATCATGATCTATGTCATACATTATTATTTTCAAAAGTGGTCCCGCCATATTATTATAATTCTAGCTAGTCACGTGAAGTGCTAACCTTTATTCATCTATAGGGTGCTCCTGATCAGAGTAACCAGACCTGGCCAGTGTCCGACTGCATAGCAGTCACCCAACCCAAACTCCAGATCGGTTTGGGGCGTGCGTGTTAGGTTCTTTGCACCAGATCGTAAGGGATACCACTCTATTTTTCTATGTATATATATATCTCTCGTATGTCTACTTTTATATGTTTATGTCTATGCCAAATCCATTTATGACATGTTTAGCCCCGTCCCCGTTTTCAAAATGAATTTAAATGCCGGCACTAAAACCGTTTTCGAATGGTTTGACGTGTTGGAGGTTTGTGTACGGAGTGTTTCCCCACTCATTTTGCGACTTGTTTTTAATGTTTTGTTTTAGGCAGTCCGAGCTCCCAAGCCAAAGGCAAGGATAAGCAGAGGTAGATTGTCCCGTGCAAGGTAGTTCTCTAAGGCGGTTGTTGGCCGATCATCAAGGACTTTTATGGGTTGAAGACTGTTTTACTTTGGGAAAGTCTTTACATACATGTTTTAAGGGTTGTATAAAGTTTTATTTCAAAGTTTGGTGATTGTTTTGTATGGGATTAAGTATATTTTATTTTTGGGTTATGTTTGGTGTTTGTGTTTGCCTTGTCCCGAGTGGGGACGGCGGTAATACCTCTACCCTGGTGTTCCGCTGCGCTAATCACAGGTTTAATTGATGGTTTAAGTTAATCTTGTGGTTAAGGGTTTTGGGGTGTTACAATTAGGTTTTTCTCAATGCGGAAAGCAGTAAACAATTTAGGAAAGCAATAAAACTAACCTAGACATGGATTCAAAGAAAGCTATAAAAGCATGAAATTAAGAACGCAATAAATGACAACTAGAATGAATAATGAAATTGGGAGTAAGAAATTATACCTTCGATGACTAATCTTCACCTCGAATTTTCCCCTGAACAAACATGAAAATGTGAATTGGATTACTAAGGATCCCCAAATCCTCACTTGAGAGTAGAATTTGTGACCCTTAGCCCTCCTCCTCACTAAAAGTTGGATTTGTGGAACTAGCATTAGAAAGCTTGAAATCAAAGCAATAATGGAAACCAAAGAAAAAGAGAGAGAGAGAGAGAAAGAGCTTGAAAACTACTTGGAATTGATTGCAAGAAAGTTGAATACAGATTTGCAAGATAAATTGAAGAAAGCTTGAAGAACAATTAAAGCTTAATGAAAGATTAAAGAAAGCAATTAAACCTAATTTTAGTCTTATCCTACTCCTAATAATGAAAAACTAGATTCCAATAGTTGTGAATCACATGGGGTATTTATAGAAGGAAGAAAATACAACCCAAAACCCTAAAAGAAACACAGCAGCATGCGCGCAGCTTTCCGCATATGTCGTCAGGTCGCGGGCGCGATCAGGACTGTCGCGGGCGCGACAAGTCTCGGGCGCGACCAGCTACTGTCCGCATGCATTTCTTCTCTCAGCGGCATGTAGCGGGTGCGACGAGTCATGTAGCGGGTGCGACGGCTGTCTGGTCCCCTGCCTTAGCCGACGTCTTGATGCCACAACGAAGTGTCACGGGCGCGACCCATTGTGGCTCGGATGCGACTCCCGTCTATCCTACGTTTTGACTGATGTGAAGGAGAAAGAGTTCCCGGTTTGGTTCCGCTTCGGGTTTTCGGCTCGGGTTGGCTCGGGAAATCACTCAGGGTTCCCTAAAAAGCCTCAATTAAGCCTGATTTCCTTCTAACTCTTTATTTTCCTACAAAACACAAAATCATCATATCTAATATATAATTCCAGGGTTAGAACAATAAAAAATACCCTATAAATGATAAGAATTCACCTCGGAACAAGACCGAACAACACTCCCACATAAGGGTTTGCTCGCCCCGAGCAAACTAAAAATAAAGATAAAGAAAGGGAAAAAGAAACTAACTACCCTAACTCACTTTCGCAGGAATCGCGGATGCATTTAGCACATGCATCAAGCCCTTTAAACCCTTTGGCAGCCCAAGTGGACGAGGAAGGTCTCGTGAGGGTTTCTAGAAGCTATACCCACAAAAGCCAAGATAAAAAGAAAAAGGGAAGAAAAAGAGGTGAAAAACCAAAACCAAAACAAATAAAGGTGAAGAAGATATTCCTATCCCCAATCATGCACTTAGTTCCCCAACCCGCCTCAACAATCAAATGGAAGAAGCAAATATGAACAAATCATAACACAAAGGTTGGAAAACTGCCAATCCTTGAGATTTTCAACCCCAACACTTCATGATGAGCAAAAATCTTCGTGCACAAGTGCAAGTGGGCCTTAATTGGGGTGGCATGCATGCCGACTTTTATTTTCTCTCCTCTTAGTAATTTTTCTTTTTGTGTGAATATTTTTGTTTCTTTTTAGTAGGTTTCGTAGTTCATGGTAAGTTCTTAATAGAAATTGTGCTTAGGGTGTAGGTATTTTGAGTTTAAGGGTGTTAGGAAAGTTTAGGAGTTGTTCGAGAGTGTAAAAAAAAAATTGAGTGGAAGAGTTTGAGACTTGGCCAAATTTTGAAGTTTGAAATTTTCTTATCATTGTGGGCAGGTGGTAGTCGCGGGCGAGTCAGAAACGTCACACTCGAGACAGTCGACTGTCTCAATTTCAAGGCTGAAATCTGAAGTTCCCCAGTAGATTGTCGCGGGTAAGTCAGATTCGTCGCCCCCGAGTTGGCCTGCTGGGGCTTAACAAATTTCCAACTCAAGAGAAATTGCCCAGTTTTCCAAAAGATTGTCGCGGGCGAGTCGGATTCGTCATGCTCGTGACGTCCGACTGTGATCCAAAAACTTCAAATCAAAAGGGAAGGATGAAGTTTGTTCAGACGGCAGTCGCGAGCGAGTTCGATTTTGTCGCGTTCGCGAACAGTTCAAACTCAGAATTTGTCAGCTTGTCCAGACGGGCGTCGCGCCCGCGACCAAGCGATTTCCAGAAACCTGTCAGGACTTCAAGTCCTCATTTCTCTCACTTCTCTTTCATTTCACTTGCATTTCTCTCTCTCTCTAAACCCTCGTTTCTCTCCCCCAAACCCTAGATTTGTGCCCTCACTCTCAATTCCTCACAAATTTCTCAGTTTTCATCCCAAATTGTGTGCGTTTTTGCCCTAATATATGCGTTTTTACATCTGTGCGCAGCGGTTGGGTGTTCAAGTGCGAGGAAGCTTCTCAATTCCTTTGCTTAAGGCTCAACAGCATCAACCCACTTTTGAATTGAGGTTCAAGGTCCGGTAACATTCGTTTCTTAGTGGGTCAAGTTCGATTTTGCTGCTAAATTGGGTGTTGCCTGTGTTGGAGCTTCTTTTGGAGATTAGGGTTTGTGTTGTACGATTTTCTTGGGGTGTTGTTTAGCTTTCATTTGTCTTGCACTGAGTCTTCATCATGGTTCGCTCAAAATGCACACGCACTGAGGAGCACTCTCCCTCACCACCACATGAGTCTTCTTCGGCTCCGGACAAAGACCGATACAAAGCACAGCCGACTACTCTTCTTCAGAGTAGTCCGAAAGCTAGAGTCACATTCCGAGATGACCATCACAAAGAGAGATAGATATACCATGTTTCAACAAAGGAAAATTTGAGCACCGGATATCTATGATGAAAACACTATGAAATCAGTCTATTGCAAATCAAGATTTGATCATTTTATCAGAACTTTGGGGTGGGGAACATTCATTAAGATTGACGATTCCATCTACGATCAACCGATTCTCGAATTCTTGAGTTCTTTACAAGTTGAGGGATGATGGAAAGTCGAGTGCACGATTTCGGTATCGGGTAGACAATAAGGAAAAAGCTTGCACGGTGCAAGAGTTTTGTCGAGCACTTGGATTGCCAGTAGATGGAATGTATTATGCAGAGTGTGCTCTCTTTGACGAACAAGATGCGATGAAATGTTTGATGTGTTGGCGGAGGAAATACCGTACGTCTCTGATCCATGATACCTCTTTCCACTGTCCTAAAAACTCAAAATCCCGAAATTTCTGTAATTTGGCGGTTAGAATTTTTTATCGGATTGTCACAAGCTCGGTGTTTGCAAGGGATGACGGGAGGACGAAGAGGACGAAGAGGATGAGGATGAGGAACTTGAAGAAGAAGGGGGACAAGCCAATCAAGGAGAAGCTAGTGGAAGCGGGACGCAAGGGGTTTCGCTTGAATATCTTAGTAGTCAGTTGGAGTAGCTGAGTGTTGGCTTCGAGGAGCAAAGGAACTTGCTCCAAATCCAACACAACTTCTTGGAGAGCCAACAGGAGCTTCTTCGTACCCAGCAATCGCGGCACGAGGAGTATTTTCAACCATGAGGACTACTTCCAATAGTAAAACCAATATTGGAGAGACTGGGGGTACTACCGTTACGCCATGACCCATCATCCATCGGCGCCGCCTGATTACGTCAACGAGTACTACCTGATGTACTTTCTCTACTACCCCTATCCTCCTCTTGGAGGAAACGAGCAGTGATTGTAAGCACCCCGCCCCCTCTCATCTTTTGCATTGGTCATACATGATTATTACTTGTGGAAATACATGTGGGGGAGGGGGGAGGGGTGTATTGTGTTGGGGTGTTGGTGGGAAAGACTCTCTGATGTGGGATTGTATGCATAAGATGTTGGCATTTGAGTTGGCTTCACTAGCAAAGTCATTGTCTTTGTTTGAAAGTTAGCTTCTTGGGCATATTTGGTGGAGTTTGTATGGTTTGCGGATGATTTTATCATTTGCAGGACCAGGTAGTGGCAAGATATCTCATCCTTAATTCCCGCCTCAATGAGTTAGATTCGGGGTTGAGGCGTATCATTGTCAATGTATATATTGTGAATAGTTGCCTTTGATCTTGAACTTTTGTCGACCTTGATCCTTGGCGCTTGGGAGCTGGAGGCCGCTTTCAGTTCGAGCTTCTGAATTCTCTTAAGTGCAGAATGCCGAACGCCGAATGTAGACTGCAGAGTGTGTTGAAAATGAGGGAGAGGACCCCTATTTATAGGCTCTGGAGGCTTAGGGTTGCCTAGGGTTTGAGTCGGCTTTGGGTTTGCTGCATCATAATTGACACGTGTCACGATGGTATTGGCCTGGATATATTTTCATTTAAAAATTAATTAAATGGACCGTTGCAATTAATTTTACACGTGGCGGATAATAATTGGCTAAATAATTTTAATTTATTTTCCACGTGTCATTTTCTGATTTGCCGACAAATTTTTATTTCCTACAAATGCCCCCTTCGAGAGTCAACCGTGGACACGAATCTTAAGTGTTTGAAGTGATTGGGTCTCGAACATGTACTAGCTTGACTTCTGTGGGCCATAAAACTTGCTCGAATGATTTGATGGACTATGCCATAACTTAATGCCCCCAAATTTTTTATCACTTGACTTGTTGGACTTTGATTCCACTTTGAACCTCCAAATTGGGTAGAGCAAACAGAGGCCCTACTACAGACCTGTGTGTTTTTTTTATAATTATTTCTTGTACGCTGGAGGAAATTAATAGCAAAGAGACCTCTTCTTTTTTATTTCTCCAAGTCGGATAAAGTTTTATGAAGAATTTTAATTAGACAAATTCTTAAGAATCATAATTAGACTTGGAGTCAAATTTGGCAATGGAAGTTGGAGTTGGATTATGAGACCTCATGACTAAAAATACTATAAATTAGCCTCAACCTCTGCCCAGGATTACTCAATCCATTGCTCTTCATCGTAGTCCATCGGGTAAAATTTTTTTTTCTCTGTTTCTTATTCATTACTGTACTCCATAGCCATAGACTAATTGTCTTCTTGATGTATGGTTTTGCAGATCTTGGGTCTTGATATTTTTCTTTTCAGCAACCTACTGCATTCGGTATAGTTGCCCTGAATGAACTCATGATGATTTTAATCCTCTGTTTGCTTGGACGTTCTGCTTCCTTGCTTGACTGTATACTAGATTTCTCTTCTTTGAGACAACCATTCTCGACATATTCTTTTGCTTTCTTGAGTTTTAACGAGATTATGAACTTGGATTTTACTTTGTTGTCCGATTTTAATTTCTCGAATCTTCAACTTACTTTCCATTAGATATATATATATATATATATATATATATATATATATATATATATATATATATTTTCTTGCCCGATTGGATCTGACAACCATTAGCCATCATGACTTTTACTTTTGATGAAATCAAATGATCTTGACGATCATGGATGATGGTGCTTCTGATTTGATCTTCCTTCTTCTCTTTTTTTTCGTGATGGTAATCACTGCTCATCATGATTTTGATCATGGTCTGATCGTGGTTTTGCTTTTTTTAAAAAAAAATCTTACCATCTTTCATATGTCGATAATCGATGATTATGATCTTGATCTTGAATCCGGAAGTAACTCTGATCTTGTGGTTGGTCTGGACACCCTAATGATCGTCATGATGATCATCAATCATAACCTTGATCACGATCTGGATTTTTTTTATAGTCTCGCTCTTCATTTTGACGATTTCTTGACTAAAAAAAAAATTTGATGATCATGATTTTTTTCGGTAGAGAGAAATGTAGACAAAAAAGGAAGAAGGTGTAATTCTGAACATCTTCAAGATGGGTGAGGGATGAGAGAGAAACGAATGAGATGAGATTGAATTGTAATTGATAATGTCTTTATAAAGCCATAAGAGACAAAACCAA
This sequence comes from Portulaca oleracea, assembly GCA_029582165.1. Classification (NCBI taxonomy): domain Eukaryota; kingdom Viridiplantae; phylum Streptophyta; class Magnoliopsida; order Caryophyllales; family Portulacaceae; genus Portulaca; species Portulaca oleracea. Next base: position 10,099,242 of record CM055868.1, read on the forward strand.
TTACACCACTGAAAAGCTGCAAACTATTCTTCAACTTTTTTCTTTTTCTGACCTCGAATTTTTTTGTTTTTTTTTGTGTGTGGTGGGCCCCACCTATGAAGAAGACAATTATGCATTTTGAATATACAAATGTCCTACAACTTTTGTACGTGCCCCCATATTTTGCATTCTTTTCTCTTTCTTTTCCTTTTTTTCATACGATTCAATTTTTTTCTTTGTGTCTTATATATATATATATATATATATATATATATATATATATATATACATATATATATATATATATATATATATATATATATATATATATTCTAATACGTGTAATTTTTTTTGCTTTTTGATGTAGGGAGTTCAGATTACTTGACATCGCCTATTTGAAGTTATCCCTCCTCGCAAGAGTCATGCATACATACTCCTTAGCGTACTAATGTAGGGTAGTCCTAGACTACTCTCTTCAGGACTGTCTGAGTCGACTGTGTCGTCTTCTCCTCTTGGTGTGCTACTCCTTAGCGTACTGGCGTAGAGTAGTCCTAGACTACTCTCTTCAGGACCGTCTGGGTCGACTGTGTCGTCTTCTCCGCTTGGTGTACTACTCCTCAGCGTACTGATGTAGATTAGTCCTAGACTACTCTCTTCAAGACTGTCTGGGTCGACAGTGTCGTCACTCCGCCCTGTCTTAAGTACTCCCTTTATGATATTCAGGCTTTTCACGTCATCGCTAGATCATGGTGCACTTTGTTGACTCGTCTTCGAAATCGCCATCTGTCACCATTTTGGACAAGAAAAACGCCGCCATCGAGGATGGAATAACACTCCGAGTTGATGTGCCGACGCTGTTACCCTCCAAGAAATCCTTGCTCAACGATAAGCTCACGGATTCTCATTGGAGTGCCACTTGTACCCGCGATGTACTGAACTCAGACGGCACCGTCACACGCAAGTATAAAGCTCTAAAGCTTATTTCTCCTTTGTTTGGAGCTTCAGTACCAGTACAAAAACCATCGCCCTTGCTTTACCATCGTATTGCAGACGGGTCAATAACATGGGGGACTTTCTTGCCTATCGACAACTTCTATATTCCATGTTATTGGGAGTGGCTTGAGGACGTTCTTGGCCGTAATAAAGACAAACTCATAGACTGGAGGATTTACAACGGATTATTTGCGTCCTTGTTTTCCTACGACCTCAGCCTCCATGTTTTCAAGACTTTCTGTGAATTCTGGTGCCCTACTACTAACACCTTCTGCACAGAGGATGGAGAAATGTCGATTTCCTTGTGGGACATGTGGAAAATAGCTGGGCTTCCGGCCAGTGGGTCTTACTATGAAGAAGTTGTTCCTTTCGCCCAAGCGTTGTTGTCTGCCGGCCAAGAAGATAGCGACATACCAAAGTCCTGCATTTATCTTTTTCTGCTTTTCGCAACCAATGTCAAGATGTCAATGACATTACTCAACTTCCTGCTAGCGAATGGGTACATTTCTGGTATCGTGGCTCGAAGAATTATGCAAGCTCTCCCCCACGAGATAATAGAAGACGGAAAGGAGTTCCACCAAAGACTTACTGTCCTCCTGGATGCTAAAGCTGAGAGCGCATCTCTTGAAACCATTCCTGTGGTGCAAGAATATCAAGATTTATTCGCTGAGGAAATTCCAGGGATGCCACCACAACGAGAAGTAGACTTCTGCATCGACTTAGAGCCTGGAGCTGCTCCAATATCCAAGGCTCCCTACAGAATGGCCCCAACTGAACTCAAGGAACTCAAGAAACAGCTGGATGAGTTGTTGGAGAAGGGATATATACGACCAAGCACCTCTCCATGGGTTGCACCGGTCCTTTTTGTGAATAAGAAGGACGGTAGTCTGAGATTGTGCATCGATTACCGAGAGCTGAACAAGATTACGGTTAAGAACCATTACCCGTTACCGCGCATCGATGATCTCTTCGATCAGTTATAGGGAGCTACAGTTTTCAGCAAGATTGACCTAAGATCGGGATATCATCAGCTGAGGATTCGGGAAGAAGATATTTCCAAGACTGGTTTTCGGACCCGATATGGTCATTATGAGTTCGTGGTTATGCCCTTTGGTCTTACCAATGCTCCGGCCGCTTTTATGGATTTAATGAATCGAGTATTCAAATTCTTCTTGTATAAATTTGTTGTGGTCTTTATCGATGATATTCTGATATATTCAAGGACGCAGGAAGACCATGCACAACACTTGCGAAAGGTGTTGGAGACTTTGCGAGTCAATGAATTATATGCGAAGTTTTCCAAGTGTGAGTTTTGGTTGGAGAAAGTGGCTTTTCTTGGGCATATTGTATCTAAAGATGGGGTAGAAGTGGACCCATAGAAAGTAGAATCTGTTAGTAAATGGCCTACTCCGAAGAATGCCACAAAAGTGAGAAGTTTTCTAGGTTTGGCTGGGTACGACCGGAAGTTCATTCAAGACTTCTCCAAGATCGCAACACCACTCACCAATCTAACTAGAAAATCTGTGAAGTTTATATGGTCAGACAAATGTGAGAAGGCTTTTCAGGAGTTGAAGCAGAGACTCACCTCGGCACCTATTCTTACTTTACCTCAAGGAAACAAAGGCTTTGTTATCTATAGTGATGCCTCACATGGTGGGTTAGGGTGTGTTCTTATGCAAAACGGGAAAGTAATCGCTTATGCTTCAAGACAGTTGAAGACTCATGAGAAGAATTATCCTACTCATGACCTGGAGTTAGCAGCAGTGGTTTTTGCTCTCAAAATCTGGAGGCACTACCTTTATGGTGTGCATTGTGAAATATTCACTGACCATCAAAGCCTGAAGTATCTCTTCACTCAGAAGGAGCTGAATCTTCGCCAAACAAAATGGTTGGAATTCCTAAAAGACTATGATGTCAACTTTCAATATCATCAAGGAAAGGCCAATGTAGTAGCAGATGCGTTGAGTCGAAGACCTTATCCTACAGCGAATCATTTGGTGACTTTGCCACAACAGTTATGTGAGGAATTCAGAATATTGGAGCTCAATGTAATGATTCCAGAAAAAGGTGTTGTGTTGAACGCTATGGACATCCAGCCGACTCTTCAAGAGGAGATTAAGAATTCTCAAGAGTTGGATATACAGTTGTTAAAGATAAGGGAAGAGGTGACACAAGGGAAAGCACCAGATTTTGTGATACATGAGGATGGAACGTTGAGGTTCCACAATCGGATATGTGTACCAAATATGGAGGAACTAAAACGGAAAATCTTGGATGAATAGCAAAACACTCCATATTCAGTACATCCAGGAGGAAACAAGCTCCACAAGGACCTCAAGCAAACCTTTTGGTGGAGCAATTTGAAACAGGAAGTGGCTGATTATGTGTCTCGATGTTTGACCTGTCAGCGAGTCAAGGTTGAACATTAGAGACCAGCAGGTCTATTACATCTGTTGGAAATTCCAGAATGGAAGTGGGAGTCTCATTAGCTATGGATTTTGTAATTGGTCTTCCTAGGACCAGGAGGAAGAACAACGCCATTTGGGTGATTGTGGATCGATTAACAAAGTCTGCACATTTCCTCGCTATGGCTAACACTTGGACATTAGACCAGTTAGCCCATGCTTACGTGAGTGAGATAGTGCGACTGCATGAAGTTCCTAGTTCGATAGTTTTGGACAGAGATATAAGATTTCAGTCAGGATTTTGGAAGAAGTTGCAGGAAGCTTTTGGTACTAAGCTAAATTTCAGCACCGCTTTCCATCCAGCTACGGATGGGCAAACAGAGAGAACGATTCAGACTTTGGAGGATATGTTGAGAGCGTACGCTTTGGATTTTAAAGAATCATGGGATGATGAGCTAACCTTGATTGAGTTCTCCTACAACAATAGCTTTCATGCTAGCATTGGAATGTCGCCGTTTGAGGCATTATATGGGAGAAGATGTAGGACTCCTTTGTGTTGGCAAGATATTGATGAAGCCCTCACTATCGGCCCAGAGTTAATCCAACACACAACCCAAAAGGTAAGGGTTATACAAGATAGGATGAGGACGACACAAAGTCGGCAGAAAAGTTACGTCGACTGAAGGAGAAGACCATGGGAGTTCGAGGTGGGAGATTATGTGTTTCTATGTGTATCACCTACAAAGGAGTCATGAGATTTGGTCAAGCGGGAAAATTGACTCCAAGATACATTGGGCCATATCCTATTTTGGAGCACATAGGAGAAGCGGCTTATAAATTAGAGTTACCAGGAGATCTACCTCGAGTATATAATGTTTTCCATGTCTCGCAGTTGAGAAAATATGTTGCAGATCCTTCGCATGTGATTGAACCAGAACCGTTGCAACTAAGGGAAGATCTAACCTACGAGGAACAACCGGTCGAGATCTTGGACCGTAAGGAGAAGTAATTGCGCAGGAAGACTGTTCCTCTAGTCAAGGTATTATGGGCAAATCATACCATGACGGAGGCCACCTGGAAACTGAAGAGGAGATGCGCACAAAATATCCTCACTTGTTCAACAGCTAGGTGAGTTTAAGGTTCGAGGACGAAACTTCTTTAAGTGGGGAATGATGTAAAATCTCGAGTCTGTGAGTAAGTTTTAATAGTAAATAAGTGTGTGGTTAGTTTTGAGTTTAAGTTTCGAGGACGAAACTTCTTTAAGTGGGGAATGATGTAAAACCCCGGAAAATACTAGTGTAGTTACCGTTAAAATTGCCTAACGTTCATTTTAATCAGTTATGTGTTTATCTGTTTTTCACGGAGCGTTTAGGACCGCGAGTGAATTCGTTGGAATTTTTAAAGTCTTAAAAATATTAGTTAGGAATTTTGGGCTTCGGGTAGAATTTATTTTGATTAGTTGTGGAAATTTTTTTATCTGACTTTGATTATATTTCCTGATAATAATTTTTGGGGATTTATATTGTCATTTTTAGAGTGTTTCTTTTATATTGTGTTGATGATGTCATGAGGATGACATCACCTTACCCACCCATTTCTTCCCATTTTCTCCTAATTTATCAAAAACCTTTCTCCAAGTTTTGTTAACGGTATTGTACTGCAAATGGCTCCTCCCACTACCCATGTACACATTCCCATATCCTAATCCTAGCATGACACGTGTCCTTTTTCTTTTCTTCTCTCTCTCTCTCTCGCCCCCTCTCTCTCTCTCTCTCTCTCTCTCTCTCTCTCTCTCTCTCTCTCTCTTCACTATTATAGTACTGTTATTGTTACATGCTGCTTGACGACACTCACCACATCCAGAATCCTCCTTCTTCCTCCATATCTTCTTCTTTCATTCTTTTCTTCTTCCTCCATATTCTTCTTCTTCCTTCTTCTTGATTTGCTTCCTCTTCCTCTTCTTCTTCCATATTTCTTTTCTTCTGGTTTTTACTGTGTCCCCGACCCCAAACCCTTCACACCACCGTCCCGCTGCACCACCGCCCTCACGGCACCAGCACCCCGCGTCACCTCCAACCTCCCTCCGACCACCGACGAGACCTCCGGCCACCGCACCTTAGAACCCAACCCCGAACTCCCTCCAAACACCACCACATTCTCACTCTCTCGTGCCCTAACGTGGAACCGCCGCCACCACTGCCGCATTTTCCGTCAACCACCGTACCTCCGCCAGTCTTCCTCGACCCCAGTGACGTCCGGCGACCGCCATCCTAGGCGAAGTGTTCACCGGCACCACCTCCGACAAGGACGAACCCAATTCCCGATCTCTTGTCTCGAGTTGTCACTGTCGTTGTTGCTGTCCGACGTGACTGTCGCCTGCCGCCTGACCTACCGTCGACCGGCCACCGCTCCGATCACTAGACCTCGACACCCAGCCGCCGACTGCCCCGTGTGCCACCTCTTTGGACTCTTGTTTGTATACCCCTAAACTCTCCTTTTGTCTCTCTACATATTATTATGGGTTTACTATTTTGTGTTTGTATATTGGCTGAATAGGTTGATATTACTAAATGTTGTATAGTTTTTTTGGTAATCTGGAATTCATGATTTGTACTCCCTCCGTTCCATATTAATTGTCATAGTTTTGACTTTCACGGTCTCCAATATCATTCTTTGATTGATAATTTCTTGCATAATATATTATTAACAATTGCAATATTATACTTTTATGATAGTATTTTTCATTACGAATCTAATGGTGGTAATTTTATATAGCAACTCATTGTATATTTTGAGAAATTTACGGTCAAAATTTTTTATGTTTGACTGCACAATTTCCAAAGACGACAGTTAATATGGAACGGAGGGAGTAACTTATAACTTGGTAGTAGGGTTGGTTTAATGTGTGTTTGTGTGTTGATATTATGGTTTCAAAGATATATGTTTAATCATAGGTTGTTAGTAATGTTCATGTATAATATTCATGCTAGAATTAAGAAAATCCATGATGATTAATGTTAGTAAGTTACTCATATTCTTTTTATATACTAGGGTTTATATTAGATAAATATTTCATGTTCATAAGAGTATGATATTATCAATGTATTCACTATATTACTAAGTATTATTATTATTTTGAAGTTCTCCTTATTAGTGGGTATCTTTGATTACTTTAAAATTATTACGTTCCTATTACTAAGGTTATTAAGTTATCCTTTTGATTATCATCAAGTTTTACGTAATAATATTGTTAAGTTTGTGATATGAGTAGTTGTAACGCCCCAAAAATTCAATTATAGAAAAGTCAAAGTCAAACTAAAGTTAACAGACAAAATTAGTGGAAGACTCAAAATTCTTATTGGGCGTCACTGCCGTATCCCCGAAGGAATACAAGGCGAGAAGGAAACTACAACTGTCTGATAACGGTAAACCAAACTAACAAACTCAAATTGAGAAAACAAACTTAGCAACCCTAACTTCAAGTGTTTCTGAGTTGAAACATAACACGACTAATAAAAACTAAACATGCCAAGCCTCACTGCTAATTCCCGTTCCCAGCATATTGATCATCACCTGAAAACAAAACATTTCAAAAATGAGGGGGAAATCTCAATAATGTCTACCCCTAACGTTAAAACAAGTTAAGTTCATTTCAATTCATTTGAGGGAGAGGGAACAAGTCAAACCATTTCACAAACCTATAATCCCTTAACTGTTTTCCTCAACCCAACCAATTCATATTTTATTATGCGGGCGGGATATCAAATTCCATAAAGTAACATCGCCTACCAAAGGCATCAAAACATTCGCCTACCAAAGGCATCAAAGATAATCGCCTACCAAAGGCATAATAAATATAATAAATCGCCTACCAAAGGCATCAACAATCGCCTACCAAAGGCATCAAAATAATCGCCTACCAAAGGCATCAACAATCGTCTACCAAAGGCATCAAAGATAATCGCCTACCAAAGGCATTAACAATCGCCTACCAAAGGCATAAATATAAGAATCGCCTACCAAAGGCATCAACAATCGCCTACCAAAGGCATCAAAATAATAAATCCGCTTAATGTTTCACTGTAACGACCCACCCTAAACCCGTATTAATTAAGGCCTTAATCACGGTGATTAACAAAATTACGCTGTTAAAAATTTTCTTTCTTTTACGTTAATATTGTTATTACTGTTATTATTATTTATTTTTATGCGCGACAGGTCTCGAGCAAGGCGATGGTTAAACGGGTTGATTTTATGTTATCACGAATTTAAAGTTATAATTATTATTATGAGTTTATGAATATTTTTACGATAAGTTATATAATTTATTTTATGGTTCTCAATTTTACGTTTTTAATCGAGGAAGGTTATATTAATTTCAATTCTGTTTCCTTTACGATTTATATTATCCAACCTTCCTAAGTAAATTTTATGGCCCAATTTATTTTAATAATATGTCCTACCAATTTATTTTATGTGGTTTAATACTAGTTAATTTTACCGAATTTGTTCCCAAGTAATTTATTTAGTTTTATACTAAACTATGTTATCAAGTTTCATATCTATTAATTTATTTAGTCAAGACCAATTATTTTACCTAGCTTAATTTTAATAACTAATTGTCTAATTTATTTGTTAATTAGAAGAGTTAAGTTAATTTTTAGGGGAGTTTTTTTTATATATACAAGGAGGGGTGGGTGTTATGGCATTTTTAGTTCTTTTCCCAAATCAGAAAAACCACAAACTCAATTCTTCTTCCCCTCTTCTCCTCCTAGCCAAGCACCAGCCCTCCCCTGCCCACCTTCTGGCCTTTTTCGGCCAGTTTCCGGCGGCCGACGACCACCTGGCGGTGGCCGAGCTACTCCTTCCCTCCTCTCTTGTTTCTCTCCTCCAATTTCTCCCCCAAGTGGTATATTCTCGAACCCTAATTCAATCATTTTATGTTCTTAATCTGATTTTCGTTTTAATCTGAGTATTCATGTTGTATTTCATCTCTTTTATGATTTCTAAGCATGAATTTAGATTGTGGTTAAGTTAGGTAAACTAGGGTTTGAGTTTGGGGGTGATGCATGTGTAATTTGGGATGGATTTTGATGAGTTCTTGCTACTTTCTTGTTGGGTGTTGAAATCCCTTCTTGCATGAAGTTTTAGAAGGGGAAATATGCTATTAGTAAACCGATTTGAGCATTAGAATTGTTAATCAAGTCAATTTATACTTTATCTAGTTGGATTAGTGTTGATTGTAGTGAGTTAATACTAGAATTTGTGTTGGTTGAAGCTATATACATTTATCTATGGTTGCATGTGGATTTCTATGGAAGAGGATGAGTATTTTCTGGGTTTATACTCTGGAAAAATTAAGAGTAATGTTAATAGGGGTTTGAGGTTAGATTAATATAGGTTTAGTGGCCAAGGAAATGCATTTAAAGAGAAATTCAGAGTTTAGTATGCTTGTGTCCATAATCTGAAATTTCCAGGGGACTTAAAATGTGAGTTTAACTCTATTTGCTACTTTAAAAGATAGCCAAGGATGTTAGCTAACCCTCGACTTTTGAATTTCGGGATTTCGTTATATATAGCCCGAGTTATAACCAAAACCGTGAAGGGGTACTGTTATATACGTTTTCTGGAGTCAGTAGCTAAATGCTACTTTTTCGTCCATTTGAAGACCTTGTTGGCTCTGGTGATAACATAAAAGTTTTAGGTTACTCTTTAAGCTTTCCGGAAAGATAAGATTTGCGCCCATACGATATCGGGAGTGAAAGATATGAGGCCGTGATTAAGGGCTGTCAATTTAGTTTTCTGCCCAGAATATTATTTCCAATTTCTGACTTTGGGGCGATAATTCAATCATTAAGGAGTTCTAATCAATGGGTGAATTGTATGTCAATGTTAGGATAATCAAGATATGTATTCTAGGTTGAAAGTGTGTGATCATTGGTGATTGTGGTTATCTCCTAAAGATTTGTTTAACATTAATAAAGCACGGTTACAATACTTGAGAACTAAATTATCTATTGGTGTGATGATGATTGGGCTATAAAGTGAGATGTTTATCAAGTTTAAGGCCTCTTTGACCTTAGGAATAGTTTTAAGAGATACTCCTCTCCTAAGTACTTAATTCTAGTTCATCGTTTTAAACGCTCCCAAAATCAATATTTCGTTCATTTAGCTTTTTCTTTGTCGCTTGACGACATTCTCTAGATATATTCAAAGGACTCATTAATTCTCATGCTAACCTTCAAATTCTCAAATTCTATACTCCATCAATCTGATTGTCTAAGCTTACTCTGCAATCTATGAGCTTCCATCGATTATTTACAAGCCTCTATATGAGTTTCATGTCAAAAGTTCAAACCGAACTATTTTAAGTGCCGAAAAATCAGTTTCTGTCCGGGCTACTTTTCGAGCCCTTCCTTCCATTTTTAGACTTCGATCCAGTTGACAAAGTTGTAGAACATGTTTTTCCCTTTCTGAAAGGTACTCGTTTGTCGAATTCCGAGTTTTCTAGCTCAAGTTATACTAAAAACTTTATTTGACGAAAAGCTGAAATTTTCCTATTTAATTACTTTACTCCTAAAATTCATATTAACTTTAACTTTGTAACTCACTAAGAACCTTCTTCGGTTCTCGAGTCCTATTCTTCTTATTATAGTTTCCAAGCCACCCAAGCCACCCCAAGCTCGAGACGCGCCACCAAGCTTTTCAGCGGTTCAAGGTACGCAAATTGTCCAACTTATAACACTTATTTACCATTCAATATTTTTATTATTGTCATATCAACTCATGAACTAATATCTCATATTTACTTATTATTCAATGTTTATTATTATCATATCAAATCGTGAACTAATATCTTATATTGAATTATTTCCAAAAGCGGTCCCGCCTCATCCTTTTCTAGCTAGTTACGTGAAGTGCTAGCCCATTTATTTCTAGATGCTCCTGATCAGAGTGTCCTAATGACATGGCCAGTGTCGACTGCTTAGCAGTCACCCAATCCAAACTTAGATCGGTTTGGGTATGCGCGTGTGTGAGATGCTTTGCATCGATCGTAAGGGATTCCGCTCATTTCTAATTATCGCATTTTCATTCCAATTGTGCATATTTATATATATACACATCAGTTATTTATATTTATATATATGCAACAATCCAATTTATTCACGTCTATCCCCTTTCCCGTTTTCAAAATGAATTTAAGCGTCGGCACTAAAATCGTTTTCGAACGGTTTGACGTGTTGGAGGTTTGTGTGCTGAGTGTTTCCCCACTCACTTTGCGACTTGTTTTTAATGTTTTGTTTTAGGCAGTCCGAGCTCCCAAGTCAAAGGAAAGGATAAGCAGAAGTAGATTGTCCCGTGCAAGGTAGTTCTCTAAGGCGGTTGTTGGCCGATCATCAAGGACTTTTATGGGTTGAAGACTGTTTTACTTTGGGAAAGTCTTTGCATACATGTTTTAAGGGTTGTATAAAGTTTTATTTCAAAGTTTGGTGATTGTTTTGTATGGGGTTAAGTATATTTTATTTTTGGGTTATGTTTGGTGTTTGTGTTTGCCTTGTCCCGAGTGGGGACGACGGTAATACCTCTACCCTGGTGTTCCGTTGCGCTAATCACAGGTTTAATTGATGGTTTAAGTTAATCTTGTGGTTAAGGGTTTTGGAGTGTTACATTCACTTTGAATTATTAGTATCTTATGCAAAACTCAGCTCACAGCTCTCAAGTCAAACCCAACCCAAGTTATCAAAACCAATAAGAAAACCATTAATAAAAGACCATCTCAACATCTCAACTCATAAAATAAAATGCGACAAATAATCAAAACAGATGGTCTAAATTTCCACATAAGGTCCCCTTCGGGATGCAAATTACAAAAACAGATTAGAAATCAACAAAACACTTTTAAAGTGCATCCCAGTGGGGATTAGGGCATAGACATTACCTGGTTAACTTCACTTCACAGCAAAAACGAACACTCTTGAGCTCACTAACGACGCGAGTTAGCTCGGGCCTAAAATAGAAATAATTATTCTAATCAAAACGTGCCCTTCGAAGTTAGTATTAACTACCTTCTACCTAACCCTCCCCTAGGAACACTACAGGTTCCTATCAATCATGAATTCACACTTTAAATTATCTAACACATTCCAAGTAATCACATAACAAGATCAACACAACATTTTCTCTCAACAACATTTTCATTAATAATTAACATCAAAAAGACAGATTACAACATCCACATAAAAAGGCGTCATAACTTGGTTTCCCGACATCCTATGAGTCTGATTTTGGACTTTTCGGAAACCTCATGATGTCTACTAAAACTCTTATGTTAAACTCGAGACTAAACACACGCTTTAAGGTCCTCAAAAACAGTCATCTTTCCAAACTGTCCAGATCTGACCTAGGTCTGGTAATAGGGGTATAGCTCGACCTATACAACTCCAAAGTCCGATCTGTAAAATTCCTATGAAAGATAACAACTAAGGGAATTTTCAGTTCAAAGGGTTCGATCAAAAGACGACTATACCTCTCATGGTGACCCGTTCTTTAGACCCTATAAAAAATGTCCCAATACCGGTTCCCATATAATTGATTATTTCGGTTCTAACTTTCACCATTGGATCCCGGGGTCCTAATTTGGGCCTAAAACAGTGACTAAGGTTAAAGTTTCCATCCTAATCCAACCAAGGTCTATACTTCATAATTTCTATAATCAAAACTAAGCAAAACGACTTCAATTCTCCCAACACCATAACACCAATCAAGGACCACTCTTACTATCACATTCCATATTATTCATAATAAATAACATAGTAACAAGATCGACATATAAAGGTCAAGACTTTACTAATTACACACAAATTTAAACTTGTAAAATAGTAGGAACATAATTTTAAAACACTCTTTTAAACATTATAACATGCTAATAAATATAAACTAATATTGAGGAAAAGGAAAAATCACTATAACACTATACTTCCCAAATTGTACTTAACAACATGAAATTTGTGCAACAATGAACACAACCTTAATCAATAACTTAATCATAAAACAAAATCAGATTTAATAATTTAACTAACCCTAAAATCATGCATAAGATAATATCAATACAAACCTAAACAAGAATGCCAACATTAATACCCTTAAACATGGTTTATAGCCTAACCAAAAACACATGTCATGTCTCCCATATTAGCACCCACAATCACTAAATACCTAGCATGATTTATCATAAAAAAAGAACACAATATCCCTCACATATTGGCAACCATTAATTCACTAAACTATAACAATCATCAACTTAATAAAATCAAGATTTATAACCCTAATTACTCACGTACTAACCCATATTTTCATGCAAAGCACCATGATTAATAATGATAATAAGGATAACTCATGAAGATCAGATAACACTAATTAATATACAAGAACAGAGCTTGAACAAGACCAAAGCTAGAATTTAGAACAGAGCATGAACAAGCATGAACAACGAAACTGGAACAGAGGGTTACGCTCGGTGGTCGTCGGGTGGTTTCCGGCGAGTCGAGGGAGGTTCCTGGAGGTCCTGGGCAGTGCTCCGACTTCGTCCCCCGGCAGTGGTGGTCCGACGAGACTCGCGGCAATAGCAGCAGCGGCGAACAGGGACGACGGTTGCTTCGAGTCGAGGCGGCTGGGCGTTGGCCTTCGACGGCAGCGGGGGTTGCGTGGTGGTTGTTGGGGTTCAGGGCGGCGGCCGGCGACGGTCCGGCGGTGGTGGTGGCGGCGAGGGACGGTATAGAGGGAGTAAGAGAATAGAGAGAAACTAGAGAGGGGAGGCTACAAGTCTTGCGTGAATGTGTTTGTGTTTAAGCTAGGTTAACACTTAATCTCCTCCCTTAAGCTAATCTTAATTCTAATCAAACTCTCCCCCTCTCTAACCGACTAAGATACTCAGATCTTAACCAACTCTATCCAAGATCATCTTAATCCTTACTAAATCTCCTTATTAAACTTACTAACTAATACTAATCCAACTAATAGAGAAACTAACATCACATAACCATACTACTCCCATCATTCTTCACGTTATACAACTAACACAGAAAAATAATAACAATAATAATAATAATAATAATAATAATAATAATAACTAATAGTAAAATAATAAAACATATGATACTAATTGTTATGAATTACCAATACTAATATATCACGGTAGTGCTCGCCTAATACTATCATACTAATAATAATACTAGTAACAATAAAAAAAATAATAATGATCATGTAGTAGTAGTAGCAATAATAATAATAATAATAATAATAATAATAATAATACCCACGAAATTACCGATATACCCTTGTTAGTCCCTCAACGATCCTACGAGCTCAAGTGTTAGCAACAATAAACACAAACGAACAGATAAACAATTATCGAAGTCAAACCTAATTTACTAACGGCGTCACGGTCAACATCCTTGGATTTTTTGGGGTTTTACAGTAGTTTTCTTTTATTATTATGAATATTAAAGTTTTCAAATGATTTCAAGTGTTGTATTAATAGTTAATACTAGTACTTATTAATAAGTTTTGAAACTTACTTTTATGTTCCAAGTGGTTACTAAGTTTACTTATTATATTTTCAAGGTCATGTTATTGATAAATTACCATTTTATCACTATTGTGTATATTATTATTAGGGATTTTGGCCACAAATAATCCGTACTGAAGGGCTTGTGACTAGGAATAATCCAAAGTGACTTTTCGGCCACTAGCAGTCTGTACTTTTTCACTATTTTCTCATAGCAGTCCAGAGTCAATTTCCGGCACCGGAAAGCTGACGTGGCGACCGGAAAGTATGTTTATTCACACTTCAAAAAGGAAATTTCTGGTTGCCACGTCAGCTTTCCGGTGCCGGAAATTGACTTTGGACTGCTATGAGAAAATAGTGAAAAAGTACAGACTGCTAGTGGCCGAAAAGTCACTTTGGATTATTCTCAGTCACAACCCCTTCAATATGGAATATTTGTGGCCAAAAACCCTTATTATTATTAGTATCAAGTTTTGTATTATGATATTAAATTTATGATGATAGCAAGTTCATAAGCCTATTTTCATAATGTTACTATATTAAGTTGGTACTATTATTTTATGTATCTATTAATAAGTTCATGCTATTATAGAGTTCTTACGTGAGTGTGTAATCTTAGTATTTCATGTCCTTAGTAGGGTTAAAATGTTTTAGGGTGTATTCATGTTGGTCTTGGAACCCTAGGAATATGTTAGGAACCCTAGAAGGATAGTTTTGTGCATGATATTATGATCTAATATGATTATTGCATAAATAATGGCATGTTGGTAATTTCTTTGAATAGTACCATGCAAGTTACACGTTAGGTTTGAGCTATCAATTTGTTTAATGAGAAATTGTTGTAGACATGATTTTTATGTGATTGAATTTCATGTAATTACCCTAGTTCTAGAGGCCATGTGTAGCTACTTAGGTTGTAAGTTATTTTGTATGACTTTTATTCGTATTATTTTATTTGATACACCTGTTACATGGATAGTTAGTAGTAAGAATTATCAAGTTTGGGAAAAGGTAGAATTAGTTTGAATTAGCTATCGTGGTGGGCGAGTTTTGATTTTAGGATTTATTCGATTATTAGGTCTGAGCGAGGAAACGAATTGATAGCTCCGTGTGCGTAATTTGGAGTTGAAGTGAAATTCTGCAGGTAATGTCTATGCCCTATTCCCCTGTGGATGCCCTTTAAGTATTTTATTGTTTTTGTTGAACTGCATTCCAATAAGGGGACCTTGAATGAAAATTTATAATGTTTGTGTTTGTGTAGACTATTGCTCATTTTCAGTAAAATTTTAGTTAGCTCTTTGGTTCTATTTTGGAGGTGTTTTGACTTTGGAAACTTGGTTAAGAGTTTTGATGTTTGAAATGTTGATTTATTAACTGAAAGAGATGGAAATGCAAATCTGACTAGTTTAACGGCTATGAGTTTAAATGTGGGTTCGGGCAGTACTCCCCAAGACCAAGTGTTTACCTGTGAGGGAGACTGTCAAGAGACCAAGTTACGCCTGGTAGTGTTGGAATTGAGAAAAGTGCGATGGCCATCTGAATGGGTTTGATTGTAGAAGTGGAATGTTGAGTATTGTATGAGATATATTTTGGAAAGATTGTGAATGTTTTTGCGAGTCCTTGGGACTCCGATTGGCAATACGGAAGCCCCGCCCGCAATAAAACATGGAACGGAAAGAATTAATTGTGTTACGGATTTCGAACTGTTTGAACTGTATGCCTTCCCCTAAAAGGTGTTTAAATGAATTTTATAATGATATACATTTTTTAGGTTTTCCCCCTCATGTTTGTAATGTTTTGTTTTCAGTTACTGATCATTAGTGTGACGGGAATGGGGACTTAGATGTGAGACCATCAGAATCAAAGTAGAAGTTGTTTGAATAAAGTTTAGCATGTTGAACCACGGACTAGTTTACGTTGTTTCATTTTGAATTCGAGTTGTCTTTCGTACTTTATGTTTTAAGACTTAATGTTGAATATTAGTTCCTTTCTTGCCTTGTGTTCCCTCAGGGACACGGCAGTGACGCCCTTAAAATGGTTGAGTTTTCCGCCTTGCCGTTAATAGTTTTATCGTTTTCATATGTTAATTTTTAGAGCGTTACAAATTATTAGAGAAAATATTTTTAAAAGTTACAAAAATATGAAATATGGACAATTTGAAAATGATTATTAACTATCTTGAGTCAAAATGTGTATCATTGTCCATTTATCTTATCCAAATTAAATTGTGTACGGTTAATGGTTATTGATTACCGGTGAAAGATCTAGGTGTCTTCAAATTAAGAGTGACCAATATATTACTACATTTATTTGTTTAATATATAATCTATAATTTTTATTTTAAATCATATTAATTTTAATTTTTCTAATGTTGGGAGCGATCATGACCACCCGAACACATGAAAAGCTATCCCCCTGTTGGTCACTATTTTCTAGACCGAAATTTAAATTCGATCAATTCATATATAATGCAAATTCAAATCGCGCCAGATTTATGATTATAAATTCAAATTGTCGGTATGTTTTGTCAAATTTGAGCTTGGGCATTTAAAAATTTGTACACAGTTCAAATTAGAACTTAAATATTTTGACAGTTTCTAAAACAAATTGAGACATTCTCTTCGATCGGGTAACATAGTTATTAAAATCCCGATCCTGATTTACGATCCTACGATTTTATGGTCCAAAATTGTCGAAACGATTCTACTATTTACACACGATCCTCGATCCTACATGGGCTAAATTCCGATCCTAACTTCTCCGTAGTTTCGAGTTAGGATCCCGATTTTAACAACCTTGTCGGGTAATGCAGTTAATTATGGTTAAATAACCTCAAACAAAATTTAGATAATTTGAATTTGGGTACGAACATGACAAAATGCCTGAATATGAAATTCAAATAAGAATCGAGTTAGGAGATGTCTGAATATCTGAACCTGAATTGACGTACATGACCCGAGTTTTTGGCACTATTATTTAAAGGCAATACTACTGTATCCGATTTCTTTATACATTGCCTTACAACAAAATTTTTGAATATTGAATTTCAGATTATTATTACAAGTTTTGATGCGTGCATCGATTTTTAAATTTATTTATTTTTTTTGTGTATATGTACACAAATACATAAAAAAATTAATATAACAATCGATGCACGCAATAAGTGCGAATTTTCTTAAAAATAAAAATCCTCAATAATAATTCGACTTTGACTCATGATGCTTGTTGGTGAGTCAGTGTAGTTAAAGTTATCTTCTTTTTAGTTGTGTCTCAAAATAAGTTAAATAAGTTCAAGATAAATTTGCAAAACAACTCTTTCAAATGAATTCAAATAAGATCAAACAACTAAGTTCAAGTTAGTTAGGTATACTAAATTCAAAATAAGTTTAGATAAGTTCAACTTGTAAATTGTAATGAACACAATCAAAATAAGTTGGAACGAACATGTTTAAAATAAAAATATATTGAGAAGGAAGCAATAGAGATAATTACATTTACCATACCTGACATATGTGGTAATAATTTTTGCACACCCGACATTTGATAAATAATTTTCACCCTACCTGACATTTAGTGAAAGTGTTTTTTTTTGTGTCAAATTCGGATAACTTGTCATCGGAGATATGAAAATACAATAATACCCCTATACATAATTATGTGAAAGTACCAAACTGCCCTTAAGATTGCGATTGAAATGACAATACTGACCATTCAATTGTTTTGTGTGGGAAAAGGGGGAAAAGACTGTCGATCTAAAAAAGAAATATATCACTCCACTCTTCTCATTGTCGTCTTCTATAAGGGTAAATAGGTAATTTCATTTTTAATTGAAAATACCATGAATTAATAGTAAGGGTAAACAAGTCACTTTCTATTCATTTTTTTAATACTTGCCGGAAAATCCCACAAAAAACCATTATAATATATACTAGGTGGTTTAAATTTACGACCACTTAAATGTCAGGTAGGGTGAAAATTATTTCTCAAATGTCGGGTGCGCAAAAATTATTACCACATATGTCAGGTAGGGTAAATGTAATTATCTCGAAGCAATACTATTCATTATTGTTCGTTTACTCTCAGTATCAATAATTATGCATTATAGATATGCTTCCTCATCATAGTTTTTTTGCTTTTTATAATTTTATATGATTTTAATTTCTATGGGGCAAATATTATCGAATACGTTAACAAATCATTACGTTTCTATTATTTATGTGTGACATTGGATTTATTGATTGTTAAAAGATTGCAATTATGCAACTTAGAATAAAAATATGATAAAGCAAACATTTCGTAGTTAATTAAAAATCTTGCCGTATAAGACAACGTAATACATAAGAAATTTTTCCAAAACTAAAATCAAGGTATAAAAAGATCATTAGTGATACTCTAACTCTGATAGTAACGATAATCTTTAAATAAAAAGATATAAATTGTATCATGTACTTACTTTTAAATAATTTTGATTTAAAGTGTATTTGAATATTAAATAAATTATGACATCTCTGTCTTTCTCTCAGTCTCTCTATGACACACACACATATATGCATGATTTAAGTTAACACCAATCATTATATTAGGTAGATTTTGATTTTTCTCATTTTCGTAAATGATAGAAAAATTTATATATGCATGATTTAATTTATTTAACATCAACCAACATATTAAATAGATTTTATGATTTTTCTTATTTTCATAAAATAATAGAAAAATTTATATATGTATGGTTTAACTTAACCTTAAGTTAATATAGTAGAAAGATTTTATAATTTTGATCAATAGGAAAATAATTAGTTAATGAATGAGAATGAAAATAAACATGAAAAATGGAGGAGAGGTGTGATGGAGGTTAATTGGGAAATAAGATTATTGACTAATTTCCTTGTTTATAATTAATTTATAAAGAAAGATAAATAGATAAATAGAAAATCATACAACAATTAGTGTGTTGATTTATGACATAAAAATATTATGTGATACTCTAGGTATAATATAGAGGAAATCAGGTATATGTTGATACTCTATATATAATGTAGTAATGATTTTTTTAATGAAATTAGATTTTTTTCCAAAGAAATAGAAATGATTAAAGTTAATATTATACTTTGCATAAAACATAAAAAATAATAATAATGTAAGATAACAACATAGGAACTTAAAAGAAATTTTAAAAAATAATAATATAATGTAAATTAGGGAAAATAGAAACCCCAAAAAAATGAAGTAAATGACGGTTCCAATGTCAAAGAGTGGTATAGAAAATACATATAATAAAATACTAACTAAAAATATGGTGGTATAGTGGTATTGAAATTGAAGGGTTTTTCCTTGTATTAGAGGTTCAAACCTTGGTGGCAAAAATTTCATTGATAGCCATTTTAGACTTTAGTAATTTTAGTGCAAATTAAAAGTATTGTAATTACCATTTTATCCTTATAATTTATCAATAACAAGGGGTAAAATAGGCAAAATGAAATTTGCGTACCATAACCCCTTTGGCTTTACATATTACATAGATAATTATTATTATTATTATTATTATTATTGTGAAAATATTAAGCACAATCTTCTAGTGCCGACCGCCTAGCGCTGACAAAAATTTGTCTAATCCGAAAAAAACTGAGTTTGAACATAAATTTTTCATCCGAATTTTGAGATTAACCGAATTGATATCGAATATTCGAATATAAAATTTGTCTTTCTACTATAGTCCAAACCCGATTTTACCTTCGTCTCTATTTTCCGACTCAATCCGCCCGAAATAAGACCAGGTCTGGACATAAATTTCTCATCTGAATTTCTTCGACCAAAATTTACCTGGACTCGAATTTTTGCCGGCTACAAATGCCCACGATTGTAGACTTTCAAGTGGGAAAACAATCGTGAACCAGGACTCCATGAATGAGGACTGAGGTTGGGTCCAAAAGAGGGAGGAAGAAGAAGAAACGAGAAAAAGAAAAAAACGGAAAAAAGGACGTAAATATGGCAAAACCCATGTGGGCTTGCGTATGATAAACCCCAGCAAGCACTCCCCCCTTCTCCTCCCTCCCTCCCTCACCCCTATCCCCTTCCTCCATTTGCCCATTTCCTTTCTCTCACTTCCCCCCAATCTCTCTCTTCTGTCTCCTTCTATTTAGTACAATTCTGCAAAAGGGGCAACCCTTACTATCAATCCCCATCCCAGATACAAAGTACACCCCCAAATCAAATTCCCATCCCAACCCAAACCAAACATAAGTAGGTACTTGAGTATATATTTGAACATATATACATATATCTCGATCAATGACGAGCAACGAAGGTGGGATGTTGAAGAAAGGTCCGTGGTCAGCTGGGGAAGACGCGGTGTTGATCGATTACGTGAAGAAACACGGCGAAGGAAACTGGAACGCTGTCCAGAGGAACACCGGACTTCAACGCTGCGGTAAGAGTTGCAGACTTCGATGGGCGAATCACCTCCGTCCCAATTTAAAGAAGGGGGCGTTCTCTTCCGAGGAGGAATGTCTTATTATTCAGCTTCATTCCAAGTTGGGGAACAAGTGGGCTCGCATTTCTGCTCATGTATGTCTGATTGATTTTGGTTTTTGGTTATCTATCGCTTTGCTCTGTTTTTTCAGCTGGGGTCCTGCGCATATTCTGACTTGTTTTGTTGGGTTTGTCGAATTTTTGTTTGCTTGGGCAACATGCAGTTGGGTGTTCTGATTGTCGACGGAAAATTGAGGGGTTGATTGAAATTGAGGTGGCAATTTGGAAGGGGAAAAAAGGGGGGGGGGGGGTTGTTCTCTGGAGGTTTTGTTTAGTTGATAGATTGATTGAATGGTGGAAATAGATCTGTGTTTCGTAGAACATGAAATCTTCGGTTATTCTGATCCTTAATGGGAAAGTTTTCTGGGCATGGTTTTGGTTTTGGCGCCAAATTTCTTGTTATTTTTATGTGGGTTTTACTCTAGGACAGAGTTTATGACATCTGAAGTTGATTGATTATCGAGGAAATTCCCCAATTCTAACCAGTTAATTTCGTGTTGATTCGCAGTTACCCGGTAGAACAGACAATGAAATAAAGAACTACTGGAATACAAGAGTGAAGAGGAGACTTAGGCAAGGCCTCCCTCTGTACCCAAATGAAATTCAACAATCGCCACAACAACAACAACAACAACAACAACCACAACCACATCCACACCCTCCTCAATCGCCTCATTTACATCTTCTGAAAACTCAACCCAACAACAACCCCAACACCACCAGCACCACTCTCCCTCTATTCGACCCGGTTTCTCTGTCTTCTTCTTCTCTTTTCGCCCTCGGCCACCCTCCTCCCCCATTTCACCCCGCGAAACGCCTCAGCCCTTTTCTGGGTCGCACTGTTTCCGCCCCTTCTCAATTGGGTCAGTTTCACCCTGGCCCGATCGGGTTCAGTTTCGACTCGGGTCAGACCCAGATCGATCCGGGTCAGAGTTTGTATCGCTGTGGGTCGTGGTCATCGGGTTTCGATGGCCTGTGTTGTGAGCTCCCTTCAAACCAACATTACCAAAAGGTCACTGATGATCATGATTACTTGGAAGATTATCAAGTGAAGATGGATTCAACGAGTAACAGTGTGGTTAGAACCAATAGTGGGTTGTTGGATGATCTGCTCCAAGAAGCAAAGGAAAAGATTGGAGGTGGAAGTTTCAAGAGGCAGAAAGTTGAGTGCGGTTTCCAGTGGGATATCTCAAGCTCCGAGAATTCTTCCACTGGTGAGTTTTTACTTGCTTTGAATTGATGGACTTCATACTGAAATGGCCATGATTGTTGTAGTTGGTTTTTCTCACCAATTATGCATAATTGGTAAGAAATACAGCTAGTAATATGTCTAATTTTGGACTAGATGCATATAATCATATAACATATTGGAACTCTTCATTTTAGATTTTAGTACCAAGCTCCTTTTACTAGATGTAGAACGTATCCAATTCTTTACTCTAAGCTTTTCTGATGTGATTGATAGAATGTGCTGAGTTTGACTTGCATTTACGCTGTTTTGTTTATTGCAATGGATTGATCTTCATGGTATTTTAGTACCATTCACAAGTCATTGGAGGAGATTCCTTTCCTTTCTCTGCTCTCCTTTACATATTACTATTTGTCTTGAGTTTGGAATTTAATGCAAAATTTATTTCTGATTTGATCGCTTTCTTGTAGTATTAATGCTGAATTCCATCTTATTTCCCAATTACCCTCATGCATACATGAGTAGAAGTGCTTGCTAATGACCTTAGGGCTAGTATTGATGAGTTGCAGTAAGGTTTTCCACCATTTTCCGGTGTCCTTTGGCATTTTAATCCAGTGGGTTGTCCCTTTCATGATCTCATTTCATAGCACTAGTCATTATCATCGTTATTTGATCGCTTTCCTGCAGTAAACCGTGGAATGATTGTAATTAGACACACCTGGTCTAATAAAAATTAAAAACACGATGATAGCTGATTACGCTTAGAAATGGAGGAATATCCTCATCATCTTGAAAGAGCAATAAGATGAATCTTGGTGCAACTTCTTCCAATCCTCGTTACTGAGATAAGACTTTGTCCAGCCTAATGGATGGCTAACCTTGTGGTGTTCTGTTCCTACTAGCATGCTTCTGTAGGATTCCTGTGCAATATACATTATGCCACTACAGCTTGAAAATGTCTGATGGGGTTTTAGATTTGTAGTGGTATTTACTCTTCCTTGCCAAATTGCGAAAGAAATGGTAGGTGATGATTTGAAGTCATGATATATTGACCATGTTTTTGGTGATTCATTCTCCCATACAACACTATATCCTTAAATCGCACTCGATTTCAACGTGATAATTGTCGTATTCTTGGGACAATAACAGGAATAGTGAAGAAAGAAGAATCAGAAGAGGCGCAAATGAAGTCCACAGATGATGATTTTTCAAACATTCTCGAGATGATCCCTTCACTCGTTCGAGCTCCCAACTGGTGCAACGATGGGTGTCAGGAAAGCTCAGTGGGGCAGTCCTCTGCTGTGAGCACTGATGATAATTACAATGGTCTTGATAATCTGCTGCAGCTCTCACCGTTCCCTTCTGCGAACCCTATAGATGATGATCATGTCAATGATGATGGTGACAATAGAAATTCGAGCCGCTATGCTTGGGACAACTTGCCTGGAATCTGCTAAAAAGAAGGCTTCTTCTGTGTTCTGAAACATGAAGGAGATAGTTTTTTTTTGTTGATTGTACTAAGCCTATTCAAAAGGGGCACTGCATCATATCTCCCTTTGCATTGCAAACATTACTCAGCTTCCCTCCAGTAACATATAGCTTCTCCAAACTTGACAGTACCATGCATTAATGATTTATTATATGTAACTCTTGTTAAAAACTAATGTTTATTTTATAAAGTTGTTTTTTTTTGTTCTAAAGCTACTCGAGCTCGGTCTGTTTAGTTAGTATGAAATTCACTTCGTGAACCTTGACGATTTACCCTTTTGCTTTGTTGAATTTTTAATCATCTTTGGTCCGTTGTATTGTACCACCTCCATTTTAATTTAATTGTCATTTAGATATTTGTAATCATTAATATTTTAATTTGTATAGTGATCCATCAAACAAAATTGATATGACTAGATTTATATAATAAAAAACACTATTAAAAAAATTATAATATCATATTTTTTACAAAAATCTTTTGTGAGAAATTATTAATTAAAGATAAACCTCAAAAAACGTGAATGACAAATAAAAAAGAACATAGTAATAAAATACAGCATGGAAATTAAATACATAACGCTAGATGATTTTGTCGAAAATATTGTTTAAAAGGCAGCTAATAATTTGTTGATATAAATATTGACTTTTACAAAATAGCATTATATGAAGATTTTGTGTTTTATATGGTAGTTTTATATTTGGGAATATTGAGGAAGTCTTGTAATTTTACTGATTTCATGTCAACGATCTTTGCTTTCCCCTTTAAAATGAATGATTCATATATTAAACACATATTACACATCATAATTCGGCAAGGTATGAAAAAAAAGATAGTCAAAATAGTCTTGAATCACTGTCGAGACCAATTGCCCTGAGGCTGAGACCAGTAGGCCTTTGCCTTAGGGATCAGGTCCTGGGCAGTGGGCTAGTGGTTGTTCAACAATGGCCACTAGAGCACCGACTGACTGAGGCTAAGACTATTTCGTCCCTACCTCGAGTTGTGTGTTAGTGGCTTATCTGACATAAATATGGTAAATTTTATCGAACATATTTTCACACACATCGAGGTAAACAATTTTTAAGGATCAATTCAACCCGTTCTTTTGTGCGTTAACGCAACTAACCACAACGTAAATTACCGCAACCTACCGCAACATATCGCAAATTACCATTACTTTTTTATTATTTCTACCGCAACTAACCGTAACGCAACGCAAACACAATGCACAAAAGAACGGTTAAATGAATTAAAGAAAATAAAGAGAATCATCTTATAATTTTTAGGGTGGGAATTAACAACTCATATTAAGATTTGAAAATCATGAACTAAAGATCTAGATTTGGGAACAAGATTCCAAGTCTTAGGGTCTAAAAACCCTTTAACTTGCCTATTTGAAATGAAAATAAACGGACTCTATGTAGAGTGGTTAAAGTCCGGGTGTGACCATGAACAAGTTAACCGATCAAGAGTGTATATTACATCCCATTGTAGGTCTTGCATCTCTCGACCACTTGACCCAAGTTTGGTATAAAAATCTTATTTCGTTAGGGCATGATTTTTCATATTATTAGGTTTGAAGAGACTTTCATTCGACAACAAAGTCTAGCTTGTATCTCTTTTCAAACTCTATAAAGTATTATCGTGTGTTTACATTCTTATCATATACGATTTCTTTTACGATAGCAGAATTGTTTTTATATCAACGTCATATACATGTTAATATATGTGTCTGCATTCTTATCAACTTCTACCAACGAAAATCCTTCCCAAAATAAAAAGAAAAATAAAATATGTAGTGATTGTTTGTGTATGAAATGCACAAAAATGGCATGATGGATCCTTAAGCGGGGCATGGGCAAATTCTCCTCTCCGTGTTGGAGGAGGCTACCCATCCCATCCCCTCATTAAGCAGGGCCGCTTTTTATTTTATTTTATTTTATTTATTTTGCTATATTGAGTATGTATACATCACTCACACAAGCAAGGTTTATGGCATTTAGTTGGCCCTCCATTTCAGCTGCCTTTTGCACTCCAAAATTGTCAAAAAATTACTCGTTAACCTAACTTTTGGTGAAATATTTTTCAGGTACCCCAATTTTTCAAAACTTATTTTGGGTACTCTTAATTTTTGGGTTAGAAATTATTAGGTATTTTTCCGGTCATCAATTTGGTTAAGTGACCAAAATACCCTTGTTCTTTCATTTTTGAAGAAATACCGTTGAAGAAGAATAATAAGAGTATTTTGGTCACTTAATAAAATTAATGTCTGGATACCAAATAATTACTAACTCAAAAATTAAGTGTACCTCAAAATACATTTTGAAAAGTAGAGGTATTGAAAAATAGTTTCCACAAAAATTGGGGTAAGTGTGAGTAAATCAGATTGACATGCATTTCACTACTTCACCTTCACAATAGCTCACATTGTTCAACAATCCCCTCCCCAATAATATGTCTCCCCCTCATCACTAATTTGTCCCAATCTATTTTTCATTGTAACTAATATTTCCGTTTCTTTTTTGGAAAATTGAATTTTAATAACCATATTTTCAACTTTTGTATGTCAATCATTTTTATTTTGTTTTTGAATTATGGTAGTTAAAAATAAAATAAAGTTGTATTCCGATGGGACAACACCGTATATAAACCAAAATTTTTCAATTTTTTGCTTAAAAAAATCATAATAATTATTCAAATTCCCAAAATAATAATTTAAAAGTTCTTTTAAAAAGTATATTTATAACGTTTCTGGAGATAGGAATGAAAAAGTAAAAAAAATATGGAGATAAATTTGATACCATTAGAATATAATTTTTTGGTTTTTTAGTACCACCAAAATACAAAAAAAAAGAAAAAAAGTAAAGACCATTGACGTACAAAAGCTTAAATTGAAGATTATTAGAATCCAATTTTCCTTCTTTTTAATTATCACTTTAAACCGCCACCGAGTCAAACTCGTCGGAAGTGTAACGTGGTGGTGGCGGAAGCTTACATGAGGGTATTTTAGCCAAAAGAAAAAGGAACATTAATATTAGTCACTATGAGAAGCTTCCGCCACTGCCATGTCACACTTCCGACGAGTTTGACTCGGTGGCGGTTTGCTGGAAAAAAAACCACCTATTAAGGTCAGTTTGTTTAATATTAATGTTCAAGGTTGGTTCGTTATATCAAAACACCCCAAAGGTTGGTTTATTTAATTCCAATTTCACTAAATTTAATACTACATCATTCTCTTTTTATCTGTCATTCTAAATATTTCTCGGTCTTCCTATCATTTTTTTAACTGACAATTTCTAATATAATATTTTATCAAAAAGTTACAATATTATGTTCTTACGATAGTATTTTTTTTTTATTTCAAACCTAACGTAAGTACTATTTGTACTATAAAACATTTTGCACAATGAAAAATTTATGATAGGTTTTTCAAGTTTGACTGACGTATAGATATAAATGATAGATAAAATAGGAAGGAGGGGTAGAATGGATAATTATTATCTTTTTATGGAGGAAAGTTTTTATTTTTAATTTTTATTAGACGACATGTTGGATTATTTTAGATTTATTTATAGCCAATCTTGTAAGTTGTAATATTGTGAATTAAATTTGAGTAAGCAGTATTGTTAATTCACCGAACGTTTGATTGGAAAGTTTATCAGGGAAATTAATTATTTCTTCAAGTTTATAAATTTTTTCATGTTTGATTGTTTTTAATAGATAAGGTGTAACAGATATATGGTTAATGTGTGGCTTAAAAGGTTTAAAATGACTATTTATATCACCAAGGTACACCTTCTTTTACGGTAGCTCATCTGTTGGAACTCCTCAGTTAAGCGTGTTTGGCTAGGAAATCTCAGAATCGGTGACATCTTGGGAAGTTTTCCCAGGCAGCATGTGAACGAGGACGAAGTACGCTGAAAAGACTCGTGGTAATTTGTGGAGCAAGTCAACGATCTTTGAATCAATTATCGTTAATGTCTGCGGCCAGAGAACCGTAACTTCGGTCAACAACTTTTCAAATGAGAACACTAGCATGTCTTTCTCAAAATAGTTTTTGTTTCTGCAAAAATCTTTTCTATCGAACGACCAAACTCACATTTAGCTCGAATTGAAAATACATGAATCCTCGTCAATAAATACTCAAAATTTATAAGGTTGAAAATTCTCAAAATATCAAACACAAGAACAAAGACGTAATTACATTTTGAAGGGGGTATTTTTAATTTTTGCCGATCCGTACATGAAAACACTGCTTGATCGAGCATGTTTATATTGATTTCTATAAAATTCATAAACATAAATGTGAATTGCAAGCTTCCTTCTAGACCTGGCAATTCTCGACCCGACCTGGAAACCCGACCCAAACCGACCCACAAAAAATGGGTTTTGAACATGAAATTCCGACCCGGGACCCGAAAATGACCCAACCCAAAGAACCCGGTAAAAAACGAGTCAGGTCGGGTCAGGTTTGGGTCGACCCGTTGGGTCAGACACTTTAATTTTAAGTGTTTTGTCTACTTTGGCCTTGTGCAAAAAAAATGGACCCATTTCATGAAAATTAAGGCCCAAAAGTAAAATATTGGGTGACTTTGGAAAGTTATGCATAAAGAGAGACATACAAATGAAATAATCAAATAACAAATGACCAAAACAAAACCCTAACACTGTCACTCACTCACTCTTGCAGTGAATCCTCTAACTCCTGCAGTCCTGCCGCTCTCCTCTCTTTCAGTAAAAATAGTGTATTATTGTCAAAGGTCAAAGTTCAGTGCATTATTGTCCAATACCCTAAAAGTTCAATATATTAGCATCCCAAAACCCTATATATTTCATAAGTACTGTTATTCGTGGATTGTTGACGTAAACCGCATAATACTTGTAGACTTGAAGATTGCCAAATTTTGTCCCATGGGTGTATAGTAATATGTCTATACAACTATGACATATCGTGGTGGTCGAACTTAGAATGGAATGGTACATTACACAGGTGTCTTTGACCAATTATAATCAATTTTATTAGTTGTAAGTGACTGAGAAAAAGGGCGGTCATGACCTGTAAACCCGACCCAAACCGCCCGAAACCGGAATACACCCGATCCGTATTTACCCGAACCCGAAATACACCCGACCCGTATTTACCCGAACCTGATATACGACCGACCCGTAACCCGCCCGCCCGTATTGACAGGTCTACTTCCTTCCCTTGCAAAAGCCCCTAAAATCAGCGTATAATAGGATTAAATGTCGTGTAAAAGTGTATTTTCTCATTTCTTTCATTGTCATGCACTTGAGTCACCTCCTCTCATCCCTCATCTCTTCTGCATTATTATCCTCTTCTCATTTAAACAGAAATATAATAATATATACGTTATTTTATCAATTATTATTAATTATTTTTGGACTCTATTATCGTCACTCCCATATTGTGAGTAGGGATTGGCCAATTATATGGTGATGTAGGCGCTGCTGCATGCAAATGCATCCCCCCCTTCTTTCCTTGTTGATATCACCAATTCTTATTTCTTAAGATTCTTGAGCGTAGATAACATAATGAAATTTCTCTATCATTTTTGGCTCCTAGTATTTTTACATTTTTAGCCTGAGTTTTAGGGAAATTTTTGATAGGAATTTCAAGGAAATTTTTTCATGGAAATTAGGCCCCCCTAAGGGAAATTTTTCCTAAGAAAATGAAAGAAATGGTGGGCCCACTGCAATATTTTTCCCGAGGTCAATCTATTACCAAACATGTGGAAAATAAGTCAACTCAGGAAAATTGACCATTTCCCAGGATATTTGACCAACCAAACGCACCCTCAGAGAAAATTTTTCATGGAAGGTTTTATACGAGAAAAAATTTCGGTAAAAATTTTCCTTACCCTTCCTTAATCAGGGAAATTTTCCCTAAATGAAGGTGACAAATTGTGGGATCCATATAAATTTCTTTTTTCCAAGGTCAAAATATAATGAAACATTGAAAAATAAATTAACTTAAAATCAGGAATCGAGAGAAACCCTCAGTTGGTATGAACTCAACAGTATCCACGCCCACAACTTACAAAAAATGATAAATGCTCTCTATATAGCTAATTGTTTTGATCATTCTATTATGCCTGTATATAGAGAAAAATATCTACCAACACGGGCTATTCTATAATGGAAAGTTTCTATCCTTTTGATTCGCCAATATTATAAGTTTGTAGCTCAATTCTAGCGATAGAGGTCCAAGACAAAATTGATAGAGGTCCAAGACAAAATTAAAGTCATGTTTTTTGCAAGTATAAATCAAGGGCAAGATTTTCCTACATTGTTCTATATGGACTTAACCCTCCTGATCAAACCAAAAATTTTGTGGCTTAGGGTTAGGATTTGTTTAAACCGACTCGACGTGATCCGAAAGGTTAGGGTGCATATTGGTACATCAAAAGAAGGACAAGAAATCTCGTTACCATCTTTCTATGTACTTCCTCCGTCCCAAAATATTTGTTTCCTTTGATTTAACACACATTTTAAGGAAAATCAACAAATTAATTTCAATTAACAATCAAATACTAATAATACCTTTTTTCTATATATAATTAGCGGCCAAACAAGCCCTTTTATTCAATCAAAACAAGTGCCAACGAGCACTCACAGAGCAACAGCTCAAAGATCAATCAGTCCAACAGAGAGCAAAAATAGCTCAAACCCACAAAGAGCAAGAGTAGCTCATACAACCATTACAACAAAAAATCCATCACGGCAAAGAACAGCACTAGCAGACAATGAAAAATGAAAACTGTCAGAGTATGACACACTCAAATAGCAAAGCTGACTGTCATTGAAAAATAGAAGATATGTGATGAAAGTTCACAGCAAGCTGCTCCACAGAATAACTGAAGAGTCCCCGGTTCCGTTCTCGTCCCTCGTAACCTTTGCCAAGCGAGCCGCCTCAACCACGGTGAATCTCGAGGTGCAATTCCCGGTGAAGCCCGGAAACGCAAGGGTAGTCTCGGCCATCCATTGGATGGGAACCGAGACCTTCTAAGGAAGCCCGCTCATGCCCCAACCCCCGGAAGCCCGAGGCCGTACCGTCCCAAGATGTTGAACAATGCCGTGATGGGATCCGAGTTACTTTTGGAACAAAAATAGGCCATGTTAAACCTTTTAGAAAGGCCTTAGGCGCGCCCGAGCCACGCATCGTCCCGCGCGACATGCTTGGTCGCGCCCGCGACGTCTGTGGCAGGACAATGGCTCGCCCGAGTCAGCGCCAGACTCGTCCGCGCCGGACGTCTGACTGACACCGTCGTGCCCGCGACCCTGCCAAAGCCGCCATTGCCGTTTGCCGTCGATGACTGGCCCGAAGTCATTCGCCACTCACGAGCCGGACCCATTTTCTGCCGATTTTGCCTGCCAAAACGACTATGTTTTGAGCTTTATCCATTTTGTATAAATACTCGTTGGCCCTCATTTTCTGGGCAGTTTTTGATATATGTTGAATGCCATTGCAAGAGAGGTCTTCAAGCCTCTCCTTCAAAAATCTTGTTACTTTATCCAATCATTATTTGGTGGTGTTCAAGTCATTTCTTTAGTGATTAATGGTGGTTTAGCCTAATTAGTCATGGTGGAATGTTAGGCCAAGGTTGTAGACTCTCCTAGCCAAGGTCATATGCAAACCCTACGGTGCCCAAGCTTCGTTTCCTTTGATTTTCTTTCGAAACTCAAGCATCATTCTTCCCACCACGACGGTAACGCTCCATCTAGTATCAAAGCTTCGATTTTTCATTTCCTTGAGTTGTTCTTCATTGTTGTGCTAGTAGTGTTCTCTAGTGTTGGGATTTGTGAGTTGTATGCTATTATTGGTGACCCCCAACCCAAATGATATCATAGTTTGTTGGAAAACATTGTATTGTGGGTGTATTTGTTGAATTTGTAGCCATTTGGTGCATTGAAAAGTAGTTGAAAAATAGTGCATGCAAGGTGTTCGATGAAATGTTTGAGTGAAAAAAACACAAAGAACCCTTAGCCAAACACTTGTCAACTACAAAAGAACCTTCAAACTCCACAAAATACCCCAAACACTAACCATCCCTCACCTTTTTCCCGGTATGGCCGATGGAGCTCGCCACGAACGAGAGGAATCGAGCCACCGGGGTAGCCCTCAAATTCAAGCTATCGAGAGCTGACTCGCCACCCATGACGAACGGTTCTCCACCATTGATCGTAACCTTAATGCCATTATGGCGCGATTGGACAACCTCACCCAAGAGAGTCTAGGTCCACCCCGAGGTGAACGTCAAAGGCGTGGCCCAAGCCCTATTCGTCATCCTCCTACGTTCGAGTCGAGTGACGATGATAGAGGTTCCCCACGTCGCCATCCACGTGGGCAAGTACATGATAGGACCCCTCGTGACGACTTCCAGGACGTCAAAATCGACATTCTCGAATTCAATGGTTCCAGTGATCCTGACGAGTACCTTGAGTGGATCCAAATGATGGATAGGATCTTTGAAACCAAAGAGTATAATGATGAGAAGGCCTATAAGATCGCTAGCCTAAAACTCACCAAAGCCTCATCGCTTTGGTTTGAGAATGTGAAAGCACAAAGGGCTCGGGAAGGTCGGACGAGGATCACCACTTGGACGCGGCTTAAACAGTTGATGAACCGTACCGTCGTTTCTTGCCCGCCACCTACCAACAGGACGTTTTGGGGAAGGTCTACGCCCTAACCCAGGGCAAGCGATCTGTGAGTGATTACATTCAAGAGTTTGAGCAACTCCTCATCAAAAGCGATCTTCAAGAACTCGAGGCGCAAACCATGATGCGTTTCTTGAATGGATTGGACTCCTCGGTTGCCAAGAAAGTTGAGGTTCAACCATACTACTCCATGGATGACTTGTGCAGCTTGGCCCTTCGGGTTGAGCGACGAAAAAAAGAAAATGCTACTACCAAACCGGCACCAAGAGCCTTCTTTCCACCGCCTAGCCGACCTCCTCCATATTCGGGAACCCCAAAGCCCAGTGAGACACCCAAGTTTCCTTCAACACCTCACACGGATAAGGGAAAGGGACTTGTTGTGGCGTCTCCAACGGACCCCTCTCGCCGGATGGAGGGTAGAAAGTGCTTTAAATGCCACGGCTATGGTCACTATCAGGCGGATTGTCCGAACCGACGGACCTTGACACTCAAGGAGGTTCAGGACATTGATGAGGAATTGCAAGCAGCCTGGGATGATTCCGAAGTGATCGTTGAGGATGCGGTCACTAGTGAAGATGATGATGTCGCCCCCACACCCCACATACATGGTGACGCCCTTGTCTTGAGGCGGGTTTTACACACTCAGGAAGCCCATCTCGACAAGGCCCAATGGGAGATGATCTTTCAATCTCAGTGCTTCGTGGGAGGCAAGGTGTGCAACCTTATTATTGATGGAGGGAGTTGCACCAACGTCGCTTCAACGTATATGGTCGAGAAGCTAGGATTGCCCCCTCGACCTTATTCTCTCAAGTGGTTCAACGACCAGGATGGCATCAAGGTAACTAAACAAGTCCTGGTGAATTTGTCTTTTGGTACTAACTACGATGATTCTGTTATTTGTGATGTTGTTCCTATGAGTTCTTGCCACATATTGTTGGGACGTCCTTGACAATTCGACAAGCAAACGGTGCACAACGGGTCGAAAAACACCTACACTTTTACTCATAGGGGCAAGAGGGTTAAGCTACTCCTGTTAGCTCCACATGAGATTATCTCTCCAAAACCCAGGGTGAGAAGTGAGGAGCCCAAACACATAAGCGAAACACGGGTTGAGCGAGCTCTAAGCAAGGGGAAGGCCGTTTTCGCCTTACTCCTCTTAGAAGCAAACAAAAGTGAGGTAGAGAAACCCTTGCACCCTCTTGTCGCCCCTCTCGTTGCCAAGTTCGGAGATGTCTTCCCAGATGATCTACCAACGGGTCTTCCACCTATTCGGGGAATCGAGCACTAGATCGACCTTATGCCCGGAGCCCCACTTCCCAACAAAGCGGCTTACCGATGCAACCCGCAAGAAACCAAGGAGCTACAACGCCAAGTGGACGAAGTCGTTTCTAGGGGCTTCGTTAGGGAAAGCATGAGCCCTTGTTCCGTCCCGGCCCTCCTGGATCCCAAAAAGAATGGCACCTACCGGATGTGTGTCGACAGTCGGGCCATCAACAACATCACCATCAAGTATCGGTACCCCATACCGAGGCTCGATGACATGCTCGACGAGTTGCATGGATCTTGTATCTTTTTCGAGATCGACCTCCGGAGCGGTTACCATCAGATTCGCATGCGAGAAAGGGACGAGTGGAAGACGGCGTTCAAGACCAAGGGAGGCTTGTGCGAGTGGCTTGTCATGCCGTTTGGTCTCTCTAACGCCCCTAGCACGTTCATACGACTCATGAACGAGGTCTTGAGGCCATTCATCGGCAAATTCGTGGTGGTTTATTTCGATGACATCCTTGTGTATTCCAAGAATGAAGCTGAACACCTCTCTCATTTGGAATCTGTTTTCCGGGTTCTACGACAACAAAAGTTGTTTGGCAAGATCGAGAAGTGTGAATTTCGCGCTCCCCAAGTCATATTTCTTGGGTACAAAGTCTCTGATCGAGGTATTTCCGTGGATCCTTCGAAAGTGGAAGCTATACGCTCATGGCCTTCTCTCTCTACTATCACGGAGGTGAGAAGCTTCCACGGCCTTGCTTCGTTCTACCGCCGATTCATCAAGGGATTTAGCACCCTCACCACCGAGTGTATGAAGAAGGGCACCTTTGAGTGGACCCGAGCGGCCCAAGGGGCCTTTGAGAAGCTTAAGGCTCGACTTTGTGAAGCTCCAGTACTTGCTGTCCCGGACTATTCACAAGTCTTCGAGGTGGATTGTGACGCCAGTAGAGTGGGCATTGGAGCCGTGCTCATGCAAAATCAGCGCCCCATTGCTTACTTCAGCGAGAAGCTCAGTGGGTCACGAAAGAACTACTCTACCTACGACAAGGAGTTCTACGCTCTTGTTCGTGCTCTTGACCATTGGTCCCACTACTTGAGGCCTAACCAATTCGTGCTTCATTCCGACTATGAGGCTCTCAAGTACCTAAATAGTCAACACAAGCTCAACACGCATCATGCAAAGTGGGTGGAGTATCTACAAAGTTTTAACTTCGTGGCTAAACACAAGAAGGGGAGCGTCAATGTGGTTGCAGATGCACTTTCGGTAGTTGAAGCGAGGGTTCTTGGGTTCCAACACATGCGGGAGTTTTACAAGGAAGATGAGGACTTCAAAACACACCTCGATGGTGGCAATGGTTCCTATGTACTCCAAGACGGGTCCTTTTTCAAGGGGAACAAATTGTGTGTACCCAAGTGTCCGTTGAGGAAGCTATTGGTGCGAGAAGTTCACGGAGGTGGTCTGGCCGGTCATTTCGGTATCAACAAGACCCTTGACATGCTAAAGGAGCATTTTTATTGGCCTAGAATGGGAGGAGACGTACACGATGCGATTTTCAAGTGTATCACGTGTCATCATGCCAAAAGCCAATTTCACCAAGGGCTTTACACTCCTCTTCCCGTTCCAAATGGCCCGTAGGAAGATTTGAGCATGGACTTCATCGTTGCTCTTCCCCGAACCGTACATGGCAAGGACTCCATCCTCATCGTCGATCTCTATGGAAACTCCTTGGGACAAAGCTCCTATTCAGCACGTCACACCACCCTCAAACGGATGATCAAACCGAGGTCACAAACAAGACCCTCACTACCTTGCTTCGGGGTCTTGTGAGCAAGAGTCTGCGGGATTGGGACGCTAAGCTTTGTCATGCCGAGTTCCTATACAGCCGGGCTCCTTCATTCGCCACGGGTCGCTCGCCTTTTGAAACTTTCTACGGGGTGAATCCTATCACTCCCATCGACCTCCTTCCTCTACCTTTGGAGGCAAGGGCGAGTTTTGAAGCGAGCGAGAAGGCCGACGAGATTCAAAAGCTTCATCGCTAGATCCGGGAGAAGATCGAGAGAACTAATGAGCTCTACAAGTCCCGAGTTAACCGGCATCGCCGGAACATCACTTTCAAACCCGGAGACTTGGTTTGGCTCCACTTGAGGAAGGAACGGTTTCCTTCGCGAAGGAAAAGCAAGCTCATGCCAAGAAGTGAGGGACCATTCAAGGCATTGGAGAAAATAAACGATAAAGCCTACAAGCTCGATCTTCTTGGCGATATGGGAGTCTCCTCCACGTTCAACATTGGCGATCTTTCCCCCTACATCGAGGATGTTGAACCCGATGTGGATTTGAGGGCAAATCCTCTTCAAGAAGGGTAGGATGAAGAGTCCCGGGTTCCGTTCTCGTCCCTCGTAACCTTTGCCAAGCGAGCCGCCTCAACCATGGTGAATCTCGAGATGCAATTTCCGGTGAAGCCCGGAAACGCAAGGGTAGTCTCGGCCATCCATTGGATGGGAACCGAGACCTTCTAAGGAGGCCCGCTCGTGTCCCGACCCCCGGAGGCCCAAGGTCTTACCGTCCCGAGATGTTGAACAATGCCGTGACGGGATCCGGGTTACTTTTGGAACAAAAACAGGCCATGTTAAACCTTTTGGACAGGCCTTAGGCGCACCCGAGCCACGCATAGTCACGCCCGCGGAGTGTCACTACCCAGGGGGGTTGCGCCCGCGACATGCTTGGTCGCGCCCGCGACGTCTGTGGCAAGTCAATGGCTCGCCCGAGTCGCCCAGACTTCGCCACGCCGCGCTTGATCGACATCGCGCCGCGACCACGCGAGATTTCTTCTGCTGCCGCCCGTGACTGGCGTGCCGCATCTGATTCGGCTCGCCTGAGCCGGTCCCATTTTCTATCGATTTTGCCTGCCAAAACGACTGTATTTTGGGCTTTATCCATTTTGTATAAATACTCGTTGGCCCTCATTTTCTGAGCAGTTTTTGATATATGTTGAATGCCATTGTAAGAGAGCTCTTCAAGCCTCTCCTTCAAAAATTTTGTTACTTTATCCAATTATTATTTGGTGGTGTTCAAGTCATTTCTTTAGTGATTAATGGTGGTTTAGCCTAATTAGTCATGGTGAAATGTTAGGCCAAGGTTGTGGACTCTCCTAGCCAAGGTCATATGCAAACCCTACGGTGCCCAAGCTTCGTTTCCTTTGATTTTCTTTCGAAAACTCAAGCATCATTCTTCCCACCACGACGGTAATGCTCCAATAACCATGAGACTCCTTCCAACCAATGGACCAAAGACAGACCCTCCATTAATTTGATGTTGAGTAATACCATCTCTTTGTTTCTTTCAACTTGATAAAAAATGATTTCATTTCTGTGACTTCAAATAGACCAAATTACAAAAAAAGGATGCTAACCACAGATATGTAATAATACCCTTAGCTTTGAATTCAAAACTGCTATTTATACTTTTCTCTCTCATATTTAAATGCTTTTAAAATTTAAACTAAGGGTATTTTAATAATTCCAATAAAATAAAAGTTTTCATTTTAGTAAAGTGGACATAATTTTGGGACATCCAAAAATGAAATAGTAGACAAATAATTTTTGACGGAGGGAGTAATTACTAGTTTGGTTAGAGCGTGATTCGAAAGCCTTGATTCGAAAATTATAATGACAATATTTAATTATTGAATATTGAATATTGAATATTGAATAGAAATCTTCTGCCTACAAAAAGATTTTAATTTAATTTTTCAATTATTTGCTTATGTAAATGCATATGTTAAATAAAATAAAATCGATATAATAACTAATACAAATTACATATTCTATATGGAATTTTTTTTTCTATTACAATATTTCATAAACACACCGGTTTAATGAACCAAAACATATTTAAAAGATTTATTTTTGTCTGAATTATTATACGATAGAGTTAGAATTAAAGTGTTGTCACCAACCTATATTAAATATAGTCAGTGGCGGATCTAGACATTCAATTTAGGGGTGTCCAAAATGACATATCCAAAAGCTTAACAAAATTTCACATCATCATATAAATAGGGCCACCAAATAACTTGAAATTTTACATTACCTAGATATTTATATCTTATACTGATACTCAATTACCCAATTCATTGACTTACACTTTTTGTTTATACAAAATAATTTGGTACTCCCTCCGTCCTAATTAATTTGTCAAGTTTACTTTTTTACGATTTTCGATACAACAATTTGATTGCTAATTTTTCACGTTTTATTTTAGCAACACTAATAATATTGTATTCAAGTAAATATTTTGACCTAATTAGTCAAACACAATTTATTTATGACAGAGGGAGTAATATTTAAGGATTTTTGGGTTGCTAATAAATTGGACACTCCTATTATGTTTTTTGAGACTTTTTTTTTACGACGTCCACTTGCCCCAATTAAGAAAATTTCTTCCGAAAATAATATTAGAGAATCACCAATTTTTCTTCAGCTAACAGTGTCCGTGGACACCTCTACCTAGATCCTCCTATGAATATAATATTAATAGTTTTTATGTAACTAGTTTAGAAAACTGTTGAAGATTGTTTAGTCTCAGTTTTGAGCCTAAAATCATCCTTTTCCCTTGGCACTTCTCTCGGTTCCGTGTGCAAATGCTAGTGTTTTTATCTTATTTTCCTTTCCTTGTAGATTTCTTGGCTATTTATGTGCTTGTGGAAGAAAGGTGTGCAAAATGAGGCCAAAACTTGGCTTACCCGAAAACGCCCAAACCAACAGACCCCTTACAGTCGTGACACTCATTGTCACGACCTTGACACTCAAAAAACTCCAAACCAGAAGACTCCTTACAGCCGTGACCCTCTTGTGTCATGCACGTGAGGGAGGCGGTATGTCACGGCCGTGATGCCCTAGTTTGCCGACTTATTTTCAGGGCAAAACGACATTGTTTTGGCCCTCTTTTCCCCCAAGTATATAATGTAAACTTTGAGATTTTCAGTACTTCTTTATTAGGTTTTTGTCTTTAGTTTTAGGTTTTAGCTTTTAAATTAGATTAGTTAGGATTTATTTAGGTTTTAATTCCTTGCAATTGATTTAGGGTTTACCTTTGTAATTGAACATTTCATTATTGTTCTTTCTATCTTTGAAGCATCAATTAGTACCAAATCCCTGTAAGTTCTTGTTCTATCTTTATTTCAGCTTTCAATTAGTTAATAACTTGCTTGATTACCTTGTTTATACTTTTAATTAGTTTGATTTGTGTTGTTATATGTTTTCTCCATCGTTTTGTTAGAACTATGTTAAGCACTGATTTGATTGTTGAAGTAATTAACTAATTGGAAGCTAGTCCCTCTAGGGTTAGGGGTAATTAGGGACCCTGATGGGGATTAGGCTCGGATTAGTAGGATTAGGATTATTAATGAGGTAACCAAGTGTTGAGCTTATGTCGAAGCTTTGGAGGTATTCCACCCACTTGGCATGGCGGGTGTTGAGCTTATGTTGGCCATTCAAGTACTTGAGGGACTCATGATCGAAGTGAAGAACAAATTGGTTGGGCCTCAAGTAATGGGACCAATGGTCGAGGGCACGTACAAGGGAATAAAATTAATTCCTTGTCGTAGATAGAGTAGTTCTTCCTCGATCCATTAAGCTTCTCGCTAAAGTAGGAAAATGGGGCGTTGATTTTGCATTCGGACGGCCCCAATACCCGCTCCACTAGCATCACAATCAACCTCAAAAACTTGTGAAAAATCCGGGAGGGCGAGCACCGGAGCTTCACAAAGCTTGACCTTAAGCTTCTTAAAGGCACCTTGTGCCACCTTGGTCCATTCAAAAGTTCCTTTCTTCATGCATTCGGTGATGGGAGCGATGAGGGTGCCAAAACCTTTGATGAACCGGCGGTCAAAGGAAGCTAAGCCGTGAAAGCTTCTCACCTCCGTGAAGGTGGAAGGAATAGGCCATGAACGTATAACTTTCACCTTCGAGGGATCCATTGAGATTCCTTAGTCGGACATGATTTAGCCAAGAAAGGTAACTTGAGGTGTGCAAATTAAACTCACACTTCTCAAGCTTACCAAATAACTTCTGCTGCTGAAGGACCTTGAAGACGGACTCCAAGTGCAAGAGATGATCGCCCTCACACTTGAAATAGACGAGGATATCGTTGAGGTACACAACTAGGAACTTGCCGATGAAGGACCTCAAAACCTCATTCATGAGGTGCATGAAGGTGCTAGAGTCGTTGGAGAGGCCAAAGGGCATAACGAGCCACTCATACAACCTCCCTTTGGTTTTGAAATTCGTCTTCCACTCATCACCTTCCCGCATCCGGATTTAGTGATACCCACTTCGGAGGTCGATCTAGGAAAATATGCAGAATCCATGTGTAGACACTGGGATTTTGACGCATAAAACAATATAAAAATAAGAGCGGAAGAAATAAAAAAGATTCGATAAATGCATGCATTTTACATGTATTTGTTCACCTAAAGTCACAAGCATGATCACATGTGGTTCATCCTAGCTACATGAACATTTTTTATATATAAAAATGGAGCCATGAAAACCCTAAAAGCAAGCGCCAGAGATCACGAGATCGAATGCTCATAAAAGCACTCAAAAACACCTAAAAAAGTTAGCTAAATAATGTGCTCATTTCGTCCAGTGTGAATGGTAGCTTCCCTAGGTTGGTTGACTTCACACTCCACCGTCCATGCATGCATGGACGAAGTTGGTCCCTCCCCCCTGGTGTAGTGGCCGACTGGCCTACAAGCACCGACCACACGTGATCAATTGACCACGTGTTGTCGTCCATCTCCATACACTCCCCCTACTGCCTTGGTATTGTGCACAACTCCGGAGACTACGAGGTGAGTGTTGAGCATGCATGTATCTCTCCTCTCCTCTTAGCCTATAAATACCACCCTCCTCTTCAAGTAAAACTCACAATCCTCACTTCATCTCATTCTCACTCACTCATCAATTTACTCTCCAAACCATCTCTCTCATCATCCCTAGTCTTTAATCTCTCTCAATCTCCACTTCTTATACTTTCATATCATCTCTTTTATCATCCTATTCTTCTATCATCTTTCTTACCTCCATTATCTTCCTAATCTTTTCATCACAAAAATCCTAAACCCATATCCTATCCTATCCATCCTAAACTCCACAAAAAACCCTAGCCTAAACACATTCAAAACCACAAAAAGAAGTTTCTTTACCCTCTCCTTTATCACCTTTTCCTACCATCTTTTCTATCATTCTTTTGATCCATTTTTGCACTTGGAGAGGAGGTTTCTAAAGGCATCGAGGAGAAGCCAACAAGCATCAAGAGGCTAGGCAAGGTTTTTCCAACAAAGTAGCAATGTAAGCTTTTTAAGTGTTCTTCCTTTCTTGTAAATAATTGTGTATTTGTACTCTTTTATCTTTTTATTACATTCTTGTGCATGATTCAATGAAGTAATTCTATAAAGTATTCATCCATTTCCCTTCCAAACTTTATCAAAAGCACATTTTAAACTTTTAGTAGAGTATTTCCTTTTGTGAGAGGCGAACTCTTAAAGTTTACTTTTCGAGTTCGTAGCCTTAACCCCGAATCCATTCTTTGGTTTCGCACGCGGAGTCTTTCTTTCTTTTTTTTTTGGTTTTGTCTCGGCTTTTCCCTTAAAAGGTCGGGTGGCGACTCCCATTTTGAACTAAAATACATCGAGGAT
Organism: Portulaca oleracea; assembly: GCA_029582165.1. Classification (NCBI taxonomy): domain Eukaryota; kingdom Viridiplantae; phylum Streptophyta; class Magnoliopsida; order Caryophyllales; family Portulacaceae; genus Portulaca; species Portulaca oleracea. The sequence goes on from CM055868.1 coordinate 10,140,031, forward strand.
TGCATAAACTATGGCTAACGTGGTTTTATAATGTATCGATTCAACTTTAGGTTTTCTTTCTTATATTTCTAAATAATACTTGCATATATCACTATCTTCCGAGCCTAACATTTAAATGAGCAAATTGGGTTGAATTTAGAAGAGTTTGAAACAAGTGGATGTTCACTCTTAAAAGTTTAATTCAATGACTCATAAAATGCATAAGTAAAGGGAAAGTGATTTTACAAAATATTATTCATGAAATATATGTTTGATTTTCCTTAAAGGGTTTTCAAAGGTTAAACCCCAGCACAAATCACCAAATCACACCCCAATCCAAATGTGGATGTTCGGAAGCCCCGAACGGCGAGGAAAAATGTCCACAGGATTTTTGGCGACTCCACCGGGGAGTTTTTCTAAAGTTGGTAAAACTTGAAAAAAGTTTGTGTGCTTTAAATCTTTTGGAAAGAAAATGAATGTTTACTTTATATTGTTAAATCATTCTTTTAGGCATAATGCATTGCATATAACGGGGCACTCTCTTGACATGTAATATGTCGTAGGAGCACATAAATCGGCGGTATTAGGTTTTTTCTCTTTAAACCACACAAAATGAACAATGGGATGTCGAACCGGCCATACTCAATTGGTGCACTTACACCGAGAGAGCATTGGTCACCACATCCACTCATGCATCACTCTACGAGGTCTCCACTCGAGCCTCCAAGAGCAACACCTCACACATTCAAGTTGTCTTTACAACAAGAATGCACCGGGGCGAGTACATGAGCCATTAAGCCTTATCCAGCCAATAAGCCCTTTTGTACATAGAGCCTTGGTTTAAGAAACCCCTTTGTTCATATGTATGGTATGTGCTACGTGTTTAAATTTGTTGTAAAAGAGTCGACTCAAGTTTAGAAGTGTTGTTATTCTATTTCAATCATCAAGAATAGAATCATAAACTTGACATAACCAAATAGAATTTCATGGCAACTTATAAATTAGAAACATAACACTTTTGCCAATACTTATATGCTATTTTCATGCTTCAAACTTAAATATAAAATTAACTTGTTAATCATGCTATTAAACAATACTTGAATAACAATAGGCAAAACTTTAAGCATGAAATCACTCATACCTATCACTTATAAACATGGAACAAATTTCCAATCACGGTATTAATAAAAAGTCTAATCAACTTGTACTCATCCTTTATAATAATATCAAAACAATAGGCGGAATAAACTTAATTATATACTTGAACATGTGAATAAACATGGAAAAATTCATACTATAAGAAGCAAAATATAATCTTGCCACAATGAATTTCCACATTAAACACCTTAAAAACTTGTAACTTAAAACATCCAACCAAGGAATATTTTAATGGCAATAATCTCATCCTTATTACCAGTATGAAGCTTCCATGTAACTTAATATCATAGCCAACTTAATATGGCTAAATAAACTTTGTAACTTATGTAGGTGTTCAATGGTGCACTTAATAATATAAATAAATAAATAAATAAATAAATAAATAAATAAATAAATACTTATTTTGACTTTTTCTTGCACCATCCATCAACAACTACCTTATCATGGAATTTCAATACACTTATCCTTGATGGCAATTCTTATAAACCAATTAAACATGTCAAAGGTAATAAAACATATTCATTGGTATTAACTTGATAATATTAAGAGACAACTTAAACATGGTCAATGCACATGCATATAACCCCCAAATAAACAACAACTTAATTACCTTTGACCTCCTTATAAATGCCTTGTTGTTACCTTGCCCTTAATCCATGTAAACATTATTGCATAATCGAACAACAATTCTCATCATGAACATCAAGACCTTGTACTTGGATTGTCACACTTATGTATCAATTTCTCATCTATACAAAACACATATAGATAAACAAATGATTAATAAACTTTTAACCATTAAACTTGCTCAATAAAACTTGTATTGAAAAATTGATACTAATAAACTTGTAAAATATAAATTACTTATCTTTGTAATCCCTCTTGAGTCTTGGATGTCCAACGTACTCTTAGCCTCCTCCAATCTTGTCTTGTAAAATAGTTCTTAAGATTGTTGGAAAACGATGTTTGACAACGGCTTGAATCTTCTTCTTCTTCTCTTGATATCTTGATCTTCTAGCGGTACATGTGACAAGACGGAGATTGAACTTAATCACCAAATGGTTAACTTGACTTGTTTGGATAACACTAAGAGTCATGGTCTTGTAATCATTTTCCTTAAGAACTATTTACTGTATCATAAATGTTCAAAGGGATAAAACTTAGCTCTTGTCGCACTCAAGACATAGGTTTCTCACTTGATTCTCTCAAGTATAGCTGTAGTCTATATTTGAGAGGATGTGATTATAGAATAGAATAGATGCTTGTGATTATCTCAAATGGTATGGGAATGTCTCCTATTTATAGGAGAATTCCACCCTAATCCAACCCTAATCACACCCCTTAGTCAAAGGTGTAATTAAGGCCCTTAATGGAGAATCAAGACTTTGACTTGGTCATGATAATATAGTTGTTGGATCTTAATACCGAGCTTAATATTGATATTATAAACTTAATACTCAAGATTATATAGCCGTTAGTCATAAAAACACATTCTGGGTTCCAACACGGTCCGTGTTGCTTCAGCACGACCTGTGTTGAGCCCAGAATCGTTTTCCTTGCTTTCTGGAGACCAACACAAACCGTTTTGGTTTCTTATGAACTCGTGTTGATCATATTTTCAATCATTATCTTATATATGACCCTTATACTTGTTCCACATGATTCCTCATGCTATATAATCTTCTTATACTCTTGAAATATTTCCAACACTCATTACATGAAAATTATCAAACTAATATCTTGCATACTTGATAAACCAAAGACATGAGTCCAATGCATGACTTTTAATTGCATTTATGCCTCGTATAATTTATGCCCATTATGCAAAATTATTAAAGCCACTTATATCTTCCCGAAGTATGGTTAGATACATGTAGAACCCCCCGTTGCATGATTAATAATAGGATTATTAGGTTTTAAAATCCCTACTTTTGAATATTTTTATCAAAATATCTTGATGTTAATTCGGTGTTAGGATGCTGACAAACACAACCTCCTAAAGTTTGGGTTATTCATTCCAAAAGGGAAGTTCGTGATATTCTGATAAAAACTCCTCAAAATTGGGGATTTGTAAACCTAATAATCCTTAATAATAACCAACAATAACATATCTTTGACTAATCATGTTACTATGAATGGAAAAAAAATACAATGGCTAGGTTTATACTTATATCAGTGTATCTCGTATAGTGCCTATACTTGTATTACATCATTCCTCACGTTATATAATCCTCTTATACTGTTGAAATAATCTCAACACCTTGTGTCGGCATTTTTCCTTAGTCAAAGAAGATGTATCCAATCACAATCTTTCATCCACATACAGATCCATTGCCACAGGGGTATAGGCTGCAAATTGCTAGCCACTTTTCATCTTTGGCTATTTGTTATACTCTTGAAATGCATGTCTTGATCGTAAATGTTCATAGGGATAATACTTAGGACTTAACACACTTAAGACAAACTTACTTCTCAGTTGATTCACTCAAGTATAGCTGCAGTCTATAAAAGAATGAGAGATTGTGATTAGATGTAGTGTATGAGCATATCAATGGCTAGCAAATGACTTTTCATCTTCTTTAACTAAGGAAAAATGCAATGTCTTTCAAGAGTATAGTTCTATGTTTTATGTTCTTTGTCCATATGGTAGTAAATTTAGAATTAGCGTCCAACCCTGTACGTTTTATCTTCTTTGACCACAGTGGCAACGGATGAGGGGTGTCAGGTGCAAATTGCAGTGTCTTTTCATCTTTGGCCATTTTCTACGTTTTAATGGTTGTTTGTGTTGCATAATGATAAATCTCATACAACTCTCATCCGTCCATCATCGACCTCGATCTTGACTATCACCCATCATTCATTCATCCATCCACATCATGTCCTCAAAGTTTTGAAGATCAAAGTACTTTTTGAAGGAATTGTGCTTGAAAATTGAACGATTCAAAGTATCGATCTTGAAGATTATCATCCTTTTCTCCCCATTTGATGTTTGAGTTTAGATTCTCATATTAGATAAGATCTTTATTACATTTTCAATAATTAAAATTAGTAGATTTTATTTATCTGGGGATTCGTAATTCGAAATAACGGTGTTTGATTAGATTTGCAAAGTTTATACTTGAATTATTATTTTAAATCATAGAAAGTTGTGTTCTTCATAGCTACAAGTATTTTTAAGTGCTTAAATACTTGTAATTTGAGATTCATCTATAAAATATATAAAGGTTAACTGGAATAAATCAACAACCAACTATTTTACCTAGCTTATGAAAGTTGAGAAAAGACTAGTAAACTAGGGGAATCACTTTGATAATTTGAAAGGGAAATGATAAAAGTCTTGTGCAAGACACATATTTTGTGTCTTGTCATTATAGAAAACCTATATGTTTGTGAATTAAATTGGAAAAAAGTTACATGATTGACTTCTATAATTATAATAATATATATAAATTGTATAAAATCACACTTTTATCTATATTTTTAAAAATTTACAAAAAAGCATCTAAAATATGCCCAACGGATGGGGTTCATTCGTTAGGGTGTCAATTTTAATTGTTGGCGTAGCCAACACATTCCAAGCTTCTTATAATTGATAATTAATAGTATCTGTCAAAAAAATTGGGATTAAAAACGATAATAAGTATTGATTTTATAAGGGAGAAGACATTTAAGGAGTGTCTTGGGGCAAGACACTTATCATCTCCCAATTTGAAATCTTTTACTTTGATTAACTTGAAAGGCATACAAATTTTTTTCTTTGATTAATTAGAGCAATTTTATAAAGCGTTCAAAGAACAATCGAGTATCGATCCTTGATTCATCGAAATAATTACTCCATGAATAAGATTTTAATAATCAAATTGATTCTTAGGTGAATCAAGTCATTCCATGCTTTTTATTTATTGATTATTATGCACAAATTTCTTATTTTATTAGTTAGAATTAAATTATTAATTAAAACAACCAGCTCAAAACTCAACTCGGTTAGCAATTAAGCAGATGGTCAGTTATTACGTTGTTAAGATAGTCCTCGAGGACACGACTTTGATATATGTTGTAATTATACCCATGCAATTGCTATTTATAGCTATGACTTTCTTAGTAGAAATCCCCCTCATCCATGATGGACTTCGTGAAGTGAGTGCTCTATGTGGAGCTTTGTTCATCAGATTGATAGTTGCTCTAATTTGCCACCCAAAGCTTGTATTACGGTTATAGTTCAAAGTTTTGCCGCTAGAGGGAGTCTGTATGCTATGCTCGCTGGTATGGATGCTAATGGGAAAACTCCCATAGTAATTGTTGAATACTGGATAGGAGTCTCCCCTAGAAGGGTTGTTCATCGGTCCCGGACTAGACCGAATGGAGCGAAACCAAATTAGAGGACTAAGCTGGACTGAGGACTGGATCGAAAAAAGTTCGATCCAGGACTGGACCGACCGAACTTTGTTCGATCCAGTCCTCGGTCCAGTCTGGACTGGACTATACATGAAGAAGGCCTATAATTTTAGTAACTTTGGTCCATTAGTTCGGTCCACGGGCTGGACCGAGGACCGCACATAAAAATTTCCTGGACTGAGGACTGGACCAAACTTTCCTCGGTCCAGTCCTTTTCTCAGTCCGGACTGGACTATGAACAACCCTACCTAAATAGAGGTTCAAACCTAGCAATCTTCTTAAGGATGTCGGATCTAAGAAAGATACTAGTGATTCTACGATCAAGATCAAGATAGTGGAACTTTCAACTAATCCTTCTTCTATGACTAATATCACTAGCTATCAAGGGAAAGAAAAGGTTGAAGTTATGGTTGTTTGTGTTGTTTCTGCTAAGGGAAAAGAAACGTGGTTACCTTTAAAGAATTCGAGCCATTGTCCCAAGGAATGAAGCATAACATTATCCTTATTAACCTTAGGAATATGGTGATTAATGAGGCTCATATTTCTCCTAAAGACTATTTTGGCATGGATGAAGAACTGATGAATGATGCTACTTCTGAGTTTACTAACATATATAGTCTTCACATAACCTAGTAGTCGAATCGCTAAGAGTAAACATATAACCTATTGTAGACTTGCTTGTATAATAGTCACCACTCAAATCAACATCTATATAACCAATCGAATTAAGGTTAGTACCAACAACATAAGAAAATAATGAGAGGTACCTTTCAAATACCTCAATGACCATTTCCCTGCTACCCAATGAGGTTTCCCTGGATTCGATAAGTAGCGAGTCACCGCTCCTATTGCAAAAGCAATATATAGTCTTGTACAAACCATGACATATATCAAACTCCTAAAGAATGAACCATAGGGAACTTTAGCCATGTACTCTTTTTCTACCTTGGTTATGGGCTCTTTCTCCTTTGATAATTTGAGATGGTATGTGAAGAAACTCAAGGTCCATTTTCCAACCTACTCACACAAGCTAAGCGGCTTGCTTTCCACATCAACTTTGAGATGCAATTTGCTTTCGAACTGGACCCCTTAAGGTTGTTTTCAATCATCATATGGATTGGCCAAGAACCCTTCTAAGAGTGGTAATCATCTTTCAGCAAGAATAAAGAGAAGGGATTTTGCATGTTCATCAATTTTACCAGCTTTTGGGAGAGTTCAAGGCAAAAAAGGACTACAAGGGTAGACATATGTCACAGGTGTGGCCCCTCTTCGTCACGTCCGTGACCCCCTACCTATAAAAACTAACCTGGAGGTTCAGAATATGGCTAAGGGAAGACATATGAATGAGTGTAAAACTATCTACAATGAGAATGAGAGGTTAGAAAAGGTTGATGATGCTTTTAGGATAGAAAGAGCTAGCCAATGTTGTTGACAAAAAAATTGACTTAGAGCATGCCATCAACATTCTCAAAGAATAGTTAGCTAAAAAGGATAAGGCTTCTAGAATGAGTTGTTCTAGGAGGTACCGCAATCGCCCAATTTTCTCATGAATTCATTAAAATAACAAAGAAAACCTTCTAGAAGGAAGGGCTTGTAGAAGGAGGTTTTAGAAAATTTTGCACTATTCAACTTTTTAGATATTTGTATAGAGAATTCCAAATGGTGAATGTAGACCATTAAATTAGATTGATCGCATCGTCCATAGAGGAGGTGGAGGTGTACATAAATCCCCTTGATCTCATTCGTAAGCATTCAAGCATTATGAACCAATATACAAAGCATCCTGTCAAATTCACGGTCGAACTCCAGTTTCTTCCTCTAAAGCTTAATAGCAAGGTAGAGCGAGTATTTCAAGTAACTTTGTTTTGTTACCGCCGCATGGGTTGTGAGCAAAGGTAAAAGTCACCCTGTGACACTCAAAATAAAGTTTGCCACATTTTTAGGTATTACACGAATGAGTTACTTTAGCTAAATTTATGTAAAAATGTTCTTATAAATTACTTGTGTTATTGGTTATGCTATGTCTGGTTTATTATTGTCCATGGTCTATTTATATAAGTTTTCATACTTTTGTTGTGCTTTTCTTATTTTCATTTGGTTTTGTTTATTTCGTGTGTACTTAGTTGAATTGCTTTATGCCTTGGTTTTACCTTTATGGCCTACACAAACACACACACAAACACAAAAATATAAACTCAATGAACTTGAAATTATTATTCCCAACAATTGAGAAAGATGAAGTGATGCTACAAAATTATGGTTGGTTACAAGAATGATCCATGTTATAAGCTTGAAACTGGAGTATTTTGATGATTAGCTAACTAAGAATTATGATTTTTTTTTTTTAATTTAGATGTATTTTTCTTAAAAAATCTTAAATAGAAATATATGTTGCAATAAGTCCCGACTAATAACTAACTGACTAATGGAAAACAAACCTAGTTAGACTAAGGCGATTTCACTACTATACAAAGTTGACAAAAAGACAATGTAAGCTTTGATGAAAAAGAGGTTTAGGTAAGCATTGGAGAAGGAAGCATCACTTATTAATCAAGTCTTTTATGGATCATCCACCTCTTTATCACTACTAGGAAGTGGAGGATCAAATATGCTAAAAGCCCTAAAAGCAGATACAACAGCCAAAACAAGGAAGCAAAAACTAGCCAAAAAATGAAGAAGCAAGGCGATCTTGAGGTTGTTGCAAAACTTTCCATAAGAGCTGCAAGCTTCGCTCCATGTCACTTGCACATCACCCATGTATGCTAAGTACATCAACTCTCCTCCTGCTGCTCCTGATGTCACCATCAGATAGGCAATCACCTAAAAATTTTTCAAAAAAATAAATTGCATTAATGGTGTGCTAATCCAAAAATCCTGGAAGAATATTTTTTTTGTCAAAAATTCCACTGAGTATGTGTATCGTTCATCATTTGGTTTATATTCGAAAATCCTAGGAAATGTCTTTTTAAATGTTGAAAAAATACGTTGGATTTCAATACGTAAGGTGTATTTCACAAATTTCATCAAATTATGAATTCTCATGTCAAACTTTGAAAAACTTTTCGTTAACCCCCTAAAAATTTATGTGGTTTAGATTGTGAAATATTGAGCCCCACGTAAACTTTTTCTATCCACTAAAAACAACAAGATACAAATAAATAACACACTTAAATGTTTTAAATTGATGTGCATGTATGTGTATGTGAATAGGTCATATGAGCATGACATTTAGGTCAACATATGAATAGGATTAATATCAGCTCACCAATTTTAAATAAATAGTTGAGATTAAATTTGGAAATCAAAACTCTTCTCCATCCCCTCTCTCCATTCTTACTTTCTCTCCCATTCCCCTCTCAACCAGCACAATATGACCGCCACCACTGTCACAACTATCACTTGTCACCTCAACACTACTATTGGCACCACCATTATCTGACGGCTACCCCAACCATCACTGACACTACTATCTTAATCTCCTACACAACTTCTCTCTCTATTAAATATGGGTTTGAATCCTAAAAAAAATGATGTATGAGAGACAAATATACAAATGTCAAGAAAAAAGAGGTACTGGTGATGGAGGCCACGATAGCGATGTTGGCGGTGGTTGTGATGGTTGTCGAATGCCGGTGACACTATGGTAGTTGAGGGGGAGGAGGGAAAAAGTAGGATTGGAAAGAGAGGGGGATTTTAATTTTCTTATTCTCACTCCATGATTTGAAATTGGAAGGGTAAACATCAATCATGTTTTTTAGTACCCCAACTTTTCAAAACTCATTTTGGAGCATCATTATTTTTTTTAATAGATGACGGGGCAAGCCCCAATTTTATTGAACCGAAGCAGGGCCCAAGCCCACTACCATCCTTGTTGCTTAAAATGCCCACAAGCCAACAAAAGTTAAATACAATGCCAAAATAAAGGCAACTCACTGCCTCACAAAAGTGACAGAAAAGGGCAAACAAATTCACGACCCCCACCTCATAATTTATCAACATTTGCAACTCCAAATCGTCCCCTGCAGATCCTTTTGACACCCAAATTACAGTTAGCCTCACTTAGGCAAAAAGTATTGAATTTATCGACAGGTTAGCAGAAAATATATTATGGATTTGAGTTGACTGAAATACCTTTTATTTTTTATAAAATATAAATTTTATACATTTTCTGTTATAAGAAGTCACCCTCTTCTAAAATCTGTTTCTGTACTTTCTTCTCTGTCTTCTTCTCTCTCCCTCACTAGCTTGGGGCTACGTTAGTGAAGGTATGCATTTGGTTAAGTAGATGCTTCTTCTCTATTTCGTTTGTCTCTCAATTTCCTGTTTTACATAGGTTTGAATTGGGGTAGTTGAATGGACCACAACTAATGTTGGGCACAATTCCGAAGTTTGAAAATCCATTTGCGATTGAAAACCAATGTTTTACAAATGCTTCTTTGACGGTTGTTGGTTGTCGACAATGTCGTTTTACTTTCCAGTCCTTCATGGTCACCAACAATCCGACATGACAAACAAAAAACACGAACCTGTCTTGCCAACTCAGGCCCTGTTCTTTTAATGTGCGGATTGAATAATGCGGAAATGGTATGGTATGGTTTGATTGTGAAAACTTTGGTATGATATGATATGGTAAAATTTGTGGTGTGAATAATTGATGTGGTAAGTGAAGAGAAAAAAAGTGAAAAGTAGAGGAGAAAAGTAAGGAGAGAGAAAAGTCAAACATAGATAAAGTTATGATTATTGTTGTAAAGTGTGGAATAGTATGATATGGTATGGAAAGACTATGGTAAGTGTGGAGAAATGTGGCAAGAATGGTGCGAAACCGCACAAAAGAACAGGGCCTCAATAGTCCACTACCAAACCCTATTTTTCGAAGGAGTAGAAGATGCGCAACATGGAGATTGAAAGAAAAGTGGAATTGAATGTCGATGGAAGGAGTATCACAGAACACTTTGATTTCGAAGAACCAATTAGTGAAGGCAGTAGATGCGGGCAACTAGAAGGGCAAGATCGTGTATCTTGTTCAAAAAGGTGTATTTCGGTCAATTAACAATGCCCAGACTTTAGCCGGAAAATCACCTACTAAATTACTAACCCAAAAAATAAGGGTACCTCGAAATGAGTTTTGAAAAGTTGGGTTAGGTAATTGTTTGTTCAGTTCTCATAAGATGAATTCCATTTTCACAAGAAATGAATTAGCTTATCAAAACATTTTCATCAAAAAATTACTCCGAGGTACCCTAATTTTTGGTGAAATGTTTTTCTGGTACCCCAACTTTTCAAAACTAATTTTGAGGTACCCTTACTTTTTGGGTTAGTAATTATTTGGTACTTTTCCGGCCATTAATTTTATTAAGTGTCCAAAATGCCCTTGTTCTTCCCTTCTTGAAGAAATACCCTTGAAGAAGAAGAATGAGGGTATTTCGGTCACTTAATAAAATTAATGGCCGGAAAAACACCAAATAATTACTAACCCAAAAAGTAAGGGTACCTCAAAATTAGTTTTGAAAAGTTGGGATACCAAAAAATAGTTTCTCCAAATATTGGGGTACCTTCTAGTAATTTTTTGCATTTTCATGGATAACTTTACAACTTGTATTATTCTCATCCTATAACTTTTTTAGTGCTATAATATTTAGGCAATGTTCTTTTGTATGGTTGGTTAAGTTTTATCTGCACACACCATATTTAACCATATTTCACCAACTTTATTCACAATTTCTTCTCACCTTATCCAATTTACATATAATATATATTTAAAAATTCAGATATTTAATAAGCGATGTAGTTGATGTGATTTGCCTTACTTACAATTCATTATTAAAAATTATAAATGTTTTTCATCTATCCACAATTTACCAATAGCAAAATGATAAACATCTTGATGCAATATGATTAATAACCATCTTGCATTTCACCTAAATCACTCATAAAGTTAAATATAAGTAAATTTAAATCATTATAAAGGTATGTTTCATTACTTTGGTGGTTATACAACTTATAAACAATATAAAAATGATTATTTATTTATATTTTTTAATAAAATATAAATTATGCATTTTATACTATGATTGATAAAATTAGGGTATTATTTATATTTTTTGACCTAACTAATAAATATTATGCTCTTATAATTGATAAATATATATAATTATTAGAGAAAATAGTAATTAAAATTACAAAAATGTAAAATGTGAACAATTGAAGATGGTTATTGACCATCTTAAGTCAAGATGTATGTCATCGTTGTCTACCAATAGCGAAATTATCTATCTTTATCCACACTTTACCAAAAATTTCGTATCCACATTTTACCAACTATAGAAAAGAACATGACCTTATCATTTTATAATATTAATGTGACTTATCCAACTAACTACTTTTCTATTAATCTTTTTACACAATGTGAGAAAAAGTAATGGAGAGAAAGAAGTATAACCCATTTAATAGTAATATATTTCAGTATTTCACAATATAAATGTGTGTTTGTGCGTGTGTGCTTATAAATTTTGGTTAAAAATTCAAGTAATATACAGTGGTAGAGCCACAATACAAAGAATAGGGTCCATGGGCCCCAACGAAAAATAAATGATCTATTACACATATAGTTATTTGGTGAAAATATACATAAACTTATGTTAATTGGATCCATGAAAAGTATATTTTGATACCTATTCTCTATGATTATTATCTTGAATAATCTTATTTTCTTCATAGGTATCTAATCTTAATTGGAGATAAGATATAAAGATATAGTAACTCATAATTTATCTACTAAATTGACAAATAATATATATATTGATTTAATTGTGAATCTTTTACTAAATTGAAAAATTATTGAATTTTTTTTTCCTACGGTGTAAATAATAATTCAATCTAAATCAAACATGAACATACATAAATTAAATGTGTTTTTATTCTAAAAGAAGCACATAAAAATAAAGCTAATAAAAGTGGCTTGAGTTATGAAAAACATAATTTCATAATACTGGTATTGTAAGTTGGATCTCATAAAAAAATATTTTGGATCTACCAATGATAATATGGGACAAAGGTAACATTATATTATTTACATTTTTTCCTTAGGGAAACTGGAATTAAATAAATTAACTAGTGGTGCTTTGATATAAAGAACCAATTTTGAATATTAATATTAGACAAACTGACTTTAATAGGTTGTTTTTTTTTTCAGCAAACCGCCACCGAGTCAAACTCGTCGGAAGTGTGATGTGGCGGTGGTGGAAGCTTACTCGCGGAAGCTTCTCATAGTGACTAATATTAATGTTCCTTTTTTTGCTAAAACACCCTCCATGTAAGCTTCTGCCACCGCCATGTCACACTTTCGATGAGTTTGACTCGGTGGCGATTTGTTGGAAAAAAACAACATATTAAGATCAATTCGTCTAATATTAATGTTCAAGATTAGTTCATTATATTAAAGCATCCCCAAAGTTTGGTTTATTTAGTTCCAATTTTCCTTTTCCTTATATATTGTACTTCAGTGGTCTAGAAACAGCAAGCTGCCAAGCTTTTATTGTACAACACGTGACACAATAGTGAACTGCAATATGTAAAAGTTATGCACTACTCCCTCCCTTGTGCCTTTTATAATCTCTAATTTTATTATTTAACTGACAGTTTTTATTTAATATTTTATTGATAATTATGATATTATATTCTTATATTTTTGTTAGAGATATAATGTTAATAATTTTATATAATAAAGTATTACATATGTAGAATCAACCCAAGACATCTGATGCCCTTCATGCCTCCACCATGCGTCAACCTCAACAGAGTCATCGCAGAGGACCTCTAGAAGTTGTTTTGATCGAAAGAACAAAATTGTTGTGTAAATCGGGGAAGTATCCTAATCTCCTGTCCTTCCATTCTTAGCTTCTCTAAAATAGCATCATAATCCTCTTACCCACTATTGCAGATATTTGACGGAATAAACATGGAGATAACTTCCTAGAATATAACAATTTGAAATATCTCAACTAAGGAAAGAGTTCTGAAAGCAAGGAAAGAACCGTTGCAGTTGTGAAGATCTAAAGTATAAAAGCTTCGTTGTGCTTCTAAGAAGATAATGATTCCAATAGAGAGAAATCGAAGTGTAGGAAATTTTGAGAAGAAAATTTCTGAGAGTAGCCACTTATGTGTTTAATGGTGAGAGTTTTATAATCAGAAGTGTGTTTCTGGTGAGGACATTATAAGCCTGTAACTAAAGAAAGAGTTATTCGATCTTTAGTGAGTTGTAGCATCGTCAATCCGTTCGGTGAGCTACTAACCGATAGAAACTTATTTAAAGTTCCTCCCTCTGTAAGCAGATTTGAGGACCTCACAGTCTCTATTATGTCGAGTCCACTGATCCCTTCTATCTCTTATGTACCTAAATCTCATTTCAAGAAAAAAGTGTTAATTATCTATTTTGATTGTGTTATCTATTTAACGTCATTGGTGTATTAAAGTGTAAAAAATTGCATCAACCATATTCATCCCCTCTCAGATTTCTTTCAATATAGAAAAATTCTAAGGTAGTCAACTTTTTTTTCGACTACAGTAGTCGATCAATATCAATCGTTGATCTATTAAGGATTAATCTAAACCATTGAAATTTTTTAAGTTTTTTAATCACCAAAATCTTTCTAAGATTTCTCAAATATATATTTTTTCCTATTTTTATCATTAAATATATTTTCCATCAAATCAATTTTTTTTCCTGAAAGAACTTTGCATGCATCAATTAATATGGACCATCGCTCCATATTTTGTTTCTTGCCCTATACATATGTTAGCAGTTTTTTTTGTCAAAATTATTAAATTATTTTTTACTCCCACTGTTCTATATTACTACTACCTCTGTTCTTTTTTATCTGTCATTTACGGTTTTCAGTGTCAATTTTTAATCAATAATTTTTAATATAGAACTTTTATAAAAAAAATATAAAATTTTACTTTTTAAATAGTATTTTTTTATTACAAATCTAATGATACCAATTTTGTATGATGAATCATTATACAAATTAAGATATTAACGGTCAAAATTTTTAACACAATTTTCTAGGCGACAGATAAAAACAAACGGAGGGAGTATTATTTTTGAAAATTGTGCAATCAAACTTTAAAAAATTTTGCTTAAATTTTTCAATATGTACAATGATTTTTTATGTAAATTTATTATCATTAGTAATGAAAACTACTATCCTAAAAGTATAATATTGCAATTGTTAATAAACTACTATATCGAAATTTATCAATTAAAAAGTGACATTGAATACCGTGACGTACAACAAAATGACATTAATATGTCACGGCGAGAGTATTATAAATATTATATAGTTCTTTTTATCAAAAAATATCATATTAATTTTATCTTAATTTGTGAGCCTATTAAATAAGGTCAAGTGTAATAGTGTATTTTTGTTTCATATAAATTTTTGGGGCTTATTAAATTTATAATTTTTTATTATAGATTAATCTTTTTAGAACATTTTAAATTTTACAGATGACTACAAATTTTATTATTGTTATACTTTTTCACGAAATTGTTGTTACATTAAAAATTAAAATTAAGATGATATTAGACTATTAGCTATTTTATTTACACTTTAAATATCTGTCTTCTTTATATGATTTTCATTTCTTTGGAAGACTATCGATTGTTATAGGATGAAGGGAGTATATATTGAAGTTGTCGTTCACATTTAATGTAAAAAGTAAAAAACAGACTACTTATTTTATTTAATGAAATACAATACAAATAATAATTTGCTTTTTATAAGTCATATTTTAATTTTTTTAAAATAAACTAAAATTTAAAAAAATATATTTCATAATTTATATTAAATAAGAAATCTAATAATCAAGATAAAATTTGACACATGTACGAATAAGATTTATTTAACTTACGGTGGTTGTCATTGTTGACAACCACTATAAGTTCATCCATCATTATATAGATGTTTATATTCCATATGAAATGAGTGAACAGTTGATATTAATAAAGAATTATTTACTTCAATTAATTTATGATGACAAGCAAAATATCAAAAATAATTATAAAATTTATTTACATCAATTAACAGACTAGCTCATGATGAGAATGCCTATATCTTGACCCCCAGACCGCACTTAAACATGTTTTCTCCTGGAGGTTGTTCTTGAATCTTGTTGTAATTTTAAAATTTATAAGAGTTAATTATTTTGTTCTTATTGTTATGAAATATATCAAAATTTTAATTGTTTCCCCCCAGAAGTAGGAAAATTTGAAAAATTAAGGCTCCATCCTTTTGTGCGTTGCGTTGCGATTAGTTGCAGTAGATTGCGGTAGAAATAGTAAAAAGGTAAGGGTAATTTGCGGTATGTTGCGTTAACATACAAAAGAACGGTGCCAATCAAACTGAAGAATAAAAAAAAAGTGTACTCAGCGAAAACACATTTCAAAGAGTCGAACCCACGATCCAATTTTATAACCTCTAGGATATAACCATTAGACCAAGATCTAGCTTTGTGGCTTTTTTTCTCAGGTTAATAATTAATCACATGTAAATTTTATTATTTACATAATACGAAATCTTTTTTAATTTGAAATGATTCTTAAAAACATATTAGGAATATAAAATATTCGTTTATAATTACATTACCAAAGTTAATACATTATAATAATGAATAATAATAAAATTATTTATTTAAATCAATGGTTAAGATTATTTTATCCATAATCAATGGTTAATATTTAATTTAACTACGATAGTTAAAAAAAAAAAATTTGACTACCACAGACCTTCCATTCAATATATATTTAAAAATTGATAGTCAAAATCTTTAAATTTAACTTATCTGATTTTCAAAATAATAAATAATATGAAACTAAGGGAGTAGATTCTAAACCAATGTACGATAAGATAATGGAACATGATAGGTAGAAAAGTCTTAACGTTCACGCCCATTGTTTCTCTCATTTAACATATAACACTTTCCCCAAAAAACAAGTTTAGTCTAACCAACTTTTTCCAAACAGTACAAGATAACAAAAATCTCATGCCTCCCAAACCCTCCAGCCCCAAAAAAAAAAAAAAAAAAACAGTAAATAATAGTAAGTCAGATATATAATTTCATAGTGTAACTTTTTATAAATATGTAGAAGTGATAATTGATTTATTTGATCTAGTTTTGATAAAAGCTACTTTTTAATAAATAATTAATGAGATTCATATCAAAAAGTTTTTCTAATATTACTAATAAATTATAATAAAACATTAGAAAAAGGTCAAGTATGTATGTGATGGTTGGAGAATCCTCCCTCCATTCCAAAATGTCTGTCATTTGATTATATTTTGACCATTGATTATTTACAAATTACGACAAATTTATCATATAAAATTACCGTCATTAGAAATATATCTTAGTAAAAAATACAATGACAGTAATTTCATATTATAACTTGTTGTAATTTAAAAATAATCAAGAATCAAACTTTTGCGAAAAGACAAATATATTTTAGTACAGGTACTAAAATTTGCTAAAGAAAAAAGAAAGAAAAAAGGAAACATAAAATTCCAACCCATCTTTTCGTAATTTATGGATATACAACCAATGACAGTAGTTCAAAAACAATTGCACGATTAGTTGTATTCCTTTTCAGGTGTTCACAAATCACTATTTCTCTCATTTTGTCATTCAAGTTTGAAAAGAAATTAAAGAATCAAGAAAATCAAACCTGGTCAGAGACAAAGAAGACCCAAACTTTGGTTATTAAGCTTCCAAGCCAGTGCGCTACTGCACCAAAAATGGCATACACCGCAGCAATCGCAGTAACCACCACCATGTAACTTGAAAACCACCAAACAAAACCCCACAATCAGAACATTGATTAACCCAACCAACTCTATACGTTTAAACAAATGATTTTTGGCTCAAAATAATCCAAAATCAAAGATGAATGGTCGAATACAATTGAAACTGACTTTTTAGTCGAGAATGTGTCAAATTTTTCATCCATTTGCTCTGACTAACCATAATTGAATTCCCACGTCACACGACTGACTTGGTATCCTTGAAAAGTTCAGATTTGATTGAAAATAATATAATTGGACTGAATTAGATATTAACTCACTGCATCTTTGAATGTTTTTGAATGTTTTTAAGGGTGTGAAGTCAGTTTTACAACCCAAAAATTCATTTGTAGTTAGTAAAAGTAAATATGTTAAAAGTTCGACACATTAAAAAGTCAGCTTGAATTATTTTCGCTCGTTTACCTCAGACTTCACATTATTTTGACCCAAAAACCCTAAAACAAAGGATACTGAAAGAAGTTAATTATTAAGGAATTGAACATACTTGAGGCCGAGAAAGTGGAGAAACTTGATGGTGCCATAATCAGGATTATCGTCAGTGTCAGTGAGAGTGAGGCATAAAGAGGCAACACTGAGAGGAATGACAGACAGTCTGAGTGCAAAGTCAAGGAGCTTCAATCTTGGCATTCTTTCATCTTCGTTTTCGGAGCTCATCGTAGAGGACTAAGAATGAAGGTATTGAGTTTGGAGAGGGGGATGAGAGAGAGTTTGAGTTGATAATTGAAAAGAGTAAGATAGAGAGGGTTGGGTTAGTTGGATGGGATTATTTGTCTTTTAACGGGGAAGAAAAGGATGAGACTGAAACGGCTGAGGTTGTAGGTAGCCACATTCCCCTCCAAATGATGCCACTTTCCCCGCATTTCATGATGACAAATAGTGCTAAAAGTAAATCTTAGCTTAGAAAAAGATAGGTGGGCTTCTTTTCTAGTTAGAAATAGCCTAACACATACTTAGCGTATGTTTAATGGTGGTTGGTGATGGTCACGCAAACTACAATACTACTGTTCTTTGGATTGGAGAAAATGATGTTTGGATGGATTGGATTGGATTGGATTGGATTGGATTCTTTTTTGGGGAATTATGTTTTTAGAGAGAAAACTGTTTTGGGAAATTATGTAAAGTTTGCAGATTGGAAAGAGTTACCAATCCAAATAACATAGTGAAAATTTTTTTATGAGAGTTTTTTATGTGAAAGATCTCTTCGAGAATAATTTTCCTTAAACCCTCAAGGGAAATTTTCCCCAAGACATTGTAGGAAATGATGAGTCTCTTGTATAGTTTTTCTCAATGTCAATCTAGCTATATCAAAACATTGAGGCCCTGCTCTTTTATGTGGCTGGCAGGCTGTAGTGACATATTACATCGCAACTTTCCATATTTCACCACAATTCACCACAATCTACCACAACCCACTACAATCTACTTTTTCTAATTTAATTTATCTTTTTATTAAAAGTTAAATTTTCTTATTCCACCAATTTTTCCCAACCCACCACAATCCACCACATTTCCTCTACACCACACCGCAGCTAGCCATATAAAAGAATGGGGCCTGAGAAAATAAAGTTAACTTGCGAAAATTAACCATCTTTTGAGGGATTTTGACCAACCAAAACGCACCCTAAACAACAAATAATTCATTTTTTTAATTTTATTTGTTATTTATTAAATATTTTATTATGTTTAAGGTCCTTTTTTAACTGAAAATTTTTCATATAACATTTTATCAAAAACTACAATGTTGTATTCTTATGTTCTTTTTCGTTACCAATCTAATAATAATAGTTTTGTGTAGTGGAATGTTGTATTTATAGAAAAATGATTATTGGACGATAATACACTGAACTTTAGGGGTACTGGACAATAATGCACTGATTTTTTTTTGGGACTCTAATATAATGAACTTTGAAGGTATTGGACAACAATGCACTTTGACCAATTCAGCTGGTGGTTGACGCGGTGGCTATCCTACTTAATTTGAAGTGTCATTTTTCTATTTTTCCAAAAAAAATATATATTAGTCATCCTGCTTATGTGTACTTTCTTACACGGAAAAATTTTTTTCTGAAAAAAATAGAAAAACGGCACCTCAAAGTAGGACAGCCACCGCGTCAACCACCAGCTGAATTGGTCTGGCTACATTATTGTCCATTACCCTCAAAGTTCAGTGTATTAGAGTCCCAGAAAAAAGTTGAGTGCATTATTGTCCAATATCTTTAAAGTTCAGTGTATTATCATCCAATACCTTTAAAAAAATTAATTGTCTAAGTTTTAAAAGTTTTATTGACTTCCATCAACTAAAAAAAGTTTTATTAACATAATACATCTAGGTACATCTAGTGATAGATAAATGGGATATGAGGGAGTATATGTTTTTATAGGTATTTATGCTACAATTTGAGTAAAATTTTACTGGCATAGTGGCATAAGGTTGAATAAACATAAAGGAAAATAAGGTTGAATAAACACGCTCTAAAAGCATATATTTGAGTAAAATTATTTCGAGTTTTTAATTACCAATGTAGTATTTTTGTTAGAGAAGTTTTTAGAATATGCTAATGCATATAATGTATACAAAAACATTAAGGACTATCTTTACTTTTAAATAATAAAAAAAAAGTATAAAGTCATGGTTTACGTCAAATTAAACACAGACAAAATGTGACATAACATAATTTAGGAGGCCCAGCCGCCTTCCAAAATTGTCAATGGCCTTGGTTAGCCAACTAATTAGCTACTTTGTCTCTTTGTAGCTGTGTTAAATCGAATTTCTAGTGGTGGAAAGAACCTCAGTGATACCTTAAATCATTTGAATATGTATAAGATTATCATGTTCAATCTAAACCTTTTTGTACGCCTCTTACAGAGTGCATTGAATCCCACATCTTAGTGTTAGATCGAGTTTATGTCACTAAAATTGTGTCTAAAGATAATTTCTAATAGCGCTATTGCCCCTTTGTTCATTGAAAGAAATATCAAAATTTAACTTGACTCAATCTGATAAAATCGGGAGCCTAGTTAGGATTGATGACGGGTAGTTAGATTTGGGATCGTAGATCGGATCGAGGATCGCGAGATTCTAATAAATTAGGAAAATATCAAAAATAAGTTTTCTTATCATGAAAATCTTAACAAATACTCACTAAGGACAGAGCAATACATTAAGAGAGTGCTTGGTAGAATCCCATGGAAAATTGTTCTGGGAAATTTTCCTCGTCCGACCAGTTTTTAGAAATGTATAGCACCTCACAGCAATTGTTTGATAAAACATAGGGGTATTTCTGTCTTTCCATGTATATATAGCCGGAATTCAGTCAAAACGGTCGGAAAATCACCCAGCAGCCAATTCTTTGAAGATGTGGTCCCCTTCGAGTGCATTAAAAAAAAAGTGGTCCCTTTCTAGTCAGTTGTTAGAAATGTGTGACACCTCCCAACAATTTTTTGAAAATTTTCCTTGGAAAGTGTATTTTACAGAGTTCGGTTGAAGTTGCAAAATTACTAAGAAAAAGGTTTTAAATATCCAAACTACCCATATTTATAATTGTTTGGGTTTGTTCTATTAGGAGTATTTTCAAAACTTCAACACTTTGGATTCCATTTTCACCGTGAAATTTCTTTCCCTTACCTTCCCCATAAGAAAATTTTCCTTGATGATCAATGTAATATTGTATGCCCCAGATAAAATGTTACTCATTGACAGTTGACAACTAAACATGACGAAATTAGTCACCTTGGAAAAGTTAACCAATTTCCTCAGGGTTTTCATGCAACTAAACACACTCTAAATTATATTTCAACGCATATAAGTCACGCAGGACGATCCTATGATCATTAGAACTAAGAGGAACTATGCGGAATTGGAAGACAAAAGAAGATTCTCTTACTCACCTGAACTAGACTAAAGGCAACATCAAATTATCACAATGGATTGAACCAACCTTCATTAGAATATTAATGTAGTTAGGATCTTACAATACTAGTTTTGTCTGAATATTATTTATTAGTATCGTAATATGATTTCACGATCCTATGATTTGATCTGCGATCGTACGTGAATTTGGTAATGTTTGCGTATATTATTAACTTTAAAATTATTTTATAACACTCTGAAATAACATTGCAGTCGCCTATCACAAAAGAACGAGACGTGCAAGATGAGGCGTTGGCACTACCATCCACACAAAGAGGCACGTGTTCCTAAGGCATCAAGTCGTAACCGACCGATTACGCCAAAGTGACATGCATGAAAATGCTTAGCGTGCATGCTTCCTCAACGCAACCATATCAAGCCCTCACCAGGCGACCATATGCTTTCAAGATGGGCTAAGTCATCGAGGCCCAACCCTTTGCAAGGTAAACCTTTAATAAAATCCATCCTTAATTAAACTAAAAAAATCATTATTTTTTGCAAAAAGAGAATCTCGAGTTGGTAGAGTTTCAGCTCCCCAATTAGGGCGCGATAGGCAGTGTTTCAACACTCAATTGAAGCGGTTAGAGTTTTAGCTCCCCAATTAATTTGACAGAGTTTCAACGCCCAATTCAAGCCGGCAGAGTTTCAGCTCCCCAATTAGGTCAGTAGAGATTCGACGCCCAATTCAAGCTGGTAGATTTTCGGTTCCCCAATTAGGTCAACAGAGGTTCGACGCCCAATTCAAGGTGGCAAAGTGTTAGCTTCTGCATTAGTTCGACAGAGTTTCGCCACCCAATTAAAGGTGGCAGAGTTTCAGCATTTCCACCCGGGCTGACAGAGTTTTAGCACTTCCATCCA
The DNA here is from genome assembly GCA_029582165.1 of Portulaca oleracea. Taxonomy (NCBI): domain Eukaryota; kingdom Viridiplantae; phylum Streptophyta; class Magnoliopsida; order Caryophyllales; family Portulacaceae; genus Portulaca; species Portulaca oleracea. The sequence continues at coordinate 10,162,189 of CM055868.1, forward strand.
AGCTAGTAAAGTTTCAGCAACCAATACACCAATCATTGGGCATCCATAATGCGACGATAGTCATTTCAATCCAACAGTAGGAGTCATGCTTCCAAGCGTCGAACATGCCTGAAGATTATTCCACATGTTATATCTAGTTAATCAAGTCTACTATGATCGGTGTCTTGAGAAGACTCGATCAAAATGGGGGGTTCTCTAAAGATGTTGGATTTTATCCTAGATTTGTAAACAGTAGTTTGTAATTTTCTTCATTTTTTAGTTCCTTAAACACGCAACTCTTAGCCCAAAACCACCCAAAAGCCCAAAATACTGCAAACCTAATCCAGGCCACAAAACCTTACCAAGCTCGTTGTAGCCGGGCGGTTACCCTGGAGGAACTAGGCCATAACCAGTCGATTCTGAAGTTTGAACAACAACCCCTAGTTTTTAACCTGATGGTTCTCAAGTTTGCACAATAGCCCCCAGTTTCCTATTTTGCACAATGTGGCCCGAGTTGTAATCGATTGGTTACCAATTTTGCACTTTAGGGCCTAGTTTACAACTGACCGGTACCACTATTGTGCAATTACCCTCGAGTTGTAACCGTACGGTTACCAAAAGTTGATAAGTTGGGCTGATTCATAACTGGCCGGTTACAGATCTATACTTTATTAAGGAAATTCTCCACTATAAATACCCCCCTCAAACCATTAGTTCGACATGCAGTATTTCACAGCGTATTGACACTGAGAAATTCTTCTAACCTCTCCCTCTTTTTCTATTACTTGCTATGTGTTTAAGGTTTTATTGTTATCATTTTATTTTAATTAATCATGTAACTAATACCGTTATTCTTCTTAAATTTGTATGAATGTTAGTCTTTTATTCTCGTCTTTTATTTTTCTTTTATTCTAAATGCATGATAATTAATCTGATGTAATATACTTCCTCCCATTCTAAAAATTACCTCAAACTGATTAGAGACCATTATTTTAACGGGAAAGTCAGAAGAGCCTATCTTCAAATTAGTAACTTACCCCTGAACCCTAATTAATCTCGATTCGCATACTAGAGTTATTTGTATAGTTTGTTCGTTTTTCTTCAAAATTGGCTGGTGACTCTTTTATTTATTTACTTGCAAAATTTTATTCTTGAATTTAGTGTTATAATGAGGTTGATAAATAATTTAATGAAGAAAAGAAAGTCAATTATCAATTGTATTATGGCTGAGAAGAGATCTAAGGAAACTCGTTGTAACCGGCCAGTTACAGCTAGTTTCTGGGATTCTTTGTTTTAAACACTCGACCAAGGTCAAACAAGGGTTTAGTCAAAGCCTGTAACTGGCCGGTTATAGCGACTAAGTTCATGTTTAGTTCTCCAGTTCTATTTGTTCATCATCTTACTGAATCTAATTGATTTTCCATTTTTCCTAAGACTATTTACCCACAGGCAGAAACGTCCTCAAGGTCGCCTGGCCTTGGCAGCATTTTGAGGTGGGCCAGAATATGCCAAGTATATGAGAAAACACACCCAAAGTTGCTCCTCCTATGTGGCATGTCATGTCACTGATTCGGGTAAGATTTCAGTCAAGGCACAACCCATGATCCATGCAATCACCAAAATCTCCTCCCTTGCTAAGATCAAGGTTGGTTGGCCTTGATGGAGGGATTGTGATCATGCAAGGCATGATTGATGGATCAAGTCCCTCCTTTCCCATTTCATCCATGCACCCTTCACATATAAGTACCCTACCATTTCATCCATGAAAAGAAACTAATAATTCTCGACATAATGACGTTAAAGAATTTCTCCCCAATCTCTTACTCCATATTCTAAAAGCTCATCCTTGCATTCTACTTGTTGACAAGATTAGAGTGCTCATTTGTGTTTAACTTTCATCATTTTGCGTTATCGTTTAAACCAATATCGCTTGTATACTTTGTAAACTTGTTTCGCTAAACTGCATGACATGATGGCAGTTTTCTTGTAAAATTTATATAAATCTCTCCTTATTCTCTTTCTCTATAAAAATTATGCTAGTAGAGTCTGTTTTCGAAACAGGCGAGTCCAAGAGTTCTCTAACTTTTAGACTCATAACCTTACCCTCGAACTTAGATTTCAAGTTCACAAGCCAGAGTCCCTTTGGTTGGAAATATTGAGCTAGGAATTAAAGTGCAAAGAAAAAGAAAATGGAAGATACCAAAAGCCAAAGCTAGCCAACCTTGACCTCATTTTTTGACCCCTTTTTAGGCTTGGTGATCAATGGATCACTGGCCTGGCCTAGTTAAAGCTGACTAGCCTCCAAGGTCAGTACAGTGACCCACCTTGATCTTGTCCCATGGTTTGTATTTTGATCTCAGGTTGGATATTTTATCCAATTATTTGAATAAGTTAAAGTCGTCAAACCGAATTTACAAAAGTACAATTCCTGAGAATTGTTAAACTCTTTACTTAAAAAAAGGTCTTTATTTAAGGATTAAGCCACCACATTCGAGTCCCATTTAAGTAGCACCAGCAAAAATAAATTTTCGTGAATAGGTTTAATTTTCTGAGGTCTACAATCAATTACACTGTTGAGTTAAGTTTATTCGTTCGCCGTGAACTGACTCAGTTTCTGTGCAAGTTCTTTGTAAGTCAGTTCAAATTTGTGGTTTTCTCTCCTTTCTTTTCATTTTGTCTCCATGTATTCTTATTTTTTATACATAATATTGATTTAACTTAAATTTAATTTAATTAGGGGTTAATTATACAAATTCAAGAATCTTAAAAGTAGCTACAAATTGTCTCTAAGTTATCCCAAGATTGTCCCTTTGTCTCTAAAGGGTAATCTATGTTTAAGAAATCTCTTTAAAATCGTCCCAAGTAGAAAAAACCGAAAAATGTTTCTCAAGCGGAACTTTTCAAGGGCATATACATAATAGCGATTCTACTATGGACATAACTTAAAGAGGGTAAACTTGAAAGAGTCATTTTTTTAGTAGAGGAGAAAATTGTATTATTTCATCTTTTCAATAATTTGCATTAGACATTTGCATATGACATACCTCTTTTGAGATGAAATTATTTAGAAGCATAAACAATGGCAGCATGATTAGGTCTAGAACCTTTTATCTACCCCCGTATCCCTAGGCTTTGCTACTTCGGTGACACACTCCATTGACTAAGCATGTGATTGCTACATCCACCCTTGCAATGCCTAGACTATCCTTGGAAGCAAAAGGAAAACACCCCTGACATCCTTGGCATGCTTCATGATCGAGGATACAATGGGACAATGTATGACTACCTCACATTAAAACCTGGTTTGACCTCTTGAGCATACACATGTTATCTATTCATTTTATATATCTTTTTGCTTTGTTCTTGAACTAGAATTTACTTTAGGATCTCTCGAGTTTTGCTCTTACCCCCTAAGACCCATAATAACTACCCATGTTTAACCAGAAAAATGTAAATGATAAAGATACTTGGTGTAACGCCTCGACCTTTCCCGGGCCGCGGAGATTACTGACAACTGCTTCAAGGATCTCTGTCTGGCCCCACAAATCACCACGAGCCTTTCCAGTGTGCTTCGTCCTCGCTCACATGCTTCTTGGGAAAACCACCCAAGAGGTCACCCATCCTAAGACTACTCCCAGCAAGACATGCTTAACTGAGGAGTTCCCAACGGACAAGCTACCATAAAAGAAGGTGCACCTTGGTGATATAAGTAGTCATTTCAATCCTTTTAAGCCACATTTTAACCATATACCCGGGGTGTTATAGTCACCCCCACTTAAGCACACAACACCCTCATTGTGCCACAATCCAATCTAGAATCATTGCCCCGCTAAGTGACTGCCCATGGATCTCCCATCCACTGGCGCATCTCACGGTCGCGGGTCAGCTCTGATACCATCTGTAACGCCTCGACCTTTCTCCGGCCGCGGACATTACCGACAACTGCTTCAAGGATCGCTGAGTGGCCCCACAAATCACCACGAGTCTTTCCAGTGCGCCGTCGCTTCGCTCGGGAAACTTCCCAGGAGGTCACCCATCCTAATACTACTCCCAGCAAGGCACGCTTAACTGAGGAGTTCCTAACGGACGAGCTACCATAAAAGAAGGTGCACCTTGGTGATATAAGTAGTCAGTTCAATCCTTTTAAGCCACACTTTAACCATATACCCGGGATGTTACACTTGGACACCGTAACCGGCCTCTAACTAGGGCTACATGGATCTAGGTGTAACTTGTCGGTTGCATCGCTTGGGGAAGGAATTGGTAGGGTTCATGTTCTCTTAATTCTCCTTGGTCCTTTGTAGCATTCATCCGTATCTTGAACCTCTTACCCAAACGTACTTCTAAGTTCGAAAGGCTCTATAAGTCTGATGTGACTTGATCCAGTGGGGGTTTGATGATTGGTTCGTTAGTTGGTCGTATCTAACCTTGTCTTGAACCTCTCATCCGATCCCAAACCTGTTTCGGAGTTCGAAAGGCTTTATAAGCCTGACGTGACTCTATCCAGTGTGGGTTTGGTATTTTTATTTTTTTATTTTTTTGTAAAAAGAGGTAATTACAAAAACAAAAACAAAAAAACCTTAGGTAGCCCTTCTCTTAAGGGATCTACCAGGGATATTATCGCTAAGAATAGAAGATGACGAAATAGAAGGACTAGAAACCCAACTAGCTACTAACTGGAGAGAAACATGACACTTAGCTAACCAGTCAATAGCTCTATTCCATTCTCTAACAATATGATTAATAGAACAAACACTACAAAGGGGAAGCAACAAACGAATATCTTTGGATTAACGGACCTATTCCACTTGGAATGTGAAATTCACCCTTGAGAGCTTGAATAACCACTAAATTGTCATCTTCAATCATCAAAGAAGGTAAACCAAGGTGGATAGCATGAAGAAGACAATTCTGAAGAGTTGTTGCTTCAGCCACTAGGATGGAGGCGTAGGCTAGTGGAAATGCAGTGGCTGCAATAAGGTGGACGTTGAATCACGAATGGTGAACCCAAATGCCACCCAAAGATTTAGATCCATCAAAATTTAGCTAGAATGACCCTACGAGTGGTTTACTCCATGCCACCCACACCGGATCACCAGAGGTTATAGGGAACCCACCAGAACGTTAAGGGAGTAGAGAATTCCCTATTTTGTGATGCATCCTCCACTCTACTGTTGCTCGTTTAGCACGAACCAAAGTGATAAAAGTTGGGGGAAGTCACTTTTGAAGACTATAGAGATATGATTTCCAAATACTCCAAAAAAGGGTCGTAACAAGATTGTAGACACCAACAAATAATACACAGTGAGCACCTCGAGGATTTTGGGCTTGTTAGTGCCCTCGAGGACTTTGGGCTATATGGGCACCTCGCGGATCTCGTACCCGGGTCAAGGTTAACTCCTGGTCAAAGTCAACTCTTGGTCAAAGTCAAGTCAAGGTCAACTCCCGTGTCACGGTCAACTCCTGATCAAAGTCAACTTTTGGTCAAGTCAAAGTCAACTCCCAAGTCAAGGTCAGCTCCTAAGTCAAGGACAAATCCTCGCGAATCCTTGACTAAACACGGGGACAAGTCCTCGCGGATCTTTGACTAAGCCCAGGGCCAGATCCTAGCGGATCAGGTGAACAACCCAAGCCAGATCCTCGCGAATTCTGGCAGGCCAGCCCAAAAGCAGGTTCTCGCAGATCCTAGCTTTGGCTCAGAGGAAAAATCCTCGCGGATCTTTGACAAATCGGCTCATAAAACTCTACGGATTTATTCCAAATTGGCAAATTATTTGGTCAAGGAATGATGTCTCCCCACTACAAGGATCCTCGTAGATTTTCAGTAAATTGGGGGGAATCCTCGCGGATTTTCTAGAAAATCCTGGCGGATCCAATGTGCCAACCTAGGAAAATCCTCGCGGATTTGCCAGGCCAACCCAGGAAAATCCTCGCGGATTTGTCAGGCCAACCCAGGAAAATCCTTGCGGATCCTGTGATTTGACCCAGGAGAGTTCTTGCGGATCCAGGGTAATTAGCCCAGAAAAAGTCAATACAAGTCTAGGCCCAGAAAAAGTCAACACAAGTCTTCGCGGATACAAGCTGCAGCCCACTACAAAAATCCGCCCAAGAAATGGATTCCTCATGGATTTGTTGCAGTCCAACCCAAAAGAAGATCTCGTGGATTTGTCATGTCAGCCCAATAGAAATTCTCGCAGATCATATTTCCAGCCTAGGAGAAAAATGACGCGGTTTTCTGTTTTCAGTCAGCTGGTAGTTGCTCGGTAAAAGAATCGTCTTTCTCCACTCTTCCCAGTGAGGCGAGTCCTCGCGGATTTCATGGGTGAGGTGTGACATGCAACTGCTGCAAGTAACTCCCGTATGTGTTGCCTAAAAAAGGGTAGTCCTGGCGGATTTTGGAGGGGGTTCGGAGTCTGGTATAGCTGCATTCTTAAGCATGCCAACAGGAGGGAACAGAGAAAACATACATACTACCAGGGAGTGAGAGCCTCTCGGATTTCTAAGGAAAAAATCACTGCCGTGCTAGTTCTGAGTGAGATCCTTGAGGATTTCTAAGAAAAAATCACTGTCGTGCCAGTTCTGAGTGAGATCCTCGCGGATTTCTGAGAACCAAATCACATCCGTGCCAGTTCTGAGTGAGATCCTCGCGGATTTTAGAGAAACAAATCACTACCGTTCCAGTTCTGAGTGAAGAGACCCAAATTCTTGCACAGAGCCTCGCGGATCCGCGAGGATTGAGTATTTTCCCCCCTTTTTCTTACTTTCTGTTTTCATGCTCTTTAATGATTTGTAATGATGCGGTTCCCGTGCCCCGCCCGCTGTATTTTCTTTTGTTTCATTTTGTTTAGACATTTGCTCGTTTTATGTTTGAGTGTATGCATTAATTTCAAAATTTGGTGACAACTTTGTTTTTCTAGTTTTTTTTTTCTCTTTTTCTAAACCAAAACCTGATGGAGTAAAAGGCCGTTTTGACAGGTGGTGTAGCACCTGTACCTTTACCCCCGAGCTCGTTTTTTGGTTCGTAGATCGAGGAGTTTTCTCTTGGTTTTGTCATTTTTCATAAAATTGACTGGCGACTCCGTTTTTCATACATTATTTCACGCATGTTAGCATATTTGATTTTATTTGAAGTTATTTCCCGGCCTTCTTCTTTTTGGGTGAGTAATTGAGTTGCGCAGCCGACTCGGGTGGCTTCACTGTCCAGGAATCCTCGCGGATTTCTACAGTGGGCTCACTTGAGATACTCCGTGGGTCACCCGGTTGACTGTCTTAGGTCTGACAGTGGCTTAGCCAAGCCACACAGTCATGAAATCCTCGCGGATTTTATGGCTGTAGGCTTGATTTAGGCCCTGTTCAGGCCAACCATGGACAGATCATAGCCTATAGCTGGCGCCCTAGTAATCCTGGACCGGAAATCCTCGCAGATTTCTGTTTTGGGTGCTCGGAACGGCTTTGGACCGGGTCAATATGTTATGTCATCCAAAAAGAAGAAGCGTTAGGGATTTAGATTTAGTAAAATTAAACATTTTTAACAACATGAAACAAAGAAATCGGCAAAAATAATAATTTGTGCATAAAATAATTAAAAGTGCACCCTAGGAAAAATAAGCAACCCTATGTCGATCTCGACACTTCGTGAGGGACCGTGCCCTCCGGGCCGCGGGCCCTACAAAGATCAAGAAGAGAAGCTCCAGTACTTCGTTTTACTCGGAGATAAATTGTGGAAATGATTCTGATACATCAGGTGTGGAAGTAGGCGAAATCCAATTATGACTCACAACAATATCCCAAATTTCTTTAACTGTAGGACACGTTAAAAAGAGATGATCAATATCTTCAAGGTTAGAAGAACAACAAGGACAATCACTACAAGGGATATTAACACATCTATAGGCAAGACAAGACCGGAGAGGTAGAGCATTCCAAAGAGCTTGCCAGAGAAAGAGTTAACTTAGGTTGTAAATCCAATTTCCAAATCTAGTTAAACTCCCAAGGTTGAGCATGGGAAGAAATATTATGGGCTATCCAAGTAGTAGATTTAGTGGAAAATTCTCCATTACTAGAAAAAAACCCAACATAATTTATTAGATAAACTATTGTAACGAATAGGGATATTACCAATTAAACTAAAAGACTCTGAATTAACAACCGTTTGCAATAGCATAATATTCCATGTTTTATCAGGAAGAATAAAGTCTCCCGCTTTTAGACTTAAATCTACTAAAAAATCATCCTCAATATTATTTGAATTTAGAAAAAGTGGGGGGTTTGATGATTGATTCCTCCCTTTGTTGAGTCAGACCTATTCACGGACTTCTTATCCGACTCTGAATCTATTTCTAAGTTTGAAGGGCTCTACGGGCCTGACGTAAAAGTACATATGCTCTACATCCGTCAACTGACTCCACTGAAATTTTGGGGAAAAAATATGCTTTTGAAAAAAAAATGCATATACAAGATATATATTGATTATGTATGATATAACACGTTGATGGAAGTGTGGTTGGGTCGTTGCGTCTAAGTCTAGAAGCGGTGAGGTGCGAGTTCGAGACGGACTAGACGTAGACACAAGAGTTTAGTTTTTTAACATTTTAACTGCTTCCTTCCTGTAGTTAAGTTCGAGTCCTAGAAATATCAATAAGCGTGCAATAGCTAAGTGGTTAATGCATTTATATTTTATTAGCAGCTGGCATGGTGCGAGTTTGAGACTTGCTGGATGTAAGTATTGGATTTGTTTTTTTGGGCTTCTATTCACTGGATTGTTGCTCCCCTTCATTCCCAAACACAATCGAATTTCAAAACTCTACCATTGTCAACTCTATTCACTGGTTTTGTGACACTCTCAAAGGTCTATTTGTTGGTTCTTTTATGTCTTAGGGTTGTGTTGTACAACCTCCGTCTCTTATTGAGTGTCATAAAAACTAACTTTTTAGAAGTTCAATATACCTAGAAAAATTGTATATAAACATTGGACTTGGACAAATACATCATTTCACTTAGTAGGAATAAAGGAGAATATTTTAAAAGGTAAAATAAAATATCACATTCATTAATTAAGGGTAATGTGAGTATTTTAATTATTGAAATTGTAAAATTGACAAATAAAAAGTGACAAAGTGGTTAGAAGATTTGACACTCATTTACGGACGGAGGTAGTATATATCTAGTACTATTAAACTTTATTTTTTTTAATAAATCATTGTTGACTCCACTGACTTTGAATCCTGGATCTGGCACTTCATGTAGGTCTAGCGGGTATGTGAACCCTATGATGTGTGAGTCAAGTATTGAGTCAGCACATAGGCATTGAGTCTAAACTAAAATGTCTCGTAGAAGTCTCTTAAGTTATGCATGTATCAGGTAGTTCAATGTTAAGGTCAGTTCCTTAAGGTGTTAGGCAGAATAGGAACTTAGTTCGGGCCCACATTCGGGGCCAATCAGGGGGCTGATCCACAACCTAGATTTCGTCTCTCCAGTCTCCATCACCATCCACAGCTTAGTGCCGTTTGAAGTTTACAATAGCCGACACCAGCTCAGAGAACCAATCAAGTAATGGAAGCCGAGCTTCCAAGGATCTGGTCCTATTGTTCTCCAAAATACAGAAACTCGTGATTCACACTTCATGAGGACAGAAGAAGAGGCTAGAAGAACAATGTAAGCTCATTACAGATTAAGAGGCTCGCCAAAAGAAACTAATGGAAGAAAATGTGGCATACCAAGTTATAAGGGTCGAATATCAGCAGAACACCATTAATGGCATCAATGGGGCCATCATGCAGATGAGCAAGTATGTAGGCCTTGGCCTCAATGACTGATCAAGCTATAGTATAGCTGGCGTTTTTATCGTTTCCATGAGGAGTTGTGGGCCAAAATTTAATGCATTTCAAGTTCAAGAACTTGGTTCAAGCAAGGTTCACAAATTGCGAGATGATCAAATGAAAATTAGCTACAACTACACTATTTGAAAACTAAGTTATGCAAAGATCGAAAGCGCGGAAATTAACCAAAAATAAAAGGAATTGGGGGCGGTTTGGACCACCTAACGATAGTCTAACCAAAGGGGTTATCAAATAGAGATAGTTAAACAAGGCAAAGAATAGGTCGTTGCTAAAATCAAACCACTTTAAGCCCCTCTCTCAAGGATAGCATTAGATTAACCCCTAAGTGTTTTCCTTTCATGAAAGAAAACAATCAAGGGTGGAAAGTGTAGCGAACCCTAATTAACCCAATCCTCACTTTTATGAAAGATAGACTAATTATTTTGCCAAGTCCTCAAACCACTGTGCTAGAGAAGGTTTAGCAACCCCTCAACCAACCTAACCTCCCACAATGATAGAGATAATAGTGGAAATCCCTTAAACCAACACTAACTATCCCCTTTCAACTAAACCCTCATATTTAAACCCCCTTTAGGGGGCCATTAAACCTCTAAGCCCAAAAAAAATAAAAAATTTAACCAATAAACATGTTCAAAACCACTAAAATAAACCTAATAAAGCCTAATCTAACAAGGAAACACATATTCATCAAGAAATCAACTCATCTTAACTAGAAAGCTCTTAAACAGACAATAAAACAGTAAACATACATGAAATAAATATACCTAATAATGACTTCTCTTCAATGAACACCCATTAATGCTAATGATTAGAGGCCTTGAAATTCTTCTAAAGTAGATTAAAATCCCAGCAAGACAATAAATAAAGCAAGAGAAAGAGATTGAGAGAGGAAAGATTAAACTTTGATCAAGAAAAGAGTGTATTAAACAAGGAGTATTTATGTGACAGGGCCGCAAGCGCACGGGTACGTTGTAGCACGTCAAGGTCAATCCCACAGGGACTCAATTAGCAGCGCATTTAACTAGCTCTCTATGTGATTGCAAAGCTAACAGGTTTTGGGTTTGAAAAGCTTTTAGAAACTAAAAAGAACTAATCAACCAGGGGAATGTATCTAGGATTCAATCAAGGGAGAAAGACTTCTAGGGAAGTGCTAACCTATCAACGAGTTTGATTATTAAACCCTAGTTTGCACAATCATTCATTCAAGTCGAATCAAGAACCGATAACCACAAGAACTCTACTTCTCTTTCGATGCTAACAGAATTACCTCAATTAACCAAAATTACAAATTTTGTATGCTTTTCAAGTTAATCAAAGTTGAAGGTCTCTAATAATCCGGTTATCAAAGTGGTTCCCTAATTTGATATTCTTTTCTCAAATTTCACAAAACTAGGTAAAAAGGTTGGTAGTCGGATTATCCTAATTATCCTTTCAGTACTTCTCAAGTTAATATCAAAGCATGAGTATTCAAACGCTTAAATAACACCCATGAACATGAATAACACAACCTTCTATTGATTCAGATCAAGAATTCATGCACAAACTAAGAACATTCAATCAATCTACATTGTTTCGGGTTGCAAAACCCTAGAATTCAAGAAATCTACTCACTCATTATCAAAGAAAGCATGAAACAAGTTCCAATCATCATATCAATTCTCAAAACAAAGAAAGATTTCAAAAAGGAAGAACAAACTACGAAGAATACGTCCCGTTGAGTCTTTCGATCCCGGGGTGGAACCTTCTCCGCTAACGCCGCTACTTTCCTCTCGAATCTTGATCTTCGCCTCCCATGAATCAATTCGATCTTGAATCTTAAATGGATGGAAGAGGAATGTGATGGGATTTGGTGCTCTCTTTCTCGTTTGATAGCCCTAGAATGAATGGAGAATGAAGGATACTAAAAAAAATAAAGAAAACTATCGTTGCCCCTCTTTTAACTTTGAAAACAAATTTCGGTGCGACCAAACAGGGCCTGCCACGGTCTGTCCGTATAGTCTGTACCACGGATCGTGGGGCTCACCAGGGCCAGACGGTGGTGGGTTCTGGCCAGCCATTATCTACTTAGTTTTACGTGAAATTCATACCACGGTCCATACACTCGTGGAGGATGCCCGTGGTGTATTCCATCCTGCCAAAGGTCGAGAAATCGTTGGTGTTTTGGCCTCAACCCTACAAGTTTCCATCAAAAACAACAACAACAACAAGCGTAATAGAGAAATAGGGGGTATATATATACGTTTTCAATCCAAAACTTCCCTAATCTACTATCAAAACCCCTAAAGAATCAGGGTAAAACATACACTTATCATTGTGGCTAACCTAAGAGACAAAATAATAAAAACTTGCTAAGCAAACTAGGGATTGATAAAAGCTATTGAATTATAATCCTAATAATCTATATATAGTACCCTAAAATTAAATCGAAGCTCGTCGTTTTGGTTTCCGGAGCAGGGAAATTTTCCGATTATGACATGATCGTGCCGTCGCCGAGAGCTGGGAAACAACACCCTGAAACTTGGGTGGCATGAGGTTGTTCGCGACCACCCTTCCCAAGAGTAAGTCACGATCGTGCACTCAACCTGCACGATCATGCCTCTTTTTGCCTTAGGTTGGTTTCCTTGGGAGCAGGGATGCACAATCATGTAATAGGATGCATAGCACGATCGTGCCCCTTTGCTATTTTCTTGGCCATGGTCTTTGGGGGATCTAGATCGTATGGTATGATGGCATGATCATACCCCTTTCTTCTTCCTTCAATTTCTTGGCCTTGTTAGCTCATTTCGGCCTTAGTTTCTTCCACGATCTTGGCATCTATCTTTGTATCTCGGGGCCAACCCTTTTCTTTAAGGATTATATCCCTTTTCCGGGTTCCTTACTTCGATCCTATGAAATTAAGAAAAACACGTAATAAGTATAGTTATTAGAAGGGAAACAGAGCTAAAATACTAAGTATATATGGCCTAATTATAGCTCAAAATGAACCAAATCAATGACGATGAAGAGGACACACTTGAAACCTCTAGCTAGCCACCCAAACTCACTCCAAAAGAAAAGGGAAGATTCAAGGTGTGGGACAACCTCATAGGCGAACCTACCAAAGAAGGAATAACCATCAACGTGGAGGACAAGGTAACCGACACCATGTCATCAGCAAGCAAAACGTCGGAAGCACTGGATGAATTTGCTACTTCTAATACCAAAAATATGGAGAGTGCTAAAATAAAGAAGTTTAAGGCAGATGTAACGCCCCGACCACTCCCGAACCGCGAACATTACTGATAAAAGTGATTCAAGGATCGACGACTGACCCCACAAATCACCACGAGTCCTTCAAGCTTGCATCGTCCTTGCTCACACACTGCCTGGAAAAACTTCCCAGGAGGTCACCCATCCTAAGATTAGTCCCAACCAAGCACGCTTATTTGAGGCGTTCCCAATGGATGAAAATCCTTAAAAGAAGGTGAATCTTAGTGATATAAGTAATCATTTCAATCCTTTAAGCCACACTTTAACCAAATATCCAGGGTGCTACAGCAAAGCTTTGAAGATTCAATCAAGCACATAGCAAGGTCCATGTATTTGTATATCAATATGCAGAGTTTGAGGCGCCAATTAGACCTCTAGTCAAGTTCTCTCAAAAGTTGGACGTGCCTTTAAAGAAGTTCACACACTTAGGGAATCCCACAAACCATGTGCAGGAATTCTTTCGCACTATGTCTATCTAAGGACTAGAAACTAATTTCTATAAAACTATTTTCCTTCCACGTTCAATGATGAAGCCTAAAATAGGTATTACACTTAATCAGTAGAAACACAGAACGACTGGACAACACTTTGCAAAGTCTTCATCAACCACTACAATCCTATTCAAATGAAGTGGACATCCTTCAAGGACTTAATATCACACACAACGAGAGGATGAAGCCTTCCTTGGGTACTTCCAAAAGTTGCATGCTATGGTATCTCAAATAACGGAGCCATTCCCATGACACTACCACTCTTCACTTTCATATAAGGACTCAAGGAAAGTCTTAAACAACAGCTCAAGGTCAATGTGATAGAGGACTTTGACTACCTCAAAACTCTCTGTATGATGCTTGAAGCCAGGAATGAATGAAAGGTAACTAATCATGGTTGAAAAGGCTCTAACACCAACTAAAGGGCCATGAGCACAACCCACAGTATCCCAAGCCTCTCGAGGCTGAAGTCGTTTAGCAACGCAAATACAATGTTTTCCTAACTAAGTATGAGAGCTACATTATGTTGGACACCACGTAGGTTGTTGCCCTTGAATGGTTGATCAAGAAAGGGATAATTCAATTACCCTTACCTAAGGTAGAGCCAGAAACTAAGAGCAGAGTTAGAACCGGGAAGGGACTTTGCCTTTGCCAAAAGAGTCTTAAAAGCCCAACAAAAAGAGTTATCCTCTCCCAGTACATGTCATCTTCTAAAACAGAGAGGGTATGGATTATTCTACGTACATCACTAAAGCAAGACAATCGAGGTTCGAGGTCAAACCTTTAGCTGAGATAAGTATCAATGGAATATAGGACAACAATGATGACAATGTTTACAATATTCCCACAGACTCTAACACATACTTAGAAGAGGTCCTAGACAAGAAGATGACTAACATTCAAACCCGGGATCTTTTCTTCACTAGATTTTGGTTCGACCAAGGACGACCTACACCACCGACATCACAAATGCCCCTACAAGAGAATAACTTCATCCTCCCAAGGATCCTCTTCTAAGCTTAGCTCAAGAAAACTAAGGCAGATGTCACCAATTGGCAACTCCTCTACATGTCCCAGCCTCACCGACAATTGTTGATTGACACCCTTCAGCATATTCTGACGTCGACGACAACCTCACCGGAAAGACTTGTATCCCGCGTGATTTCCCCCTCAAGTATCATCACCTTTGACAAAGAGGACTTGCATAATTAGGGACATCACATAATAAAGCCCTCTATTTGACTGTGGTGTGCTCCAACAAGATCATTCCACTAGTTCTAGCAGACAATGGTTCTCAAGTCAACGTTTGGTAGTGGCAAACAACAAAGAGGTTAGGCATGCAATAACACCAATTGACCAAAAGCACCATGCAATTGTGCGCGTATGACAATTTTCCCTATAATTCTCTAGGAACAGTTGTGTTGCCTATTACTTTTGAGAAAATAGTAAGGAATGTTGAATCTGTCATCCTTGACATCCCGACGTCTTACGACCTGCTCCTTGGCCGATCATAGCTACACAATTGCAACAACATGGCATCGACTCTCTACCAGAAATTAAAAATGGACATAGATGGAAATATAATTACTATCTCAAGAGCGTTTGTCAATTCCGCGCATTATCCTGGAAAGCCAACTCTAGAAGTTGAACAAAGCCACGATGACGAAGAACTCCATAGTTTTGAAATAGTGGTAGCCTTGGATTGGGATGAATCATCCTTTGACTTCACCCCCATTCAAACGTTAAGATCCATACCATTCTCGAGAAGCAAGGTCAGTTCCCTGGCATGCCTTTGTAGAAGAAGAAGAATAGGCTAGCTTCGAGGTACAAGACTGTCAAGCATAGTTATTAAAATCTCGATCCTGATTTACGATCCTACGATTTTATGGTCCAAAATCGTTGATATGATTCCACTATTTACACACGATCCACGATCCTACATGGGCTAAATTCCGATCCTAACTTCCCCATAGTTTCGAGTTAGGATCCCGATTTTAACAACCTTGCTGTCAAGCATATTTGTATGTTTGGACTAGGATATAGACTCACTGGGACAGAAGTCGAGTTGGAAAAACAAGAAATGGAAGCACAAAAGAGAATGGATAACCCACCTACTCTTTATCAAGCCAGGCCATACCCCCTTACATCAAACGACCAATATTAAAGGGAAGGCGACAACTATCCTTTCTATGGTTTCCTAAAACTACTATGTCAAGGACCAGGGTATGCATGTAGCCAGTTGAGAAATCTTCATGCTTGCGTCCTGAAAGTGGCAGTCACTTTCATCCCCACCATGGAAATACACCGTATCTGGAATTATCAAATCCACGTAGGATCGTGGATCAGATTATAGGATCATAAAATCGTGTTATGATTCTAGTACATAATATTCAGACAAAACTAGGATCAAAATATCCTAACTACTTTAAGATTATGATGATAGTTGGATCGGTGAAGGGTTTTGGATCATGTAATCGAAGGACTGTAGATCTAAATCGGGAGTTTTATAACTATAAACCTAATCAAACTTAGGTTGGAGTTATCCTGTGTCGATAGTGTGTCGATCCATTCTTATAACGGGATGTTGCCTTTGGTCTAGCTCGGGTGAACCAAGAATCTTCTTTCGTCTTCCATTTCCGCAAAGCTCCTCTTATCTCTAATAATGAATTTGACGGGGTTGAAAATTGAGTTGTTAGAAACACTCTCATCCCACTCCTTTTAGATACTCCACATGAGGTATGTAACTCTTATAAGCTTGCTATGGGTGAAAATACGATTATGCTCTCAGGTGTACCGACCTCATTTTGTACTATGAGGGACAGTGACCTTAAGAGTTTGACGATCAATTTCACCACTTGAATCCTATATCCATTTGATATTGGAGTTTAGCCACTTATGAGCTTTGGAAATCCTCCAAGCCTAATCAAAATAGGGCATTGATGGATCAGATATTGATCTAACTTAATATGATCCACATGGTACAAGATTTGTCTATGTGGACAACTCGTCAAACTAATTACCCTTAATAGGAGACTATTTGACATATTTTCCAAGGTAAACTTATAATTTTGTTTGTAAATCAAGTTTCCAAACCCAGTTGTCTTTCGATTTGGAGGTTTCATCTATTCCTTGATACATCAGCATAGCTAATTTAGTAGGAAATTCAGCCTTCCGAGCGAGTCATGAGCATAAGCATTGTCTCCACTAAATGAAGGGAAAGGAGGGGAAAGATTAGTTTCGCTATATTAAGAGGCAGAATCCCATTGACCATAGGAATGTTCCATTTATATCGTTAATAAAATCTCACTATTAATTGGACGTCAACTTATTGGCTATGCTATAGTGTAAGTGCAGACTAGTTTTGATGAAATTGGTTGTCATTCCAGAAGTTAATTTTAGTGTCACCTCCAATTAAAAAGGGTTACTTAGCCATAACATTTGCGGGCTAAGCCGAGTGATTGAGGTGTGAAGCCTACTCGTCGATCCTCTAGCAATACTGCAACAGGAAAAGACAGAAGAGGGAAGGACAGTGATGGAAGAAATCGGCAAGCTTTAGAAGATAAAAGGTGCTCTTACGCTGGCATTGTTTCTGTAGTGTGAAGTTCGAGGTAGTGATTGAGTGGATCAAGAGATCTCAGGTAGTCGAGAGAGTAGTTGTCGGTTGGAAACTTGGTCAAAATATCGGTTCACGAGTGAACCTTCTTAAACACCTCTTTTTGAAATTGAATCAGCAGTTTCAATAATAGACTAGGCTGTTAGCGGGATTCGCAGGTGAGACATCTATATCTATTTCTTTATCATGTTGAAAGAGAGGAGAGTGAACGCACCAGTGTGAATAAGACAACTTGAACTAGGATGAATCATACGCCTGGTTGAACTAGACTGACAGCACTCGAAATTCAACCCATTTGTTTAGCATCTAGACAGTGTTATCTCAATCAAGAAGAGATTGATTATCTAAAGAACTAATAAAACTTGTTCAATCATCAATCACCGGTGAATTTGTTTTGCACGTCATTTTACATACAAAATTACTTGTACTAGATTCAAGAACTGTTTGGCTTCCTGAACGGATAATGCATTCTATCTTAGAGCTGGTGAAGTTTTGTTCTACCCCAAATATTCAAATTTATTCAATCCGAAAAATTTTTTCATCTGAATTTTTAACTAAAATGACTGTGAATTCAATCCCAATATTTTTGCTATGTCCATTGAGTCCAATTTTAACCCTATTACATCTGTTCAAATTGTCGGATCTGAGAAAATCGGTAATCTTCATAAATTTATCATCCAAATTTTGATATTAACCAATATGATCGACCTGAATTTTGTCAGCGTTAATTCTATCTTTTTACATGGTTTAATGTAATAAAATAAATAAGACAATAAAATAGACATATATTCTTTAGAGTTCAGACATTGTACACCTGGCCAACACCACCCACATATAAGCAGACTGACATGATAGTCATTCCTTTTCTAAAAGCACATATGTATACTCCATTCACACCGTCTAAGCAGCAAAGCTAAACCTTCACACCGAAAGATAACCAAAATCATAACATCCACTCACTGCAATCATGATTGTTGAATGTTAACCAAACCCACTATATGTCCTCAGCTACTGAAGATGGGTAACAAAAATTAATATAATGGCAGCAAATGCTTTCACTAGGGCCAAAACTGCCACTAGTGCATTATTATGAATTATGATCATCATCACTCAAAAGTCACAAAAGTCTACACAAACTCAGCCCCCTTATTTGGGTTAACAACATGCTGCTCAAGGACCTCAACAACCCCCCCCCCCCCCTCTTTTCCTTCTCCTTTCAGTAAAATGTGGAGAGGAACTCTAAACATGTATACTCAGTCACTCGTACTCATTTTACAAAAGCGAATGCTCTACATACAAAGCGGTATACCTACATTGCTAATCGAAGCGTATTACAGTTACGTGTGGATGTGATGCTGATGTGGAGATCAGAAAGCAGAATTCCATAATGCATTGTCACCCTCCCCACAGCGGCGATGGACCTCCTTCATCCTCTCAACTGACTTGCAGATTCCACTGCAGCTCCAGTCGAAGGATGCGACACATACGTTGCCTGCCTGAGCCTTCCATTCACAGTCTGCTAACAACCAATCCAACTTAGTTAGCTTCATACCTAACATACTTCAAACTTAGAGCAGCAAAACAAAACTCCCCCCCCCCCACCCCCCCCCCCCCAAAAAAAAAAAAAAAAGCTTTTTTTTCGGGTGAGTTGGCAGTTTCAGTGTTTGGTTAGTGGCTCATTTCCTGATGTGAGTCAGCTATCTTGCTGAATAGATGGGCTGAGGCTAAATTCAGGTTAAACAACAACTCAGTTAGCATAGACATAAGACCTAAGATGCACAGACTCGGACACGAGACACGGACACGACACGACACGGACACGGGGACACGCAATTTTCGAAAAAATAAGGACACGACACGTTGTCCGACACGTACCTTAATTTTATTTAGTACTTCAAAAAATATCAAATTTTGTTTTAAAAATGTTTATGAATGAATATATTTTCTTTAATAGTTTATGAATCTTAAAACTATATATATAAAACATAAAGTTTTATAAAATAATGGAAGACGGACAAAGTTATAAGAAAGAGAGACAAAAGTATGTGTAAGATGGTAAAGCAATAGGAAAAGATAATGATATATTGAAAAAAGGAGATCATAGTTGAGGATGTCTATGGATGTGATTAGCCGAAAATGTGATGCCCGTCAATGATTCGGAGGTGTCCTAAGGTTGGGATACGTGTGTCCACCATGAGTCCTCCAAGTGTCGGATGTTTATTTTGGTAATTATTTTGGGGACACGTTTTTTCGTGTGTCCGACACGTATCCGAGGAGTATCCGAGAGATTCGGACACGGGTACGTATCCGAGACGGATACGTGAGGCTGATAGAAGTGTCCGTGCTTCATAGCATAAGACAATGAGACCTGGCAATTAGGTCATTTGAAATGGGTTAGTTCGGGTTTGGATTGGGCCATTTTAGGGTCATGTTGAATTTGGGTTGCTTTAATTTTTTGTGAGATAAGATTATCATTTAAAAATGAACTTTAGTCAAAGATATATTCAGGTCGGGTTGGGTCTCATCGGGTTCATGCCCATTTTGGGTTAATTAGTTTTGACATTTTTGGGTGGGTCATTTGGATTGGGTCAGTTTTGCCGGGACTCACTTAGACGACTCCGATGCATGTCAATACTCGAGTAACTTCTCCCAAAATTATTTCATTTAGCAGCACATCTTGAATATAGATTTCTGATTCTGATGAATAGAGAACAATTTTAAGGATAATGATTATATGATTCAGTGAGCTAGAGCTAATGTAAATGCATTATGATAGCTTGTCTGTTTCTCCCAACTAGGGTTTCCATGTATAGTCTTGTGTCCGTAGATCTCTTAGTACTCTTGTTCTTGTTTTTCTCAACATTTACATCCCAAACATGCTTCCGCATGCATTATTCATTCTTATTTTTATACCCAGCAATTTGTCATGACCTAATGTCATTGCAATTGATTCACAAGACCTTGCTGGTGAACACACACATAAATATAGAGCAAGGGAGGAAGGACATTACCTGGTGGAGTACCACAACACAATCTACGATCATCAATGTGCTCTACATCCAACCCAATAAACCAAGAACCTAATGACACATCTTCATTTGCATACTTATGTAGCACATGCCTGCAGTCAAGCATCCCAAGGATTTAGGATTATGCTCATGGTAAGCGTAGTTTAATCACATTACTGCTAGATAAGCTGGATCACTAACCTATTGATTGATATATAAGATGCTAAATCTTTGGAAATGGCATATAGCTGCCCTGTAGCATGGCGGAAGTACCTATTTCCTCCATCTCCAAACTTCCAATGCTCGGGCTCGTGGTACCTTACACCCCTATTCGTCAATAAAAATAATAAAAAAAAGTATCAATAAACCCGATGGACAAACATACGGTTATCTGATTCTTCAGAAGAGAATCCAAGTATCCAACTTACTTTTGAGCAAGTACAGGACCCGATTTCATGCATCCTATGTATACACGAGGCTTTGACCTATGCCGAACTAAGGTTGCTCCCAAAGTTGCTGCAATTCGGCAAAGGTAAACCCATTATATCAGGAAACAAGTACTAACATGATGTAAGAGTTACATGAAATTGCTGAACATGTACACCACATTGCAATACTTCAAGTTTAACACAAAAAGTAATGTTGTGTACCTATATTGACATGTACGTCGTCATCAACCTTGACGTAATACTCAGCATCCCATAAAGAAACAGCAGTTGCAAAGTATATTTTCGTCTTTTCTGACAATTCAAGATAACCCTCAACATGCTCCTGCCCCACATAAGTCATAACACATAAAGGTGAAGACCATTAGCTATTCAGTAAGATGGAAGATCACATGATGGAAAATTTTCAAAACTTTCCCAGTATCCTCACTGGTCTACACGCATTTACAAGAAGAAAAAGGTTGATCAGCTTACCAGCCTTAAAAAGTCTCCGTGCTTTTGGTCCTCAGCTTCAATGGCTTTGTCAAGGATACCACCAGTTGTGGCACTAGCAATAGCAAAAGCAATTGAGAAGCAAAAGATAAGCATTAGACTCTGTCTGGATTTCGATAACTACAAGTGGTAAACTGGAAATATATGCACAAGTTTCACAGTTAGAAATAGATGTGGAGAGTTCCAGTTATGTATTGCCATTGCCAGCTGATAACTTAACAATCTAGCTGCTTGTCAAAAGTACGTACATATCAATAGAATCCACACGAGCACTGGCGGATCTCAAGGTAAGTGGAGGGTTGTCACGGCCACCGGTAAAAAAAATATCAGTATAATTTGGGATAAAAATTATAGATTTTATGTGTATCTAATGAATATAATAGTGTAGTGGCCACCCCTAAGGTGGCATGTTGATATTATGGGCTGTGAGTTATATTTACTTTTTGCTTTAAGAGGCTGGAGGGTCACCCATGTTTAACGTTCAACTACATTTAGGCTTCCATATGTATACATACAAAGGCTGACTCAGCAATTGATACACATCAAGTTTTTCAATGAAGGTTAGTATCTAAGATGGCTGGAGGAATTCCATAAGTCTTTTTTTAATTTAGGCATTCAGCTATGATGAGCATTTTTGTTTGAAGTCACATGACTTGGCACTCAACCAAGGTGGCATCCGTTACCCTTCATAACAGAAAAGATTAGTCGCGCTTTAATTTTGAATCCAAAACAGTTGTACCATTAAACTTAATTCAGATCTTGATCTTTTAATAGCAATTTGGTTGGTAGTTGGTTGTACCTGTTGTTCTTCAAGTTTGGCATCAATTAATTGTTTAAACAATTTCCAAAACAAGGAACGATTCACTTGTTCATTTGAATGAACTCAAAAAAAAATGGGAACTATACATTAGTACTCCTAGCCAACTGAAAAATTAGACCAATGTCAAGTCATTCGGAAGCCCGTAAATTGTGCTCAAGAAGACCCATTCAATATATGATAAAAGCCAAACAGACTGTTTATTGCTTGGTTTTCTAACCGGAAGCTCGATATTTTTCCCGATCACTCATTTTATTTAAGCTCCACCATGTTTTCTTCCTTTCTAAAAAGTAAAGCGGATTAAAACATGATAAAGCTACGCGAAGTCACAAACAATTTCATTTTACATTCTGCTGTGAGTCTGTTACCACTTCAATTTAAAACATAAAGTCAAACTTTTTGCATTGCCATTCACTCACCTGTGGCCTATGACAAATCGCATTATGATGCCCTTTTCCTCTTCCAATTTCTTTTTCTTTTCTCCTGATCAGTTAGAGTGAGAAATGAGAATATTGATCAGCAATGAATTTAAACAAAATGAAAAGAAAGGGAGGAGGTGGGGCTTGGCGGGAAACTAACTAACCTGAGGGCATCCAAGTTGCACGAACTGAATCCCTTCTCTTTCTGCTGCTAAAAGCAGTATTAATGCCAACTACCATCAAATATTTCCTTTTTCCGGTAGATTCTGACACGGGGGATCCATCTGTTATAGATTCCTGTGTAGCCCTTGCAGCAGCTAACTCCATTTCTAAATTTGAAATTGTCTTGTCGAGGGCCCTGATTATGTTCACAATCAGCGTTAACAACATCTTGATCAAAATTTAAGAAGCTACCAAATGAGCGGGGATCCAACTCACTGTATAGTATGATGTGTCGTTGAAACTTCACCAGATATAAGGTTAGGCTCATTTTGCAAATGTTTCTGCCAGGAGAAAAAAAATAATAAATAACCTAATAAGGTCAGAGAACACATAACGATAAATACATTCATACATTTGATCAGTTTCTTGACAGTATAAACAAAGCTGACATCAAAATCACTTCTCAGAATACTCACAGATTTTTTGTCAGTGTACTCTTTAATCAAATTGTGTCTTCCAGCTTCCATCGTAGCTCGTCGAAACAGGACTTTATCATCAGTATCTACTGACAACCTAAAGCAGAAAAGAAGCCATCAGATGCACAGGGGGATTCATTAGCTTCAGGTTCCAGCAAACATGGCACCAACAGAGGTGCTAGCATTAAAGGTTGTCAAAACATGTGATCAGTGACTGGAGGAACAGACAACACTCTGGGTAAAGCAAAGATAAAGATAGATGCCAACTTCGGAGCCTTGTGAAATTTTGTATGATTCTCAAAAGTAGCAAAGCTATAGAGGTTGATCTCTTGTTGAAACAAAGACAAAATTCAAGGTTTTGCAAGAAGCTGCATTCAGCAGGTTACATGAACAAAATATGAACATTCACAGGTCTTGCCAAAAAGCACACCAATGCAAATACAACCTTTTTCTTTCTGGAGGCACCTCAATAACCTGTATGTCTGTACCGTGCAGGGGGGAGCAGGATTCCACAAAAAAACAGGCGACTAAAAAAAGTAGAACTATTTTAATCATGAAAGTTACTGAATATGTGATAATTACGTTGACTAACAAATAACCATTAGTTTGGAACAGGATATCCAAGAACTAGCCTTGCCTGACAAGTCATATGTAGTTGTACCACCTTTCCTTGAACTGGGGGTTTTGAATCAGGATAAGCAAGAACTAGTAAGCAATTGCTTTCCGTGTATATATGTTACAAAGAGAGGATTCAATATACATTTAACGTTGATTCACACAACGAAACCACTCCCCCCCCCCCCCAACCCACCAAAAAAATTCATGGAAAAAGAAGAAAAGAAAGAAAAAAGTTGAACAAGAAGTGCTGCCAAGTTAGACAGCTGCTTGATTAGTACAATTGGAGTCTTCACTCTTAACCCCTGGCACAATCAATGACATGCAAACAAACTGAAGCCGAATTGTGATATGGGAAGCACCTCTTCCACTTTCAATGTAGGAGACCTTACATCCTACTTCAAATAGGATGGCCATGAGGATTTGAGGGCAAATTCAACATCAAGAAGGTGAGGACCATGCAATTCTAGATTCTCCTAGCCATAGCTCATTAACCACCACTTATACCATCCAGCCTAGCTTGATCAACCAAAGAAAAGAAGCTCAAATCAGGGCCATGTTTCACAAGGTCAGCCTCTTGACTCAGTGCGAAGCTCACGTTAGTCACCAAGGCAAGCAATGGATTGTAGGGCTACTCTACAGCTCTTGGTCAGTTTGGAAGCCTAATTAAGGTCTAGGACAGTTTATATGATTTCGAAAAAACTATGAAGTCATTAGGAGACTTTTCAAGTTATCTTGCCAGATTGGGATCAAATCAGTACATGAGGGACAAAACTGTATTTTGCTCTCCAATGCAGCTACCTAAGACAGGGAATCAAGACCTTGTGGCTCAAGGCTTATTATCCAAGTTCAAATCAGCCGAGAAATGGGGAAGACAAACTCAGTGCAATAGATAGTACTAATTTTTGTCATTTAGTTACAGATAAAATTGGTCCCACCCACCCTCCTCCCTTGTACTATTATTACCTTCCTCCCCCATCAGCTGAATTACTAGGTTTAGTCCTAGCCCTCAAATTGTTGCCTTTCCATTAGGGTTTGCACCCATCCTTGAGCATAGCTACCCTATACATATGTAAGCTCGGGGGCATGGGGGGGGATGGTTACCTTATATTGAATGAAAATTGCTAAAGGTCGAATACCCAAGTTCTCTAAGTCTTTTACACTTTGTCCAGGGTTCCTAGGTGGTGTTTAGAGCAGAGTTCTTCGTATTGGTTAATGGTAGCTAAGTCCTTTATCCACCAATGGTGAATCCATAATTCAACCTGAGAGTCTCACTCATAAGGGTTGTTTGTAACAATCTGGTTTTGTTGGCTCTATTTTACATGTGAAAGTTTGCATCCTATTGTTCCATTGCTTCATTGGGTCCTCGAATGTCATAGGTGATGATCTTGGTTGATCGCAAGTTGATTCAAAGTCATTTAGAGGGATGAATATTATCGAGTTCCAGAACACATAGCTAGAGCTGGTTTCCCTTGTTTTTGAGCTTTTGGTGTTCTACACGGTTTTTTGGTTGTAACTTGATCATTTGGTGTCCGATTCAAGTGACTCTTGTTGCATTGGCTTCCATTGATCCCCATATTAAACTGCTCAATTTTTAGGGGTTGAAATGCATCAGACACTAACATGTTAAACTGGGATCCCCATATTAGGTAACACCATAAGACAGGTCATGTGCAGGAGAAGATACACTCACAAGTCCCACAATATATTCTCACCATTTTTTTCCCTCTTATTTTTATTTTTATTTTTTGGTATGCAAAGTTAAACTCAAAAAGGCTCTGTACCTTAGGCCAATGATATATAAACTATAATCATAAGAAGACCAGCTAAAACGGCAAGTCAGTATAAACAAATATTAGCAAGTAACATAACCGAGACCAGATCACATTACCCAGTTTAATTTTGTCTTGCACGTTAACATGTCAGCTGTGATTTAAACCCAGATCCAACTACAATTCCAAGGACCATGGAAGTTCCCAAAGAATAATTAAAAAACAATTTACCAACTGATGATTGATTAATTTACACATTTGGAACATAAAAAATTAACTGCCAAGACACAAACAAACAATAACAAACCATTTTACTGTAATTTGATAAAACCCATGTATGGGGAAAAGGAATGGAATTCAAATAACTCCCAGGTTAAACCCCCCCTACACCTATCCAAACGAAAACAACAGAAAAGGAAGGGAAAAGACTGTAGTAATAAGATTCATACAATGATGAAGAAGTGAAAAGAAAGACACTTTTTCAATATATACTGTCTTAGTCCAAAATGTTTGTCAATTTGGCTAAACTTTAGCAGTTGATTAGAAAGATACACTACTAAAATTACTACCTCCGTCCTAAAATGTTTGTCTTTTAACTAAATTTTGACCGTTGATTACTTAGAAATTACAATGAGTTACAATATAAAATTAATGTCATTGTAATTTTTAATAAATTATCTTTCTAATGGTGATAATTAACGGTCAAAATTTAGTTAAATGACAAATATTTTGGGACGGAGGTAGTACAATGGTATTATTTTCATATTGTACTCCCTCCGTCTTTGAATAACTGTCAATTTGACTAAGCTTTGACCATTGATTACTCACAAATTAGAATGATTTACAATGTAAAATTAACGTCATTGCAATTTATAGTGTAATATCTTTCTAATTGTGGTAATTTCATATTATAATTCATTATAATTTATGAGTTATCATCGGTCAAAACATAGTCATTTATTATAATAAGATTGATTTTATCGTCACTTCCAAAGATTGTGGGAGTAGGACTACCAACAATCAGATTGATTTCATCATCAATTCCAAACACCCACGCAAACTAACTTTCAATAAATTCATCAATCAGCCCCACTTCTACTAATAACTCATCATCAAACATACCCAAATACTGAAATTGGTCAGTGGAATGATACATTTGAACACCCACAAAAACCGTAATCCAAGAAACAGAAAGAGAGAATACCTGCTGGTGAAGAGCATGCCAGCACAAAAACACCCAATACAAAGCAACACAGCCAACTTCCGAGAAACAACATTCTTCGGATAAGCTGAATCAAAGCCTCTGCTCTTGGATGACATTTTAATCGACTTCTTCTTATATCGTTGTTGCTCTTTCTCTTCTATTTTTCTCAATCTTCAACCCCCAAAACTAACCAAATTAGCCAACTCTGACCAAGCCCATCACAAGTTACGAGTCAACCCAGCTCAAGTTGACCCAGATCAAACATACCCAGAAAGCAAATTTGCTCCAATTTCAGGCACTCAACTCGAATGAGCAGTAATACTACTGTCGGCAATCTGGGTAAAGAACTAGAAGAAAGATGAAGAGAGAAAAATGTGGGATATTATAAAAGTGAAAAGATTTGGTCTTTTTTTGATATGATTATTAAGGCGGGGAGGTGTTTAATGGAGTTTGGGGGGATATGCGTTTGGGGAGTCGCTTTCAACTGAAACCTGAGGAGGTGCACCCGGCAACGACCCACCCACTTTAAGACTGTTCCTCTCATAATTAATTCATTATTATTTCTCGTAAACCAACAAAAGATGCGGAAGAAGCAAAGAGATTCATTCAAGGGTTTTTTTTTTATTTTGAATATTCTAAGCCTCAAATAAATGTCATCCTACGCTTCAGAAGTCCCTGTCCAGTGTACTGCATTTGCATGTGGTGTGACCGTGACAGGAATATGGGGGGAATGAATGAGAGAAACGATGGTGTGATGGTAATCGCACGTTAAAAATTGTCTTTTCAACCTTGTGTCTTTTGTGTAGCTGCCCAGTAGACTTGTCAATTTAGGGGGCAGATCCGTTTTGATTTAAAGAGTATATCGTATTTCAAGAAATACAGGTCGGATTATCTCAAGTTCGAATAAATCTGAATCAGGTGTATTCCGATTTTGGTTGGTTTGGGTCGGTTTTACAAGACATGACAACCCTTTTTTTTATTAATCACTAATAACTAATAAAATTGATTGTAATTAGCCGAAGATGACTATGTAATGTACCATTTCATTCCAAGTTCCAACACCATGGTATATCAATGAGACCTATATCTTGGTAATGTTTGTTTGTGAATCTATAAGATAGATCACTGTTTTTTTAGAACTTGAATAGTTTCATTGAACGACTTTCAACTATAC
Organism: Portulaca oleracea; assembly: GCA_029582165.1. Lineage (NCBI taxonomy): Eukaryota > Viridiplantae > Streptophyta > Magnoliopsida > Caryophyllales > Portulacaceae > Portulaca > Portulaca oleracea. The sequence continues at coordinate 10,189,945 of CM055868.1, forward strand.
CATCAATGTTTTATCCACCATATTTCTTTGAAATTTCATTTTCATGAGTAGATGTACCCATAATAGTCCTAGTAGTGCTTAGAGTTATTGAACATAAGTCGATTATTCAATTGTTTTCGCTATTCTTTACCCCTTTTTATTGCTACAAATAGTTTGCTTTGTTACCACTCTCTAACTCACTATTATAAAGAATAATAAAAGCAAATGAGTTTGTATGTCTCTAATATGATATATTTTGGTGGATAAAAACTATGATTATGAGTGAAAAGGTACAAAAATGGAAATTTGTAACATTAAAAAAAGTATACTAAATGCACAGAATTGTTAGTTTTTATTGATTTGAGAAACGAGTCAGGTTGATTTGTGTTCGGATCGAGTTGGACCCACTAAATTTTTGACTTTTCGGGTTCGATTAATTTCCGGTTTCTGGTTGAGAAATCATGTTCAAAACCCGAAATTTTTAAGTGGGTTGGGATCAAGTTAGTTGCTGTCAGGTCTACTGCCAACTAATTCAATTGAGGAGCTTTTGGCTTATTAGCTATTACTCTTTCATTTTTAAAGGGAAAGTTTGATTCTCATTTATATAGAGTATAGACCCATGACTTTGATGATTTGACTTTTACTACCAAAAAAAAATAGATCCATGACTTTGATGATTTGCCTTTGAAAAAAAATGAGGTCATCGAGCTTTTGGCTGAAATTTTTTCCCTTCATTCTTTTTTACTAGGCTGGTCAGTGTGTACTTCGCACGCGCTGACCCGACAATTGTACATGTCAATTAAAAACATATTGTTAATAGTAAGTTTCAACTAGATGCAAAATGTGTACGTCGATACAAATAATTACAACTATAGGTTCATACGAGAACTATGTATATACATATCATGTTATAGAATATGATACAGAATTGGTTGAAAACACATATCCCAGCGAATTCAAGGCTTTCTTTTGTAGTCCTGTTGACCCAGAAAATAAAAGAACACAGTTAGATTCAGAAAGAGCAGATTTTATGTGCATAAATTAATCTAAGATAAGATTTTAAATCAAGTTCACAATTATAATAGTGCACGAAGGAGATCATGGTAACTATAATTACAACATGAAGCAGATCCTAGTAATCGTAATTGGCACAATATCATAGTACATAATACAAAAGAGCTTGAAAAGAACACCTGGATATACACAACGCTTGGAGAAAATCTATTTCTATGGATTACTGCGTAGAGAAAAAAAATTGAACTATCCACATATAAATGACCATAAAGACATGTTGAAACAACATATTGTTAATGTCAAGTTTTAAATTTACCTCGCTACACAGATAACGGCTTCTAAATTTCCCTGCTTTACGCTTTTCAATTGCAATAGTAGTCATTATATCAGTTGAATGAGCTAAATATAGTGACTAATAGTTTTACTCAATCCATTTTAATGATAAATTTAAAATAGAAAAACAAAGTAACAAAATAAATTAAAAGGAGGGGGAATTCAGTTATGCACGACTATGCACATCATCATATTGATGACAAGTAGAAAAACAAAGTAACAAAATAGTGGAGAAACTTACGAGAAAGACAGGATAAACTTTACAAAGCTCACATCCATTACTTGCTTCATCATTGAGTTATATGTGTTTTGTTCAATTTATACAGATTAGTAATATGAACTCCAAAGCTCACATCCATTACTTGCTTTATCATTGAAAGAGTTTTCCGATGATATACTATAAAGTCAATTCCAAGTTAAGATGAAGGAGTTCTGAGTAAGATAGCAAAAAGCGTGCAAAAACATATATAGGTCTGATAAGTGAATTTTATATAGTAATTATTAGGTATTTTTAGGTATTTAACTTGTATATTTTAGCCGATTCTCTAATATATTCTATTCTTTTTATATCAAATTCCGTAATATTCTTCACTTGATCGGGAATTTGTCAAGAAAACTATATTCTTCACTTGATCGGGAGATCGAATCGAGTGACACGAAGAGATCGAATTCGACGACTCGGACGTTTAATTTAATTTCTATTTACTTTATGCTTCGTTATTCAGTTTTTGCTATTGTTTTCTTAGTTATTATCATGAGTAGCTAAATCCCTTCGTTTGGGGGATAAACTCGATGTCCTTTGGTTGATTTTGAAGGCAGTCTCGGTGTTAGGTTATCTTTTATTCGTTTAATTTGCGTGTATTGTATGTCATGGTAAAATCTGGCTAACCGCATTTTACTTGGTATTAGATTCTTGACAACAGGACGAAAGTTTGAGTCTTGAATTGGAAAGACGTAGATCGAATAGGTTTAGAAAAGAGTTTATAATCAGTTCTTTATCTTTGATTGGATTAAATAGTTAGAAATAATGTTTAGTTTAATCACTGTAACTCACTTCGGATCAAAAGATCGATATGAAAAGGCCTAGAAAGATTATACACTCCGAATTATCTTATCACTTTACACCAAGATTGTTTATTAGTTAATTGATTGACTAGACTCCTCTAAACTCTTTTAATTATTTGATTGAATCCTTTAATTTCCTGCTTCCTTAGTTAGTTATCTGAATCATTACCCACAACCCTTTGATCGACCTAGCATCCTTTGTAGTAAACTAGTTTAGTGCGTAGTTGAACACAAGTCCCTGAGAGAGAACGATATTTTTATTACTACACAGACCCGTACACTTGCGATATACAAACACCTTATTAGTTTTAGGTCTATCAAGGTCCACTCATTTGGTCACCATTTGGAGTGTTACCGTACGCGTGGATGGAAGAAGATTAGCTTGAGTAGTTGAATGGAATGAATAATCAACAAGAAGTTTGAACACCCAAAGGATTTGGATCTGACCTTGTGCAATGAGAGTCCACAATCCAAGGCCTAACACCCCACCATGATTATCTAGGATAATCCACCACTAAATTACTTGGGTAAAGTAAACAAGATTTTTGAGAGAAAACTAGGGAGAACCCTAAAATGCCAAAGCATCACAATTCAGTTCAGCAAAAACTATCAAAAACAAGCTAAGGGGGGTATTTATACAAAATGGGGGTAAATAATGAAACGCAGCATTGAATCTCGAGCATCCTGGGCAGAAAAGACAGCCGTAGTGGGCGTGACGGGGCTGGTCGCGGGCGCTACGGTGCGTCAACGCAGTAGTTGCTTCCGAGCAGTGTGGGTGTCGCGGGCGGCACCGAATCTATCGCGGGCGCGACTGCTACAGGCGCGGGTTGCCAACGCTGCGATGGATGGCTTTGGCGTGAAACACAAATCTCCACAGGGCGACGATGGCGTTGTCGGATCTTGCGCAACGTCTTTCGCCAATGCCTAGCCATCAAGGTTGTCGCAGGCGCTATATCCGTGGTAGCGGGCGTTACCTCCGTGGTAGCGGGCGCTATGCTTGTTCGGCTCGGGCATAGCGGGTGCTACGTTGATCGTAGCGGGTGTTACCATATCATGTTGCCCACTCCTCCGGTGCTGGCTGTCATGCGTAGCAGGTGCTACGGCCGCCGTAGCGGGTGCTACGCTAACCTGGCAAGTCCTATCGCTTCAAAGCCTCCCACCTTGTAAGCCATTGCTCGAGTCACTTTCGATCCTCGATTCCACCTCGCTCTTCTTTTCCGGGACAGCCTCGTTCTGCCCCGAGGGTCGGGATCCCACTTATAGTGGATACACCCAATGATGATCCGAATGTGTCTCCAGGGTCACGGGTCCACCTTAAAATAGACTCCACACCCGACCTTGAAGTCGTTTGGCCCGAGTTTTACGAAAGGGGTGCGAGACGGTTTTGCGAACACAAAATTCGAAGTTTGGGTCCTCGCCCGATACGCTCCATCATCTTTTCCACAAGTACGTTATAACTTAGGAGCTTATTCCAACGAAAAGTAGAATCTTAGAGATTTCTGAAAGGTCAAGAACTAAGTTAATCGGACGTCGGACGAGGAGACATGGCCAAAACAAGATGACCTAGAAATTTTCAAGGACAACACGACCCGTGTTGACCCAACATGGTCCATGTTGATCTCTAGAGAGCTCAATTTTCTCAAAACCATCAACACGATCCGTTTTGTGGTTGACATGAGCCATGGCCACATTGACACAGTTTGTGTTGACCCCAACACGGTCCGCAGTTGTAACGCCCTGGAAATTTAATTCTAAACTTAACGGTAAAAGTCAAACTTAATAGCGGAAGACTTTTTTTTCTTTTTCTTTTTAATTAGGCGTTACTGTCATATCCCCGAAGGAATAAAAGGCAAGAAAGGAAAACTAACAACTAATCATTAATTACTTTCATTTAATAAACAAAAGAAATTTCAAATTCTAGAACAACATAAACTAAACCTTAACTAACTTCAAATCTAAAACATAAACTAAACTTATCCCCAAAACTAACTTCGTTGTCCTCACTGCTAGTTCCCATTCCCATCATAGAATGCATCACCTGAAAACAAAACATTTAAAAACATGAGGAGGATTCAATAATGTCTACCCCTAACCGTTAAAACAATTTAAAATCCGTTTCAATTCATTTTTTGAGGGACAAATGAACAAGTCAAATCTTTTCGAAACCAAGTTTCTTCCCAACCAACCATAACCATCTTTCCAATTTATTAAGCGGGAAGACCTTGCTTATTTGGCCCTCAAAGTCAAAAGACTTCACAATAATCATATGACAATTTCATCATAATCTCGATCTCAATATCAATCCCAATCATACGGATGACCATCCATTTCACACACGTGCATATAACAAACCCCGGGGAAGTAGCACTTATCAGGCATCCCTGATCTCTTGACAACCCCCCTACAGGATGCCGAGAACCTAGTCTTCGGGGGTGTTTCCCGAATCCGCATTTACGTCACGTTTGAATTATTAATCAGGTTTAATATCGTACCATTCCAAACTCAATCAATCCAATCCAATCCAATCCCGATTTCCAAAACCATTTCCAAACATACACATTAAAAGACTGTCCACGTTTAGTCAACTCAAAGAAAAATAATACGACAACCAAAATCGACAGTCAATTTTCACCGTAAAATCCCCTTTGGGATGCAATTTCCAAAACATATTCAAAACCATAAAGCAAGTAAAGTGCATCCTAGTGGGGATTAGAACATAGACATTACCTGAAAATTTTTCTCCTTACTTCCCGAATACACTTGAGCTCACTAGATCAAACGGTTTAGAACGCGCCTAAAATAAAGAATTTCTAAAATCAAAACGCGTCGTATGGAGTTAACGCAATCTACTTTCTTCCTAACCCACCCCTAGGAACACTATAAGGTTCCCATCATTCATACATAACATTTTAAACATACCTCACATCATCTAACTATCACATATCACAATACTTCCATATGACAATCAATTGAATAATTTACACATGACAACACATTTATTCAAAAGAATAAACTGGATAGATTGCAATGTCCGGATAAAACGAACCATAACTTGATTTCCCGACATCCTACGGGTATGGTTTTGGACTTTCTGGAAACCTCGGGATGTCTACTAAAACTCTTATGTTGACCTCGAGACCTAAAATATACCTTAAAGTCCTCAAAAACAGCCAACTATATAACCTGTCTAGTTCTGACCTAGGTGCACTATTTGGGTCGTAACTCAGAATATACACCTCAAAATCCCGATCCGCAAAATTCTTATGAAAGCTAACACCCTAAGGTATTTTCATACAAAATCGTAGGGCTAAATATTAACTACACAATAAATGGTGACCGATATCGTATGACTCATAAAATCTGTCCAAATTGACTGGGTTTTTACTTCGGGCTTTTCGATCCTAGTTCTAACCATACTATCCCGGGACTCCAAATTGAGATTCTAAACAGCCTACTAGGGTCCACTACTTCCCCTTTCACCCCCATAGAATAACTAAGGTCGACTTACACATATACCAACATAAATTGCGACGATAACATATTAATTCTCAATCAAACACATAAACTTAAAATTTACACTAATAATCGAAATAAAAGAAACGAAACATGGACCCCTAAACTTCAAAACACACAAGAAACCAGCAAGGTACTATTTTACCAAAATATAAACAAATTAAACATTTTTAATAAATAAGGAATTCGATAAACCTCCATAATAACAGCATAATACAAGATAACAATTCAAAATAATACGATTACTATTTAAAAATCAAAACTTTACTAGCACGACATAATTTAATTTGTAAAATGGTACGGAGATTTAAACATGAGCCTTTTAAAAGATACCACATAAAATAATCATTAACTTAACTTAATCATCATACTACTCATAACCCTAAACATGATACTTAGACTAATGACCTACAAACACTCGGATTATGTGAAAAATCCTAATCCTAGTGATAGTAATAATCATGCTAAAGAAACAGAACATAACATACAATACTTGCAAATCTACTTCAACATGAAACTAATACAACTCACCCTAGTCAAATTCTAACAAGGAAAACATTCCATAACAAATATCTCATATATATAAGACAAAAGAATACTAGTTTAACTCCCAAAAGGCCAAAACTATACACTTAATACCACCAAATTTATCACATGAGATATGTATGATTACGTGAACAAACTCCTATTGCAAGCAATGAATGATATGAATAGCAGTACAACAACCAGTAACGAAGCAAGGTATAACAACAGTAGAGGAAAACAAAGCAAGGAAATTAGAGTTAGGATTTACTAAAGAGGGGTGGTGCTGGGGCGGTTACTGTGGCGTCAGGTAGGGTTCCGGCCAAGTCAGCGGCGGTGGAGCAGCGACGTCAGACGGTAAACAATCGTCGGAAGGGTCGGCGTCGGGTAGGAGAACGGTGGTCGATGGTGTCGAACAGCAACATCCAACAGAGGGTGAGAGAGTGAAATGAAAACCAGGGACGAATGAAGTCTGGTGGTTTGCGGTGGTTAGGGTGCGTGGCGGTAGCGGTTGGAGGCGATTTGCGACGAAGTCCGGCGGCGGCGTTGGTGGCTGACCACCGACGGTTATCAGCAGAGAGAAAAAGAGGAGAGGGGAGAGATGGTTACGTTTAGGGTTTTTGGAAGCTTTAGTTTTATTAACTATAATATATACTAACTAAAGAAAATAAGCAAGTAAAATAATTTGCAAAAATATTTAATAATACAGCTGCTAAAGATAGCATTAGGGAAATAATATAAATTTTTATTTTCTGAAAATATAAATATAATACTAATACTAAAAATAACCATATAATTAATAAAAGAAAACACATATTCATCAAATATTAACACATGAAATTACTAAAATACCCATGCTCCCATGCATGTAGAAAATTACTAAAATACCCTTGTTAGTCTCTCAACTGTCCTACGAGCTCAAACGTTAGCAAAAATAATCGTATATAAAATCTCAATATTTAACGGAGTCAAACTTAATTACTAACGACGTGATGGTCAACGTATTCAAATTTTTCGGGGGTTTACAGCGGTATTCACGATTGTTGAAATTTTATCGTTTCTCTCCCATTATTGCTATATAATCAATGGATTCGGTTGTTTCATTCTTCATCCACCATCATCCACGACCATCCACTCCTTCCATGCCATCCACCTCCATCTCTACCATCTTCCATCTCCCATAATCCCACAATAATCAAGAGTTTGAGAGCGAATTGAAGATTAAAGACTACTCAAGATAGATTCGGTGTTGGAAGAGCAAAAGTCCACAATTCTCAAATTCTTTCAAGGGTTTTTTGCACTTCTTTGGTTATTTCTTCATTCTCTTTAGATTTCTATGCTTTCTAGAGTAGAATTTATATGTTTTCATAGTTTAGACATGATTAGTGAGTAGTTTTCCTTTTGTTTGGGGGATAAACATAGTTGTTTTGATAGATTGCATATTGTTGGATTGAACATGTTTTGAATCTAATTTAGATGCATTTTTATTCAACCTTGGAGTATGTATGTCATTGTTTTTGCTTGATCACCATTAACATGGTTGTAAATACTTGAATGAAGCACCAAAAGGAGAAGTTTGAGAAATAGGTTGAACTAACTATAAAATGAACTAGACATGTGGATTTTTAGTTATGGGTCATTTGATAATTTGATCATTAACCTAGTTAAAATTGAATAATCACGAAAGTAGGTGATTGGCTTTGCTAGGCAATTAGCTTCATTTCCAAAAGATCGTTGCAAAAGACTTTATGCGATTATCGACCCTAAAAGTTGTCTAAATTGGTGAAATTTGGGTTCAATCCACTTTGTTTATTTTGTTAGCAAATTTGGTTTGTCTCCTAAACGGTTTACTTTGTCTGATTTTATTCTTAGAATTATTTTTTTCTTAGTTAGAAGTAGTTTATTAGGAAAAATCATCTCAAAACCCAATTGACTTAACAATCAATTAAAGAGCTAGTTTGGTGTGTTGTTGAGCAAGTCCCTGTGGGAACGACTTTGATACATGCTACATCTATAACCGTGCACTTGCGTCATATCACAATACAAGCGTCGTACTGCTAGGCGAAGTGTGGGAGTATCGCATCCTAGATGGCTAAAGTCCAGTAGCCAAAAGCATCACTAGCTTACACTCTGACCAGAGTAGCATGGGGCACGTGGAATCCCGTGTGAATCAGTAAGGATCACATTTCAAGGCTAAAGTCCAGTAGCCAAAAGCATCACTAGCTTACACTCGGTGACTCATAGGTTATAGCTGGTTAAGGGAACCCACCACAGTCGTAGCGAAAGCGAGTCTTCATAGGGTAGAATTGTAATAACTCAACCCTAACCCAATATAATTAAGTTAAATAATGAGATTAATTAACCAAATCGCGCATTTCAATTCAGTTAACTGTTTATGTTTTTGCAGGACTCGAGCAGAGCAACGACCATCATACATCAGTCTAGTATGTTATGTATATAAAGTATTTATGTGACAATTTTTGTTACTCAAATTTCACTCAAAATATTCGGGTTACGTACCTGGCCAAGTTTTATCGAGTAACCGATTCGTCGATATTATTCATAGTAATAATAACAATATTATTATTATAGATATTTATTCCTTATTTTTTTTTAAGGATCAAGTTATTTCTTCTTCCTATTTTATCTCAAGTCTCCTCATTATTTAATTTTGTGAAAATTTTATACGTAGACTTTAAATTAGTATCGTTGGGTCACAATAGAAATACATTAGTATTGGGAAGAAAAGAGGAAAAGAGAGAGTTAGTATTATTGTACCCTATTGTTTTAGAGTAATTGGACCTTAGAAGTATAAAAGCCCAACTCCTCTTCCTTCTAATTAAACGTATAACAAATATCAGATACCTCCCTCTCCAATGTTTTTCTTCTTCCAGCAGCTAACTGCCTGGGGTTCATCCTCCTTCTGCCATGCTTCCCCGCCGGAAAAAGGCAGTCGTCGCCGCCATTAAGGGTCGCCAGAGGCTTCATCGGGGTTCTAACCGCCAGCAACACCTTTTTCTTGTCTTCTTTCATCTTCTCCTCTCCTTTTAAGGTAAACCCTAAAACAGAATTTGGAGTTTTAAATTCAAAATTTGGTTGTTTTCATTGATAACTTCAGCTTATAAGCGTAATTTGGGATAAATTATCAATTAGGGTTGTATTGGATATGTTTTGAGCATGAAGTGGGAGATGGAATTTGTGAACTTTGACTTGTAAATGTTGAGTTGAGTCAAATAAGGTAGATTGGAAGTTTCATCTCAAATTGTATGGCAAGGCTTCTACCATAAATATCGATTATGCGTAGAAATTTAGTGGTGATTGATCTATTTGCTGGAGCCTCCCAATTCACCCTTCATGGCTTTGGAATAGTGCCATTATGTTTCCAAATACGAGAAGTTAAAATTCAAAAAAAAGTGGGGAATGAGTTTTCTTTATTATAGTCTTTTAATTAGGATTAAAATGCTCTCAAAATTGGAGATAAGTTGATAGATTGTCATGCATGTAGGAGGGTTGATGTTAATTGAGTTCAAGTGATGAAAATTGGGTACAAGCACGGATAAATCAAGTGGGGATTATATTGCATGTGACTTAATTGAGGTTAAAAGACATAAGTATTGTAAATTATATGTATAAATAGCAAACCAAGTGGTGTATTGATTGGTGTTATTGAATTTATGTGATTTTTAGTCTCATATGTAGATTCTATATGACTTGGGATGAACAAATATCAGTATGTACTGTTGTGGTGTTGTATTTTCTGCTTAAGAAACCAAATAGAGAGGTGATTTTGGGTAATAGAAAGTAGCATCCGACAAAGAGGCCCCGAAAATGTCATTTTGGGTTAAATTTGTGTATTCTGATTTTCCCGGGACAACCAAGGTGTTTCTTGATCAAAATTTATTGTGTAAATGATAGCCTTAAGTAATAGCTTTTACATGGATTTCGAAATTCGGGATTTTGATAAGTATAACTCAAGTTACAGTGGTTTTATTTTGGGTATTATGCTTATATACGAGTTTGGGCAACAAGTTTTAAGGACATTTGAAGGTTTTAAGGAAATCTTATTAGCTTAAGTGACCAACATGAAAGTTGTAGTGTATGATTCAAGCTTTCCATAGATTACTTGCCCACAAGTATTCGAGGTCTACATCTTAAGTTATGAGTCCTCGAAATTTCATTTGCAAAGTTAAAAATCTGCGGAACCAGCCCTCTTATTTGGCAATTTCCAAGCCTTTACACTTATTTTTGGCCTTAACTCTTAACTAGAGAGTTGTAGAACTTATTTTTACTTTCCAAAAAGTCCCCTTATGCAGTTTTTAGAGTTCTATAGAGAAAATTATGTCGTCTGCAATTTTACCGTAAAGTCTCAAAATCTTTTACCGTAAAGTCTCAAAATTTCTTCAATCTTTTAATATAAAGTAACCTTCATTAAGTTATTAGGAGGACCCCTCCTTACTAAGAATCCAAGTTAATTTCACTTTATTATTCTTATCTCAAGTATGATCCAAGAGGTCGTTGATGCTCCCTGTTCGAGTCCAATCAAAGTTTCAAGTCACTTTAACTGCAGGTTCAACTGTTAAGGTACGCATATTGCCTGTACTTTACCCAAACTCTTTTATTTGAGTTCAAGTGAGTAAGCTTAATAATTGTAATGTGAATGGTTAAGGTTTACTTGTTTTATCACATAACCATGGCCCCGACCCATTGTTATTTGTGCCTTGAGCACTCCCACAGTAAATACCATACCTAACCTTGTGTCAACCCATCCGGATCTCCCGATCGGTCCGGGTATGCGCATACGGAGGCTTAGACCGATGATCGCAAAGCAGGGGACCATTAAAGATAATAATACGGCAAGCATGTTTATTGTTGTTCATTGTTGTTTATCGTTTTATGGTTTTACTGTTTTTTCATTTGCAAAATGAATTGAAATGCGCGGTATAAAATGAATTGCCTAAGTTTATTTTACTGTCCAGGGGTATGCGTATTGAGTTTCGACTCATTTGCAAATTGTTTTATATTTTGTTTTAGGAAGTATGCTAAGGGGTAGCAACCTAATACCAGTAAGAGGTCCGTTTGATGTGAAGGTAAAAACGTCGTTAGCTATGCTGGGAAGTCACGTCCTTTGCATTTGATATCAAGATATTTTCATAAGTTTTTACTTGGGATTAGTGAATTTAAGTGTAATTATAGTTTTGGCTATGTATAAAGTTGTCCTATGGTTTTGCTCTCTTATGGATGTTTATGTGGGTAGTATACAAGTTTCCTTGGGTTTGATGAGTTGTAATTAGAGTTTATTTATGGTTGTTAAGCCTTGTCCATATTTGTGGTCGGTGGTAATGCCTTCGGATTACATTTCCGCTGCGCTAATCATTGGGTTATGAGATAATTACAGATAATATGGTGATCATGAATCTGGGGGCATTACAAGAATACATTGTCATCCCAGCTTGGGTACTTTGTTTCTGGCTCTGGTCTCGGTAAAGGCAACTCAATTAGATTTTTCCTTAAGAGACGTGCCTAAGCATTGACGTAGGTGGTGTCGAGTAGGGTGTAATGGTCGTACTTTGGTTGGATTTCTGGCTGAATTACATTAGCGTCAACGCTCTAAGAAGGGTGGTTGGGTGAACCAGTAGCCCTCCTATTAGGACTTGAATTCTTCCACCCTTAGGCGGCAACATTCTCATTATTCATGGTCTTGAGTTGGAGGCAAAGGTCCTTCAAGTAGTGGAAGTCCTTGATCACATGGTATCCCAAGTGCCGAGCCAGTCTACTCTTGAGACTCTGTTTGAAATATAAATTTATACTAAGCTTGTAAATTCAAGTAGTCGAAGTCAAATAAGGATGTTTTTATTTTTAAGGAAAACTTTCAATTCATTAAGTATCCTAAGCTTGTAAATTCATTTGAGACAGTCGCCTCAGTTTGAAATATCAATTTATACTTGATCCGGAACATTAATCGAAGCTCTAAATGGGGAGAAGGACACTACATTGACTTTGTAGGCCCAACGACCATGCTTAGGTTAGTGTAGTACCTTCTGAGCCCACTGACCAGAAAATGGGCCATGATTTGAGCATGGTCGTTGGGCCTTAAGTTCTAGACCATTTTTGGTCCTTTGACACTTTGATTCTTAATCCCGAGACATATATTGTTTTGATTTATCGAACCGATGCGAAAAGTCAGTAAACGAATTATACAAGTCGATTTGTCAGTTGATGTAAGGAAATCAATGAACCAAAAGTGAAATGATTAAAAACTCCGGCCTATGAGCCCGGATTTTGAGCCTATGGGTAAGGTTACGAGTCCAAGAGTTAAAAAAACTCTCAAACTCGCCTATTTGAAAACAAGCTCTTTTAGAATGGATCTTGAAATGAAAAAGAGTGGGGAGAACTGGAGAAGTCAGAAGAGTTTCACAAATTTATATTCATATCACGCAAACGTAATGATTTTTATAAAAGTTTATGTACAAGATGCAACATTAAAGAGAGATTACATCGTTACAAAAAGAATCAAACAAGATGACCTTACTTGACATAAAGATTGCGAATAAGATAGACGGGATATGAGAACACCGATGTTAATATGTCGAAATTCCATCGTATCACAACCGAGACTAGTATCTGGGCCTTGTTTAAGAGCATGGAAGAGTAGGGTGAGAGAATTCACTTATTAAATTCTTGGAGAGGTTTTTGGACGAAATTTTGCTTGCCTTGAATGATGGGATGAGAAAGGGTATTTATAGGTGAGGAAGGGTCTGTAAGGATGGAAGGATCAAAATATGATCCACCATTTAAGCCCCTATGCCCCCTCAAAGTCGTTTGGCCTTTGAATCTACATGGCGTAATGGTGCGGAGGCATGCATCATGGGCTATCTTTGACTGGAGGTTGCCCCCGATTCGTGACGTGACAAGGAGGAAGGCCCAACGACTTTTGATTTCCGTATTGCGGATAGATGACGTGGCAAGGAGGAAGGCCCAACGGCTTTCAATTTTTGTGTCGCGGATAGATGACGTGACAAGGAGGAAGGCCCAGCGGCTTTTGATTGCTGTGTCACGGATAGATGACGTGGTAAGGAGGAAGGCCCATCGATTTTTTATTTCTGTGTTACGAATAGATGACGTGGCTAAGTGGACGGCCCAACGACTTTTGATTTTCCTTAACACGGATTGCTGACGTAGTTAGAACCGGGGGATGGCCGTGGGCTAGTGGAAAGCCCAACACCTTCTGTTTTTTCCGTGGCTCAATTTGGGCTTTATTGTGCTTGGGCTTTGCTTCTGGAAATGGAACAAGGCCCAATGACTTTTGTTTTTATTCTAGCCTTTTTTCTCTTTTTGTTCGTTGCTCCTGGTTTCATTTATTTTTGTGCGCTTTTCCGGGTACAAAATCCGGTGTCTACAGTAGATGAGTGGTGGTTAGGGTTTAAATGTCACTCAAGCCAAGAGTTAGTTGGTTCTCCCTGAAATGTGTTAAGGTGCAATAGTTAACTCCTCGGGGTAAAGCCACAGTTTCGATGCGGGCCGCGAGAGTGGTCTGGGATAAGCTTCATTGTCAAGAGGGAAACAACCTGTATCACCAACTAAGGCCCCTAAATGAGCGCTCATTGATAAAGGAGGTAGGGATGTAGACCCAGCCGGGAGAATCGCCAAGAAGTTGCCACCCTTGAAAGAGTACGTAATTGCTCACTGATCGAGCACTCTCACCGAAGATGAATGAGCTGGCTAAGCTGCCGAAGCTATGGGATATCAAAAAGCATCGGTAGGGGAGCAGTCTGCCTTAGAGGGAAGAATCAAGCGTGAGCCATAATAGACAAACCATAAGTGAGAATGTCGACTTAAGTAACGCAAAAATTGGTGAGACTAGTTGATGGACAACAGGTAAATCAAGGCTTAAGATCAGGCCGAAAAGCATAGTTGATGGACAACAGGTAAATATTCCGGTACTATCCTTTGTTGGTCCCAAGGGACAAAGGAGGCTAGGTTAGTCGAAAGATGGTTATCGGTTCAAGGAAACAAGGTGACCCTGTTATTCATGGTAAGAAGGGGCAGAGAAGATGTCTCGAGCCAATGTTCGAGTACCAAGCGTTGCAACGCTGAAGTAACCCATTCCATGATCCCAAGAAAAGCTCGAAGGATCTTCAACAACGGGGTACCTGTGCCCAAAATTGACACAGGTAGGTAGGTAAAGAATACCTAGGGGCGCGAGCCCCGTAACTTCGGGAGAAGGGGTTCCCCCTCACAAAGGGGTTGAAGTGAACAGACCCAGGTGGTTGTTTACCAAAAACACATGTCTCCATAAAGTCGTAAGACCATGTATGGGGGCTAACGCCTGCCCAATGCCGGAAGGTCAAAGAAGTTGGTGACCTGATGACAGGGGATCCGGCGACCGAAGCCCCGGGGAATGGCGGTCGTACCTATAAAGGTTCTAAGGTAGCGAAATTCCTTGTCGGGTAAGTTCCAACCCGCACAAACAACATAACGATCTAAGTGTCTCGAAGAAAGGCTCAATGAAATAGACATTTCTGTGAAGATGCGGATTACCTGCAGATGGACAAAAGGACCCTATGAAGCTTTACTGTTCCCTAGGATTGGCTTTTGACCTTTCATGCACAGGCTAGATGGAAGGCGAAAAAGCCCCCCTTCCGAGGGGGCTTGACCATCAGTAAGATACCACTCCGGAAGGGCTATAATTCTAACCTTGTTTCAGGACTTATGAGCCAGGGGACAATTGCAGGTACACAGTTTCTATAGGGCATAGGCCTCCAAAATAACGGAGGCGTGCAAAGGTTTCCTTGGGTCGGACGAAGATTTGTCCTCGAGTGCAAAGGCAAAAGGGAGCTTGACTGCAAGACCCACCCATCGAGCAGGGACGAAAGTAGACCTTATTAGTCTGACGGTGCTGAGTGGAAGGGAGGAAAGTAGGAAAATGTTGAGTTTTCAAACTCCTTCAATGGAGTTTTAAGCAAATGATGTTTTTCAAGAGAAAAGGAAGAGAGGAAGACTAGTGGAGTTTTCAAACAGTCAGGAAAAAGAGAAAGGGAGAGGCCATGATGGAGTTGGAGATTTCGTTGGAACTCATAATTTTAAACCTAGTTGAAGGGGCTAGTTAGTCATTTTCCATCAATTTTAACCAAACATGGTTAATATACCGAATTTCACTAAAAGTTACCGAAAATTATGTTTTTTGCACCGGAAAAAGTTTACAAAAAATTACTCGGAGGTACCCCAAAATTTGGGGAAACTATTTTTTGTACCTCAATGTTTCAAAACTCATTTCGGGGTATCCTTACTTTTTGATTTAATAATTATAAGGTGTTTTTCGGGCTAAAGTGTTGAAGTTTCCGATAGGTTTTAGGTGAGAAATGGATTGTGGACTTGAATTTAATAAAATACCCTTTGGTTGTTACAAAACCTAAATTTTATTCATTTACTCTTATAAAGATTAAGCCCCCGCCCGCCGTTGTTGTTTCCGTGTCTTCTTCTCTCTCCCTCACAAGCATCAGCAGTGGAAGCCATTGAAAGGAAGCTTGGGAAAATGTCAATAAAGGTATGCGTTTGAACATAATGAGATGGGAACAATTGGGAATGATGCTTAAAGTCTATGACTCTCTAAAGTCTCTAGGCTTCTTGTTAAGCCAACCCATAATCTCACCACCAAGGCGAAAGGGAAGACTGGCATTAAGGGCCTGTTTGGAGAGGTCAAATGAATGGAATAAGGGTGAGATATGTATCCTATTCCTTTTCTTTGTGTTTGGTGAACCATTTCTGGAATGAGATTAGAAAACCCTCATGTTTCTAATCCCCCTCAAAAGCATGAAATTAGAACCCTCCCATATGTGGGCCGGGGGGTATCAGATCTAATCCCTTTTTATTATTTTTTTTAAAAAAAAAACAAGAATGCATTTACCAACCCAAAATCACGAGGCTACCTTCGGAACTCCACCACCGACACCTACAGAAACTCCACTGTGCATTCCATTGCCGCCACCTTGAGGAACTCCATTGTCGCCACTCAGATCACCACCGCTACGCCCACCTTTAGCGTCAATTTTTCCGGCGACCAAGCCTGAAAAGAGAATCTTAAAATTTCCAGCAGACCAAATATATATTCAAAATTCAACCAGCCCTTTCGATCTCAATCGCCTCCGGCAACAGCTACGCCGGCTATTTTCTGGACAACCCAACGAATTTCTCACAACCATCACAATGTTGGAGGACAAAAGTAGAAAGAAAGTATTGAAAAATGTTGAAGGAAGACTGCAGTTGCTCCGTCACTCACTCACAGATTGGAGTTGGAATATGGGAATTCGAGATATGGGGAGTATGATGACGATGACGAGGACGAGGTGGAGGAGTTAGCAACAGTTCAAAGAATTTGAACTATTATTGAAGACTGTGGACGAAGAAAGGCCACACACTTCATAGAAAAGATTGTTTGGAGTTTTGCGATAAGTGAGTAAAAGGGCCAAAATGAGTAAAAGGAGTTTTTTTTTGGGGGAATAATAATAATAATAATAATAATAATAATTATTATTATTATTATCATTATTATTATTTTAAAATTTCATTCCATTTCGATTCCTAGTCAAACAACTCTACATTGGGTTTCTAATTCCATTTCCATTCTATTATGATTCTAATTTGATATCCATTCGATTCCTAAAATCTCTCTAAACAAGCGCTAAAGTTTTATTTATGTTGTCTATCTCCTCTATACAAGAAAAAGAAAAAAGATAATCCTATTAGAAAATCAAGCGTCGACACATGCTAAAAATGCGGTGGGAACGATTGCGAAGGATGCTTAAAAAAAAATAAAATTGGTAAGGATCTTAAACAGCTGGACCACAAAAATTCCCTGATCAATCAAATCAGCGTCCAGTATTTGACATTGCATTTGCAAGCTGACCAACACTCTATCTCTCTCCCCCATCCATTCACACACACCTCAGAATCTCATACACGCAGACACAGAGAGAGAGGAGGAGAGAGAGAGCCAGAGAAAGAGGAACTAATCAGATTGATTTCGGCCATAGTCATGGGGGATAATTCACCAATAGCTGCCGGAGATTGCTTGCTACCCACAACCAGAAGCAAGCCGATCACCAAGAAGACGTTCAATCGATGTCTGTCTCATACAAACGACGAACTACGCAGTTTCCGATCATATCTCCGGTGGATGTGCGTCGATCAATCCAGTTATTGGTCAACTTTTCTCTCGTGGGTTGTTTTCCTGCTTCTGGCAGTCGTTGTTCCTGGATTTTCCCAATTGTATCTCTCCTGCACATCATGCGATTCCGAGCACTCTCGCCCTTACAACGCTGTCATGCAGCTTTCTCTCTCCTCTGTAGCTATTGTCTCCTTTCTTTGTCTTTCTCACTTTGTGAAGAAGTATGGGCTTCGGAAGTTCTTGTTCTTGGATAAGCTTGTTGATGATAGCGATTCGGTTCGCCACCATTATACCGATGAATTCAATGTAAGTTGCCCCTTTTTTTGGGATTTTCAGGGGTTTCAATGAGTGGTTCAAGTGGGTTTTGATTAGTGTTCTGCTTATTGGTCAATTTTGAGTTTGGGTGATCATGTTAAATTATGCTTTTTGTTGTTTTCCCTCGTTATGGTTTTAGTCTTTTTGAATGGATAACTAGTGAAGTAGGCATTAATTGGCGTCGTTTTTGGTTGAATGGTATTATAATGTTTCCTTGTTTGTATTGTTCTGAGCGCAGTTACCCTAAATTGGGCACTCCTTACTGTTTTTTTTTTGGGGTTGAATTTTCGTTTGGAAGCATTTGATTTGGTTGAGTAAAATGGGATTTGGTTTAGCTTGGTTTACTGATGTCCATTTTTAACAGTAAACATGTAAATGATTGCCTGGGATTTCATTCCCTTCCTCTTTGTGAATTGATTGAATTGAAATCGTTAGATGTAATGAGTTTTCTGCTGTGAAGAGTATATGTGTCACTTTGGTTGCTTTGTCCTTTTCTGTTTGGTAATTTGACCAAAACTTACTTCAGGATTTAACGTAACCGCATCAAATTCCATGATTAATACTTGTTGATTGATTGTTGATGTGATGAGTGTATTGGCCGTGTTTCTCTCGTCAAAATGTGGGCATTCATCAGTCTGATGCTGTCATGACTTACTGCTGATGGATGTTTTTTGTGTATTTTCCATTGTCATTTTGTCCGTGGTGATCAAAAGATCTGTCATTGTTAGGAAAATAAACATGTACAAAATAAAGTGACTGTCACATTGGTGTGATATAATATTCAAAAGTACCAAGCTTAACGAGTGAATTGTGGTGAAATGGTTTTTGTTCTGCCCTAGAGTAAAATCATTGACTGTCTATCACATGTTAAGCGATCTCTTCAGAGGAAACGTAAGGCAGCATACATCTTGATCTCTGTAGACTCTAGAACCTTATGATAGTGAGCTATGTTGTGCTTCTTGTTATTCTTCAAACTTCAGGGGTAGAAGAGTAATGTAATTTACTCCTTTTTTGTCTGTTTGTGTGTGATGGGGAAATAGAGTTTTTTTTTTTTTTTTTTTTTTTTTGGGGGGGGGGGGGTTCAGGAAGGAATTGCTGGTGCTCTAGATTATGTGCAATATGGAAGTGTGAGTGTCAGAATGAAGAGCCTCTAACAAGTCTACTTTTCCTCCTCATTTATGCAGAAATCAGTGAAGATATTGTCATATTTTGTGCTCCCATGTTTTCTAGCTAAGTGCGGGTACAAAGTTTGGTGGTATGCATCTGGGGCCTCGGAAATTCCTTTCTTGGGTAATGCCATGATTAGTGACAGTGTGGCATGCGCATTGGAGTTGATCTCATGGCTTTACCGGACCTTGGTGTTCTTCCTTGTGTGTATCCTCTTCCGTCTGATCTGCTACCTCCAGATCCTGCGGCTTAAGGACTTTGCCAATGTGTTTGAAGTATATTCAGATGTGGCTTCAGTGCTGAAAGAGCACCTCCGGATAAGGAAGCATTTGAAGATCATAAGCCATCGCTATCGTGCTTTCATCCTACTCTCCTTGATATTGATCAGCATGAGCCAACTTGCTTTCTTGATGCTGACTACCAAACCCAATTCAGATTTGAGCATCCTCAAAACTTTTGAACTTGTCGTACGTATCTTTCCTATTTCAAATTGTTTGGTTTCTGCTAGTACATATTTTCTTTTGGTCATGTGTGATGGTGAACGTTCTAATCTCTTCACTTGGTCGTTCCATTTCATTCAATCAATTGAACTCTGGCAATTAATCTCTATGGTGGTAAACATAGGTACCAGGAACTCTGCCTCACAGGCTGTTAGTACTAGAGTGCAGATCTGTATTATCTGAACAGATTTTGATAGAGAACCGAAAACTAAAGAAATGAGTTCAGCATCCACGTGTTGGGTCAAGGAAAGATTAGCATCCCAGTGCGTAGTCGTAATGATTGTTAATATTCTATCATCAATGTAGAGATTTTAACAAATGCTAGCAAAGCTCTTATTTATAGGTAAATAACCTTCCTAATACTAAACCTAAAAGAAATAGGAAATAAGCATAATATTCCCAATCGAACTAGGAAACTATATTCTTAATTAGAATAGGCCTATCGCATATGAGATATACTTGCTATTATTCTTCCTAAACTTTTTCCCCGGCCTAGAAAAACTTGCCTGTGGAGATTTACTTTCACATATTCATCCAAGAATTGAAGTGCAAGACAACCTAGATCCACTATAGGAACCTAAAAACTATGTTACTCCGACTCTTCATTTTCCCTGCCGGACCCATGTCGGACCCTTGATACCTGGACAAGGGTATGACACTCCACACTTCAAATTACAATGGAAATGTATAAAAGTTCTAAAAAAAATATCCGAGTCCGACACCCGTATCCATGTCCAATATGGACACGCGTACCCGAGTTCGAGTAACATAGCCTAACAATTATCAGAAGGAGAGCGACCTGTCGAACGAACAAAAGAAATGTTGAAATTCACCCTTAGCAGTACTTACAACCTCTTTGTTAAGAATGGCTTCGATGTCATCAACAGTTGAGGGTACAACAGCAGGTTGTCGTGGCATCAAAAAAGTAGAATGTTGCAAAACCACATGTGACACTCGCACAAAACATGTCATGCTCAAAAATAATTGCCTCAGTCCGCCAACCACCTAGATTTGTGTTCCAGGATCGTCGATCCCAATCGAAGATCGGTAGCACCCTAGTTGGCTAGGATCACGACCCTGATCGTTATATTTGATCGATCTATTTCTCACTAACATCGTTAGGCATTCCAGTTGGAAGTTGACGACTTTTGGTCTAGTGGAAGTCGCGGCTCCACCAATGGGTTTTCTTTGGCCACTAGTTATTGGTTTCCGGCCACCAACAATTTAGTTTGAAGAGAGAACTAACACGAAAATAATGGGTTGACCAAATTGTCGAGCCCTAGTTTCACACTCATGTTTAGGTTGCTTCAGAGCCGGAGGTGTTCGAGATTTATAGACCTAAGACTTTCTATGATTAGTAGTGCTAGCGAGGGCTAACCCAATTTTCTTACCTATACGTATGAACACATACTTGTTTTCATGTCCAAATTTGGTTGCATTTTTGTCATAGGTCCAAGGATGAATGAAAAATGTGTGGGCAACATCCATAGGCAAGACATTACACCAAACAATCTTAGAATATGCACCTAACTAAGAGCGATTGCAAATGTTTCAGTTATGGTCGAAGATGTCTTATCAACCTAAGCAACCGTTACAGGAGTGGAATAAGGTATGAGCTTAAGGTTCAGAAGTCTCACAACAGATTTAGAAGTGACGTTTATAGAACTACCATTACCAATGACTAAGCAAAGAATCTTACCAGCATATTGCATCTTAGTTTCAACTATCACAATTTGTTTCCAAGGGTCAGTTTGAGTTGTAGAAGGAATACATTTCTTGACAGCTAGATGACTCTCGTCCTGCTTTCACTCTCAGTAGCCATATTTCCATCAGCATAATAAATGGTTTCATCTACGACCTTGTCATCTTAGTAGGGTCTATTCCTATGGTAAAGGCGCAGTTAGGGCATCAAGAAGTGGGTATGTCCTCTCTCATGACATCTATGACACATCATAGACAATGCTGAGGTTGAAGGAGTATGAGATAAAGGTGAGTAACTATCCTTAGCGAAGTGGCTAGCGGATGAGGTTAGGTACTGTTATTAGGAAACTGAGTGGTTCGGGTGGAACCTTTAGGCTAGGATGACTTTTGCAAGATGACTGTCATAGAGGTTCAATATTCCCAGGCTGGCATTGTTCACCTACGAAAGTAGGAAGACTTTTTGAATACTATAGCCTTTCGGTAAGCCTTTATCAAAGAGTTGGGGTGATGGAGACTAGCATCACATTTTTAGTACCATCATTCAATCCATCGATGGACCTAGTCATAGTAACCCGTTGTGACACTCCTAAGTTGCATATCCTCAAATTGAGCTTAGTAATATGATACACTGGTGGATTGTCTGAGATATAGCCACATTTTCATCATTTATTCTTCTCTAGCGATCCTAGGTGTGCTAATCATGCCACAAAACTCAAAGTAGCTCTCTAGGCAGTCTATCTAATCAGTAAACACATGAATATCATGTCGACCATCAAATTTAGGCACGTCAACCTTGATTTTTCGAGTCACATCGTAAGGGTCATCATGGTTATGGTTCTTGGGGGAATCATAACCATGCCTAAGTGAAGGATGCCTGGGGTCGGCTCGACCCAATCTTTATGTTGGTGTCACGTTTGAGTCATCACCTACATCTCATAACCATGGTGTGTGTGTGTGTGTTGTGGGATAGCTTTGTATGAGTTCGGACCTTCGCTATGCTCTCCAATAATGGATTGCTCTTAGTTCAGGGCATCATGCAACAGTTTACCTCATGAGGCTGGATTTGGCACGTTATTATCAAGTGCGTCATTCTAATTTAGTGATATTACCATGGATACCAATTAAAGAGGTTTGGAAACTCATCATGGCACTTTCTAGACCTTTAACCCGACTTGTGACGGCATGAGTCTCTGTTTGAACACAATCTTTCCTAGAAGTCTTTTTGGCAATCTGTAGAAGTTCATCCTCTAACACTTTTCTAAACTTTTCCAGATTTTTGTCTATTATTTTATCACAGTCTAGAATGCGTGTCTTAAGTTCCCGAACACTTTCTGCTATTGCCATGGTTTTGGCGATTAGCATACAAATTAAAGTAATTTCTCCCCAATATGTAATCTAGAACACACCAAGTAATTCACTTTAAAACTACTAATGCACTGGAGCAAGAAAAGCAACAGAGACAATTATGTAATTATCCTATTTGTCCATTTTTTTTGAAAATATAAACTAATTTCGGTGCTTCAAGCAACTTAATTAACAACCAACTAATTATTAATTATCCTGTGATCAAAACAAGAATTTAACAAATTACAAAATGCTAAAGACCTACATTGAAGCAAGAGTTCACAAACACCAAGCAACAGTCAAAAGTCATAGCACCCAACACCTACACATTGAAACAACCAGCAGCAGACCAACAAACGACAACTTCGACGAGGACTCCTGCAATAGCAGTTGAGCATCGAGAATACTCCATCGACCTTCTCTGAGGATGCTCAGCAGTAGGGAGTCCACTAATTGGTGGCAAAACACAAGACTTATAAATTAGGGTTTCTAGTGAATCACACTGCATACCAATTGAAGGTTGAATCAAGGTCAATATTTCAATTGAGATGGTGATTAGGAGCGAAATTTAGCAGGGGGAGAGCAATTTCGGGTGATGTTCAAGGGCGGAAGACGAATTTGGGATGTAGGGTTCAAGAGTTAAGGAGTTCACAAATTTGTTTTTGCGAAATTGAGGTTTTTAGGGTTATGTTGGTGGATGGGTGGTGGTCGATGGGTGTTTATCAGTAGTTGGCAGTGGTGTGGTGGTTGTGTCATTAAGGCAATGTTGTTTAGGCTAGGGTTCTGATTTGATATGGTATGTTTAAAAGAATGGATGGCAGTGAAGGGTTTGGGTGAGACTTAAGATCGAGAACTTGCTTTGATACCAAGTTGATAGAGACCCGAAAATTAAAGAAAGGGATTCACCTTCCCCATGCTAGATTTAAGAACAGATTCTCATCCTTGTGTGTATTCAGTAGTAATAACTCTCAATATTTAATAATCAATATAGAGTGTTTAGTAAAGGCCAACAAGGCCCTTGCTTATAGGTAAATAACCTTTCTAATTCTAAACTTAATAGATGTAGGAAATAAGCATAAATTTCGTAATTAAACTGGGAAATTTAAGGAAGCTATAATATTTTTCTAATTTAAATAGGATATATGAAATATAGTAATTATTATGTTTCCTAGACTTCTTCCTAAAATGAGTCTTCATAATTTCATCAGATTTAGTCTGGTTTTGGTTTAAGAATGTTTGTTCCTAGAATGGATCACAGGGATATACAGCAATCCTGGTAACTGTGGTTTTAAATATGAATAAAGGAATGTGAGTAATGTGTCGTCCAGAGTAATGAAATGAGTATGGAAACATTGGAATTTTGATATATCCTAAGGTCTGGATTGTGCACAAATTAAGATGAAAGTACGAACCTGAATTTTGTCGAATTGGGGAAAGAAACACTGACAGTGCACTGTTTGAAACGTTGCAGCTCTGCTCGATGACCCTAGTTGCAGGGCTGTTGATAATACTACGAAGTGCAACAAAAATCACACACCGAGCGCAAGGCATCACCAGTCTAGCTGCCACCTGGCATGCCTGTGCAACAATTGAATCCTATGATGCTACATCTGAGGCTCAAATTCCAGTTAGCCGCGATGCCCATGGAGCCTTCTCTGATGCTGGTAGGATCGATTCAGATGATGATGAAGCTGAATATGAGGAAGATGATGTGGATACCACCAAATTTCTCCCTGCTTATGCTAATAGTTCAATCTCATTCCAGAAAAGACAAGCTCTAGGTAAGAAGCTCTGGATATTGTTGATCCTAAAGTGTGTACTAGTTACATGTTTGGATAATATTGAATTCAATCTGTGTTTTTCTTTTTCTGTTTATGTTTGCAGTGACATATTTTGAGAACAACAGAGCGGGGATTACAATGTACGGGTTTACATTGGATAGGACTTGGCTCCAGCTCATTTTCGGGATTGAGTTATCCTTAGTCCTGTGGTTGCTTAAGGAGACCATCACCATCTCATAACTCACTCATAAGCAGTTATCCCGTATTTAATATGATCATATATGAAGGTTTGGCTTTTCAATCATACAACCACTGATCCTCTGCCACCCATTATACACCGGGGTTCGGTGGATCAGGGCGAGGTATATGATGTTCTACAGATGTTCCTGAGAAAGAGACTATTTCCAAGTGAGTTTTTTTAATCTTGATGTTCATTGTTTCTCAGGGTATTCGTATACATAGTTCTAGATTCTACAACAATATGTGTTTTGTACCACCTAGTACTTAGCATCCAACACATGATCTTGATGTATTCTTTTAGTTGTATACATGTCCTGCTGTCTCTGCGATCATTCGGAAGGTTTCAGGAGGTTCGCATGGATTTATTCATTTTTGTAAAGTTGCTTTATTTTGTTGTACACTTTGTACTCATTTGGCAAATGTACCTTTTCATGGCACTTGGTCGACATGAAGGGGCAATACTACAAATATTTATACCTCTACAGACGTGCTGTTCATCTCAAATCGGTTATGTTATTTGATCTATTGCCGGATGACAAGCCTTGGTGACATGTACAGTACAGCTGCAAGATTCTGCATTCGAGGGCTTTTCAGCTAGTCCAGTGGCGAAAATGTTGGGGTTTATGGTAGAAAATTATGGATGCGTGTGAAAGTCGTGTGAAAGGCGCCGTTGTATTCATGTTGTATGGTTACATCTGTGGCCTTGAAGCCTTGCAGAGGAACTGGAGCCCGTATTATGAAATTGTAAGTTTAAGAGCTGTATCTATACTGAGTGTGCTGTAATAAAAATGAATTGTTGTATCAAGCCTTGCGTTTTTTATTGGATGGTAGTGATTCTCTTATTGGATGGTAGAGATTGTATTATGCTGTTTAAAACATACTAATACCTTTGATTTATGCTCGGAAAAAGAATAAGTTCCCGTTTGATTTCAATTTCAAATATACTCGGACACATTCTTCAGAATCAACCAAGTGGCCATAACCCTATCTACTAAACTTTTCATTAAACACTCTACTTGGAAGTTGGAAGGAGTGTTAAAGAGCTATGTTGTCAGAACTGGACCGGTCACTAAACTGATTGACCCAGTGGGTTAATGATTCAAGTGATCGGACCGGTTAGGCTAGATTAGACTGGTTGAATCGGGTGACGGTTGAACCGGTCAAAACCGGCATGAACAAACATTTTCATATATTTCAAGAATAATTAAGCTACCAAAATAATTAAATTAGCATGAACATGGCATGAATTGGTTAAAACCAGATAGGGCTGGTTAAAAATCATATTGAACCGGTCAAAAACCGGATTAAAAAGGTCAAAAATCGGATTAAACAGGTCAAAACGGCCAAAAACCGAAGTTTCTAAAATTAAATCATCAAAATTTCTATCTGACCGTGAACCGCCCAATTCTATCGATTCAGTCGATTGAATCGGTTTTAGCTTTTTTCCCGGTTGAACCAGCTAGCCGAGTTAAACCTTGAACCAGACCGATCAACTTGCCGGTTCACGATTGAACCGGTCGAACTGGCCAGTCCGGTTTTTACAACATAGTTAAAAAAGAGAGTAGGGGTTCATAGAAGTAAAGAAGGGTGAGAGTATAAGAGGGGTTCGCAAGGGTAAACTATTTACCCTTACTTAGGAGAACAATTTAAAGATTTCATAAGAATAAGATGTTAATTGACATTGTTACATGCATATCATAATTAAATATTAGTAGCAAGGTTATTCTAGAGAGAAGGGCTCTGGGCTCTGTCCTCTCTCTAGAATTCTTCAGTGAAGTGAGAAAAAAAAAAGAGAAAACAAAAAATTACTCAGAGGTACCCCAATATTTGGAGAAACTATTTTTCAGTACCCCAACTTTTTAAAACTCATTTTGAGGTACCCTTAATTTTTGGGTTAGTAATTATTTGGTGTTTTTCCGGTTATCAATTTTATTAAGTGACCGAAATACCCTTATTCTTCTTCTTAAAGGGTATTTCTTCAAAAATGGAAGAACAAGGGTTTTCCAGTCACTCAACCAAATTGATGACCGGAAAAACACCTAATAATTACTAACCTAAAAAATTAAGGGTACCTCAAAATGAGTTTTGAAAAGTTGGGGTACTGAAAAATAATTTCCCCGAATATTGAGGTACCTCTGAGCAATTTTTTGAAGAGAAACAGAGAGAGAGCAAGATCCCCCTTCCCCGTCCCCTTCCCCTCCCCTCTTTTGTTCTTTCCCTTTCTTCTTTTCCTCTCCCAACAACCCATTTAAGCCCTTCAATGACTCCATTTTCGACGATCTCCATTTTTGGAGATTCAGACAACCTTTCAAACATTCTCATGTGAGGAAGGTATGCTCCTTTGTTTGGTCAGATTGGTGTAGGTCGATTTTTTTTGCCTTCTGTGAAGTATCAGTTCTTTAACCTTGAAGATTTGGATGTCATCATTTTTTCCTCCATCAGAACTAGGGATTCGTACACTTTTAACCTTGGAAGCCACAAAATCGGCGTTGATCGTCTTTGTTCCGGCTAAGGTTGAGAAAATAAGCTCTACATACGGCAACCGAGGGTGGTAGGTGGTAGAGGGCGATGTCAGACTCTCTCCCCGCGTTGATTCTGAAGCCTGGTGGGTCATGGGTGGTTCCTTTTTCTGGCATTGTTTGTTCACTAGGCCGGCTTCTGGGGCTGGGCCAAGAAACAACAGGGATCTCCCGAGATTGCTTGGGCTTCATAGGGCTCTCTTCGGTCTTCGGTCAATTTGCGGTTTCCAATATTGTCTTTTACATTTCAGTACTTTGCCTCTTTCTTGTTGTCTTCGATCTCTTTCTTGTTTTTAGTTGTTTGTTGTCTTTTAGTTTTTGTCCCACCTGGTTAGTCACTTGATCATGGAGAGGAGGTGTCTAACCTTAGGTTAGCCCCCCTTGCCATTTACCCTGTAGAGGGCGAACCTTTCCATTTACCCTAATTCAAAAAAAGAAAATTATATGTAATTCAATATGATACCCATATATTTGCTCTAATACCAATTCTATTTTTACCCCCCCTCTCTCTCTCTCTCTCTCTCTCTCTCTCCCCCCCCCTCCCTCTCCCTCTCCCGGTAGGGTTGAATCAGGTATGGCTAGGTGTTTGCCCTCCACCGGTGAAAACTCATGTACTAATGGACACTCTATCGATGCATTAATCGGTCTTCCTACCAAAAAAGATCATGGATATATAGTGATGTTATACTTTTATGTTAGGGTTCTCTCTCTCTATCCCTTTTTTTTTTCCTTCTTTGTAAAGTAAAGAATATAGGAATTGTACTTGAAAAGGTCTATTGAGCCATACAATTCAAATTTCATATTTAGCAAACAAAAAACAGATATATCAAGTTTTCAACAAAACCATCCTCTAAAATATTAAAATCAATGTACTTTCTTCAATTAGGCAAGAAAAAGATAAAAATACAATTTCCTTTTGTGCATACGTCTATTTAGTTTCATGAAATTCAAAAAACATGAGCCTGTTTTAAATATATATGCACCTATCAAAATCTTTTTACATATCGTAATGTAAATTTCGGGACCTATTACTTTCTATGGAAAATTGATAAGACAGAACATACAAAATCACAAGAAATATCATTTTTTTTTTGAACTAACATGACAATCATATTAGAAATAGTAAGCATCCAAAAAAAATTTAGAAATAAAAAAAAAAAAGAAAAAAGACAAGCATTAGATTGTTACCTTCTTTTTAAGACAGATTGCATTGTTTTACTATGGCCAAGTGGCCAACCTCAACCAAACGAATGGAAGTATGTATAGGAAAAATTTTGACATGATAAAAATGAGTTTAGCCAAAACTAAAACTAAAATTGAATTAGAAATTGTTAATTCCGAAAAAAAATTGAATTAGAAATTGTGACGTTACACAAACACATGTTACGAACGAGTTACTGAATCTCATTATAAATATCATTAATGTGCAAAAACGTTGCACAAATGTAATTCATCAAATGGTTGCCAAAGTGCAATTTGTCAATGACAAAATTCACAATATCTACAATATATTAATAATAAAATGAAGAAATAAAATTAAACAGGTAGACAATTTTGATAGATTATTTACAATGATAATGAAGTTTTGACAGATTATTTACAATGATAATGAAGTTTGCATGAGACAATTGAATGTAATAAGAGGAATTTCTTTTATATTAATGTATGAGACTGTTAGGAAAGTGTCCTAAAATCACCAAATCTCTTGATCTCACAATTATTTGTTTCCTAATTGTATTAGGATATTATTTAGGTTTCCTTATTGTGTTGGGTTTCCTAATTGTATTAGATTCTAAATCTATTTGGAGTGAGAGTCAAGTTAGGTTATAGGGAGTTCTCCCTATAAATAGGGTGCATGTTTCTCCACCAAAAAGACATCGGTAAACACAGAGAGCTAGAGAGAGAGAAAATATTGAGAGAGAAAGGGGTCTCACCAATATTTTCCCCAGTGTATCCTGAGAGATTGTGAGTTGAGTGTTGAGAGATTGTTATTGTAATCTCCTTTGTGGATCGCATCACACCCTGTGATAGTGATCAGGTTGTACTCCTCCTTTCTCATAGTGGATTATTTTACATTTCATGTGTCGTGGGTTTTTCTCCGAGTTCTTCGGTTTCCCACGTAATTCTGGTATTTGATTTTATTGCTTATTTTTCGTTCCTAAATTTTGTCGTAATATCCGTCATCCCGTTTTCGATTCTATTATTCGCTTCCGCTGTTACCTTGCTACTCACTTTTTCTCTAACAGAGACAATTTTTTTAAAAAATTTATACAAATCAAGATACATTGTGAGATTATATGCGTCTACTATGATCGAGACCATCAAACAATAGCCAAATTATAGCCATTTTATTAAAAAAATATTAGAAAAATTAAAGGAAAAGGGATATTAATTGAAGATGTTATTGTAATGATGATGATGATGATGATGATGATTGTTTCAAACAGCCAATGTTTGAGGGTTTAGATGACATGGAGGAAATGTTACATAAAGGTGACTCTCACTTGCACTATACTATTGTTGTGTCAATCCATGGTATAGCTACCAATGATGAAACTAGGTATGGTGCAGATGATGATGAGGATGTCCTAGATGTGGAACTGTCTTCTGGTGACAAAGACGAATTGAATAATAACAAGAAATGTCATTTGTTGATTCAGATGAATTGTTTGAGAATGATATGATGATGAGGTTAAACCAAAGAATTTGAAAATTTATGACAATGGACAATGGTGGGAATCAGAGGCAGATGGGTCTACTGAATTGACGAAATTAAGGTGATATGTTCGAGGATAAGACTCATTTGCTAAAGGTTGTGAGAGACTTTTTTGTCCTGAAGAAGTCGTACTTGAAGCAGCTTAAGAATTATGGCCTCACAATATAAAGCATTTTACATAAGATATTTTTATAACAAAATAAGATATTTTTGTGAAAAATACGCAAAGGTCTAACAAAAAAAAATATTTTTATAACAAAATAGATATTTACGTCGACTTCTCTCACTACACCTCACTTTCTCTTTCCTTCTTCCTACTTCCTGGCGACCGCAACTCCTGCAATCTCTCTCCTCCGAACTCCTCTTCGATGCTCCAGCCGTTCTCTCTCTTGCAAGCTCTGTGCGAAGGCCGATGGTTCTGCAATCAAGAAGTATATTGTTGTTAGTCATTTTTTATTATCAAAAATAGGTTTTCAATTCTTAGTTAGTTATAAAAAAAATAAAACATAATATGTAATATGTAATATTTTTAATGTTATTGATTTATTTATTATTTGGATTTTAGTTAGATCAAGGCCACATAAGTAATACATCATCAATGTCATTGTCACACAAGCGTCCTACATGTCCATCATACGTTAAGCGTACTCAAATTTCAATACATTACTCAAGATATATTTAGATTAGATATTTCTATTTTTTTTATGAAATAACACTTATATATTATTAATTAATTATAAAGTATCAAAGATATCTATGATAATATTTATATATCCAAAAAATTATATGAAAATAATCATTTATTTTACTTAGGATTCTTGATTAGACATTTAATTTGATTCACACAAGCCTACAAACATCCACTCAAATTGCCACACAGTCATCCTACATGTCGCTCATACGTCGAGCGTACTCAACTTTTAATATATTACTTAGATTTCCCAATGTTAAATCAACATTATTTCTTTCATTTATAGAATTATACATATCCGCAAACTCTAGGTTTGTTTCTATATTTTGCCCCCTCTTATATCATACTCCCGCCGGAGTACGGGTTGCTTCTCTACTCTCGCTATTCTTTGCTTTTATAAATAGCAGTTCACTTGCTATGATTCACATAATTATCTTTGACTTACTGGTTGGTGGTTTTTCAAATGTGCTTCAACCTATAGGTGCACGGTTCACAGCTTGATGCATTCAATTTTTGATGTTTGTTATTGTGTTTTTTTTTTGCCTTTTTGTCATCATTGTCTTATTCTTTTTTTCATTTTGTGTTTTTTCTTTTTTTATCATTATCCTAAATTCATTTTTTGATTTTTTATGATTTTTTAAATTGTTATCTTATTCTGATTTTTCATTTTTTTACCATTATCTTATATCTTTATTTTTCTCTTTTTTTATCTGGGCAAAATAAATATTAAGACATGTAAAGATTATATTGTACAATTAACTCTTAATATTTACTTTTATTTATTTTTATTTATTTTTATTACAATTTTGTTTTTGATAATAATTTTCGAAGAATGTCTTAATTATATATTTTACATTTGCACACTTTATATTTAGTTTCAAGATATTTATTTACATGCTAAATATTATATTGTTACACATTAACTATCCCTAGCAGTATCCCACAAAAAATTAATATGTAAAAGGAGTTTATGTGCTACTCTGCAAAAGGGTTTATGCTATTGTGCAAAGGAGTATATAAAGATATCTGCGTTAGTGGGTAAAGGAGTCTATGTGTTAGTGTGTATATGAGTCTATGCTAGTGTGTAAATGGGTCTATGCTAGTGTGTAAGGAGTTTGTAAAGGAGTCCTTACTAGTGCGCAAATAAGTTTATGTTAGTGTGCAAAAGAGTTTATGTTAGTGTGCAAAGATGTATGTGTTTGAAACTTTTATGTACTGTATAATACGTATAATACGTATTCGGTATCAATTAATTTTATTAGGAAAATTTTTAATTGTGTATACTTGAAATTTATTTTTTTTTCTTACTATAACTAACTTATTTGAGTAAATATGTGCTAATTATCGTGCTTCATCCACTATAAATTTACCAAATTACTCCTTTCATACCATATTATTTGTTATTTTATATTCATAGCATGTCATTTTAGAATGTGAGTGACACATATTCCCACTCTTTTTCCCCACTATCAATCTTTAAAATTGTAATTTTTCGACGGCAAGTCTGCAATAATATGAATTATTGGGGTATTAGCCGAAAATTAAAGCTAACAGCTTTGTTGGATAATGACAATACTGAAGCATTATTTTACGGCAATAGTACACCTTTGAATTGGGAGGGGATTGACTCGACGAAAAGCCAATGTATCAATTAATTGTGAAAGTTGGATTGGTAGAGCAAGTGGAGTCAATGTTGACCACCTTCAAATTTTTTCAACTCAACAACTGCCACCTACGGTAAATTAAACAAATTTGAATCCCCTATTCTGTCTAACTCGGTGGTGTACTATTGTTAGAAAATACTGTTTTGGTATTATTAGTGTCCATCTAAATTAATGGTATTATTTTCAACCAATATCCTATATTTTGTAGTATTGGCATCTTAAAACCCATAAAATTATTGAAAATATTGCTCATATAAGTCTTTTTTGCCGGTAGTAAAGTTGCAATGAAGCAATTTGCAAATGCATGAACTATTAAATTTTCATGTCTTCTTGTTTTTCCCTTTTTATTTTTTTGTAGGCATTCAGGTGCAGAATAAGTGAAGGACATGGAATGACGAAAGTTAATGCAAATTGCATTGTCAATTATTTGTATTTTAGAAGGTTCTGCCTTTTCAAAATGCGTGGATATGAAATCAATTTTGTTGAACAAATGAATACCCAAAAAATCAATACCACTCATCTTATCTAGACCTAGGAATTAAGTGTATCGGTTCGAGTTCGGGTCGGTTGAATATCAGTCGGGTTGGCATCAGGTCCACCAATTTCGAGTTGGTTTCA
This sequence comes from Portulaca oleracea, assembly GCA_029582165.1. Classification (NCBI taxonomy): domain Eukaryota; kingdom Viridiplantae; phylum Streptophyta; class Magnoliopsida; order Caryophyllales; family Portulacaceae; genus Portulaca; species Portulaca oleracea. The sequence goes on from CM055868.1 coordinate 10,222,791, forward strand.
GGAGAATTTTATTAGGGTTGGTTCAATTGAGATTCTTTCCAATTGGGTTATGGTTTGATTTGAGTCATTTAGGTGTGGATTTTAATCGGATCACTTTTTGAATTGCGGTTCAGATTGGTTTTGGGTTTCCTTCGGGTTGGGTCCAGATCAAATTATTCATCCTGATGTCTATTTGGGTCTCGGTTTGGTTTTGTCAGGGTTAATGGAAAACATCCTTTAATTTCCATTTCCAAAACATCCAGCGACCTGGACAATTTGCAAATTCATGAGATGTATGCCTAGCAATTTGCAAATACAAACGTGCCAGTAGCATGGTTTTTAGGCCCAGAATTTGGTTGAATAGAGTGCCACACTGCCACTCACATGATACTTCTGATGCAACACATTGTTGTTTTCATATAAGTCCAACCAACATCTAATAATATCATTCAGAAAGAAACACAGGTGCATACGTACGAACCATAACTCTCCAAATCACAAATACAGGTACTGCACTTTGGTACAGTTAGCATTTCGTCTTTTGTTACTAAGGCTTCATTATTTTACACGGTTAGTGCGGTGCGGTAATGGTACAGTGCGGTGCGGTAGAATTTGTAAAATTATGGTGAAAAGAGATATACATTGGAAATTATTGTAGTGTGGTGTGGTGAAGTGTGGTAAACATTAAAGAGTGCAGTGCGATGTGGTACCACAATGCAACATACCGCATAAAAGAATGGAGCCTAGATCAGCAAATTACATAAAATTGGCACTTTCCATAAGCACTAGAGCAATTTCGTAATATGTTTTTCAACCATCATAGTTAAAACTTATAAAGAATATTGATCAAGGTTAACCGTAACTTTTGATTAAGACTTATTTAACCTAATGTAGAATGCAAGTAATTGTTATTTATTTTGCTTATAGGAGATTAAACTGTTGCTTTAGCTGCAAATACAGATGATGCATGCAAGATATGCACAACTAGTAATAGGTAATGACAACATATAATTTTAGCACACAAGCAGGTATAAAACGGACTGCAAGACGTGTAGCTGGAACTGTTCTTGTTCACATTTCGCATTATCTTATTTTACCATCCATTACTTATCAAGTTACAACTGTCTCCATTGCCAAAAAGAAATACAGATGATTGTACTAGTACAGTTATGAATGGAGATCTGCTCTCTCAACGCAACTCACATAATAACTCATCTGCCACAACTTAAGTAGCATTTCCAGTCGAAGTATTCATCCTCATTAATCCTTAATCACGTGTGTCGAACAGCAGCTGATACAAAATTCCTTGCAGCTAATACAAAATTCCTTGCAGAAGAAACGGCATCAACCCCAATCCACCAGCCACTCCCTTATGCCGGTTTTATTACACCTATGATGATTCCAAGAGTGGCTATGAAGATTAGCAAGCTGTTTTTGTGTCGTTTCTCTCGATGCTTAAATCTTCTGCTTAAGAACATGGCGCAGTTGAATCTTCTGAGTGTCCATCCTAGCCTCATGAAGCCTATGCTTGAAGCTGCTCTTCTGGGACCCACGGGGCCACTCGATGCACCCCTTCATTCCCTTGGGATCCATGGAATCAGGTGAGCTCCACCCCACCATGTCCGACGGTGTGACCCCACCACCACCACCACCACCGCCTTTCCCGGACCCATGATCATCCGATGACACGATTGTCCCGTTCGAAACCCTCCCATTTGAAATCCTCCCCCCGTTCACGCCGTCCACGGTGATTGTCTTGTAGTTGTCACCGTTGCTAAGACGTGATGATCGCCACAACCTTGAGATGGGTTTCCCCTTCTTTGACGCTTTGCTGTTGATTTCAGCAACGGGCGTTTCTTCCCACTCGGTGCAACTCCCAGAGACATTACTATCCCGGGGCATCTTATTGCCCGAGGTGATGCTCCCTTCATGTGAGTAGCTCGAATCCTGATCCTCTGCATGGCTCACGGTTTCCCACCCGCTCCCGTCATCGTCCACGTCACCGCTGTGATCCACATATACATTCGAAAACCGCCTGTCTTTGCTGTGATTGTCAATCCCGTGGCTAGCAGCAGGGCTACTCTCCACACATTCTTCGATCTCTCTTTCATTGTTGCTCTCAGCCATGGCCATTTCCTCCACGACTGCAAATATATCTTCGGAGTTAGACGGCTCGTACGTGAACTCTTTGATGTCTTCGATCTTCACTGATGCGGCTGCCCTTGTGAGCATTTCGGCCTCCCTCAGCGCACTTACATTGAGGTCTGCACCGTTTGAACTCAGAAACTTGTCTAGCTCGGCCACTAGCCAGCTCATCTGTGAATACTTCTGATCGAGGGCGACTTTTGCATCGATGAGCTTCATCTGGACGCGCTCTTCCCGCCACACCTCGGCCATTTGCAACATCTTCCTCTCATCCTCGACCTCCTCGCGGATCGTCATGCATTCTTTCTTGAGTGAGTCCACTTCGGCCTTGTCCTCCCCAATTTCCTTAGCAAGCTCATCACATACTTCCTCTATTAACTCCCTGGCTTTCCTTTCTTTCTCGTATTCTTGAATGTATCTCTTTGCTGATAACTTGGCTTCGGCTAGCTCATTGACCAGCTTGGAATTTACGATTTCAAGTCTCTGGCGGTTCTTCCTTTCTCTATTGAGGTCGGCTTTGACGTCATCAATGATTGCACGGACTTTTTCGTGTTCTCTAGCACGCCATGCAGCCCTTTCCTCACTGAGCTTCTTCAAGAACTGTTCGAGCTTCTTCTTTGAGGATCGCCTCTCTGACTCCAGCTCTTCCACACGCGCACGAGCCTGCTCAAGTTCTGCTTCAAGCAGGGAAACCGCAGAGGCAGCATTTTGCTTTTGGTCACCTAATTTGGAATCTTCGGCATTGTCATTCAACGGATGAACCGGGTCCCACTTTGTCACCCCTTCCATTGCATGATTAGACAGCTGGAAAGGCGATTGCCGCTAAATAAGAAAGACCAGAGTAAAATCCACATTAGATCAATTATCCAAACCAAAATGCATTAGAATGCCAATTAATCTACTGCGACATGCTTAACAAGATCATAAACTACGAGATTTTTCGAAAAATGTTGTTGTCTGAGCCATTTAAGCAAAATCAAAATATACATAAGCACCACGTCAAATTATCAGAAAATCAGAATTTGATGTTCAAAGTACGATAACACATACTTCACAAAGGTAGCCATTGGTGGGGCCATTAACTGAACAGGGGCTCCTCAGTGGATCCTTATCGCCCGATCCACAATCTCTGCTAGCGTGATGATAGGACAGCCGATCACCACCGTGACCGACCTCAGGCTGCAATACAGACCACATTGTATGATTTTATCATCACTTTCTAATAAATGAAACTCATTAATCCTTTCTTTAAATTCACACAATCCTTCCTCACTGATTTGTCACTGTCAACCACATTTGATGAACCTACCCATGTGTTACACACATGGAATGATATGAGAAATCTTGCATAATCATATATCAAGGATCAAATGACATATTCTGCCTTATCAAGAGATTCAAAGGCAAGTTCTTCCTTAGTTAACCTCACACAAATAAATTCAAAGCTGCATTTTCCACCAACTCGAAAAAGCAACTTGATCATATTCATACCATCATTAGACTATAAACAACTCATCATCATAGACTTATATTTTAATATCCTTGTCCTTGTATCAGGACATCCTAATATAGCAAAAAAAACTTCAAAAGCACATAGAACTACCAAATGCCCAGATATCTGAAATCCAAGTTATCCAATGCAAACACACACACACACACACACGCGCGCGCCGAAAGGGGGGATAGAAAAGGGAAAAATTGATTAAGCATAGCAGGACACCATGGTAAAGCATGTTGATTAAGGGAAATGATGAATACATGAAGTTTACATACATCATCTAAATCAAGGATCAACTGGATTGTACATTGACCAATTTGTACATGAATACTCGAATGAAGCAAGTAATTATTGCAACGTATCAATTTCAAATCAAATCATTAATTACTAATACGATTTGGACGAAAAAGTCAATTGACCCAAGTTTACTCTTTGATAATTCCATGAACTTAACTAATTCAAACAAGAAACCAAAACATATGCAACATAGCATGCATTTCACTTATTCAGGAAGAAATATGACCCAGTTGCAGCCTACACACTAGCTACCTTCACACCAATCAAATTTAATCCAAAAACCCAATAATTTATTGAAACCCAATAATATGATTAACTTCTGTGCAGATTTTCGAAATATTTAAAACCCAATTTGATCAAAAACTGGCATTTAACACCTCGCAAGTTCCCCAAAAAAAAGGGGCCAATGCAACAGTTGGTTTACAAATGGACCCAAAACCCCAAAGAAAAAGATGAAATTTACAAATAAAATCACGAGAAAAGAACAAAAAAATCCAGACCTTGCACAAGTTGAGATCTTGGGGCTCAAACAAGGAATTAAAACACACCTTAAACCCTAATCGATCTCCGTTCTTCGTGCCACTCCTCCGTCGTCGCTCCCCCTCGTCATTGCCGCCGCCGCCGCCTTCTTCCGCCGCGTGCAGCCTCCACAGGGCGGCGCCGAGCTTCCTGGCGGAGACCCCCTTCTCCTTTGTTGATTTCCGGCGACTCTCCGGCGGCTTCTCTTCTTCCGCATTAGTATCATGGCCTTTGCCCTTCCTATCGTCGAACTTCCACCGCAGAAGCGGCGTCGGAGGGCCGCCCTTCCGGGAAGTCCGGGCGGTTCTCCGGCGAGCGGGGGGCTTTTTAGGAAGATCTTGGGGTTTACTGTGTGGGTTTTTGGAGAAGAGGATAGCAGAGAGGTCGGTGGTGGGTGTGATCTTCATTTCATTACTGTAAGAAATGGGTAGCTTGTTCCGCCATGGCTATGGAGGTAGAGGGAAAAATCGGGAGCTTGATTGAAGAAGGAAATGGAGTTGCAAGTAGCAACTCAAATGTAGCAAGCAAAGCAAAGGAAGAAGGGGATCAGTGAATGAATGAATGTATAATGTAAGGGGGGGTCAACGTATGTAATGTAATGTGTGTTAGTGTCTACATTGAGAGCATTGGATTCTGCGGGAAGGTGAACGCCAGACGGTGTCGTATGAATATAGATCTAGAATAAACGATGCGTATAGGTTGATGGATTTTTTCTTTTCTTTTTGCACTTGTTTGTTTTCTCGTTTTTGTCTTTAGAATGTCTGACTGGATCAGGATTAGTGAGAGGGTATCTAGGGGGGATGGGCGAAAATGGTGGGTCAAGGACAATCTAATTTATAACATGTAAAATAATTTAAGCCTTGGTGCAACTTTTTTTTGAAAAATCAATGACAATTCTAATTTATCACAAGTAAAGCCCCGTTCTTTTATGCGGTGCGGTTGGTTGCTGTGTAGTAGAATTTGGAAAAGTGTGGTGGGTTGTGGTAAGTTGTGGTAGGTGGGGTAGGTGAGGAGAGAGAAAAATAAGAAGATATTTTAGTAATGATTTGTGGTAAAGTGTGGTAGAGTATGGTGAAGTGTGGTAGAATATTGAGTAGTGCGGTTTGGTTTAATAGCACCGCGCGGTACCGCATAAAAGAACGAGACCTAAAACAATTAAGGTCAGCTTGTTCTTTTCGTTGATAGCCTAAATTTTAACATATCTTATCTTATCTTATCTTACTTTGTTTCAACTCTTAAAATATAATAATCCCACCTAAAAACTGTAGAATCAACTTTAATATTTATATATACTATTTTGAACAGTAAAAGCATATTTTTCGTACTTCAGAAAAATCAACTTTAATATATAAAAATATATTTTTCTGCACTATCTTACCTACAAATAACCTGTTCTTTTCTTATCTCTTATCTTATATTACTTTACTTTACTTTAGTTTAACTTACCCTACTCTCAGAAAGAACAAGGCATTACGCCTTGGTACTTGTTTTGAAAAAAAAAAAGGTATGGGTAAATATCTCTATTCACCGGCTTTTATTTAGGAAACATTTTTTTGTAGTTCGACAAAAAAACTGCAACTTTGCAATCATGGATGCTCATAAAAGTGATTCTTGCAAACATGAAGACTCGCCTTTATAAACTCCAATGATCATAACTAGATATTTAACAAATAAAATGATTATCTTTATAGGCATATATGGTAATAACTGGACATCATGGTCATCTCTATAAACATTCCAGATGAGGGTCACTTTTATGAACATGCAAGGATCATAATTGGACATCCAACGATTACTTATAGGAACATATAGGGTTGGACATCTGAGGTTCACTTCTATGAACACAAAGAGTGATGACAAGACATCCAAGGATCAGTTAAGAGTTGGCAAAGATTCAAGTCTGTTTTAAATTCAGGTCATCGCCAAATTTTGGATGAGAAATTATTGATGTCCAGACTCAACTTTTTTGACGGTGGACCACGTCGAACATTTTGGCCGGAACTGAATTTGGGTAAAGATCGAGTTCGAATAATAGAAAAAAGAAAGGGAAATTGGATTCTAATAATACGAACCTTTTAGTCATATAAAACTTAATAATATGAACTTTTGATTTGATTATTAATAATACGAACTTTTTACCCCCTGTTGCCCCCAGCAGTACGACACCGAGTTAAGTTGAACTTAACTCGGTGGTGGTCTGACGTGACGGCAGAGGCACGCGCCTGGTTGTTTTGACTTTGCCACGTCATCCACGTTGACTTAAAAAATAATACGAACTTTTACCTATGTTGCTCTGAATAATACTAACTTTTACCTATGTTACTCTGAATAATACTAACTTTTTTCTCTCTCTAAAAAATCTCAGATCTCATTTTACTTCTTCATCTTCTTCAACCCTCCCCCCCCTCCCAAAAAACCTCTCTCTCTCTCTCTTCCTTCCTCTTCATCATCCCCACCTCTTTTTTCTCTCTCTAAAAATCTCACATTTCCCTTTTGCATCTTCATTTTCTTCAATTCTCCCCCTCTTCATCTCTTCATCATGAGTCACAGCTTGATGCTCAAACTCGTCAACAATGGCGGAATGCCCTCTCAACTTCCCCAGTCGCCCTTTTTTCCACTTCACTGCTCATAATGCATTTTCATCTGGTGGGCATTCTCCAAAAATTGTAGGATTGAAGAAGAGGAAGGGAGAGAGAGAGAGAGAGAGAGAGAGAGAGAGAGAGAGAGAGAGAGAGAGAGAGAGAGAGAGAGAGAGAGAGAGAGAGTAGGGATGGCAATGGGGCGGGGAATCCCCGAACCCGTCGGGGCCCCGCCCCGCTCTAGGGAAAAATCCCCTCCCCCATTAGGGATGGGGATGGGGACGGGGACGAGGAATATTTTCCAAAAGCCGCTCGGGGACGGGGCGGGGATGGGGACAAAATTTTCCCCATCCCCGTCCCCATTTTCCCCGCCGGGGTGAATTCCCCGTCCCCATCCCCGAATCCCCATCCCCGAAAATGTTAAAATTACCAAATAATCTTTATTCAAATTTAATATATATATTAATGGGAAGGACAAAGTAGTAATTTTCCAATTTATTCTCACTTGTTGATGTATTATCGTTTGATTTTGATATATTATTATTTGAGCAAGTTAAATACGTTGTATTTGAACATGTTAAAAACCGGGTTCGATTAAAAACCGGATCCGATTAAAATTTAGTTAAATTTAGGATAGTTTTAAAAAATCCCCGTTGGGGATGGGGATGGGGATGGGGCAAGAATCATACCCCGAAGCGGGGATGGGGACGGGGATGGGGATGAGTTTTCGGAGCGGGGATGGGGACGGGGGTATACTCCCCCATCCCCGATCCGCCCCGTTGCCATCCCTAAGAGAGAGAGAGAGAGAGAGAGAGGGCGGTTTTCTAGGTTTTCTAGGGTTTTCTGGTAATGGGGAGGGGGAGGGGGAGGATTGAAGAAGATGAAGAAGTAAAAATAGGATCTGGGATTTTTAAAGAGAGAAAAATGTCCGTATTATTCAGAGCAACATAGGTAAAAGTTCATATTATTTTTTAAGTCAACGTGGATGACGTGGAAAAGTCAAAACAACCAGGCGCGTGCCTCCACCGCCACGTCAAAACGCCACCGAGTTAAGTTCAACTTAACTCGGTGGCGTACTATTGGGGGCAACAGGGGTCAGTTCGTATTATTAATCACCAAATCAAAAGTTCGTATTATTAAGTCTTATATGGCAAAAGTTCTTATTACTAAAATTCATTTTCCCAAAAAGAAAAATATTGTATTTGATTGTTCGGTCAATTCGGCCAATGTCAAAATTCGAACATACAATCTATGACCAAACCCAGTTTTTTTTGGGTTGGACAAATTCGAGGATTCGAGTTGGACAAAATCTTGTCAATTCTAAATCAGTTTCTATAAAGATAAAGGGTAACAAAGTTTTTTTTTTTTTTTTTGTCACACTAAGAGGATCTATTTCCATTGGTTTCGAGAGTAACCACTATTGAATTCATACGTTGCAGATAAGGAAACTTAGTCCAACAAGATACTATGTGTATCGTCGATATAGAAATAGTTTATCACTTAGTCCATCAGTGTCCCTAGTTGAAAAAGATATGGATGATAATCAAAATTTACAATTGGCTAAGCTTTCATGTCAAGTGGCAACAAGATACCAAACCTTTATAGTCATTATTCCTAAGAGTGAGTTTGAAAGAGTTTCACATTAACCTCCTATACAATATCTAGAAGGAGCAAAATGATTGCATCTTCAACAACTCAATTATCAATCCTACAAAGTCATTATTAGAGCAAAATGACTTTATGTATAGTCACAAGATAGAAAAAGATTCTCTCATTCACATAACTGACCTCTGATACAGACTAAACACTCTAACGAAAAAATGCTCACCAAATAGCATCAGAAGACACCAACCAAAATTTCGTTAGGTCAAAGTAAATTTTGATGGTTCACTCAATCACCATGGATCAATAGTTGGATTTATTCTTCAAGATCACTATCGTCCACTTAAATAAGCAAGCTCTTTAAAACTCATATAAAGTTTCACTCAGAGTGGCATCGCCATGAGTTAGAAGAATACATACCAGCTGCAATACTTCTCATCATATAAAACTACAATTATTGCACACAACAAATTTACTTCTTTATATATATCGTCCTTTTGTGCGTTTAATTTGTCTTGCGGTGCGTTGCGTTGCGATTATTTGCGGTAGGTTGCGGTGAAAATAGTAAAAAGGTATGTTGCAGTAGGTTACAGTAAGTTGCAGTAATTTACGTCGCGGTTAGTTGTGTTCATGCACAAAAGAACGGTGTCGATAATGCTATAAGTAACTCTAACTATAATTATTTAATAAATTTATAATATCCTACACACACTGCATGCAAATTAAAACTAGTGGATATGTAAGCCAAAAAGCCTAAACAACTAAAAGGACAAGTATGAATAGTATAGTAACTTTCATCAAATAGTTGATTGAAACAATGAGGAACATTATATCCAGTCCTTTGAGTGCTTTGATAAGTAGATATTTCATTGTCCAAAAATAATGATAATGATAAATAATAGATGTGGATTCAAAAGGACCACTTCATTCCAGTGTCCTATTTCATCCAAAATCTTGGATTGGACTTGGTATGTTTGAAAATATGAATGGGTCCATCAATATTTTTGAGAAATATACAAACCTTAGTCCTCACTATATAAAACATATCCCTATCACAAATGTCATATCAGAATAATCAGATGTATTTGTGTGGCTCCAAACTTGGTGTCCTTTTTTTCCTTTTTTATTTCGCCAGTATTGTGTATCTACCTTTTCTGGCTCCTCACCCACATGGGACTTGAAAAGGAATACAGGCCCCCCATTTTTTGCTTTCCATAGTCATCCCAAGACCTGTCAATTCGGTTGGGCGGACGGGTTTCAGGTCGATCGTATATCGGGTTTGAATAAATACAGGTCGGATGTATTTCAGGTTCGGGTAAATAAATGGTCTCTAAATATTACTTTTTGTACAATATACATAATAAAATATGATTATCTTCTAGTAACGATAGATTATTGTAACTATTTTAACTTAAACTAGACAAATAACAAATAAATAAGTTGCGCTTATAGTTCAACGTTAAAAATTACAAAGAAATATCACAAATTCTAATAAAGTTAAACTTAAAAAATTAATTTTTCGGGTCAAACGGGAGGATCGGATTTAGCCCGCTAATTTTCGGGTTCGATATACTTCGGGTTTAGTTGAAAAAATTGTGTTCAAAACCCATAAATTTTGGGCGGGTTTGGGTCGGGTCAGAAACTGCCAAGTATTCCCAAGGCATACTTAGGTCATGTTCTTCTTTACGGTGGTGTGGTTGGTTATGTTATGGTGAAATATAAAATTTATGATGGAATATAGAAAATGTGGTGGAAATAATATAAGGTGAGTTGGTATGTTTTAATTTGAAAATAATGGTAGGTGAAAATAAAATGAAAGTTTTGATTCTTTATTTGAAAATTTTTCATTTTTAATAAAAAGGGAAATAGAAAATTATAGTGAGTTGTGGTGGAAATTAATAATTCGTTGTGCGGTGTGAACCCGCAAACGAACCCACCATAAAAAAGAATGGGGTCTTACCGTAAGTAAAAATCAATTTCCTGAAAAATGGTTTTCTTTGTAAAATAATTTTCCTGAAAGATACTCCCTCCGTCCCAAATTAATTTTCACTTTGACAAAATTTTGACCGTTAATTACTCACAAATTATAATGAGTTACAATATGAAATTACCGTCATTAAAAAGATACTTTACTAAAAATTACAATGGAGGTAATTTTATATCGTAACTCTTTATAATGTGTAAATAATTAATGGACAAAATTTAGTCAAATTATCAATTAATTTGGGATGGAGGGAATAAGTATAAGTTTTTAGGTAATATTTTCATTTGTTTGGTAGATATATATGTATGTATGTAAAACCCCGAAAAAATCCAACGATGTTGACCGTGACGTCGTTAATAGAATAGGTTTGACTTCGTTATTTACTGCTGTTCGTAATGTGTTTATTTATGCTAACGCTTGAACTCGTAGAATTGTTGGGTGACAAACAAGGGTATATCGGTAATTTCATGGGTATTAGTATTATTAGTATTACTCTTATTATTATTAGTATTACTATTAATAGTATATGATTATTATAATTGTTATATGAATAATTATGTGAGTATTATTTGTTATGTGATTATTATTATTATTATTATTATTATTATTATTATTATTATTATTATTATTATTATATGAGCATTATTATTAGTGCTTTTATCTTTTTCTTATTATTAATAATGCTTTTAAGAGAGATAGTGTGGTTTTTGATAGTAGTTACGTTGATTATTAATCAAATAGTAGTAGAGTAATCCTACAGTTAGGATTTGCTAGGATGGGAGATTCTCAATCGGTTAAGAGTTTGTGTTAGAGGTTGATTAGGAGTAAGATTAGCTTAAGGAGGGAAGATTAGTAGTAATTAAATCGGGTTAAACCTAAGTCGATTCACACGAGCACCCCGGTTTCTTTGCCTCTCTAATTCTCTCCCTATTTCCTCCCTCTCGTTCTGTCGCGCTGCTGCCGCCGGACCACATACGGCCGCCGCCCCGAGCCCAGCAACCACCGCTCTTCCACCCTCTCTTTCTCGTTCGCACTCACTCTCGCTCTCCCTCCGTTCGATTCTTGCTAGGTCGCGCTGCGTCGCGCCGCCAGTCACTGTTTTCGCCTCGCGCCCCACCAAGACCATCGCGGTCGCTGCTCAGACGTCGGAGGTCGGCGCAATAATCGCCGGATTTCCCCTTCTTCTTCTTCCCGCCTCTCCTTTCTTTCTTCTCCCGCTCGTTTGTTTTCGCACTCCTACCCTGCTCAATTCGGTCTCGACGCACCATCACCGCGCCACCGTCAGCTCTTTGCCGCCGACGTCAAGAGCCGACGACCGACCACCACAACGCGGTCGCCGCCTCACGAGTCGTGGCGCCGCCATCGAGTGTTGCTCTGTTCGCCGCTGCGGTGCCATATTCGCCGCCACTCGTGTATCTTGCTCCGATCGCTCGACCACCATCACGATGCTAGCGATCGCCAAGACCGCTTCTAACCGGAAATCCCTCACGTAACCCCCGTTTCTTTCACGCCTCTTGTTCTTGGTTGAAGTACTTATATTATGTTTTCTTGATCTTGATAACCTGATATTAGTATAGGATATGTATGTATAGAAAAGTAAAGGTACAATGTTAAGATACCCTAAGATAGGTATTTATATGTTTCTACTTGTTGATGTTAGCTACGTAGCATGCATGATGTTCATAAAGCATGTGTTTTGGTTGGAGGAAGTTCATGCTGATTATGTTAGGTGTGGATGGTGTAAGTTTTGTACGTGAATGGAAAGAGTATGTTTCAATTTTTTTTATGAGTTCTTGTCTGATGGGTTAATAGTGATTTTTTTTTTGTTAATGAATTAGAGTTAATTTACCTTGTTATAAATCTAATTTTTTTTTTGTTATAATTGATTGATTATTAATACGCGTGATAGTTTAAATAAAGTTGATTATAATTTTCAAAGGTATTTTATGTTTATCGTTCATAATTGTGCGTATAGTTTTTCTTTAGTATTAGTATTTTTTTTTACTACTATGTTATAATTCTTAAAAAGAGTTTTTAAAAGCTTTTCTACTGTTTTACGATTGTTAATAATGTATTATGTAGATTAAAATTTCGAACTTTACGTAATTATGTTACTATTATATGACTAGTACGTGTTTGTATTATTATTACGTTATTATTAAGTTCTTTACATAGAAAGGTTTAAATTGTTGGTTATAAGTGGTACCTTTGAGACCATGGTTGAATTAGGGTAGAAACTTTAACCTTAGTCATTATTTTAGACCCAAATTAGAACCCGGAGATCAATTGGTAAAAGTTAGAACCGAAATGACAAATTAATTAATAACCGTTAACGGGACAGTTTCGTTAGTGTCTAAAGATTGAGTCACCACGACTAGTGTAGTTACCTTTTGATCGAGCCCTTTTAACTGGAGGTTCCCTTAGATGTTAGGAACCATAGGAATTTTACGGATCGAACGTTTGATTTGTATAGCCCGAGTTATAACCGTTTTATCAGAACCTGTCAGATCTGGACCAATTGGGAAGATGGGTATTTTTAGAATCCTTCGGGACTTATATGGGCTTGGTCAACAACATAGAAGTTTTAGTAGACATCCCAAGGTTTCCGAAAAGTCCTGAACCAGACCCGTAGGATGTCGGGAAGTCGAGTTGTGACCCGTTTTATGTGAACATTATAATCTGTCCTCTGCTTGCTTTTATTTATGAAAATTGTTGAGTAAATTTTATGTGTGAACTTGTTATATAATTCCTTGAGTGTGTTAAGTGTAAATCATAAATGATAGGAACCTAAGTGTTCCTAGGGGATGGGTTAGGTAGTTGATAGTTAATACTAACTTCGTTATAACGCGTTTTGATTAGATAATTATTCTTATTCTAGGCCCGAGTTAGTGCGAGACGTTAGTGAGCTCAAGTGTGTTCTTCTTTTGCTGTGCTGTGAAGTATATCAGGTAATTTTCTATGCTCTAATCCCCACCGGGATGCTCTTTAAATGTGTTTTGACGTTTTATAATCTATTTTGAGAATTGCATCCCGAAAGGGGACTTTTGTGGAAATATGACCATCTGTTTTGGATAACTGTGCGTTTTATTTGTGATTATTGGTTTATGAGTTGAGAAATTATGATGGTCTTTTATAAGTAGTTTTGATACTCGTTTTGATAATCTGGGATGGGTTTGACTTAAGAGTTGTGAGATGAGTTTGAATATTGAACTAATAATTCAAAGTGAAACATTTAAGCGGGTTTATTTTGGTCGTAGCCTGTGGTAGGCAAAGGGTCTGGGACCCTGGTCGTAGCCTGTGGTAGGCAAAGGGTCTAGGACCCTGGTCGTAGCCTGTGGTAGGCGGAAATGTGCTTGATATTCTGGTCGTAGCCTGTGGTAGGCAAAGGGTCTGGGACCCTGGTCGTAGCCTGTGGTAGGCGGAAGTGTGAACTCTTGATATTTTGGTCGTAGCCTGTGGTAGGCAAAAGGGTCAGGGACCCTGGTCGTAGCTTGTGGTAGGCGGAAATGTGAACTCTTGATATTCTCGCCGTGGCACTCGTGGTAGGCGGAAATGTGAACTCTTGATATTCGTCGTAGCTGTGGTAGGCAAAGGGTCCGGACCACAGTCGTAACTGTGGTAGGCAAAGGGTTTGGGACCCTGGTCGTAGCCTGTGGTAGGCAGAGGATCTGGGATCCGGTATGATATTTGTTACTTTAAGGGATGTGGTATCCCGCCCGCATAATAAAATATGTTTTGGTTGGGTTGAGAAAAACAGTTAAGGGTTAAAGGTTTACGAAATGTTTTGACTTGTTCCCTCTCCCCAAAAGGAATTGAAATGAACTTAAACTGTTTTAAACGTTAGGGGTAGACATTATTGAGATTTCCCCCTCATTTTTGAAATGTTTTGTTTTCAGGTGAAGATCTAAATGCTGGGAACGGGAATTAGAAGTGAGGACGACGAGTCTAGAAGTCCTTGAATCTTTTATTTTGTTTTCGTTATGAATTCTTAAAGTTTGTTTTGAGTTGTTAGTAGTTACCGTTAGCAGACAGTTGTGTCTTCCTTTCTCGCCTTATATTCCTTCGGGGATACGGCAGTGACGCCCAGACTAAATTTGAAGTCTTCCGCTAAGTTTTGTCTGTTAACGTTAGTTTGACTTTGACTTTTTTTATAATTGAATTTCCGGGGCGTTACAATGTACCTCTCTTGGATTAGATGAGAGAGAAAAAAGAAGAAATAGAAACGAGGGTCGAATGAGTGAGAAAGATGTGGATGAAAAAATGAATTATTTCCAATAGAGATATGACCGAATGCGGGCAAGGATTTTGGGCTACGAAAGGTAACATGGAGCGGGAAATTGGATTTTCTTAAGATTGGATATAAAAAATAATTGACATAACTATAAAGATGGTTCTCAGATGAAAAATGAAAATTTCCTTAAAGGGCAATCAAAGCATCAAGTGTAGGAACAACCTTGAAAGATTGATCTTGTAGAAAACATCCCAAAATAGGCTCTTAATCAAATAAACTGTGTAGGAATCTGAATCTGAATCTGATTGAACCCAGTTGTCTTCGAATTTGATAAACTTTGTTATACCCGGCTCTGATATATTCGGTTGAACTCGGCTCTGATACCACTTGTTAGACCCAGCTCTGATACCACTTGTTAGACCCAGCTGATCTGATATATTTGGTTGAATCTAAGTTAATCAGATTCGAATTCAGATTCCTGCAAACTTGGGTTCAATCAAATATATCAGAGTTGGGTCTAACAAGTGGTATCAAAGTTGGGTCTAACAAGTGGTATCAGAGCCGGGCTCAAACAAATATATCAGAGCCGGGTATAACCAAGTTTATCAAATTCGAAGACATCCGGGTTCAATCAGATTCAGATTTAGATTCCTACACAGTTTATTTGATCAAAAGCCTATTTTGGGATGTTTTCTACAAGATCAATCTTTCAAGGCTGTTCCTACACTTGACTCTTTGATTGCCCTTCAAGGAAATTTTGGTGATGTCGTATCTTCATGGAATTTGGTCCAAGGTGGAGTTTGTTGGGCAGTGTTCCAATTCCATTCAAACTCAAGTTTGAAAATAAATAATTATTTTCTTAAAGATACTGCTTAGGGTCTAAGCAGTTGAGTTCGACTAGAAGACTATTCTACGTCTACTTGAGTTTACTATAAATACTAGGTTGTTCAACCTAGTTTGGTGTGGCCAAATTATGTGCCTCTTAGGCACCCTTATGATATCTCTTTTTCTATTCCACTTTGAGAGTTTTTATTATGAGATTGTAATCTCTTTATATCTCGTCACCCTCCCTTTGAGATATGTCTATTCCCGTTGTGTTATAACCGTTTGAGATCTTTCCTTCTTGATCTCGTTGTGTTATACAGCCGTTTGGGATACCCTTTGTAATCTACTCCCGTTGTGTTATAACCGTTTGAGATCTTTCCTTTTTGATCTCGTTGTGATATACAACCATTTGGGATACCCTTTGTAATATCTCCATTATAGTGAATTTTACCTTGTCTCTCGTGGTTTTTTCCCATTTTAGGTTTCCATGTAAAAATCTTGTCTTAATCACCATTACATTGATCTCGTTTATTTTTTCTCATTACCTACATCTCTAAATTAATTATCTTGTTCGCTCCCGCTGCATTATTAAATCCATTCAATATAGATTTAATTCCCAATTAGCAAAATGTTTCATATCTAAATCTCGATCCTAACAAGTCGTATCAGAGCTTGGCCTCACAGTAAGCTTTCCACCGAGTCATCGTCACTTGACTTCCTATTGTCCCACCAGAATACAAAAATATAATTAATAGAGATTATTGACATACAAAAACTAGAAGTATAGATTTTTGGAATCCAATTTTCCTAAATTATAACTAATACTCCCCCCATTTTTATTTTTTTGTCGCCTAGGAAATTAAATTGTGTTTAAAACTTTAACCATATCTCTTAATTTTTGTAATGATTCATCGTATAAAATTGATGTCGTTAGATTCGTAATAAAAGATACTATTAAAAAGGTATACAATATTATATTTTTCATAAAAATTTTATATGAAAAGTTATTGATTAAAAATTGACGCTGAAAACCGTAAATGATAGAAAAAAAAAAAAAAGAATAGTTAATTACAATTATTAAAAAAATGGAAGTTAATATATGATAGAAAAAGAAATTGAAAATTATTGGGTTGGCATTAGTCATCCAAAATTCACATGCATAATGTGGAGGAGGAGAAAGCAACGTGAATC
Organism: Portulaca oleracea; assembly: GCA_029582165.1. Classification (NCBI taxonomy): domain Eukaryota; kingdom Viridiplantae; phylum Streptophyta; class Magnoliopsida; order Caryophyllales; family Portulacaceae; genus Portulaca; species Portulaca oleracea. The sequence continues at coordinate 10,239,641 of CM055868.1, forward strand.
CTCCCTCGGATGCTGTTTTGCATGGATCTTAGATAAACATACACCAGCGACAAATGCTCTGCATAAACAACAACTAACATTATCAAAATACTTAAGTATTGGATTGAAATGTGGAAATAAAAACAAGAGAGCAAAATTTAGCATAAATCCCCTAGAAATGCGTTGGTGGAGGAGCACGCACATTCACACACACATGCAACCCATCTATGATCTATCCTTCTGCCACACCCACTCGTGCTCCCTCGGAATAATATAACCCCTCCATGACCTTTTTTTTTTTAGTGAGATTATTGTACGCTGATAATATCAACTTTGGGGGTATTGGAGACTAATAATATAAACTATTTTCTTTGACACTAGTAGTACCAACTATCGACTTATTTTCCTCCAATAGTACACGACCGAATTATTATAGTTTTAATTCATCGGAAAGATGACGTGGCTCCATGATGTGTGACGTGGAAGACGGCGGTTGGGTAGAAAATGTTGACTTGGACATTAACATGTCTTCCATGTCACATATTATGGAGTCACATCATCTTTTCGATGAGTTAAAACCATAACAATTCGATGAGTTCGTACTGTTAGTGTGCAAGAAAATAGTTTGTATTATTAATATCCAATACCCCAAAATTGATATTGTTGATGTCCAAAAACCCTTAATTTAATTGCTCTTACTTATCATGGATTAAACTAGCTATTTCAACACCAAACTAAACCACCATCATTCCCAAATTGCTCTCTAATTTTATTGAGTCATTAATTTAATTGGTAACTAGAACTTTACCGGTAAGTATTTCGACTTTTTTTACCGATCTCATGTATGGTGCACTTAATTAAAGAGGTGGTAGTCAAGTGATAAGAGACAATCACGAGACAACCACGTCAGTCATCCAACCTTCCCACCAAGATTCTCAGGTTTTGGTAAAAGTAAAACTTTCTGATTAAATGAAAATAATAGAGTTGATGGATATGTTCATCATAAGCAGTTTGATGCCTCTCATTTTCGACCTATAAAACTTACTAATTTACCGTTGATATTCTAAGGTTTGGAAGAAAAAAAAAATTGTTGGTACGTATGAAGCGGAGAATGTTGGGATTCACTCAAGAATAAAATGTCCCACATCGAAAAAGTAAAGAGAAAGGACATGGTATATATATAAGTCAAGTGGGCTACTTCTCTTAACACCAATTAATATGGTTTAAGATGAAATCTCATTTAACTTATGTATCATGGGTCTTGGTTGAAGTAGACTCCCGTCTTGAATCTCCCCCAACAGAGAACCTACCTAAAGAATCTCACGCTTTAGAGAAGTGAACTCTGTTAGAAAGATTCAATGTAGGACCCAACTTCAAACTCATCATAATTAATTAATTAATTAAGGTTCTATCATAAAATTAATCGGTAATAGAACTAATTTATACCATAATGTCTCACTTTACATGGAATATTTGACTTATGAATGAGCTGTAACAATCTCTCATTTTATACAAGTCTCTATCATTTAGATTCATAATAACGAAAACACGTAAGGAAGAGGAAAACAGTTCCTTAACACTCAACGCAAAATGAAGCAAAAAATTGGAGAAAAATAAACTCAACCCAAGACAAGGGATATGATATACAGTAATATAAAACTTTAATAGGCATAATCATAGTTATTAAAATCTCAATTCTGATTTACGATCCTACGATTTTATGGTCCAAAATCCTCGATACGATTTTACTATTTATACACGATCCACGAACCTACGTAGGCTAATTTCAGATCCTAACTTCCCCATAGTTCGAGTTAGGATCCCGATTTTAACAACGTTGGGCATAATATAAACAGCAACACAATAAAGTAATGACTTAACTAAATACGCACAACAGCATAAAAGTCATAAGAAACATACTGCTAGTGCACGGCATCTATTTGTCACTAATCTCCGGCACAATGTACGATTACTTTTAGAGCACAGAAAGCAGTATCTACTCAAAACTTAATCTAACGTGTTGTAGAATTATAGAAAAATAAAATTAGATGATTTTATTCATAATAAAGTAATTCAAGTCAACGGGCTACTACCCAACCCTATCTTCCAAGCTCTCGAAGTCTCAATCTAGGTTTGACTTTTTCTATGGTATAAGTAATCAAATTTTTCTTAGACGAAAATTGTGAAATTGATAAGTCATACTTGTCCTAGATTGTTCGATATTTACTTCGACATGTAAAACTTGTTTAAGATAACACAAAATAGTTTTTGATTGGCATATAAATCGTTATCTAAATATTATTCCATAGCAATACCATATTTACCTTCAAAAAAAAAAAGAGAATAACCATGTATTTATACCTATATAGATAATTTAATCATTTCCACAATAAAATTTTATAACCACATTATCGATAACTTAGTTATTTCCATAATAAATTTTATAATCAATGTTGTTGAAAGAATGAACGTGGTTTCAAAAAAGAAAAAAAAAAGAACGTAGATAATTTGACCTTTGACTGACGGAAAAAAAACATGTATAATTTTCTCCAGTTGCAACTCCACTGCATTCTTGCTCAGACCTAACAAAATTAAGTAATTAATCCAACCAAAATGACCAACCCAAACTCAATAATGTCAAAATCAATCGACCCAAATAACCCAAACTCACCGAAATTTACTTTTAGCAAAAATTTGATTATTTTTGCAAGTCAAGCTTATCAGACAAATTAAATCCCAAGCCAAATCCAACTTGCACTCGAACTCGAATATAACCCAACCTGAAATTAGTCCAGTTGTTAGATCAAGAAGAAATATGTGACGTGAAAATTGCATTGACTAACTGTTAGATCAAGAAGAAATACATGACGTGACAATTACAATCCACATATCCATGCGTGGGTAGCTTCACTTAAGGGGTGGCAGGCATCTGAACTTCTCGCAATCCAATCTCAATCACAATCACAATCACAATCACAATCACATAAACTTTAAATCACATGATTCCGCAGCCTATTTTAGCCAAAATGCAAAGCGAACAATCTTAGCAAACCAAATGTTTTATACTTCAAAAAGTTGATGCAATACAGTACCTTTCAATGGTGAAACAAGGTTACAAAGTTACAACACGGGGATATTCTACAACAGTTTCGAAACAAGTTACAACAATTGTGTTGGTCACTTATTAACAATGTTTTGTTTCTTTTTTCATGTATAAATTGGAATTGAGTGTTCAATATGCAACTATTTGATCATCAGAATGAAATGAATGCCATCTTAGTACTGTCTGGTGTTTGTTTCTCCAGGTATTATTATTATCTGTATTCTTGGAAGTTGACATGACCGGTCGCTTGTGCATGCTCCATTGCCTCCTGCAAGAACGAGGGGAAGTGAAAGCTTGTTAACCCGGTCAGCTTGTAATGCAAACAAAACTCAAGAGGGAAGGATTATACCTTCTGTCCTTTGACGCCAATTTGACAGACTCCACACCGCAAAGTGAAGTTCGCAGTGTCCGTAAATTTCCTCTGTCTGAAGTTCACGGTAATCAAGTTAGACATCATGTTCGTTCCTAAGCAAATAAGCTAATGAGGCATAGCTATGGCAATGTTCATTACCACATCAATCAAAATTACAAATTCTAAATGTAAACAAAATTCTATCATAAGGTCCAATGCAAAATCGCCTCTTTACAAAAAAACTATCATATCTTTCCCTGGATGAATTTTAGTTTTAGACTTACATCGAGAAAAGTCAAAAGGCTGAGCAGCAGGCCTGGTCTCTCGCAAGCTACTTCTGGTGAAACTCTTTAGATAATTTATTGCATTTGATGAGAATGAAATTCTATAGCAGTCTAGCGTTCTCTAGTTCATGATGTTCTCTCTTTTTTCTTACTTTTTTTTTTTTTTTTTGCTGGTGTGGTGGGGGTGCCTAGGCAAGGTTGTTAGAACCGGAATCCTAGTTAGGATTGCGGGGGGTAGTTAGAATCAGAATCATAGAATCAGATCGAGGATCGTAAGATTCTAATTTCTAATACATTGGGCAAATAGAAAATAAGTTCTATAATAATCAAAATCTTAATAAATATTCACTAAAATGAAGCAATATGTTAAATTATATTTCAATGGATAACTTCAATACAAAATTTATACCTTTATGATAAAAGTTTAACGTTGATAATGTGCGCAAACATTTACAAATTCACGTAGGATTGTGGATCAGAGTGTAGGATCAAAGAATCGCATCGAGAGCTTTTGCATCATAAAACCGTAGTATCGTAGATCCGGATCCGGATCCGGATCCGGATTTTAATAACTATGGTCCTAGGGCCCTTTTGGTTAAAACATTATTGAGCTGGTTCGAAGTGTTGACAAGGCAAAGCAAAGCAAAGCATGGATGGTGATCTCAAAATTTGAAGTGTGCAGTGCAGTGCAGTGCTAAAGGTGAACGGTTTGATAGGACTTTTAAACAGAAACTCTTTCAAATTTACTCTACTTGTTCATTCTTCTTGCTATGGAGCTTCTTGAACAGTGGGTTGTACACATTACTTTTCCAGCTTCTTTCATTTCCCCCTTCTTAGCCTATTCGAGTTTCATTTCTACTTTTTTTCCATTTTTAGAACGATAGAAACTGTGCCCCCACCCAAAAAAGAAGGCCTATGTTAACAAAACAAGGATCAGTATAATACCTGTGCTGCTCCCTAACAAAATTAACAGCAAGCCCCTCAACTGGCCCTATGCTTCTGTCACTGCGCACTTCAAATATTGTCTGATCAAACTCTTCTGGAGCCCCTACAGCTGGAGACATCTGTAAATCAAATATGGACAAATGTACTACAGTGTTAGACAACATGTTTCCACCAACTCACAAGGCAATTCACCAATAAAAGTCAAAGATAATAATCTACAAAACTTCGACACCCTATATTTTGCCCCATATTTATAGAAAACCCTTTACTTCAGCCACGTCCAGGATAAACAACTTCAGAATGTATTAAAGCATGCAACGCCTAGATGCATGACCCCCATTATAAAACGGATCATCAAGATTTTGCGTTGACATACTTTATGAGTCTCAGAAACGGTCATCTAAAAGTAGGTAGATATCTTAGTGCTTCCATGGAAAGGCCCAAACCTACTAAGAGCATAGTGCTCTACTGGTATGAGAGTTGTTGGTTTATCTTCCCCACCACGGTTCAAATCCTAGTGACCACAGTGTCTTTGCCAAATATTGTCGAGCTCTTTAGGGCTCCTTGTGGGCATACTTTTAGGGGTAGACCGCTGTAGGGCCTAGTCCAGTGCTTGTAATGTGTGACCCCCTCCCCCACCAAGTTACCCATGTAGATAGGGCTCAGCGTGGATGTAATGCTTACACTTGTAATTTTTTTTAGAAAAAAAAAACAAAAACAATGGAAATGCCAAAGCCAGTGGCACAGGCAAAAAGAGTATTTTGAGGCAATTAAAACCTTCTCTACACTTCTATAGAGGGGGGAGGGTAACCCCACACTCACACAATAGTAGAGTGACAAGGAGATGAGTGCTTACAGCCAATGCATCATAATGTAGCCCATCATAAATGAGCATAACTCGTTCACTGTAGTTCCGGTCCTGTGAAGGTAAAGGAGTAATTAGTTGACTCTTTGGTGACAGGAATCAGGTGAAATTGTCAAAAGAGCATGAGAAATACTCTAACCTGACCATACAAATCACATCGAGTGGTTTGAATGTCATAAGCTGCTATCTCACGCCCGTAATAATCAGATAATATTGCAAGCTCAATGGCACCTACAAATTAGCAGTAAAACATTTGAGAGGAAAAGGCTTGACGGCTTCACAGAGTGCAAGGATAAACAGAACGTCTCAAATGGATGTGATCAAGCACAGCAAAATAGGGCAAAACATTAGTCCCCCTTTAGGGAAAACCAAAACCACTATGCTCTTTACAGAAATTTTGATGATATTGATAATCAGGTGGTTTGCAACTCCATATATATAAATATAATCAACAATTAGACAAAGAAGTTTAAACCATCTGATCAGCTAGACCACAAAAAAGAAACACGATACAAAGAACCGTTTAAATATATATTATCCAATAATTATTAGCAAATCCATATACATAGGGATTTTGAACTCTTGAAATTATTTTCTGTTTTCAAACAAAAAATAAAATCAGGACAATTAGGATAGCTGTCTTAGATGCTTTGCTTGTTTTTGTGTGTTCATAATAGTTTTAATTGAACTTACTTGTGGCTTGTCTGGTTGGATGTAATCAACGGTATAATGTAATCATAATCACATTGCTTTTTGCATTACAATATTTAGTTGCATTTTGAGCATGCTAATCAAAATTACATTGTAGATAAGATAACCTCTAGTAATGTAATTGTGATGACACTCACCTATGCCATTTTGATTATAATGTTAAAAGTGCCCTCTGATATCATCATACATACCTTATATATTGATATAAGATTGCACTACTCAACTACTTTTGTTTTCTCTCACACCCATTTTAAGGCTTGATCTTTTCAACTTATGATAAGTAACTTACTGCTCATGAGTACTAAACAATGTTGATGAGAGCTGAACGGTGCTCAAGAGTGCTGATTAATGTTGACCAGTGTTGAACAGTGCTGAACAGATTAATTAGTAGCAATTAACATTTAAATTAACCATATAACCCCATTAGCAGAGGACTTTTCATAGAAATGAATAACAACCCCCTTAGCACAGGACGCATAAGGAAACATGACACCATCCACTTTAATGTTTTGGATGGTGTTGAAACTTTCTTTTACTGTTGGCCACAAAATTTGGTATTACGATTGCCATCCATAACCCATTGTTGCTTAGATCTTTGACGCCAAAAAGACTTTGACTTCCAACAAATAGCAAACAAGCCAATACGAAAGACAACAAGCTCCAATAATTGAGGATGTCAAATATCAACAATGAGTCCCTCAAACAGCCCATGGAAGGCAAGAACAACCACTGAAGAGAACAACATATGCTAACAAAGCGGAGAACAACGACCCCATATGCTAACAGCAAGGAGAACAACCTCCATCCTTGATAGTTGGAGGATAGCAATTAGCAACGTCAGGAAAGCATACCAAACCCCACTTCACAATCCCTCTCGAGCAATTAAGCCCGATAACATTCCACAAGGTCACTCTAATTGTTGTCCCCATGGGAGAACTTTGTGGAAGAATACTGAGAATAGACATCTTTGTGGAGAACCAATAAGCAGGAATACTTTTTCATTGTCCATGAAACATGCCTCTCACATAGTATTTGCAGACCACCATCCGATGACAATCTAGCAGTCACAGATGTTGCTCAAACAAATTCATTTGTACAATTGACTCTCCTCATAAATCAGGCCAAAGGAGGCACTAAGCAGGCACAAGCAGAATTTGAACCCAGGCAGACTAAAATGCAAAGCCTAACTGAACTAGTTGCACCAAATATGCTTTTGAGCTACCTCCCACAGACGGAGTTAAAAGTCAAACACATTTCTTCGTCAGAAGTCAGAACACTCATAAGAATAAAAGTTCCATAATTGACTACATTTAACCTGATCTAACAAGAATTCAATCATGGTAAGAACAAAGGAGCCCTTCAAAATTATGAGCCATGGGGAGCTAAGACAAGTAGGGTTGATTTCAAAACAGGAGTTACTAGGAGCCTAGGACCCAGCACAAATATTTGCATTCCAATGAAGACAAATCAGCCATACTAGCAGCATCGGACTAAAGTTTGTGACCATGAGAAATCATTGCTCCAACAAGGGCAAACACATACATATGTATTAACCAGGAAGTTAAGATACGAAATTAGCCTGATACACCTGGAGTGCATTAAAAAAATGTCAAATGATATTGCAGGCTTGACTGCTAGGCTATGTTACCTGGACACGGGACACAGGTGTCCGACATAGGTACGGATCCAAGGGTCCGACATGGCAGCCCCAAAAATTACGGACACGGGCACACTGTCCAAAATTTGGACATGGTAAGGGGTACACCGCCCAAAATTAGATACAACATAAAATGTTAATAGAAAATATACAATACATATAGAGAAAATAAGTAGCATAGCACATTTAAATTTTTTTCTAAATTTTTTTACAGTTAGTACTATTTACTGAATAAAAGGAATCCAAATTATTGCTTGTATTTTTTTATTATAAAAAAGCCCTGACCCATTTACCAAAAGCAATAAATGCAATTAAAAAAGGAAACCCTAAACCTATTTCAGACTCTAGGTGTAGTATTCCATTCACTTTCACAGCTTCCATTATTTTACCCAGCCTCTCCCACCTTAATTCCCAAACATGAGATCAGTCCATGGAATCAAATCAAATTGCCTACATTCCTACGTGTTCCATTATTTCAGGTATTCCCATGTTTAATTCTTCATCCATAGAAATATATCTTCTTCTCAATGGAACAAGAAAAACTAAACCGTCGACAACCTGAAACCGGCGACTATTGGCCGGAGAAAACCCACCAGTGGAATCGCACTATCCGGTCAAAAGCCCCCAACTTCCACCTTGAATACCCATCAATTGGTTGTCCAGTGGTTAGATCTAGAGTTTTTGGATGAAAAATCTGCAGACTAGGGTTTGTTCTTGAACGTGTCCAGGAATTCCACCTAGGTCTGACACGTATCCGGATTCGTGTCGGGTCGTGTAAACATGGGTATGGCAGCCCAAATTGACGAGTACGGGTAACGTATCTGCTAGCTGACATTACCCTGAATTAATCTTTGACTGTTAGGAGGGGGCATCTACAAGAATTGAGAAGATCCAAAATATATATTCTTCAGAATGGAATCCATTTTTTTTGTAAAGAAAGGAATCCAGCCTTGCTTTTTGAAGAAAGATTTTAATAGAATAAATCAGTGCTCTAAATAGGAATGTGAGATAAGTGATTATCGAAATACTGATAGAAAAGATATGGATAAGTTTGAGGCAAGAAGAAATCCTACAAGAATAAAAGGGCATATGTAAACATAAGTATGAAATTAATGGCTCTTCGAAGTGCCAGCAATTTCCCAAGCAATATTACCATCAAGGATACAAATGTAAACAAAGAACATAAAGGGGGGGGGGGGAGAGAGAGAGAGAGAGAGAGAGAGAGAGAGAGAGAGAGAGAGAGAGAGAGAGAGAGAGAGAGAGAGAGAGAGAGAGCTGAAACCGATGGTCTATCTACATTAAATGCTCATGACAATTCAGACTTTGGTTGGCGTAAAATGCACCCAAGCATAATTATCAACATACTGTCTCTAAAAAATTATTGTGGTATCTGGATATTTTGGATATCTTCCATCAAGATACAAATTTAATGCCGTGAGGAGATGCTTTTACAGCGATTCAGATTATTACAGTACTGCACCAGACTTCATGCAGGCTGCAGCCTGTGCATAAGGTTTGGTTGGTTAGCTCTACACAAATCTTAATGGCATCTCCAAGTGACCATCAGCACAACTAAATTCTTTGCAGTAAATCTAAAGTGACTCCTTTGATCCCATCTATAACTAAAGTTGCAGCATACATACAAATTCAGCCAGACATCTATTATCATTTTTTATAAAAACTGCTAAATACAGATGGTCATTTCCTTCGAAGAAGTAATGTATTCACTTTTCACCAAAGAAAAAGATTATCAAGGTTGATTGATCAAATTCAAACAAAGCAATTCCAATTTTCACAATAATAATAGCTCTTTTCCTCAACAAAAGAGAATGGTTGACGCGCACCTCCCCATTTCTCAGGATCAAGAATCCATGAGCAATATTCCTTGTTTGCCTTCCCGAGAAAAGCTTCATTGTACTTCTCAGGATCACCAGACACGGTCGCAGCTATAACCTGTCAAATGAAGGAACACTTAATAAGTTTCCAAGCAAAGATGAGGAAGTTCTATATATAAATAAGCTGCAGGATATCAATTCAGAAGATGTATCTAATACAACAAGAAACAATCAATCAAAGACCTACAGGCCAGATAACATTCCACAACATTTTTCCATTCCCTCTTCTGTTTTACATGATGAAACAAGCTTTCCCTTAACCCAAATCACAATTGAATGCTGAGCTTAAGGTATCCAAATCCTTTCTAACACCCACATTTCAGAGTAAAGGATTCTAATCGATGGCTGATACAAGTAAGATGTGTTTTAACAAGGTAATCCACGAAGCTTAAAACATGAGTTTCAAGAAGAGAATTTAACATATTTTCAACTTTGTAGAACATGCTCAAGACAGTGCATTGATTCAACACATAAATGGGTTGGTAGCATAAAAAAAGGTCAAAAGAGCACTTGGAATTAAAGAACACAAAGCACAAAATCACTGGGCCCCAGCGCAGGCACCGAAGCATATGCGCCAGTTATTATTCGCACCCAAAATATCAGAGAAAATCAACTTGAACCGCAAATATTGGAAAAAAGCCACAGAAACACAGTGTAGCTGCGCGTCTCCATGGTCAGGAGCACCAGGTGGTGCACTATGCGCCTTTCTGGGCTTTTTTGTGCCTCGAGCGTGCTTTTTTAATCTAAGAAAGATTGTTACAAGTATTAGAAGTAATCACATGAACGAAATAGCAAGCACTCTCCAAAGTTGTTTTTTTAAACTAAGAAATAATGTTAAAAATATTACATGTAATCACAAGACTGATAGCAAGCACTCCTAAATTATGGCTTCTAGTTGCTTGCACAAGTTGGATGCCACTGTAGCTTTGGTTATATTATTATCAAATCCACATATATTTGATGTTTTATAGTCTTCTAGAAGTTGCATTATTTCCAACCCGTGTTGAAAATGATACACCAAACCTTAGATTAAAAAAGCGCAAGGCACAAAAAAGCCCCCAGATCCCCGAGGCGCGAAGCATGTTGCGCAAAGAGAAGGCGTGCACTTCACGCATGCGAGGCGCACCAAAGCGCAGTTTTGTCGAAGCTTTATTTTCACACAATAAGCTTAAAAAGGGTATCAAATAATGGATTAGACAAAAGTAAAATGATTAAAATCAAGCCAATCATCTTTAACATAAGATATAACACCGAAATATTCTTCTAAGAAACAAAACAAGCATAGTCAGGTGACAAGAGAGGAAGGGAAGGGCGTCGCACGGTCTAGGGTTTCCTCACAGCCTAGAAGGGGTTTTTCAAAAATGCACTAAACATTTCGTATTTTTTTTATGAGCGGAACAATAAAAGCGCCATAAGGCGCACCATAAGGCATAAAAGGTGTGGAGGTGACAAGGTGCACACTTTGTGCGTTATAGCGCATGAGGCGCGCGCTTTTTAACACTAAGCACCAGACACACGACTTGGGTCAAATGGCGGTAGTAGAAATCATATCTCATTGCCTATTTCACATTGACCAGTCATAACAATGAATCATATGCAACTCACTACATAGCTTAAGAGTTAAACCTGTCGTAGTTCGGGAGCTTTATGTTTGTCATGCTCCATAACATATCTGTCGATGAAAGAACATAAACACTTGAAAGTGTCAAGATATAAAATCAAAGTATGGCATAACAGGAAAAATCTTGAGCATTTATGGTACAAAATTTACCCAACAGCATTGAATAGGCAGCTGTTGTCGGATGGGATGACACGCCTCACAACAACACCCTCCATTTTATGTAGATAATTCTACCCCTGGAACCAATCAAAATGAAAATCAACTTCCAAATTCATACCTCAAATTCATGTACAAAATCCACAAGGAGCCTAGGTCCAAATGAAACCTCAATAAGTATCGAGCATTCCATGCATATTTCTACTAATCAATTCAAGAATCTAACAAATATATAGAATAGAGATAGCATGCATATCACATAAGGCGAAGCTAATTCAAACAATGTCCATAGTATGCACATTATAACTCTGCAAAATTTGAAAACACATTCCCCACATATTGGATAGTTACATAAGAAATTCCAACTAAGACTGATTTTTCTTTCAACTTGGATTGTAACGGACTAAAGTAAAATGTCTCATTGAACCTTCTATACCTCTTTCCCATGCATATTTCTACTAATCAATTCAAGAATCTAACAAATATATAGAATAGAGATAGCATGCATATCACATAAGACGAAGCCAATTCAAACAATGTCCATAGCATGCACATTATAACTCTGCAAAATTTGAAAACACATTCCCCACATATTGCATAGTTAGATAAGAAATTCCAACTAAGACTGATTTTTCTTTCAACTTAGATTGCAACGGGCTAAAGTAAAATGCCTCATTGAACCTCCTACGCTTCTTTCCCATGAAGTAGTAGGTAGCCAACGATTTTTAAATCTTGGGTCAATCGGAACTAGCCTCACTAAATTTTGCAATTTAGGGGTAAGACTGCTACATCAAACCCCTCTACACCTCCCCTGGGCAGGGATTTGGGAGTATTGGTGGATAAGAATTTCCAAAAAAAAATTCAAAACAAAAGAAACTCCAAAATTTAAGAACCCTGCTCCCAAAAAAAATGGAATCAAAGGTCTGTTAAGAAGGCAAAAATAATTGATACAGACAACAAACAAAGGAGTTTGAAAACTATGTCTTGCAGAGACAAAAAAAAAAAGGAAACCCAACACAATAGAGAAACATAGTTGACAGAAATGATTGACAGCAACAGATATAAAAGGCCTTTGAAATTTCATCCTGCAGAGACAAGAAAGCACCCTCATGCAATTCAATTAAATTAGCCCACAAAATCTACATGAGAATTATCCATGATGATACGTCAAGACATCACCTTCACCAGCCAAACATCAATACATACAAATTCCATTCTACAGCATTGGATGAAAAAGAAACAACACCAACAACAACAACAAGCAAGTCTCCAGAAAATGAAAAAAAAGGTGGTGAAAAATTGAAGGCAAAAAAAAGCAAGAAATATATGATGAATATACCAGATTTAGATCCAGAAGCAAAACAATCTAGGCAGAATTCTAATGCATGAATTGATAGAATGAATTGAATAAACAAAGAGGGTGGTGGGTTGTTGTTGTAGGACTTACTTTCCTTGTGATGTTCAACAACCCAGCTTCTCTCCCTCTCTCTCTCTCTCTCTCTCTCTCTCTCTCTCGCACAAATATGGCGGTCACCAGCAAAATTCTTGGTTGACGGGGGAAGAAGGGGAGTTATCAGCAGAAAAAGGAGTTAGGGGTTCTCTGCGTGTTCAAAAAATTTGCAATTTCAGATTCGTTTCCCATTCTGTATGTTTTTTTTTTTCAATTTTTAATTTTTCTGTGAAGGAATTGCTTGATAGATTTTACAAGTTTCTGTCGATGTGCTACCATCCGCTGGAGAGGGGGCCTACACTCCATCCCTAATTTCTTCAATTACTCATTTTCTATAGAATTTTTTTTATACTAATATACTAAACTTTTGGGTATTGGATAATAACACATTACTTTAGAGAGTGTTGGATAAAAATATATTCGGAAATATTCTGACGGTGGCTGAAATGGTGGGGATCCTACTTGCTCACCGCCATAGGATTCTGTAAAGTCGTACCGTCGAATCTTTTTAGACTTTTTGTCGAACACCCCCTAAAGTACAGTGTATAATATTGTCAAATGTGAAAGTTCAGTATATTATTGTCCAATACCTTAAAAATTCAGTATATTAGCGTCCAAAAATCTTTTTCTATATTTTTTGTGACTTTAACTAATTTTTTTCTATAATATTTATCATTTTACGTTAAATAATACATTAATTACTAATTTATCAAATTAATCTTATTAAGTAAAAAAAAATTCAATTTTTTTTCATTCATCATTTTTGTTTTTTGTTCACATTTTTCTCATTTTCAATAGTGCAAATTAATGTAAAGTAAAAAATTTCCTGGTTTTGTAAATTATGTCTAAAATGACTAATAATATGGTAAGGAGAAAGTAATTTTTTGTCCATTCGAAATGGATGGTTATTTAAAGAAGGGAAATTAGATTCTAATAATACGAACTTTTGGCCATATAAGAATAAATTGAAGAGTCACGGGTTCTATTCTCATCCCTCGTGGCCTTTGCCAAATGAGTCGCCTCCACCACAGTGAGTCTCGAGGTACAATTCCCGGTAAAATCCAGAAACACAAGGGTAGTCTCAGCCATCCATTGGATGGGCTTCGAGGCCTTCTAAGGATACCCGCTTGTTCCAACGATCCCGGAGGCCCCGGGACCGTGTCGGGTCGTCTCGAGATGTTGAACTATGTGGTGACGGAGTTCGGGTGAAGCCCCAGTGAGATGACTTGCAAGAAGGAAGATTTTGGAAACAAAGAGGCACGTATAGACAGACGTCGCGCCCGCCACAATAGCTGTCGCGTCCGTGGTTGTGAGATGGCCAAATCAGGAAATTGGACCAAACGTTGTCGCACCCGTGACCAGCCTTGTCGCGCCCGCGAAGTCTTGCTGCCCAGGCTAGTTGCGCCCACAACGCCAGGCGTAACGCCCGCTACGTTGAACCACTGCCAATCGCCCTGACGATTTTTGCCCCGTTGCGCCCGCGACCATCTGTGTTCTACTAATTATTTTTGTAACCAAAATGACTGTGTTTTGGGTGTTTTGGTATCTTGTATAAATACTCCTTGGACAAATTTTCTGGGCAGTTTTAGCCAAGTTTGAATGTCATGCTAGAGTGCTCTCCAAGCCTCTCCCAAAAAATCTTGTTTACTTTATCCAATCTATCTTTGGCGGTGTTTAAGTAATTTCTTTAGTGATTAATGGTGGTTTTAACCTATTTAATCATGGTGGGATGTTAGGCCAAGGTTGTGGGCTCTCCTTGCCAAGGTCATATGCAAACCCTAAGGTGTTCAAGTTCTTCTTTCTCCATCTTTCCTTCAAAACTCAAGCATTCATCATCCCCATCACAATGGTAACGCTCCATAAATAATACGAACTTGTGATTTGGTGATAAATAATACGAGCTTTAACCCTATGTTGCTTCGAATAGTACGCCGTCGAGTTAAGTTGAACTTAACTCGGTGGCAATCTAAGTTGGCGGCGGAGGCATGTTCCATGATATGTTGACCTTGCCATGTCATCTAGGTTGACTCCTCATCCTCCTCCTCCTTCTTCTTCTTCTCGTCGTCATTAACAATCTCACATTCTCTCTCCTAAGCCTCTCTCCCTCTTTCTATCTCCTCTCTCTCTCTCTCTCTCTCTCTGCTCAATTTCATTGTCCCTTCTTATTCTTCATCCACCTTCATTCATTTCATCCTTCTCCT
Source organism: Portulaca oleracea (assembly GCA_029582165.1). Taxonomy (NCBI): domain Eukaryota; kingdom Viridiplantae; phylum Streptophyta; class Magnoliopsida; order Caryophyllales; family Portulacaceae; genus Portulaca; species Portulaca oleracea. The sequence goes on from CM055868.1 coordinate 10,254,860, forward strand.
CTCACTAAACCCCACAAACTCAGAAAATCAAAATCAAAATCAAAATCGATCAATACCCCCTTCAAATCCCCAGAAAAAAAACAAAAAAAAACCCACAAAAATTCATCTCATAATCAGACGCTTCAATCGCTGGATTTTCCGGAATCAACAATTCAAACAACAACACAAACAACAATCACTATTGTGTTCATAGTTGTTTGAAGATCGAATCAACCCTTTTTGGGTCACAAAATCAGCACAACCAGTACCAACAAGGGAAGGAGGATGAATTAGAGAGAGAAAACGAGAGAGGAGAGGAAGAAGCATGGCCATGGCTATGGGTGAAGTGGATAATGGAAGGAGATGAGAGAGAGGAAAGAAGGCGGACAGGAGCTCGTCGGTGGCCTCGATCGACTGCACTGTCCACCGCAACTTCTTCGGCTCACAGATTCAGAGCTTCGAAGCCAACATCGATGTCCCTCAATTGGCAGAGAAAGAAGGTGGGCCTTCCTGTTTCCGAGGTGTTTTCATCCGGGCGCCTACCATCCTTGAAGTCAGCCCCGAGGTTGAAGTTCTGGCTGAGGTTCCTCTCCCTTCCGAGAAACTCAAGAATTCAAATTTGGGTGTCGTCAAAGTGATTGTCGCTATGAAGCAGGGGAATCTGCTGGGCACTGCTTTCCACCTCAAATTGACGGCTGATAGTAGATGGCATTCCTACTTTGCCAAGATGGTGAAATTGGGGATTGGAGAAGGGTTTATGGAGAACTTGATGGGGGTTTGAGAGAGGGTTTAGGGTTAGGTTTAAGGGGGAGGTTGTGGAGAAGTGTGATGGAGGAAGAGGTGGTTATAGCGGTGGTCGGAGGTGGCGGAGGAGGAGGAGAGATCCAAAGACTATGGTGGAGGTAGTGGCCATTGTTGGCTTGAGATGGAGATCACCAGCAATGAAGACTGTGGTGGACATAGCCATATTAATCCCTGCCTTATTTCATTTATTTTTTGTTTTTTCAGATTAGAAGAGAGAGAGAGAGAGAGAGAGAGAGAGAGAGAGAGAGAGAGAGAGAGAGAAGGAGGGTTATGTGGACAAATTTCATGCTGACTGGACAACCCTCCGCCGCCAACTCAGATCTCTACCTGAACTTAATTCGGTGGCGTACTGTTCGGGAGCAATATGGGGTTAAAGTTCATATTATTTATCACCAAATCAAAAGTTCATATTATTTAGTCTTATATGGCCAAAAGTTCATATTATTAAAATTCAATTTCCCTTTAAAGAAAGTGAATGAAAAAAATAATACGAATATGCAAATAATAAAAAAAATCAAAGAATATAAGTGAATTGGAAATGGAATAATACATTGATGTAAATGATAAAAAAAAAAAAAAGAACAAAGCATATAAATCATGCATGAAAGTGTAATTGGTCTAAGAAAATAAAAGTTCTCCTTCATGCTTTTTATCTGATAACTATTGCTCACGAGAATAAATTTCGTTTAATTAAAGAAAAATTAAATATTTGGATATCAAATATTCGATCATGTAACATCCTATGTTTCTGACTTTATCTATCCTCATCATAAAAGAAGTTAAGAATTAAAAGTGTCCCAAATATTGATTTTCATTTTTATCCTTGATGGTAAATGTTAATTTCCATTTTATATTTGTATAATAAAGGATTTTTGGATGGTGGTAATATACCGACTTTTTGAAGTATTGGATTGTAATATACCGACTTTTACTGTTGGATATAATATCCCTGACTTACTAACTTAAGAACCTTCACATATAAAACTTATACAACCCTTGGATAAAGTATATAACTTAAACATAGCTTAAATACTAAAACAACTTCCAAAATCCTGCTCGCCCTTGCTAACCGATGATTTCCTTAGAGAACTACCTCAAGAGCCTTGAATTACTTTGGAACCGACTTGTCCTTGCCCTGGGAGCTCGAACCTCCTAAAACAAAACATTAAAACATTGCAAAAGGGTGAGTGGGGAAACACTCAGTACATAAACCTCCAACACGTAAAACCGTTCGAAAACGGTTTTAGTGCCGGCATTTAAATTCATTTTGAAAACGGGCAAGGGGATAAACATAAATAAACTGAATTGTTGCATATATATATATAAATAACTGGTATATGTATAAGACATGAATATAAATAACTGAAATGAACTTGTGATAATTAGAAATGAGCGGTATCCCTTACGATCGATGCCGAAGCACCTCACACACGGGCATGCCCAAACCGATCTAGATTTGGATTGGGTGACTGCTAAGCAGTCGACACTGGCCAGGTCATTAGGACACTCTAATCAGGAGCATCTAAATTATAGGCTAGCACTTCACGTAACTAGCTAGAATATGATGGGGCGGGACCGCTTGAAAATAATTCAATATAAGATATTAGTTCATGATGTAGACATAATATCACAATGATAGTTGTGTTGAAGGATAAATAAAGAGTTAAAAGTTGGACAATTTGCGTACCTTGGGACGCTAAAGACCTTATGCATGCTCGGCTTGGAGATGGCTTTCAAAACTTGTCAATTAAGATAAGAATAAATAAAAATGTAGGACCGAATAAGGTTCTAAATTAGCTTCATAAGTTTAGAAACTTAGTAATATAAATGAAATACTTTAGGAATAAAATTTCAGGTTTATATAAAAATAGAGTTTGAAGTATAACTTGAGTTAGAAAAATCGGAATGACATAAAAGAGTACATTTCGGAATAGGGAAAATCATGATCTTGAATTTTGTCAACAGGGCCGAAGGCTAAAAATGAGTGGAAGGGCTCCAAAGCGGCCCCGGACAGAAACTGGAGTTTAGAAAACTTAGGATTTTCGGGTTGAGATGATATAGAGATGGTGAAGTTGGAAGGTGAAATCACTGAGTGAACTTGGACCTTGGAATGATAGCTTAGATTGATGAAGAATGGCCCTTAAAGATTGGAGATTAGAATGGAAATCATCGAACTCAAGGATGGCTTAAAGATGTGGTAATTGAGATGAGAGATGGTGAAATGTGAATAGATTGTAGGTTTCGGAATGTGGTTGAAAGATAAAGATTGAGTTGAGATGTGAGAGGATAGAGTCTTAGAGCTACTTATCGCTTGGAGGTTGATAAAATTAGATGAGAAACTTGGTTAAAAACAGAAACCTTGAGCTTTCATTGCTAAACTTAAGAAGAGAAATTTAGAACTTATATTTAATTTATAACTTCTATGAAAGAGACCTTAGGACATACTTAGATCTTCAACCCATGCTTTTCACTCTTAAACTTAACTCTTAAGATCATGTCATATATTCCTAACTTATCATATCTTAAAAACCTCTATTGAATGGATTTAAGACCCTTAGGATAGAATTTTACACAACCCAATCTGGGCAGAAACTTTGTTCTGGACAGCCCTGCTTCCCGGGCTCGTAACTCACACTCCCGATATCGGATAACTACAAACCATACCTTTCCGGAAAGCTTGCAATGTCACCTAAAACTTTCATGTTCACCACAAAAATTAATAAGGTCTCCAACTGGACGGAAATCAGCCTTCAAGTTACTGACTCCAGAAACGTACTCAAATTCGTGTCGTTACGGTTTTGGCCATATCCCGGCCCATACTAGTCGGAATTTCGAAATTCCAAAGCCTATGGTTAGTTAACACTTTGGGCTATCTCATGGAGTAAAAATCTGGCCTAATATCCCACTTTTAGGTCTCGGAAATTTTCCAGAAACTAACCAGAAACTTTATTTACCGAAATTTTAGTTTTTAACTTGATTTTTCACCCTTAATCATACTAAACATAACCAAATCTCACCTAAACTTTAATCCACCATATTTCCAGAATATAAACCTAGAAAATTAACTCATCAAGGACCTTAAAAACCACATGCATCCATGGGTTAAACATAAACTCAACATAAAAGACATATTCTTGAACTCTTGCATCAAAACCTCACTAATTTACCCAAATTAAACATAATAACACTTAATTCATAATCTTAAAACATAAACTCAGCCCTTGAATACTCAGAATCTTTCAAGAAATTCACATGCATTGACATATAATCATCATCCACCATGAATTCAACCATAAAACCTCATAAACACTTAGAAACATACATGCATACACTCAAAACTTAAACCCTAACTTAACCAATACAATTGTATACTTGGATTCACGATAAAAGAGAGTAAAAGAGATGAAAATTACAAAAGAAACATATATAAAACATGGATTTTCAGATTAGGGTTTAGAGAAACTGAAATTGGGGGTTTTGAGAGGTTACCTTTGAGGTTAAAATTGGAGAAAACACAAGAGGGAGGAAGAGGGGGTGCGACGGCCACCACGGCGGCGGCGAGGAGGCCGGCCGGCGCCGGAAAAAGTGGCGGCTGGGGTGGCTGCTGGTGCTCAGCCGGTTGGAGGGAGAAAGAGGAAGATGCAAGCCTTTGAGAGTTATCTAATTTGAATGAGAATAAAATGACTTAAGCCCCTATTACTAATACATATATATCTCAACTTAACACTATCATCTAATTAAATTAAACACTAATAACAATTAAAATAAAACCTTAATTAAATAGTAATAGGATGATAACATTAGGATAAATATATTGTAATTGTTGTAGTAAATTGAAGTATTGGGTTTTGTAGGAAATAAAATATATTGATAATAATTTGGTAACATAAAAAAATAAAATACAATGGAACTTGGATTAAAAATAATACAGTGGGTAAAATTACCACTTGAAATTATGTAAAGGAAATGTAATTTAAATAAATTAAAATTGGGACGGTAAAATATATATAGAAATCGAGGCGGATAATTATTAACCGTTTCTCGGTAAATAAATTTATAACACACATCATGTAACCTGAAATACTTTAACTCATTGAATGAATATGTAAAGTAAATTTGTTTTTAAGCCGATAATTCGGCACCTTAGCCATCTCCTGCACGAGACTTGACACCGATAACAATAAATAAGTAAATGAATAAATAAATAAAGGTAAACGCGAAAAATTTATAACGCGATTTGGATAATTACGATGATTTATAGATAATTAAACATGATTTTGGGGCGGGTTATTACATAGGTTTTTTTTTTTGCTTTATTAGGTGACTTTTTTATTTAATAAAAGGAGAAAATCAGTGCATTAATTTTGTTGGAAAAAAAGCAAAGCATAATCTAATGTTCATTTTCTTATAACGTAATGTTTATTTTTCTTATAACGTGATGTTAATTGTCTTATAACATGATGTTCATTATCTTATAACGTGATGTTCATTACTATATACCATGATGTTCATTTTTCTTATACCATGATGTTCATTACCTTAGACACTCATGCTCATAACCATATACCTTGATGTAGCATTTTGTTATAAGGTGATGTTCATTAATTACCACATAGTATGATGTTCATTATCATACACCTTGATGGTATGATTAATGTTCTCTTTAAAGAGAGAATGAATTTTCTTATAAGAGAAATAAACATCATTGTATATGAACATCATGCTACAAGAGAATGAAAATCATGTTATAAGGTAATGAATATTACAATATAAGAAAATGAACATAAAAAAAATGAATATCAAAGTATATGACAATGAGTTTGTATAGTAATGAACATCAAAGTATCTATTAATGAACATCACGTTATAATAGAATGAACATCAAGCTATATAGTAATGAGCCTGCGTTTGGGAATCAGGATCATGCATGCTACTAATTGTAGTTATATATTAATTGCAACAAATTAAATTCCCAAGCAGCCTTGTATTAAAAGCAAGCATAATTAACGCATTTTTTCCCCTTTTTCATCAAAAAGCCACCAAATAAAGCAAAAAAAAAAAACTAAAATAGTGAATTAATTGTAACATTTGATGATGGATTCAATGATTCATATTTTGGCTTCTCACATGCTTACACAAAGTCCATACTCATTGTATCAATTCCCATAATAATAATTATTATTATTATCATCGTCGTTTCTTTTGATATTGATATTGATATAATGATATTATTCTCGATGTTGTTGTTATTATTATTATTATTATTGTTGTTGTTATTATTATTATTATTATTATTAGTAGTAGTAGTAGTATTACCTTTATTATTACTCTTACTCTTACTATTATTGTTATCATCATCCTCATCATCATCATCATTTAATAAACCATGCCTACATTTAAGCGTAATTTTATCTTATTTTCTTAGTTTTATTTTACTTATATGAACTATATTTATTTATTTATATAAAAATTAAATAAGGGACATGGATGTCTCAATTTTGATTTACAAAACCATGTCCCCGTATTTACTTTTTATATAATTATCGATTATTATTATTATTATTAATATTATTATTATTATTAGCATCATCATTATTAATTTCTTTCTTGTATTTGATATCTTGATTACTGTACTTGAGTAATTCATAGGCTCATTTATTTTAAGAAAGTTTGTTAAGACACTTTAATTTTGTTATTTCATAGTGAACTTAGTTATATATTTAAATCGAAGTGTTTCTTACTATTAGTCTTATTATTTGTTATTCTCAACTACGTACCTATTAAGTAATACATGTTTTATATGAATCCTTGTCCGGGCATTCTTTACTAGTACATAAATGAAACCAAAAAGTCTCACTTATTGTATATAGGTCAAAATACATAAACAACTTATAAAATTAATTTTTTTGATTTGGTCAAAATGTTAAACATTACACCAAATGTTATTAGTCTACTACTGAACATGACCTAAACAAATTTTAAATTCCACCATTATAAGCAACTCCCCCCACCCTCCCCCCTTTTTATGGTACTATAAGCAAGTCTTTTAGTCACAGCAAAATAATATTTGAAAATAATAATATTTCAAACATTAATTAATCACTCCCAATTATTTGAGGCCAATTAAGGGTCTGTTTGGACTGTGGAAAAATGGGTGAAAAGAAAATAAAAGTTAGAAAATGATATTGTTTCCTTTGTTTGGATTGAACAAAAGGGAATGGGAAAAAATAGTTGTAAATTTTAGGAAAATTTGGGGTAGGAAAGAATAAAAAACTTTACCTTAAAAAATGAATGGGAAGTTGAGAGAGAAATTTGAATTTAAAGGTCAACCTTTCTCTCCTTTATCTCTCGCGGCTCTCTCTCTCGATTCATATGAAAATATAGATCAAAACCTTTTGTTTTCTTTGCTTCTGTTTTCTATTTTCTGTATTTATCAACTTCTTGTTTTGTTAGTTAAAGTTAGTTAGCTTCTTCTCGTTTTCTTGTTCCTAGGCTGTGCATAAATAGTTCCTTAGGTCTCCTTTGGTTTGTAAGTTGTGAAGGGCATTCTCAATACAAAACGTTGTTCTTCCCTCTTCTATTTAGCACATGGTATCAGAGCCAATGATGGCTCTTTGCTAACTCTCCTTTTCTGCCTCATTACTATACGTTGCATTAAACCAGCAGCTATGACTTCCTCAAGCATAGTATAAGTCAATTTTGGAATCCAAGAAGAATACAACAATGATCCACTCTTCTTGCACCCCTCTGATCACCCAGGAATACCATTGACATTCACAAAGTTTAGTGGAACAACCTTCCAAAAGTGGGGAAGGCAGTCAAGATTGCCTTGAAAACCAAAGTCAAATTGGGTTTCATAAATGGGAAATGCGAAAAACCAGCTAAGAACTCACCCAAGTTTGCACAATGGATTAGATGTGACTCCATGGTAGTAAGTTTGTTACTAAATTCCCTGGTTCCTGACCTTTCTGATGCTTTCTTGTATGTATAGTCTGCCAAAGATCTCCGGGATGAGCTTGTTGAGAGGTTTGGGCAGTGAAATGGACCATTAATGTTCCATCTTGAAAAGGAAATCAGTGATCTTTATCAAAACCAAGATTCTGTGGATGTATATTACACCAAACTAAAGAAACTTTGGGATGAATTGGTTGACATATCTAAAGTGCCTGTCTGCACCTGTGCCAAAACTTGTGCATCCATCAAGCATGCCATTGACATTGATCAACGAAAGAAATTGATGCAATTCTTATTGCACTTAAATGATGAATATGACACTGTCAGAGGTCGGTTACTGTTATCTAAGCCCGTGCCTACTATGAACAAAGCATATAACATGATTCAAAGGGTTGGAAGGCAAAAACAAATTACTAATGGCTTGGGAGGCTCAAAGGAATTTGCTGCTTGTGTTCCCAAATTAATCTACATCAGCGAAAATACAGACACTAATTCCCAAGGATTTCTTGCCAAGAACACAAATAAGGGAAGCAAGAATATGAAGGCAAAATCCAAGATATTTTGCAATTATTGTAAGAAGAATGGTCACACAGAGGACCAATGTTTTCTATTAGTGGGATATCCAGATCGGTACATTGGTCCAATTAAGAGAGTACAAGAAAAGGAACTCCCCTCCCAAGATGGCTACAAATTTTTACCGAAAAATGAAGAAGAAACTCCTTTGGATGACACATTTTCTCAAGAACCTGCACAAAAGATTGACCACAATTTTATCCAAGCTGTAGCTCAAGAATTGGCAAAGCTTTCAAGATGAAAAACTTCTGCCGATCATGCAGTTGCACACTTTGCTGAGAGTAACCAATTTGCAGATAATATCATGAGATTTTCTTGCCTTAGTCAAGGATTAGAACAATCTTGGGTTATTGATACTGGTTCTACTAACCATATGACATATGATTTGTCTATATTAACTGATGTTTATCATTTAGAAAAACCTATCCAAGTCATACTATCCAGATGGATCCTTGAAATATATCAAGACAGCTGGAAAAGTTGTCATAGCTGATAGAATCCAATTACAAGAAGTTCTTTACATCCTAGAATTTCAATATAACTTGCTTTTTGTCCTTAAGCTTACAAGGGATCAGAATTTATATCTTCTGTTTTATCCTAATGTTTGTCTTTTTTAGGACCTTACCACTAAGGATATCATAGCTCAAGTCACTCCTTCAGTTGGGCTATTCAAGATTGTTTCTGCTGTTACAAGACCAAGTCAACTTACCACTGTCTCTAATCACACTAGTAGCAACTCCTTTATTCATACTTTGCAAATAGACTTGGGCCCACTTCTGTGTCAAAATTGATCCATATTTCTGACTGTAAAAAACAAATCCCATCCTTTTTTTTTTGTGAAAGTTGTACTCTTGCTAAGAGCCACGGACTACCTTTCAGCAAAAGCACAATCCATACAAGTCATTGCTTTCAATTAGTTCATATTAATTTATGGGGGGCCTATAAGGTTCCCAATATTGATGGATCTTCTTACTTTCCGACCTTTGTAGATGACTTCAGTGGAACTACTTGGACTCACTTATTTTCCACTAAGACTGTTGTATGTTCCATCATTCAAGATTTTATCAACATGGTCCAAAATCAGTTCAAAATTATGATTTCCATACTCAGAATTGACAATGGAAGTGAATTCATTAATAAAGACAATCATTCTCTTTTCTCTTCTCTAGGGATTGTTAATGACAAATCTGTTCCTTATATTCCACAGCAAAATGGTGTTGTGGAAAGGAAACATAGACATCTACTAGACACAGCAAGAGCCATTAGGTTTCATGCTGGGTTGCCTAAAAAATTTTGGGCGGAATGTGTCCTAGTTGCTACTCATATAATTAACATGCTTCCTATAGCTAACTTGAAATGGCAAAGTCCTCATGAGGTTCATTTCGGAACCAAATGAAACATTGGTGATCTTAGAACCATAGGATGTTTGTGTTTTGCTGCTGACTTGAGAAACAAGAATAAATTTGATCCTAGGGCCATTAATTGCATTTTGCTGGGATATACTTTTGGATACAAGGGATATAAATTGTATAATTTAGACTCCCATAAAGTGTTCCACAGTCATGATGTAACCTTTCAAAAAAAAAAAATTCCTTTAAGACAAGTTCTAATTCTACTGTCACTCTTTTCATACAGGATGAACCCTTCTATGATATTGACAGTAGCCTGTTTTATGATATCCCTAATGATTCTGTGAAAACTAACAACAACCCTATTGATCTTGGTCAAAATTTGCATCAACCTCAAAGTAATCAAGGAAGAAAGCCTAGCACTATTGACAACACGGATGAAACAACTAATCTCATTCCATCACAAAATGTCAGCAACAACCAGAATGATACAGATAGTGATCTGCATCCTGAAAAACCTGTGGACTTTCAACAAACTGAGGAAGAAGAAGAAGGCAAGCAACTAAGGAGGTCTTCTAAAACTAGCATCCTCTAAGATGGCTCACAAATTATGCTCAAAACAAACAAAAAAATCCTTCTTCTTCTCATTCTCACAATTATAACTCTCAGGCATTGCATCTTCTATTTCAAGCTAATGACTTTTCTCATCTTTCATAGGAATATACTATCTCGCTAACAGCTGTCCTTGCCACTTTTGAGCCAAGCTATTATGAGCAAGCTATAAAGGACCCTGAATGGATTGCAGTTATGAAAGAAGAATTGCAAGCCTTGGAAACAAATGGCATCTGGATCTTGACCAAATTACCTCCAGGGAAACAACCACTCACTTCTAAGTGGGTATACAAGGCCAAGTTTAAACTTGATGGGAACATTGAAAGGCATAAAGCTCGTCTTGTGACAAGGGGTTTCCTTCAAGTTAAAGATAGGGATTACAAACACACCTTTTCCCCTATGGTCAAGTTAGGGACTGTGAGGATTTTTATAGCTCTTGCAGCTGCCAAAGAAAGGGATCTTCACCAACTAGATAGGGAAGTATGTATGTTGGTCAGAAGCCTTTATGGCCTAAAACAAGCAATGGAACTTGGAATTAACCAAGTTTTTCAACAAGCAAGGGTTCAATAAATCAAAAAGTGACTATTCTCTCTTCACTAAGGTGACTGAAGCTAACTGCATATACATTCTTGTTTATGTTGATTATCTGCTGATAACAGGTGATGACTTGGATGGTATTATTGCTTTCAAGAAGTCCTTAAAAGTCACTTTTACAATCAAGGACTTGGGAATCGCAAGGTATTTCCTTAGAATTGAGATTTCAAGATCTTGTGAAGGCATTTTTTTGAATCAAAGGAAGTACATTGCAGACATTATGTTTGACACAGGCCTTAATGCCTGTAAACCTGCCAGATTTCTACTTCCTAAAGGCCTCAAGCTTTCTCTTGATACTGGAAACACTTTATCTGATCTGACAACTTATAAAAGGATCATAGGCAGGCTGTTATATTTGGCCCTAACCATACCTGACATCAGCTATGGGGTCCATCATCTTGTCAGTTTTTACAAGCCCCCACAGACTAACACTACAATGTTGTTGTTCATATCTTGAGATACCTCAAGGGCAACATCCTCTCTTTTACCACAAAGACAACTCTTTATAGATCACAACTTATACAGACTCAGATTAGGGAAGTTGCCAGTTCTCTGCAAGATCATTAACTGGCTATTGTGTTTTCCTAGGGTCTTCATTGATTTCTTGGAAAACAAAGAAACAAAAAAACTATTTCAAAATCATCTGTTGAAGCTGAGTATAGAGCTATGTCAGCTACAACCTCAGAATTAGAGTGGGTTGTTCAGATTCTCCAAGACCTCAATGCAGTGGCGGAACCAGGATTCAAAGTCAGTGGTGTCAGATAATTTCCTTTAAAAAATTGAACACACATAAACGCTAAAATAAACCCTAATATAATCTTATTGATTTAATCACAAAAATCTAATTTATAAATTTCAACTAAATATTATAATAAATTCAATCAAGATGAAGAGTTTAATTCGATTTAATAGCTAAAAAAGGGCGAGCGTTGGAGATTGAACCCATGACCAACAATTACAGTGTTCCTATTCTTTGCACACACGATTACCAACATGCTACACAGTCTTTTGTGATTTATCTGGTGTCAAACAATATATAATCTAAATATTTTTCCTTTTTTTTTCTAAACAGATTTTTTTTAAAAAAAACTTTTAGTGGTGTCAATTGACACCACTCCTCTCTATGTGGATCCGCCCCTGCCTCAATGTACCTTTAATAACTCCAATTGTGCTCTATTGTGACAGAAGGTTGCTCAAGACATTGTTGCCAATCCAGTCTTCCATGAGAGGACTAAACACATTAGGATCGATTGTCACTACATCAGAGATAAGATTCAAGAAGGGCTCATACAGACTGCTCATATTTCATCCAACAAGCAGCCTGCTGATATGATGACAAAGGCCTTGAGTGAATAACATAATTTTCTCTCTTCAAGGTTATGATTGATGGAAATACCTCCCAATCCACCTTGAGGGGGAGGGGGGGGGGGTGTGTGAAAATATAGATCTAAACCTTTTGTTTTCTTTGCTTCTGTTTCTATTTTCTATATTTATCAACTTCTTGTTTTTTTAGTTAAAGTTAGTTAACTTCTTCTTGTTTTCTTGTTCCTAGGCTGTGTATAAATAGTTCCTTAGATCTCCTTTGGTTTGTAAGTTGTGAAGGACATTCTCAATACAAAACATTGTTCTTCCCTCTTCTATTTTGCACATTCTCTCTCTCTCTCTCTCTCATGCACCCATTATAGTCGCTCTCTCTTCCACACTCTATGTCTCTCCTCCACTATCTCTCATGCGCGCACCTATTTTAATATTTCTCTCCCCCACTCTCTCTTACGCACCCATTGTAATCTCCCTCTCTCTCTCTCTCTCTCTCTCTCTCTCTTTCCCACTTTCTCTCACACACCCATTTTAATCTCTCTATATCTTCTTCTTTTTTCCCTCCCTCTCTTTCCCCAAATTACATCGTATATATGATCTAGAAAAGGAAAGTTTGACAATTACAAGTTTCAATGCACACTTTATTTTTCTACACATTTTTCCTTAAACCAAACAACAATAAGAAAATTGAATGGAAAATCATTTTTTCCTTCAAACTTTTACTTAAACCAAATAATAGAAAGAAACTTATTTTATCAAAAAAAAAAATTCCTCCCAATTTTTTTTCCATGAGAACTTTTTCCACCATATTTTCTGCAGTCTAAACGGGCCCTAATAGATTTGATAGTGGTCTATGTAGTGGATACCGACTAGCTGTTCAAATGAACATTGTGTTGACAAAGTTAGCAATTAGGTTAGCTGATTAATATAAATTGACATAAAAAGGGTTCAAATCATTTCCAAACATTCAATTTTCAAAGGATAAATTTTCAAAGGTTATTTTTTTACAAATAAAATTTGAACGCTACTCTGAATGCTGAACGTTAACTTTATTAACTTTTCATAAAATGCTACTTGAAACACGACATGTTACTTAAAATACTAGCTTACAGAGCACTAATATTTATCCAATTAGAGTATTACTTGGTCAAAATGCTAAAAGTTACTCCAAAGGCTACGGGCGAACTCAACTCAATGTCTTATATTGCGTTTGATTGCATGAAAATCCCAGGAAAATTAGTCAACTTTCCCAAAATGACTATTTTTCCAATTTTCCTCGTATTTGGTTGTAATTTGTCAATGAGAAACATTTTACACGAGGTCTGCAATTCCGTAGTGATCATTGAGAAATATTTTTCCATAATATTTTCCTATGGAAAAAGTAAGGGCAAAAATCGTGGTTAAAAATGAGATCCAATATGTGAAACTTTCTAAAATATCCCTAATAACTAACTCAGATAATTATTAATATGGGTAATTTAGATATCGAAGACAATTATTAAACATTTGAAAAAATTTAAAAATTTAAACTAAACATTGGAAAATTTCCATTTGATATCAAACTCTTATTTATTTCCTTTAAAAGCGTAAATATCGTGTGAGTAGATGGATTGACATCCAATTTATCGCTAAAATACCCGAAAACAAATAAGACTATTAGATAGATTCTTTCTTCCATTAAGCATCTTATTTCTTCCGTAAATAAAAAAAAAAAGGAAAAAAAAACCAGTATGTTATTGAGTAGGAGTAGGACAAAATTTGGATTTCTTCCAGTAAACCCTTTCCACGTAATAACAATAATAAGGAAAATATTTGACGACTTTGACGACTCCTTCTTTCATTATTTTTAACCTTTTTCTTTTTTTCCCAACCGCCTTCCGCCTTCCTATTTTCGCTCTCCCCCCTCCCTCTTCTTTTCATGAAGGAGAAGACTGAGAGAGATAACGCACTGAGTTGAGCTGCTTTCTTCTGCTAATCCACAGAGAGAGGAAAATACAGAGATCTTGGTATGATTAGGTTTTCTCTTGCTTATTCATCTTCTTTCTCTGTTGCTTTGAATTTTGTTAAGTCTTCATGTTTTTCTGTATGCAATTTTTCATCAATTCGTTATACTCCCTGCAATCAATGTGCCTAACCTATTAATTCTTCTTTTCCTATAATTTTCTGTTTACCGTTGCTCTCTCTCTCTCTCTCTCTCTCTCTCTCTGGGGTTAAAGAACTCTCTCTCTCTCTCTCTCTCTGTCTCTGTGGGGTTAAAGAACTCGCAATGCCTAACCAGGTAGCGTAGATTATGAGGTTTTCGACCTCCTTCGAGAATTTCTACTTGGCATTGTTGTTCGTCGTATAGGAATTCTTCAAGTTCGCCTAGATATATATATATATATTTTTTTTGCTGCGTGCTTTGTTGAACTCTAGGTTACATGCCGTAATTATGGTGCTGGGTTAATAGTGATGGGTTTAATCGCTTTTTACGCGAAATTTTGTTCTGCGGCGGCCGTTCAAACTTCAAAGAACTCTCTCTTTTTTGGGCAAACGCCACCTCACGTGCTGGGCTCGTGCTCAATCGCTAAACCCTGAAGAGATTCTGCTTTGAATCCTAAAACCCCTGACATTGACCCTTAAACCCTTAATTTATCATACTTGCAAATTTTGGTAGTTATGTGGAGTTCGTGTTTGTCTACAAGAGAGTGAAGAATTTGTGGTTTACTGTAATTTTATTCTCACCCTTTAGTACTAATAATAGCAACTATTGACTTTCATGAAAAAAAGAAACTATTGACACTTTTTTTTTTGTGTTTTGTTTATTTTTTTGGGTTATTTGTGGGCAGGTTGAGAATAAAAAGGCAAAAGTGATGTGCCCGAAAAGTCTTAGAGAGAACATACTGGGAAAAGTAGGAGATGCTGCACAAAGAAGTCCTCTGCCTGAGTTTGTTATCAACACCCCTCCACGTATGTAATTTGTTTAGGCTTGTATATGTTTCTTTGATGTTGATTTTGGTACTGATTTAATTGTTTCAAGTCATGCTTTAGCAAAGATAGGGAGTAGTCTTATCTTCCTAATTGGTTAGTAGTAATGTCACTAATCACGTAAACATAGTATTGACCACTGATCCTAACATTTGATTTCAGCATTTACAGATAAGATTAAAATGGGTTCCTTCTATGAGATTGATCACTCAAAGCTCCCACTTAGAAGCCCTCCTCAGCTGCATTCAATTCGTGTCGCTCTGGTAACTTAAGTCTTTCCTTATCAGCTCTAACCATTAACACCCTTTCCCCCCAAGATAGGTGTTTACTCATTGATGTGTAATCAATACCCTATGTTAATTTGTGGTATTTCAGTGGTTACTGTAAATATTTTACCTAAATTCATTATTGTAGCATGCTAGCAAAGATTAAAAACCCGATAGAGCTGCCTGAGAACTGCACACATGTGACTTAATAACCTGCTTGACTACCTTACCCTGCACATGATGCTTTTGGCTCAGTTCGAGTTCATATGTTGTGACTGTACATGACCTAATGTTGTAATCGGTCATTATTATAGTTTGATGGGTTTGTTGATTGGTCTTTTAAGGTCACTGCAAAGACTGAGCTGAATGTGACTGTAAGGTTTCCCAGCATTCAATCTCTGGATGCATACTTTGGTAACTCCGAGTCTGTTGCTTTGAGAATGAAACTGTACCCTGCACTTGAGGATAAATTTGTCATGGGGCCACAGCTTGCCGTTGAGGTTCTTGGGCGCCAAATTCTGTCCGAGGAGTTTGCAGAGCTTAGGAACTCCAAGTCTTTCTGGGTAGTAGACTGTTTACAAGCAGAACAGATCCCTTCACCAGTATCAGTTTGTGATGTTGGTGGAGTGTCAGAGTCTAGTAAGGCTAGTAAAGTTGGGGGATGCTTTTTGGAACTCCGAAGCTCCAGAATCAAGGGATGGGGTTCTCAGCGTGTGGTTGCTTATGTTCGAGACTCTAGACAATTCAACATCACCAAGGAAGAGATCGGCCAAGTGAGAGTGAAAGAAGAGGAAATGGAGCATGAAGAGACTGAGTGCAAGGAAATTGTACCACAGAGCAGAAAGAGGAAACCTAGTAATCGTAAACCTCCCTCTGCTGCGATGAAGAAGATTAAACAGACCCCAAAGCTGAAACCTATTGAACCAAAAGCTGAGATAAAGGAAAACAAGGAGGGAACATATATAGAAAGATGGCCAGTCAAAAGGTAAAACGTTTGACTTCAAAACTACCTAACAACCGACTTTCTGACTCCAAATACTTTCCATATAACTTTACTGATGTAATAGTAATGAACTATGAAGGTATGAAGCAGCTGCAAAGAAGTTGGCAGAGGTTCTGAAGTCTAACGGTGCAGTTTATGGGAATGCAATTTCTCGGTTCCAGCTTAGGGAAGAAGCTAGGAGCCAAATTGGGGACACAGGCCTGCTAGATCATCTGCTGAAGCACCTTGCTGGTAAAGTGGTGCCTGGTGGGAAAGATCGCCTTCGTAGGCGGTGTGATTCTGAGGGAAAGATGGAATACTGGCTTGAAAGTGCAGACCTTGCTGATATCAGGAAGCAGGTTGGGGTGCAAGATCCATACTGGACGCCACCCCCGGGATGGAAACCCGGAGATTGCCTAACTTCTCATGATTGCATTTGCTGTCAACAAGTGAAGCTGCTGAAACAAGAACTGAGCTCCATGAGAAGGTAAAATCTCTGGTGATTCTAACCCAATTTCCCAGAAGTGAAAAAAAAAACTCTTTTTTCATTCATTCTTATGTATCATGCTTTTTGGGGTGAATAGACAAGTGGAGGTACTGCAATCCAAGAACATTGAGCAAGCAGTCGCAGTGGCAGTACCAGAGTATACAGAATTTTCTGGACAGATGAATGACCGTAATCCAAAGGTAAAACCCTCAAAGATGAAATTAATGGTTTTAATCAGTAACAAAATTAACACAGACATCATTGTTTTTTTTTTTTTTTTTTTTACTGTTCTGGTGGGTGGTTTATATTCTTTATTTTTTTTCCATTCTTTGCTTCCGAAGGAATTGTATGCAAGTTTGTTGAAGAGAAAAGCCGTCATAGAGGAACAACTTTTTGACGTCTCAGACACTTTGCGGGAACTGGAGGTATGTTGTATCTCTAGTGCTTATACTGGTGACTGACATATAGGATCTTCTATCGCAAACATAAACCATTGAAACAGAGAGGGTGTGGGTGGCGGGGCGATGCATGCTTCCATATTAATTTCATATATAAATGACTGTTGACAATTATTACCCTTTTCTCCTTTGGGGGGAATTATGTGGTGATGATTTCTGGACCAAAAATGCATGTGCTAGTAGTGCTCATTGTCATGGATCTTGCCCATTATCTCTGAAATACAGGAAGGCATGAAAACGCTATCACAAAAAACAGAAGCCGCAGCAGATGAAAAGTTGCTGATGCTAACCAACAGTGTCATCATACCTGGAGAAGAGATGAATGAAATCAGCATAACCTCCGGATTGTTGGGAGAACAAGGCAAGAGAGAAAAGAACAGCAATCGACTAAGTGTGATGAAGCTGAAACCATGCGGGCAGCAAGACAACGTGTCATCTCATACAGTGGACAACCTTGGCGAGAACCTCATGGCTCTTACCCCGGCTTCAGCCTCCCCTCTCTCGACCCCCACTTCCTAGTCTCATCATCACTAACACCTTCTTTGAAACCTAGACGCGATGGATTGCAGGTGATCCTTCAAAGTTTTGGCAGCTGACATCTTGACATTGTGAATATCTATCTAATCGGAGTGGATAACAACAGCTTAGGAACTGGATGATAAGAGTAAGGATTCGTGTACATGAGCAGAAAAAGAATTTGTAAAGGATATTAGGAAAGGAAAACCTCGGTATTTAGTTGCCTCTGATGTTGAAATTGGTAAACTATATACTACTTATCACATGGCCTATATATGGTTTACATTTATCTGTGTTGGTATTCTACTGAGAGAATCAGTGATCGTGAGCATAGCTCTGTAGATGATTTCCATTTTTGTTGCCTCTGTTCTTCCTACTCATGACTCGGTCCTATTTCTTGGTTGTGATTTATCCGTGTCGCTTTTAGATTTTACGAGTGGTAAGAAATTCTTGGTTGTGATGAGCCATTGTTTGGAACCAAAATCCAATTCGTCTTGAAATATTATCCACAGGATAGCGAAGATTAAGGACAAGCTGCAAGCAGGATTTACATAAAGCATAGTATGAATGCATTATGCAAATACGATAGTCGACTTGAGTTTCTGCTCCTCCCTGGATGCCCATAGACTTAAGTCTTGATCATATTCGTATCTGTTCATTGAGTTGTCCAGGTTCTCTCAATAGCTTAATCCTGGATCGTGTCCGTTCATTGAGTTGTCTTAGATCCCTCATTGGGGAAAACAAGTATGGCATCTAATCAAAGCTAAACATGTAAACGAAACAAATGACCAAATCAAAGGCATGCATATAACATGTATGAAAATAACTTAAATAAGGCATACTAAGTGATAGCCACCCAACCCAAAGTTGACCATAGTTTATTTTATTTTATTTTATTTTATTTATTTATTTATTTATTATTATTATTATTATTATTATTATTATTATTATTATTATTATTTTTTAAGAAGGGTAAGATGAATCAGTTAGGTATCCCTCCTCTCATATCTTCTACGTGTATAATTGTCATAAAAAATGAAAAATTGGATTGTAGTATGGCGACCTATAGGGTTGGGATAGTAATAAATCGAATTTTAAAATTGTATCATAATAAGCTGAACTATTGAATCTATGAGTTTCAATGCACCAGTACCAGATTTACAATCCAATATATGATAGTTTGGATTACTACAATCTAACAATACATGATAGAGTATAATACCGCAAGCCAATAAATGATAGTCTGAACTGCTGCAATCCAATATATTAAAATTTGGGATTACTATAATGTAGTGTCAGGTAAGAAGACAACCCTTTTTGGTGCCACGTAGGAAAATCTGGTGGCGATGCACTAAAATTCAATGATTCAATAGTTCAATTTACTGTGATTCAACTCTAAAGTTCACATTTACTATTATCACAATCCATATAGTTCGTTTATTATAATCCGGTTTCCCTATAAATATTAGAAAGTTCATCACATGGAACCTAATTCTACATAGAAATGAAATTGATAGTTAAACCTGATTTAACATGCCAATCAATAACTCAATTGTCTTGCTTAAAAACGCGATTAACAATAATAGAATTACAAGAGACAATGAATGTGAGGGTATCATGTTGGTAACACTTAAATCTCCCAAGATGGTTTGTGATAATCCCCTGGATGGTTTGAATTAGAATCTTGTTGTCGCCTTTAATTTCAATATTTTGAAAATCAACTTGCACTGTCGCCCCAAGGCCATTTCGAATAGTTGTTGCTTCAATCATTAAATTTAAAGCTAACCCTAAATTAAATGTTAAAGCTTAAATGAATCTTACATACCAAGTGCGAATAATAAACCCCATTTTGGTTTTGAAGATGATTTGAACCCATCAAAATTGAGTTTGTTGAAGAAAACTGCTCTTGCTTGATGTAGATTAAGAAAAACTAAAGGTTGTTTGAATGTGATTGTGATTTTATGTCTAATGCGCCATTCAATGCCAACATTTTTAGCCCTAATTATGGTTAAAACCTTGTTGGAGTACTTATTTCGAAAAATATAGTTATTTCTAGATTTTCAAATACTCCATAGAAGTGCAATTACCTGATCTAAATGGAAGAATTAGACTCAACTATAATTTCAAATACCACGAGAACACTCTGGTCCAGAGAATGAGTTAGATAACCAATTCAGTTGCTGTTAATCGGGAGCTCGCAATTTTCCTTAGGAATGGGGCAATGTAAAAGAGAGGTTGACACTTTTGTTGCCACTACAGACACTCTAAATTAATTTGGATACCCCTCCTAGATAGGTTGTCAGCAGGGAGAGAAGTGTGACATATCTGTCAGAGAAAAATGTTGAAGACAGGTTCAAGGTCCTTCACCGCGCATCTGCGAAGGACCTTAGGTTTTGATGAAAGCCAAAATCTGGAAAAGGGAAGTTGTCTTGTATTTTAAATCTGATTATATATTCTGAGTATATAATATATATTCTGATTGTGTGATTTATTTGCAGATATAAATTATAAGGAAGGCATAATGAAACAAATCAACAAGAAAAATGGAAGGAAGAGAAGATTGGGAAATCTCCAAGAAGAAGGAAAGAAAATCAGCAACAAAGAAGGAAGGTGAAGCAGTGAGTAAACAAGGAAATAATCTTGTTTCCAACAGCTACCATCCTAAACATCCATCAAGCCTCTAATATAAATAGGAGACTTGAAGATTGAAGACTTAGGCGATTCCACGGAAGTAATCGCGGAGTAAGAAATCCGGAGGGATTTCTAAATGTGTAGCCAATGGTTCGGTGGTGAAAGTAACCAGTAAAAGACCTCTAGTGAAGGGATAGCCAAGGACCTTGGTGAGCATTCGTTGTGTTCACATGTGGTGGTGAGATGATGTGTAACATAGCCTTGACGGACTAAGGCTGTGTGAGTGTGTGCTTCAATTTAATCCATCATGTTCCAAATCACCGCTAGGGTTTTTCCTACGACGATCCTTATTTGTAGCTGTCTCAAGGACCTTCGGTCTTGGTCAGTGAATCTATCAGTAACTGCCTTCGGGCTGCTACTTCTTGTTTTGTTTAGTAAGTGTAACTTGTTCTTTGATTTACATAAATATAATGAGGTATTTCAGTTACACTGTGTTTTGATCCTTGGTTTGAAATCAAGGAAGTTTGCTCTAACGTCCTTACCTAGTGTGTAGATCTTAATTGTGAAATTCACCCCCTCAAGGGCCTCAACAATAAAGTTTCAACTTAGACATGATATTCAACTTCTAAATCCGTTTATAATCTAACTCTACAAATGAAGTGGGAGGCAATCCATGAGCCAAGCAATTAGCAAAGTTAATGGATTGAAATTTTTCTCAAAAAAAAAAAAAAACTCTTTTAATTGGACAATGATATGAGTTTTGGGGAAAGACACGGTTTGTGTGTCTTGCTTTCAATGAAATTAATACTCATCATAGTTTTTACGCCATTTTTTTAATAGATACTACTCCCTCCGTTCTTTTTTATCTGTCATTTACGGTTTTCAGTGCCAATTTTTAATCAATAATTTTTAATATAAAACTTTCATAGAAAAATATAATATTATACTTTTTTAATAGTATTTTTATTACGAATCTAATGATATTAATTTTGTACGATGAATCATTATACAAATTAAGATATTAACGGTCAAAGTTTTTGCCACAATTCCCTAGGCGACAGATAAAACAAAACGGAGGTAGTATTAGTTATCAATTTTTAAAAAATCGAAATATGTTGGCTACGCCAAAAATCACAAATGGCACCCTAATTGAATGAACCTCATTCGATAGGTATATTTTAAACATTTTCCTGTAAATTTAAAAATTTGGGATGAAATTATAATTACACAACTTGTATATAGTATCGTAGTAATTTATGTTAGAGATTAAGTTAGTTAATTTAGTTATTTGAGTTTTCTTTCTTGTTTCTTTATTCTTTCTTCTTTTATTTCCTTTTGTTTTCTGGTTCGGTTGTATATAAATACAACTCTTTTCCCTTGTTGTAATATTCATTGAGACATAATCTCTCATAATCAATCTTCTTTCCTCTCCTCTCTAACTCTGGTTGTTATTTGATCCAATAGTTTTGTTTGAATCTTTTCATGGTATCAGAGCCTAAAAGGCTATTGAACCTGTTTATCCACATCTTTCCCTGGCCTCTTTTCTGCTTCTCAAATCAGTCATGTCAGAAGAAATAACCAGAAAATCCACCAAGATTCCTCCAATCACAGATCCTTGTGATCCCCTTTTCATACACCCATCTAAACAGCCTGGAATGTCACTTGTTACAGAATCATTCTCAGGAGAGGACTTCGATACATGGAAGAGATCAGCTATAATTTCCCTCAATGTAAATTTCAAGATTGGTTTTGTTGATGGTTCTCTCGAGATCCAATCTGAAACTGACCCTCTTTTTCCATATTGGAAGAGAGGGAATGACAAGGTTTTGTCATGGATCTTGAACTCTTTACACAAGGACATTCGTGAGAGTGTCCTTTATTCTACCAATGCTCAAAGCCTCTGGAAAGAGCTGAATGAAAGATTTGGTCAATCCAATAAAGCCAAGTTATATACAGTTCAGCAAGATATCTCCAGGCTGTCTCAAGGATCCTCAGATATTGCTAGTTAGTACATCAAGGCAAAGAAGTCGTGGGATGAAACAGGGTCTGTCATGAATTTCCCTAGGTGTTCTTGTGGAAAATGTAAGTGCTTACCTCAGAACATCAATCAACAGATTGAATCACATTTCGAGGAACAAAGGCTCCTACAATTCTTGATGGGATTAAATAGTAGTTACACTGCTATTCGTGGGAACATCCTAATGATGTCCCCCTTACCTTCCCTGGGACAAGTGTATGCACTACTTTCACAAGAAGAAAAGCGAAGACAAGTCAGAGATAATGCACAGATCCTAACAGAATCTGCCTCACTATATGCTGGCAAGAATAATCAAAGGAATGATTAGGGAAAACAATTGAGCAAGAAGGCAGCATTGTTTTATGATTTTTGTAAGAAGCAAGGTCACACCATTGACAAGTGTTTCAAGATCTATGGATACCCTCCAAGAAATCAAAATAAGCAATATCCTCAAAGGCAACAAAGTTAGAATGAACAACAAGGAGCAAGAAGGAATGCAAATGCTGTGTTACAAGGAGCAGAACATCAAGCAGAAAGTAGAGAAGGACTGCTTCCTGCACCAACTTCCAGTTTCAATCATGATCAAACTAAGCACCTTCTACAACAGCTCTTAAATAATCTTGCATCACAGGAGAACAGTTCTTCCAGAGATAACAATGAGAATATGTCTGGTAATGTCCCTCCTTCCATTGGCAGTTTACTCTCCAATGCTTCCAGTCTGACTTGTTACTTGCCTAAGGATTCTTGGATTTTAGACTCTGGAGCATCAGATCACATGTGCAATAATAAAGATTTCTTGCATTCTTTGAAAACTTTGCCTAAACCTATCAAAGTAGTCCTCCCATATGGGAACAATATAACCATATCTGTTAGTGGAAAATTACAGATTTCAGAAAGAATTGTTCTAAATGATGTTCTCTATGTGCCTAACTTCAGACTCAATTTAATTTCCATCAAAAGGCTTTGTGATCATATGAGTTGCCAAGCTATTTTCACTAACAATGAATGCATTTTGCAGGACCTTTCTGCGAGAGTGGTTCTTGGTAGGGAATCCAATGGTCTTTATGTCTTGGAAGATAGTTTTTGTCAGCAAATAGTTAGAACACAGTTTTCTAATTCTGTAATTGATGTAGCCACATGTAATAAAGTTTCTACTCCAAATGTAAATACATATCTTTGGCACAAAAGGCTTGGACACATATCAGCTTCTAGAATGAAATTGTTACCTATTCCTTTTGTTCAGTCTATCAATCATAAAAGCTGTGATGTATGCCCAAAGGCCAAACAACAATGTCTCCCCTTTTATCCTAGTTCTATATCGATCAATGAGCCCTTTGCCTTGATACATGTTCGGTCTCGTTCCGAACCAAATTTCTTCTCTTTTATAGGGTATATTTGCTTGTTTTAACCCCTATTTATATATTAGATATAATGATTTGGTGTTTTGTAGGAAAATAAGGAGTTAGAAGAAGTTTGGGCTTAATTGAAGGTTTTTAGGGAATCCCGAGCTATTTCCCGAGTCAAACCAAGTCAACCCGAGCCGAGAGCCGAGGCGAAACCGAAACCGGAAATTCCATATCAAGATTGGCGCAAAAAAGGGGAATGGTACAAACTCAAAGGTTTGAAATACGTGTGCCTTCACCCTTTGGGTCATAACTCCTTCGTTACAACTCCGATTGGTATGAAATTTTGGGAGCTTAAAGAACACACCGAGAGCTTTCCATCGATATCTTACGGCCTAAAACGGAGTTCGGATGAAGAAGTTATGCGCGTTTGAAAAAGCGCGAGCGATGGCTCGCCGAGCCATCTGGCGCTCGCCCGAGCGAGCCAGGGCAACAAAGACACCAGCCGAACACCGCTCGCTCGAGCCGGAGTGGCTCGCGAGCCACTCTGTGCTCGCAGCGTCTTTGCGATTTGTTCTAGGGTTTTGGGTTGTATTTTTCCTTCTTCTATAAATACCCACTTGTATTAATCCAACAAAAAGAATCAATTAGCCTAGGTAATGTAGGAGTAGAATTAGATTTATTGCTTTCCTTTATTTGCTTTAATCTCTCTTAATTGTTCTTCAAGTTTTCAATTGTTCTTCATTGTTCTTCAAGCTTTCATTGTTTTCTGGCATTTGTATTCAAACTTTCTCAAGCTTTCTCAATTCAAGCAAGTTTCCATTGAAGTTTTACAAGCTTTCTCTCTCTCTCTCTCTCTCTCTCTCTCTAATTTCCATTGTTGACTTGATTTCAAAGCTTTCTAGGGTTAGCCACATCAAATCCATCTTTTAGTGGGGAGGAGGGTCAAGGAATTCCAATTCTACTTCCTAGTGAGAATTTGGGGGATTCTTGGTAATCCAAACCACAATTTCTTATTTGTTCGGGGGAAATTCAAGTGTAGATTGAAGGTTTATTGAAGATTAGTCATCAAAGGTATAATTTCTCGTTCCCAATTTCATTGTTCATTCATTGTCTTCATTCATGCCTTTTAATTGCTTTCATCTTTAAGTGCTTTCTTTATTGCTTTCTTTATTATTATCATGTCTAGGTTAGATTTAAATGCTTTCTTTACTTAATTTATCGCTTTCCGCACTTGAGAAAAACCCCTTTACACGAACCGATTACCTTAATCAAGTCTCACACCCATCCCTGAGACCGACATCCCTAACTTATAAAACCACAAAAATTACAACCGAACAATACATGTAGATACTTGGGGGCCATTTCATGTTAAAACACACTCAGGACATAGATATTTCATTACTATAGTAGATGACTTCACTAGGGCAACTTGGACGTACCTCATGACCACTAAGGGTGGAGCTTTTGAATTGTTACAATCTTTTGTTTCCATGGCTAAAACACAATTTGGGAATGTTGTTAGGAGGATTAGATCCGACAATGCTCTAGAGATAGGAAAAAGCATGGAAGCCATAAACTATTTCAAAAGCAATGGGATTTTACACGAGACCAGTTGCACCCAAAAGCCCCAACAAAATGGGGTAGTGGAAAGAAAACACAGGCATTTGCTTGAGGTTGCGAGGGCTTTAATGTTCCAATCAGGATTACCCTTAAAGTTTTGGGGAGAAAGTGTCCTAACAACCACCTATCTCATTAATAGAATGCCAACACCTTTGCTTAAAAATAAATCACCTTATGAAATGCTTTTCAAAGTCACTCCCTCTTATGAACATCCGAAAGTTTTTGGATGTCTATGTTATGCTAGCACTTTAAAACATGGTAGACATAAGTTCTAAGAAAGGGCTGAACAATGTGTGTTTATGGGAAATCCTCAAGGGAAAACGGCCTATAGAGTGTTCTCCTTAAAGACTCATAAATTTATTATTTCAAGAGATGTGTTTTTCTTTGAAGATCATTTTCCTTTTCAACGTAACACAATAAATAAGAATTACAGTGACAATGTTCCCCAAACAACAGAAATTGACATTGAAGTTTTTTCCCCTTTTCCTTGTGATTCTGATGGTATTACTGCTGTTGAGTCACCTGGTGAACCTCTTACTGATCAAGTTCAATTAGTAAGAAGGTCTACCAGGGTTCACAAGGCCCCTGCATACTTAGAAGACTATGAAACCTGCTTCTTTTGTATTACCAACTTGCATATTCCTCCCAAAAGACATGCTACTTGTTTTTCTTCTTCTCTTATTGCAGATCCTTCAGATTCGAACTACACTGAACCCCAGACCTATGAAGAAGCAGTCATTCATGATGGATGGAGGGAAGCTATGAATAAAGAGCTTCAAGTCCTCTCTCAAACTAAGACCTGGGAGATAGTGCCTTTACCAGAAGGGAGGAAACCAATAGACAGTAGATGGGTATATAAAGTGAAGCAAAAAGCAGATGGAAGCATTGAGAGACTTAAAGCAAGGCTGGTGGTGAAAGGGTACATACAGAAAGCTGGGGTGACTATAGTGAAACTTTCTCTCCAGTGGTTAAGATGACAACAATTCGAGCTCTCATGGCAGTAGCTGTTAAGAGGGGATGGAAGCTACAACAACTTGATGTCAACAATGCATTTCTTCATGGAGATCTCCATGAAGAAATTTACATGAAAATACCACAAGGAGTGCATTCAGACTTGCCAAATGGGGTTTGCAAACTAAGGAAGTCTTTATATGGGTTGAAGCAAGCATCTAGGCAATGGTATGCCAAGCTGACAGATGTTCTTTATAAGAGGGGTATCAACACTCGGTTAATGATTACTCTCTCTTTTATAAGAAAACAACCACTGGATCTGTGTATTTGGCTGTTTATGTTGATGACATCATGATAACATGGAGTGATAATGATGAAATCACTTCTTTGAAAGGCCATCTGGATGATATTTTCAGAATCAAAGACCTAGGAGATGTCCATTACTTCCTTGGTCTGGAGGTTGTAAGGACTGCTGAAGGATTGGTTCTTACTCAAAGAAAGTTTGTCAGAGAACTGATGTCAGAATTTCATGTAGGAGATATGAGGTCTGTAATCTCTCCCATGATTCTTGGTACCAAGCTACTTCCTAACATGGGTACTCCTTTGAAAGATGTTACAGTTTATAGACAGCTCATTGGGAAGTTGAACTTCTTGGTAAATACAAGGCCCGACATTGCCTTCACTGTCCAACACCTTAGCCAATTTCTGCAAGCCCCAACTGATCAACATTGGGAGGCAGCTTTGCATGTACTGAGGTACATTAAGAGTAAACCAAATCTTGGTATTCTGTTGCATAAAGAAGATAATTTTTCTCTTCAAGCTTATAATGACTCTGATTGGGGTGCTTGTAAACACTCAAGGAGATCTATCAGTGGCTTTCTAGTCTTCTTAGGAAGCACTCTGATTTCATGGAAAAGCAAGAAGCAACCAACTGTTTCTCTTTCCTTCGCTGAAGCTGAATATAGAAGCTTGAGAAGGATAGTAGCTGAGTTAGCATGGTTGAGTAGATTACTCAGTGAGCTACAAGTAGATTCAGTGACCCCTATTCCAGTCAAGTGTGATAGTAAGGCAGCCATATACTTTGCCAAGAATCCAGTTTTTCATGAAAGAACAAAACACATAGAGATTATTTTGGATCATGTCCTTTCTGAGTTGTAGCTGCCAGACATCCTCACTAAGCCTCTCCCAGGAACTCAGCATCATAATATACTTGGCAAATTGGGGGTCAAAATACCCTCCAATTTGAGAGGGGGGGCGGGTGTTAGAGATTAAGTTAGTTAATTTAGTTATTTGAGTTTTCTTTCTTGTTTCTTTATTCTTTCTTCTTTTCTTTCCTTTTGTTTTCCGGTTCGGTTGTATATAAATACAACTCCTTTCCCTTGTAATATTCATTGAGACATAATCTCTCATAATCAATCTTCTTTCCTCTCCTCTCTAGATCCAATAGTTTTGTTTGAATCTTTTCAATATAAGTCAATCTTATCGTTTTTTTTTTCAATATAATATCATATATATGCATTTTATACTAAAGTTAAAGGTGTCTTGCCTCGAGACTCCTATCGTTTTCATTCGCGTTTCATATTTTTCGGTTCAAAACCACCCTTTGAAAACTTTATCTTTAAAATTATCTATATCCTTTTATGTCAATTCACGTTAACATATTAACTCAATCACTAAATTTATTGAACACAATTTTCATTTGAATTGGTCATCCCCTATCTGCTACTTAAACCGCTATTCACTATCTAAACTGTTGTCATCTACATAAACCGCTATCCAGTATCCACCATCTAAAACGTTAACAGTCTTAATATTACTAGCAAAATTTACAAGCCCTAAGACAATGAAAACGCAAAACGTCTTTCATATTGACAATACAAAAATGTAAATTTGTACTTAAGCAATGTCTCATAAGTCGAACCCTCATCTTTATGGACATTTTCATATCCCTTCTTGTATTCAATACCCCAAGAACACATTTTCATAAGTCGATCCCTCATCTTTATTGATTTTGTTCCTTTAATCAACCAAACACACGATATCAATGAATCAAGTTTCATTCTATTTCATTCCTTTCTTGTTGAAACAACATGGAGCAAACCATCTCCAAGTTTGCCAACAGGAAGACAAAGTGCAGTCACATATCACATATACAATAATCCAGTGCATTCTACCAAAAAGAACCAAAAATCCAGTACATTCATTAATCAAGTATCGGCCACCGATAACAGAATTCAAACCACTCCCAAGGTTCAAGTTGTTAGCTTCCTATTCCAAAGGACAACAGCCCATGAAGAAGAAATGAGGATTTTCCATTAGAAATGCTGATGTCTTGCTGGGTATGTCTCCAAGGTGACTTCCCAACAAACTATCGACTCTGTTAGGAATTCATACGGGCAACGAACATATCAAAACACAATAGAAGATCATCGTTCTAATTAATACTGTGTTCCAAGTACACTTGCAACATGGGGGAGGTACCAAAAAACCTCCCCCAATCTAAAACCTTCCTACCACAATAATAAAGACAACTAAATTATCAGAAAAAGATACACAGCAGATTAGCTATGAAGATAAGTATGCCTTAACAAAAACCTGCACTATACTCAAGTCCATTCTGAAATGAGATGAGATGGTCTTTTTTTCGCCTAAGTATTCTCAGTGATAACAGGTGTGGCATCTGCATCTCCCTGGGGTTGCGTCTCGCCTGCATTGGTGTTGGTTGCGGGGCGCAGATCAGGGTAATTGCGATGGTTTAGGGAATGTAGCCAAAGTGCAACAGCTCCTTCTTTGTGTTCAGTATTTGCAATGTGGGAGTATATGTGCTTCAATTTGAACTCTTCCGCCTCTTCGGCATAGTCTTTCATCGAAAGCTCCTCGTGCGTGTCCTTCCACTTGTTATTATACGAGGTAAACAGACACTCATCCAAATACAACCCCACCTCAGGAGCAGTTGGAACATTGATGTTAACATCCCTACAATCCATTTCAACAACAAGGAATTAGATGCATGCAAGTTCTGATAGATTGACAGGAGCTTAAATTGTTCGAAACATTACTCACCGATCAAATGCTGTCTCATAGATGCACTCAGGAGCGAAATCCCGCATGACTGCGACTGCAAGTCCCATCATTTTCCTGATCTGATGAAGCATGAAACTCTGCCCTACAACCTCACACTTGATAAACTCGATGCCTTCAACTGTGAGAGTGGTTTTGGCTTCAAATGACACAATGTACCGCTTAGCAGCCGGGTCTTCAGCCTTTGTTCGGGTGGTGAAGTTATGGAAGTTATGTGTCCCCTCGTAATACTTGAGAATTCTATTGAATCTCTCTTTCACTTCATCCCCATACTTGAACTCACTTTTCTTCTCCTTCAAAGGCTCAACAACATTAACATCATTACTGGGTATCTCCTTATCTTCCACAGAAACATCACATTTCTCTGCTTCTGCTTCCTTTTCTTCCAAAGTTTCAGCCTTGGAATCTACATCCCTCTTATTACCCATTACACCGAAAACTTTACGACCCCTCTCAGAACATTCAAAACACTTAACAAGCTCATCTCCAGACCCTAAACTAGCCAAAACACTCTCCCTATCACGATGACAGGTACGATCAAGCGCAAACACAGGGAGCAAATAAACATACCGTCTTCTATCACAAAACTTCTTGGCATTAAACGACGGCGTAACCCTCTTATACCCAAAAATCCGTATCTGGGGAGAGAGATTCGAATTGAGACGCTCGATGAATCCAGGTGGGTCGACGTAGAACCTTCCAGAAACAACCTGACCGACGGCGCTGACACCCTTGTCGGTCCGGGCAGAGCGAGCCCAGTCGAATCGCTTGGGCTGACCGCGGTCAGAGTCGGGGACAGCGCCGGCATGGTAGAGGGCTTCTTCGAGGTCTCCTTCGATGGTTTTGGCGCCGGGGTTCTTCTGCATACCCTGGTAACCGACGCCGCAGTAGGCGAAGAAGATGGCGACTTTCCGGCGCTTGTACCGCCGTGGCTTGGCGTCGCCGGCGAGAGGTTCTCGGTCGTCGTCGTCGGAGGTGGTGGTGGTGGAAGACATTTTGGGCTTTTTGGAGGCTGGTTCGAGATCTTCCACGGGAGGTGGGGGTGGGAGAGAAGGGTTTTGGGATTGTTCTTCCATGAATATGGGGTTTAAGAATTGTGTTTGTATGTGTAAAAACTAAAAGGAGGTTTTCTCCATAAAATTGAAATCGATTGTGGGATGACGGCGGAAAGTGGGGTTTACTGTCACTTTGTAAAACCCCTCCCCACGCTGCGACTGCGAAGGGAGTGGGTGAGAAGATTGAAGGCGAGAGAAGCCTTTTTTTTTTTTTTTTTTTTTTTTTCGGAGAGGGGTTTGTCATATAATGTGGTATGACTTGTGAGATATTATAACGTAGAGCATTCATTAATTAGTGCCTACTTTTATAGGTATTCAAAATTAAAATTACTATCTAAATTTAGGTAGTAGAGTTAGCTTACTACATAAAGGAGCAAATAAGACATTAGAAGATTGAAAGGACGTTTAAAAATGAAAGCTCATAGCCAAACTAAAAATAACGTAACATATCTCTAGAACAAGCCCCGTGGGACTATGCTTTGGATGCTAACTCCAATCGTAATTATTATCTTAAAACTTTTCTTAATCTTGCCATATTTTTTTCGTTTCCAATTGGCATCATGATATGTTTGCGCAATATTCAATTGTTATATGGTACACTCTAGTTTAGAGTGTCAATCTAGGTTTATTAGGATGTTAGATCTTTAAAAATATCTTCAGTAATTGTTATAAAATTTATCATAAATTTCACAATAACATTATAAAATTTATTTATATTTTTTAGATTTATCATTTTGTTACACTTTAAAACATTCTAAAATGCCAGACCAAACAAGCTCTTAATTGAAATAAATGGTCAAAATAGTGATATAAACAGTTGCTCAAAACAACTAATTCAAACAATCAACAACTATTTGCAAAACATGGTCGAAAATGAACAACGAATCCCATTCGGCCATCCCCGATGAGGAGGCATCATTAGGAGACCAAACAAAATTTATAGGTATTCTGAGTCAAAGTCGATATATTTAATTGATAGAAAATTGGTAAGACTTTATTTATAACTTAACAAATGTACGTTCTTGCGTTCAAGTCTTGATATTTTAATTTTCTTTATTTTACGTAAATAGAATCAAACCCTTTCACATTTAAAATATGTTCAATTAATATTTTGGACCTTGTGGATATTAAGAACTAGCTTTGTCTCTACAAATCCTCTTTTTCTTTCTTTTACCTTGTCCTAGAAAAGAAGAGAAATAAATTTATTCTCCCTTTTGTTTTGTTCTCCTCGTGAAATCAACAGGTAAACGAAACCCCATGTTCTGATAAATTTTGAAGAGAGGAAAAAATTGGCAAAGATTCGTCTTTCTTGGTTTTATTCAGAATCAGTACATGATATATATAAAAGGGCAGCCCGGTGCACAAAGCGTCTCCATAGCGAGGGTCGGGGAAGGGTCCACCGTAAAGGTGTAATGTCTGTGATCCTTACCTTGCATTTACTGCAAGAGGCTATTTCAGGACTCGAACAGTGACCTCACGATCACATTACATTATATATATATATATATATATATACATATATATATATATATATATATATATATATATATATATATATATAGAGAGAGAGAGAGAGAGAGAGAGAGAGAGAGAGAGAGAGAGAGAGAGAGAGAGAGAGAGAGAGAGAGAGAGAGAGAGAGAGAGAGAGAGAGAGAGAGAGAGAGAGAGAAGTGATCATATGAGCATTGTGTTTATGTGAGCACTAGATTTGTAGACCCTAGGATCTCCAATCTATGGATGAGAAAAAAGGGGAGTTTAGCTTTTTTTTACCCATTTAAGAGGCCCCTCACGTGAGGCTGGGAGCAAAAAGAAAAAAAGAAAATCAGTATCCCTTCCCTAAAAATAGCGCATGATCAACAATTCCAAAAACAAATTGAAGTTTCATCTTCCTCCTTCTCCAGACTGAATGTTCATCTCCCTCATCCTCCACACTGCGAACTCTACGACGAACACAGCGTAGAGTCACCGGCGTACTGTGTGGTGGATCTCAACGAACTCAACGACGAACGACGACGGAGTTAGAAAGTTTCAGGTAGGTATTTGGGGGGGGGGGGTTCAGTGCAGAATTAGGGTTTCAATTGGGTGTAGTGTTCTTTTAATGGTGTGTTCCAACGTAAAGTTGTTTATATGATTTTTTTTAGGGTTTAATTCATTGAAACGATTGTATGTGTTTTCAGATACGTAAATTTTCGAATTCAATGGCTGAGCAAGGAAGCGTGAAGGAGGTTCATGTGAAGAAGCAAGTAAAAGGTTAGCGTTTTAAGCTGGTTGGATACGAAATTTCGTTGTGTATTTTACGTTTGATGAATTGGGTGAATGTTATCCACACTAGCAGTAATAGATGTCCACTGTTCGAGAGGTAATTGTGTTGATAAAGGTGGGTGTTTGGTGGTGTTTTTCACGAATGAAATTGGTGTGTTATGTGAGTGTTGTCCACAGGGACATTGATTGATGTCCACTAATGAAACTGGTGGTGTCCACGGTATTGATTATGTGTTGTACTGTTGTGAATATATGAATTCGTTATGTAGTTGTCCACAATAGTAGTAATAGATGTCCCCTGTTTGGGAGGTAATTGTGTAAATAAATGTGGGGTTTGAGGGGGAGGGGGTTTCAAGAATGAAATTGGTCTGTTATATGAGTGTTGTCCACAATGACATTAATTGATGTCCACTGATGAAACTGGTGATGTCCACAGTATTGATTATGTGTTTTGAATATATGAATTCGTTATGTATGTAGTCTATAATAGTAGTAAAAGATGTTCCCTATTTGAGAGGTAATTGTGTTAATAAAGGTGGGGGTTTGGGGGGGATCAATAATGAAATTGGTGTGTTATATTAGTGTTGTCCACAGTGACATTAATTGATGTCAACCGATGAAACTAGTGATGTCCACAGTATTGATTATGTGTTTTGAATATACAAAATCATTATGTATGTTGTCCATGATAGTAGTTATAGATTTCCTATGTTTGTGAGGTAATTGTGTTGATAAAGGTGGGGGTTTTTTTTTTTGGGGGGGGGGGGGGAGGGGGGTTCAAGTATGAAATTAGTGTGTTATATGAGTGTTGTCCACAATGACATTAATTGATGTCTATTGATAAAGCATGTGATGTCCACTGTATTGATCATGTGTTTTGCATATACGAATTCGTTATGTAGCGGACGTTCAAAAGGTTGAGTTTTTGGGGTGGTTTTCCCAATATGCTGGTGGTGTGTTTGTCAAAGTCGCACCCTTAATATGAGAAGGGACGGTAGGGATATTGATTGTGTGTTTTGCAATTTATAAGTACATAGTTAGTTTGGCATCCCTTACTTTTTCACTATTATATTGTTCAATCCCCAAATATGTTGAGTGTTAACTTGTTCCATTCTAGGAAGGATGATTGGAGGCATTGAGGAAATGCTACTGCCACGATATAATTATGCATGAAGACAACAGGTTGAAAGACCATGTCTACGACAAAGCTTCTCAGTGGGATGAAACCAAGTCACTTTGGCCGATCTGATTCAACGGTGTTAGATGGGTCATTCCTGGTTTCGGATTAAGTAGTACATGGTGTATTGTGGAACTTTTAGAACATTCTTAATGGTTGTCATGTTAGTGTCATAAACAATAGTTGAATTGTCGATTAGTTTATTCGCTATTCGTAGAACATATTATGTATTTGGTCTGAAAAATGACCTCATGATGGATGCGTTTACATTCAAGCGTAGACCTTTTTTTTTGTCTCCCGTTCATTTGCAGTTGTTGTCCACATTGGTAATGAATGATGTATGTGATTATATTGGCTGATGTCCACATTACAGATTAATAATGTCCGCCACAATATTGGATGATGTCCACGATGTCATTTGAATGATGTCCATCGGCATCACATGTATATACTTTAAATCCACAATAGTAATCAATGATGTCCGCAAGAATATTGATTGATGTCCACAATGATATTGAATGAAGTTCATTTTTTTTCATATGCAACGAAGACCATATTTATAATGCTTGATGTCCACAGTGACATTGACTGAATTCCACGTTGGCCATCCACGCATGTCTGCGATAAAGCATATATAATCGAAGTCCACATTGGTAATTAATGATGTCCCCAATGATATTAATGAATGTCCACAATGATATCGAAGGATGACCATTGTTTATATCTGTAAGTTAAGTCATCAAGTATGTTTGAATGGGGGATACCATATGCAATACATGATGACTTCAATCCAAAATGCGTGATGTCTTGTTTATAGATACTTGATGTCCTTAGTCTAAAAACTGGATGCCCATCACTCTTTATAAATGTATAAAAATATATCAAGTACACATTAATGGAACTAAGTGTCCTACAAATTACGATACTTAAATCCTTAAATGATGGGGTAAAATGCATATGATTTAACATGCATCCACATCTAAGCAAAAGTCAACATCAAATGAAACTAAATGTCTTCAAATGACAATACTACAAACTAACATATATACCACAAATAATCCCCCCAAAAAAACATCACTCCAACTGTATATGTTCATATATAACCCCTACATAAATCATATCTAGAAACAATAACATGTCATCCGTCATGTAGTTTGATTCATTTGTAAATAGTGATGGGTATCCAGTTTGGATTGTGGACATCAAGTATTACTAAAAAGAACAATGCACGTATGGACTGTGGACAACATGTTTCTTCATATGCATTACATCCAATCTTGTGGGATTTAATTGGCGTGTACTTGAAATATTTTTATTCATTTAATTGGCATGTGGGCACTCATCTCATTTGCTTGCACTTTATATATTTTTATTCATTTGTTAAAAGGGAGGACATCTATGATTTTAGGTTGTGGGCATTAAAAAATAATAGCAATGGACATCAAGTTCTATCAACACGGACATCTAGTATAACGACATGAGACATAAATATTAACTATTGACTCACAATACATTCATGAACATTAATACTTGGCCTTGAAGTTACATGAAGTGGACATCCATTTATGTCTATTTGAACTTCAAGTATAAATTGCAAGGACACTAGGTTCATAGATCATTACACAATGCATTGTGACGTCATACAAACTAGACATCCAAGAATAACAATAGTGGACATCAAACATTATCAACATGGACATCAAGTGCAATGACAGGTCGGGGACATTAAGTATTACAATAAGGGACATCAAAAATAACATTATTATTGGCACACAATACACTCAAGTACAACAACATGTGACATTAAGAATAACAGCAGTTGGCAGCAAGTATTATTAATATGGACATCAATTATGACAACAAGGGACATTCAATATTAACATTATTGACATACAATATATTCAAACACAACAACAGGGAATATCAAGAATAACAACAGTGGACATCAAGTATTATGAATATAGTCATCAAGTGTAACAACAAGTGACATCAAGCATCGGTGTGTGTGTGTGTGTGGACATCAATATAGTCATCAAGTGTAACTACAATGTACATCAATCACTTCAACACACATAAAAGGACATCAAACACTATGTGTGTGGACATCAAATACTATATGTGTGTTGTCAATATGTTTTAACTGTGGACGTGTCATCATTTAAATTGGAAACCCTAAACATAATTCGATAATCTTAGTACCAACTATTACATGATCTCTCTGTGTGTTATGTGTGTGCTTTAATACAAGTAACTGTGGACTTTCATCCTTAAATTGTTGACAAGGTCACCATTTGTCGTGGACATCAAACAATGATTATGTTTGGTCAACATAATTAACTATTGACTTTTTATAATGTATATTGCGAACATCAAAAACCTTTATCCGTGGATTTTAATGACACACTTTTCCCTCATGCCTCTTAATGACTTAAGGTCCACGGATAAGGTCGTTGATGTCCGCAACGCAGTACGTGAGGAAAGTCCAAATTTACATGCATATCATAACACATTTAACAGTGGACGTTCATCAATCACACTGTGAATATCAAGCAGACTCTCTCTCTCTCTCTCTCTCTCTCTCTCTCTCTCTCTCTCTCTCTCTCTCTCTCTCTCTATATATATATATATATATATATATATATATATATATATATATATATATATATGTCTCTGCTATCGAACAACATTCATCTTCAATCATCACGACATTAATCAAGATAAACCCACAACCCAATTCAATACTCACTAAAAAAACGAATCAAACCACCATTCACTTACCTTAATTCACCTTCTGTTGGTCCCATAACTATCGAATTATGATCATCCATTCGAAAAAATGTATGCCCTTGCGTGTTTATCGCCTATTTTTATAATCTCCTCGATCTCCATGGCTGCCTCCTGCGATGTGAATGATGGTAGGTATGACCGATGGGCTTCCTATGTTGCCATACATCAATTCCTCTTTTTTTTTTTTATTTCCAAGGCTCTCATCACTCGTTCTCCTCTTCCCAATACAAGCAATTACATTGCCTCTTTTCTTTTCTCTTTCATTATTGCAGTCACGTGAGGGGCTCTTAAATGGGTAAAAAAAGAACATAAACTC
Organism: Portulaca oleracea; assembly: GCA_029582165.1. NCBI lineage: Eukaryota > Viridiplantae > Streptophyta > Magnoliopsida > Caryophyllales > Portulacaceae > Portulaca > Portulaca oleracea. The sequence continues at coordinate 10,291,961 of CM055868.1, forward strand.
TTTTTTTTTCTCATCCATAGATTAGAGATCCAAGGGTCCACAAACCTAGTGCTCACATGCTCACATATATGCAATGCTCATATGATCACTTCCCTATATATATATATATATATATATATATATATATATATATATATATATATATAGGGATATTGGGATTATTATATATATATATATAGGGATATTGGATTCTAATAATCCCTACTATCACAAATTGTATGGCAATAATCCCTACTATCATTTTGGATTCTGGTGGTCCAAAAAAAAAAATAAAATTGTATTGTAGTGGGACAAAATCGAGTGTATACGCTAAATATCATAGATTTTGTGTTGCATTTGATTCAAAACTTTGTATAACACTTTACCACGATTTTTAATGAATTTACAGCATTTCTCCCAATTTTTTTCAGTTCTTTTTCAATTTTTTATGATTTTTTCAATTTTATTCCTTTTAAAAAATCATAATAATTGCTCGGAATCTCAAAAAAATAATTTAAAAAATGTTTTAGTAACTACACTTCGTTACCTATCTAGGGGTAGAAACCAAAAAAAACAAAAAAAATATGGGGTAGGCATGGAAAAAATAAAAAGAATGTGGTGATGGATTTGGTACCACTACAATACAATTTTATTTTTTTTGGACCACCGGAATCCAAAATAATAGTAGGGATTATTGTCATACAATTTGTGATAGTAGGGATTATTAGAATCCAATTTCCCTATATATATATATATATATTACTTGGAGCCTAATTCTAGATTCCTACTGGAAATAACTAATTTTGTCCAACTCAAAATGTCAGCTTCAAAAACATCTAAAATCAGCTTTAAGTACTAAAAATGCACAATGAAAACAAGGCTCTACAAATAAATGTCAACAATCGACTGTAACATTATCCTACAGCTGCAAGATGATGTACAAATTGTTTGGCAGAATGAGTACAACATCAACATGTTGCTCTCTGAATCTAACTGACTCATCATAATATTTATCAATTCATTTTACAAGCCTACAAAATTCTCTCTATACAACTTTTTTCAGTTTCATCCTCTTTCAGGTATTCAAAAACTTGTCTCTGTCAAGGATTCAAAGACCTGTCCCTACAAATGTACAGGACTCGAGGGAAACTTCAAAATCACTCCTACAAAATTTTAGAACCATTCCTAGACTAAGATGTTATCGGACCTGAGTGCTCAAAACGGTATTCATATCAAAATCTATTGCTGCAGATTTTTACAGTTTATCTTCTCATGACATTTAGGACGTCGACAAGCATTAATGTAACCCAGTTAGACGAATTAGTCTGATATAGTGTTACTGCTCTTGTAATTCTCCCCTTAGCCAGAAGCAGCGCTCTTGTCGGCCTCATTCCTCAAGTTGACCCCTTCTTCGGGTGGAGAAGAATCACTTTCATTATCCAGATCCTTTATCTTTGGAGAAGCAAGAAGCTCATCTGTGTTTTTAGAAAGGGAGCCTGACCCAAAAAAAAGAAAAGAAAAAAAAAAGAACACAGTTTTCATATCGATCAACAAATTTAACAAAATGGAACGGCTATTCATGCAGCTTGTTGAATGTTTACAGTTTGTAATCATAGTAGCAATCGCATTTGGCATTAGTACTAGTACTGAGATTGTTCAACTTTCAAAATGACTACCAGTGGGCGAAAGAGCTAACAATGACAATCGCCCGTACCAAATGAAAATTGACTTAAATGATTGGCTACAACACAGGAGAAGTGGCACTTAAAGAATGCTATTGACATAGCAGATTCTATAACTAAGACCGATGGAATAAAAGGAAGGCAATAAGAGGTGTCAAGCCGAGCAAGGCTGAGCTTTGCTAGGTTTTCGAAATATCTGAGCTGAGCCCAAACCATGATCGAAGGTTTTTCCAACCAAGCTGAGTCTTAATTTTGAAAGACGGTTGCTCCAAATTTAGAGCAGTAAGGATCAAATATATGCTGTACTCTTGAAATGTGAATATCCAAAATTAATAATCATTCATAGCATATGGCCTACTTCCCATCTGAAATAAATAAATAAACACAACTGAAGGGAACTAAGCCAAACTTTACTAGGTTAGGATGTGACTTTCCAAGCATTCAAGCCAAGCTTTGGTAAAATGAGTTCACTCTGTGGCCCTGCCAAGCCAGCTTTGCACACAGGTAGACACAAAAATAAAGTTCATCTTGGCTAACGAATCGACAGAAAAAATAATAATAAAAAGCAAGCTCATCCCGTCTATAGACAAACGCAAGACATAAGGATGCTATTAGCAAGTAGGAAATAAAGATATAGGCAGCCAACTAACCTTTGCGACCGATGGAGAATTTCTTGGAATGTCGCTTGATGAGCTTCTTAGCCTTTGTTATTGTTAGCTGGCGAGCAAAAGGGGAGATTTCTACATCACCTTCACTCCATTCGCCTGGCAAATCACTTTCTTCACCCTTCATGGTGCGCAAAACCATTTGCTTAGCCTTGCGCCGTTGAGTATTGAATAATCCCTTAACCGATGTCACAAACCCATCACCTGCCCCAGTCCTTGCTGACTCATCGTCACTATCACTAATGTTAAGCTCAGCTGAAATGCCAGGTCCGGAAATATCCTTCGGTGTTGGTGTCTTGTCTTTAAACTTCTTCCCCTGAACATAGGAGATGCGATTGACTTCAAATTGTGCCAATGAAAAATTATACAAAGTGGATTTGATTTGAGGTAGCAGCACTAGAGAACACGTGGCATCCAAGTGATCTCATCTATGCAGCCTTAGGCTGCTGCCTCACACACAACAGGAGACCTCATAGACAATGAGTTACTCAATTTTCGACTTTGCCGGAGAATTTCACAGCTGTACGAAAGCCCTCTACATACTATTAGGTATTGTGAAAGCTGAGTAAAGTGAACATGTTGAGCGAAGTGAAAAATGTTGAATTTCAAATAGGTTGGCCATGAAAATGAGTTAACACAATTGGCTATCATCCATGTAATAAAGAACAACCACAAAGAGATGAATGAATAGCCTGAGGAGTTTGTAGTTAACAAATTACTCTGAGGTACCCTAACTTTTGATGAAATGTTTTTCTGGTACCCCAACTTTTGAAAACTAATTTCGAGGTACCCCAAGTTTTAGGATTAGTAATAGTTAGGTGAATTTCTGGCCAATAATTTGAATTCACCGGTGAATTTTAGGCGGCAAATTGATTAAGGATTTTTATGGACAAAAATGCCCTTTGTTTGTTAGAAAAAAAAAGTCGTTATTAAAACCCCTCCCCCCCATTCATTTCTTCTTCTTTTTCATTTTGGTTCTTCGTTTCTTCAGTTCTTCTTTTTTATCCAAATTATCCAAAAAACTACTGCCAACATCACTTAGTCAATTATTTACCACTTTAACACCCTCCAAAAAGAAAGATTGGAAGTCAAAGAAAAAGGCTCCAATTATGGCATTTTCTTCACTAAATCTTCGACTTCCAACCAGCAAACACCATCACCAAAACAAGCCCACACACAGTGCATCCTTTGGAGTGACCTTCATCATCCCAAGATCTCCACTCACAAACACAAACAGAAAGAGAAAGTTAGAGATTTCTAATGTGTTTTCCAGTAATTTTCAATCTTCATTGGAGTTGAGACCTAAGTTTGAAAGGGGGGAGGGGGGGGGGGGGATTTTCATGTAAACCCAGAAATAATCTCTCTTTTTTCCCCTGGTAAATTTCACTCTCCTTTCTTACTTTCTGTCCTCCATATTCATCTGATTATCTGGGTTTAACCTCTCGTTTTCACCTCTCCGTAGAAACCAGTAAACTTGGATTATTCCGCAAAGCCCCCTTCAACAAGAACGATTAAAGCCTAACCATATGACAGACCTTCGATCAAAGAGAGTGGAAGTTGAGGGGGTTGATGTCGATGGAGAGGAGTTTCAGACAATACTGCATAACGTTCCAATACCCATTTAGTGAAGGCGGGGAACTAAAAGGGTATTATAGTCAATCACTATCAAAAATTAAGGTATTGCGGTAAGTTTATATAACCCATCGGACTTTGGCCGGAAAAATCATCTCCTAATTACTAATCCTAAAACTTGGGGTACCTCAAAATTAGCTTTCAAAAGTTGGGGTACCAAGAAGTAGTTTTTTTAAAAGTGAGGGTACTTCCAAGTAATTTTTTGGTTTGTAGTCATGTCCCCATTTTCTGGTATCAAACCAATCCAAGGTATTATGCAAGGATTTAGAAATATTTAAGAGCATACACATAGTAATGGCTACGTTACCTGCATTCCAGTAACAGACTTCAAGACTCCCCATATAATATGTTTTTTCACGCGTGAAAAGAGTCTGCCCCAAGTTCCAGTAAATTCAACACATTTAAACTGATCCATCAGTAATCTTAAATCACTTATGGCAAATCTTGATCCCTCATAAGTAACCAGTAGCTCAACCTACAAATCAAATTGAAATGTATCTGTCACATATCTATTCTAGAAACATTTGCAATATCAAAGAAGTAAGCATTTATCATGAAAAGTAACCGACCTGACTAATCTTAATATTGTGGAATTCCACCATCTTTTTGGGCCTTGCTTTTTTATCATCAGCAACCTTTGCTCCCTTCTTGTCATCCAGAGGTGCACGGCCTGTTTTGTTCTGTTTGGAATCTTTTGGTTTACCTTTAGAAGCAGCAGCATCTTCCTCTTGCTCGCAAGCCTCAAGAGATAGCATGAGCTCATTAGCAACAGATTCTGCAACATTATCTTCCCATGATTTATCACCAGAAGATGTTCTCCTGAGTTCTGGTCTTGTCTTAGACGAAGCTTCGGCCGCTTCCTGTCCAGTTGAACCTTTTTTCCCTCGTTTCATACCAGCTGTAGTGGAAACCTTCCAAGCTTCCTGAATGCGACAAAGAAAAAGACAATTAAGACTACTTCATTGCTTGATGGATAGGAGGAACATTACCATAGAAGCAATTATCCAACCTGTCGGCGTTGAGAGTCTTGCTCTTCCCCTGGAAAGAGATATGACCACATCATTCTGTACATCGACTCTGTCAAATGTATCTTTAAGGGATAGATCTCTACCTACATCACATACAGTAGGCCACATCAATGCCTTGCCCTACAAAATTTACAGACATCTATCCTGCTTTCTAGCTATCTATGCGAAAACATGAGTGTTATTTGAAAAGAAAACCACATACATCAACAAAAAACTCCCAGGGGAAATTAGCAAGTTTACCAAGTGACTAGAATACTTTGCTAATTTCCACCTTCCCAATGCCCATGAGAGCTCCAAGTTTTCATCTTTTAATGTAAATATATCTAGCATTTATGATGATGTAAAATTAGGACATCATTCCTAATTGTTACTGGTCTAATTTTCTTTTCCTTTTCTTTACTCTTAACCAAATTTTATGTGATCAGTTCTTCAACATAGTCTTCACTAGTGTCTAGGCCTACCTTTCTATTAGTTTGTCAGCATCATCTATTGAAATTTTCACATATACTATTAAAATTCCCCACTAACTTCCAGCTTTTCTCATAAGAGAATAGAAAGCTACTTACACCAACTGAATGACATAAGTTTCAGAGAACTTATCAAATATCATGGTTCAAGCGTGGTGCAGCATTATCAACACAAACCTGGTAGGTCACGCGAGGAGGTAGGCGATAAGAAATACTAGTTCTTAGTGACGTAAGGTTGGGTATAAGAGAATGCCAAGGTTTGACACTATTAAGAACGTGTCGGCGTTACAAGCAAATATTTTGGGCTCAGATGGCAGTAGCAACTACCCAGAAGAGAAAAGGTTAGTTTCCCTTCCCTTTGTATTACATAATGACCAGCCGGCATGTAAATGCCAGAATCCATTAGTAGGTCAATATATTGTCAAGTGATCAATGCTCCCATAGAACTTAATTTAGAGCCATATTCTTTAACTACAAAAATATAAAAAATAAAAAATTGTACAAGTAGAGGTGGAGGTAAGAAATTAATATCAGCCGACACTTATAATTTATAAATGCCATAACAAACTTAAAAAACTATAGAAAAAATACCAGTAGAAGTTCAAGTGAAGAGTTGCCATCCTTTGGAAGACCCTGCCTAGCATCTACTCGAACCATAACTTTTCTGCAGCACATTATCAGCATTGAAACATTTGATGAATCATCAAGGACAATCAACATAACAATATGATGCAATAGACAGCACAAACCAAAAAATAGAAAAGGGGTTAAGAATACGACTGCTGAAAATAAGGAATAAAAAACGTGACATACAAATGACTTTAATTGGTTGTTAGGAAATACTTGTATTGTTTACATTGTATTCATATTCACATTACTTGTAAGGTACTGCAGTTGATCTTATTATATTAACTTTAACATGGGCAAAGTGATTTGTTAGTCTACACGTACTTTTGGACCATGACTCCTCTTATCCACACCATTTTGTCATGTGGTGAATGAGATATGATCAGAGGATAGCCATAGGATGTTGCTGAAAAGCATGGTTTAAAATTGGTTGCATTTGTTGCAACTGATGTGGGGCATGGTTCATTCTGAAGCTTGCCTAAATGATTCGACGTAATGACATCAGCTACTTAGTACAATCTTACTCTGCCTGGTCTGACATACAGATTGACACAAACTATGCAGATAATGCACCTTGCTTCACTATGCAGAACTAAACACTGGATTGATATAATGAACTTATAAAAGGGTAGGAGACAAACTTATGTTTGAGATGAGAAAAGGAAGTTGCATGCTTGGTTGGAGCGGTAATTTAGCCCCTCCATCGACAGTGAACGTAGGTAAAATTTGAGAGATTTGTTGGTCAAATTGGGTTTCAAGTTTCCAAAATTTCAGCAGATCTACTAGAGGTCCCTGTTCCTTTGCTTATTAATTAGGCTGACCAAGGTAGGGCAGCCCTTCCCAGAGGAGGCCAGGGTCCATTTTTGGAGCCCTCGATTCGGGAGCACAAGGCTCCCAGATTACGATTATCGTATACCAATTGCACTAAGGCCCTATTTGGCAACCAGCTGGTAGCTGGTAGCTTATAGCTGTTAGCTGATAGCTTTTTGGATTAGCTGTTTGACTTTAGCTGATTGCAGGAAAAGTGTTTGGTAAAGTAGCTTTTTGTGAAAAGCTATCTCAAAAAGCTTCATCAACTAGCTTTTTGAAAACTAGCTTTTTGGGTCCAAAAAGCTACTTACCAAACACCTCAAGTAGCTTTTTAACCTTCGTCAAAAAGCTAAAAGCTATCCAAAAAGCTAAAAGCTACCCAAAAAGCTTGTAGCCAAACACCTCCTTAAAAGTTCATCATCTTGAAACCTCAGTCATATCCAGACACTTGTATGGTTTTGATGGATTATGTTCATAGTTTCTATACAAGGGGATGTTGCGCTACATGAACCAGATTATCTTTGCATACACAACGGTAAGTACTAAGTAGGCCCCTCCCTTCCGGACTCATAAGTTAGAATACCAAACGAGTGTCCACCAACCAGGATGAAGGGGACGGCTTGTTAGCCACCCTCAAATTTCTACACAAGGAACCTGGAGACTACTGGGATTGGAATGGGGGTTGGGCATCATGGCATCAACAGGTAACAGGAGGCAAAGCTGCAAATAGAGCAAGGATCTCTTTGCAGGATGCGGTTAAGAAGGCACTGTTCATAATAGTCTATTGTTGGCACAAAGTGACAAAGAGCTCATGAATCAACAAGATGACAACGAGCAATTAGAAGTGTACATACTTTCCCCATTCAGAAGGAGGGCTCCATGGTGCTAGAAGCGTATCACACTTTGCATTTGGCAAGCCATTTTTCACCGCAAAATTTTTTATCGTAAATCTAGCAATGCCAATGTCTTTATAGTCTCGATCAAAGTGATATATCTGCATGCAAGTAGCCAGAAATTCAGGATAAGCTATCTTAAATCATACACCAGTGGTTCAGGATTCACTAACACCAACTAGATTCATTTGATCAAAAAAAGCATGCACAATGAGTAAAAACTAGGGCCATCTATTATTACAGATTTCCCATCTTTCTCTCTTGCATCCACCTCTACCTCGCTAGAACAGAAAAATCTTTTTAAAAAATGCACTGTGTGGTTGGAAAGGGATGCCTTTCCCAGGAAACGGAGGTACTTACCATTTCATTTATCTCAGCTTCAGCAAAAGCTTTACCATCTGCAAGCATGCTCATGCCCACTTTGTTAACTTGCACCGATATGCGCATTGCATAAGAGGGACTTTTGTTCTTCTCCTTCTCCATCAATCTCAATTCAGCAGCTTTTTGCATAGCTGTCCTTAATGATGCTGATGCCAATTTTCTTGATTTTTTAACATTTCCAACCTCACTCTTCAATCTTTGCAACTGGAAAGAGAAAAAAATAAATTTAAGTGATGAAAGAAAAATGAAAGATTGATCATGAACCCAGAAAAGTGGATATTGCATGGACAATCCAGATTCCTCGAACAACCCCAATCAATGCATTTAAAGGCTGGATAAGGCACCCCGGACAAAAAGATCGTCAATAGAAGGAGATCAAGTGAAAAAATTTTAAGCACACATTTGCAGACGAGCACAACAAGACAGAGCCCCATGAGCCCACATCAAACCACATAAACTACATTGTATGTGATCCAATATTGTATACACAAAGGACACTATAGCATTTCCACAGCAGGCTAATCAATCCTATATGAACTCTTAAGCTACTTACTAACCGTAAAATAATATAATAGGTCAAATGTAGCAGACGAGGTAGTCCAATATATTGCATGGCTCTCTCAAGTTCCACCATAGCAATACCTTTGATTGTGATGCTTGTACTAAGATAAACAGATTCCTGGCAATCAAGGTTTATGCTGATTAATTGTTCAAAGTACATTAACATTACAACAATCCACCAGATGGAGATTGCCCCACTACCCATGGTCTCATGTGCCAAAACTATTGGGTTAACAAATAACACAGGGGGATGATAAAAGGGATACTTATAGATCCTATGATAATATCAGAATTGTAGCCAGCTCAAATTGACATAATTTTTCTTCATCAGGATTCAGGAATAGCGAACAATGAAGCAATGATCTTCATCTCATTAAAAGGGAAATTAATCAAAATGAAAATTCACAGAATTCAATCCATTAGAAGTCACTGAAGTTACTGTATACATAAAATACTTTCAGCCCTCTTAAAAAATTTAGTTCTGATTTCTTTGGAGTTGGTCTTAACATACCAGTGCAGATTTGCCACCAACTACCATCCACAAGTCCCCTTCTTTCTCGGAAGGTTGTTCTCCGGATGCATCATGATAAAGTGACAATTTCCAAATATCGTCAAGAAGTATTTGTTTGTCACGCTCCTTCTGTTCAAGCTTGATCTTAGCAAGTTCTACCTCTTCAACTCCATCAGGAACAACTGCATCTGACTCCTCTTCAGCATCATCATCAACATCATCATCAGATGGAAATGTAATACCATTCTTCTTGGGCCTGCATTAAGAAGAAGCTTATCTAGGAACAACCGCAATAAGATAGGCATGCTAACACAAAGCATCTTTTTACTTTTTTTAATAAGTCATGTATTTCCTCCAACAAGGGAACCCTAGAAAAGAAGATATGCCAAACATACTACACATTGTTACATCACACATGATCAGCAATACGAGAAATTGATTGATCATCTATTCTTGTCTTACTTTTACAAACAACACATGAATATCCTTCAACACAACACAAAGGTAGACCAGCAACGGAATTGCATATAAAAGCCATATACACTTGCGCACACAGACAGGCGCTTTATGGAACAATAAAAAGGTTTACTAACACCATGGACATAGCCACCTTGGTGTAACTTGTAAGAAGTGTCAACAGTTGACACCACATATTTGTAAGAAGTGTCAACAGTTCTCACCAGCTCTTACTTCCTCTAACACTCTTGCCTGTTGCACAAATGCATTGCTCTACAGAGTTGGAGGTTAGTCGTATGGTTTCCGGCAGTTCTAATCCTGACAACAATTACAGTAGGTAGGTTCTCTATGGAAGAGTTGACAGAAGTTCTATGAATTTTATTCTAGCCAATTAATGCCCTTGCATGCTAGTGGCAGCAGCAGCCAAGCATTCAATCATGTCTTACCAACAAAATGTAATAGACCCAATTTCATGCAAGCTCAAAGACTTGGGTGGCTTCAGAAGATTTCTCAGAGGGGTTTGACTTTTGACAGCCAAACTCCACCAAGCTAAAAAGAACGGCAATTTGCAATGGCTGGAACTCATCATGTCACTGAACTCATTTCGCACCCTATAGGAGATCTAGGATGAGTTGCAAATCACTCCCAAGAACTAACTAGTGACAATAACTCCAACAGATCAGTTGATCCGCCAACATTTGACGAAATAGTAATTCTATAATGCATCATAATGCATAAGTTATTGGCATTCCTTATTCTAGAGAAGACACCATTTCTAGCCTGCAGACAATTTCCAAAATAATGAGAGGATAGGAAACCCGTCTCTCTCTCTCTCTCACACACACACACACACAAACTCTTTTCCCTCCAATGCCAGGATTCCCAAATACTCAGTTGGAAGTCCCAAGTCACAGAAGCAAGATAATAAATTTGCAGCAATCTCATATGGAAAAGAATTTTTAGAATAAGATCCAAAACAATTTCCTCTTTTCTTGAGGAGTTTGGACAGTATCAGTATACTAGAAAGGAATATTTCCACGCTCAGACCAAGAAAATAATGAGAAAAGCTTCATACTTGGGAGGTCTTGCAAGAAGAAGATTGGTTATCACATCCATCATAACTTGAAACTGCCGAGAAGTCATTATTGCAGTAATATTGTGTGAATTCAAAGTTAACTCTTTAAGAGGCTTCACCTGCAATAAAATTATAGGAATGAATTCCCTAAAAAATGCAATAAGAGAAGAAATGATTTTGTATAGACAGTTTCTGCTGGAATCATGCTAGTCTGGTTTGTGGAATTCAAACTACATAAAATACTAAGAATATCAGCACCTTCAGTTCTGGAGTTCCGCCTTTATGCCTAGTGAATCGGAAGTACATGTCACCTGGCGTAAACACTCTTTCAAGTAAAGCACCAGTTCGTTTTACTTTTGGAGAGCTTTTACGGATTTTTGGAAGCCATTGTATTCCAGCTCCTGGATCAACATCAGTGGGGGCAACATGAGCCTGCACATGCTCCAACATTGCTGACAGCTCCACACGTTTCCACGGCATTTCAGGTACAGACTCAGGAATGTCTCCACTCTCTGAATTAGCTTCCTTTTTGATAATCTCTTGGCCAACATGAAGGACTGAATGGAATGAACGCGCTAGGACACGGCCACTAGCAGCAGCAAGTAGAAATCGACCCTGGTAGCAGATAAATGTCTCATATTAGCCAACCCTAACAGATTCTTCCTTACAAAACCTTTGCTGATAAAGTAATTATGATTCTGCAAATATGGATGCAAAATTAGGAGACCTCATCCTTGACACTTCTAATGCTACTATACATCTATGAGAATCGGTCACTTTTTAGGAGGGTATTTGTTGCATACTTTTTCCCTGCAAATCACCCACCCACTATCAAAACTACAGTAGACAGGTAAGCTCATGCACAGAATTACCCATCAGTTAAATGTTTCCAACTTTTAAAACCAATAATCTAGTATATACATTTTGTCAACTCTATCACTGAGGTTCCATTTATTACTCCTTTACGCTTCAACTCCTGAAGAATGAGTAATATAAGAGACATCCGATAAAATTGCTTTTGTTATCACGTAATCATGCCAGGGAGTAGTAGAGATGTCGGATGCCTTCCAGACAATTACTGAGTTTGGCATAATTATTTTTAAGTCAGGTGAAATGCATTCATGTTGAACTAGGCTACTGTTTGATGTTGGCTTACAGGACACGCAAAGTAGCATTGCAATTTTTTCCTTTGTGACATTTAAACACATTGCTAGCTTGTACTTCCCACCCCCAAAAAGAACGGGAAAAAGGCCATAAAAGCATGTGCAGATTGTATTATTTAATTTAATCAAACATTTTAAGCCTAGCGTGAACTTAACTGAACAATAAGGAACCTAGAATATGCCGCATTCAGAACAGAATAGCAATGGACCAGTACAGGTACTGAGGTACAACAACAACAACAACAAAAAACTTCTAGGGAAACACATTTTTAGCACGGTTTGGGGGATCCAAATGTACAAGTGAAAACAAATAATGCCAACAAGCAAATAATACCAACAAGAAAATTGCTAAATAACTACAGAGGAGACATTATGAAGCAGAACTAACATTGGCTTCTTCAGAATGCAGGTTGAATTGCGGCTCAATGATATTGACCATAAAATGGCGAGTCCCCTCCTCCTCTGGATCATTCGTATTCACAGTGTTTGCTGAAGATAAAAACAAATTGAAAAAGATCACATATGATAAGTGAAATTCTTCTTTTTGAACCATTCGTATTCAGTGTTTGCTGCAGTATGTTTTTCTTAGTTCCTATTAATAGATTTTCAACATTAATAGTAGAAATGAGATGAATAACAACTTTTTACTACTAAACATATGATAATGAAGAACTCATTTGGTCTAAGCATGGTGGTCATAATGGCTTCCACTAGATTGATAGAGATGAGGCGTGTGATCCAAAGGACTGTGGGTTAGGGACTAGGCCTCTTCGCACAATGAGTGAGCCTTTCAAGACCAACTGGCTTTCAAGGTATGCTATCGAAGAAGAAACTCTGTGGACAAAAACAACCGCAGCCGAGTTTGCTGCAGACAGATTATAATGGAGTAGGAAGCATCCTTTTGCTCACCTGTGGTGGGTTGTTGGAAATCAATATTTGCAGGTTAGGACCTTTTCTAGTTTCGGGTTAACTTTGAAGAGGAAAATGTGTCTAGGATGTTTTTGCTTCACACTTGGTGTCAGGACTTCTTAAAGATCACTATCCTGATCTTTTTCAGATAGTTTGTTTAAGAAATTCTGTGGTGTAAGAAAATCCCATGGAACAAGGACTAGGGCATCAAAGCATTATTTTCTCAAGAAGTCCAAATGATTGGGAGGAGGAAAGCATTCTCAGCTTGTTAGATTTTCTTTAAAATGAGGATGCACAATCTAAGGGAAATGACAATATTATTTGGACAATTGAACCTAGCAGGTCCTTATCTGTTACATGTCTGTATTAAGCTTGATCATTCATCATCGTCCAAACTTTCCAGCAAAGGTTATATGGAAGCCTAAAACTCCTACGAAAGCTTATCTTATTGCATGAATAGAAACCAAGAGCAAGAATCCCATGCACGAAATTCTTGAATACATTATTTTAATTTAGCTAGTACATAAACAATGTACCATCAGAATGAAATCGGTTGACTGCCTCTCAGGTCATTGTCATTGGGTCTCTTTGCTTTGGCATTTATCACTTTCCTTAATAGAGATTAGTTGGGTTCAACTTTCTAATGCCAAAGATTTATTGGCAGCGTGGACAAAGAGATTGAAGAAGAGTTGGGTACCTGAAATTTGGAAATTCGATTCCCACGGCTATCGCCTTGCTGGTGTATGTAGAAAGAGAGAACTAGAAGATATTTATGGAAAAGCTTCATCTCTTTACGAATGTTTTCAGAAATCGCTCTGTAATTCAAGCCTAGTGTTCAATTGTGTAGTAAAGGTAAAATTAAGCAACGAGAGATTGAGGAAGATGATTTCTGTAATGCCTGTCAGTCACTCCATTGCTATCTCATCCATAGTTATTAAAGTCCCAATCCGGATCTACAATCCTACGATTTTATGATCCCGAAATCCTCGATGCGATTCTACAATCTACATTTCGATCCACGATCCTACGTGGGTTTATTCCGATTCTAACTCTCCCGATTCTAACAAACTTGATCTCATCAATATAAGTTTTTAATTGCTGATCAGAAGACTTGAGTCTAAAGAAAGAAAATATTGGCTATGGGCCTATGGCAGCAAGACAGAAACTGATAGATCAATGTCTACCAAATAGAGTAAAGACCATACCAATTGAAATAGCGGAGACACCCTCTGGCATTGTTGGTGGTGGAGGTGTCTGTTCTGGAGCTGTTTGTGCTGGAGCCGCTTGCGCTTGTACTTGTGCTTGTGCTTGTGCTTGTGCTTGTGGTTGTGGTTGTGGTTGTGCTGGAGCTGCTTGTGTGGGTGCTGCTGCTTGTGCTGGTGCAGCTGCTTGTGCTGGTGCATCTTGTGTTTGAGAAGAAAGGGATACTGAATTTTCAGCCTGCTCCTGAGACGAGCTATTTCCTTCACCGCCATCTGCAGAAGGATTGGAGGCACTTGCGTTCTCCTTTTCTGCCTCGGCGAGGTTTTGCTTCTCTTCAAGCAGCTTCCTCTGGGTATACTGTCGCGATGGAGAAGGCTTGGGTGGTGCGGCTGCTTTAGAATAAACAGCAGCCAAAGACAAAATAGCATCTCGATTCTCAATGTTCCAGTGAAGTTTGAGGCCATAGACGAAAACACGCAGACAGCTGTCGGCTACAACCACATTATATCCATCATCATCACTACCATCAGACTGCGCATTCTTATCGCTATCATTGCCATCTTCACACTCAGGTTTTACTAATGGGATGTCAGCATTTTTTTTGCCAGCCTCCTGCCAGGCTACTAATCTAGTAGGATCAGCCTTTGGTGCCTGTTTTCGTATGGTGAAATAGTCAGATGATAAAATGAAACCGTCATCACGAGGCCTTTCACTACAAAGACCCAGATAGTTAGTTTTTTCATTGACTTTATCCATAGAACTAGGTTGCCGGCCTTTCTTGGGCAATTGGACCACCTCAGAAACAGAGGTGCAATCATCTCGATCCAGATATATCTTGGGAACGTGCATATCGAGCCCCAAATACACCATGTCAAGAGGTTCACGCTTACTGTCGAAAGTATACCTTTCCCTGCCCCGGCTCTGGCTGACTTCAGCTTTCAACTTAGCCAGCTTAAATGTAAGTCCCTTCGAAGGATCATCACTAGCCATTGGAATGTGTTTGATACAAGTTGGTGTAGAATCAAAGCGGAGGTTAAACTCTGTCATCACCCTGTCTAAAGACAGATTCCCGGATCTTGGAATTCTTGGTACTCCGAAACGAGGGTACCTCGAAAATAGGCGAACCTTACATGGAGGAAGGTACATCACAACAGAGAACTTCATAAACCAGGCCAAATCATGAGCAGTAAGATTTATTACTGGAGAATCAATCTCTGCTGGACCATGAGCTGAGGCACTAGCAGTATCCTGACCGTTAGAAGACAGTGATGGTTTCTCAGAAGGAGCTGACTTGAGACAGATTGTCCACCCGAATGCAAAAGAAGTAGACCTAAAGGGATCAAAAACCTTGTCGCGAGTTTTTCCTTCATTGGGGAGAGCAAAAAGATAATGAAATAAAGGAGTCCTAGAATCACAATCCCACTCCATGGTAACTTCAATGGAGAAGATGGGTGCTTGGAGAAACGGGGTAGCTGCTACATCTGCCGGAAGCTTTACACTGCAAATTCTTGCCATATTCTCCAAACTGCTCGTAAAGACCTTAAAATTATTCGCAAAAGCATAGATACGACCTTCTGACTGGTGGATCTCAGTGTGATCAGCTAGGATTCGGAGCATGTCAAACTTCTCGTAAGGATCACCGGTTGACAGGACAACCAAATTAATTCCAGAGAAAACAAGCGAGTTTTGTCCATGAATATAATTTCTCATATCATCCCACCAAGGCAAGCTCTTTTCCTTTTTGGGTGGAAGAGGAGGAGGAATAGGATTTCTGATGCTCAGGTGAGCCCTGCGAAGAGCCACCGTGAATGCATAGCTTATGTCAGCAAACACAGGCTCATAACTTACACCAAATGAGGCTTCCCCTTTCTCAAAATGAATGGGAAGCTCCAAAAATGGTTTCATAGGTGGTGTTGTGCCACTTAGTGATCGAAGCAAGTTCACTTTTCTCCATTTCCCAACATACACATCCTGCCGCATTTGAGGCTGGAATGGAGTAGCCTGTAAAAATGTAGGAAGCCCCATATGTTAGCAAACAAAAACCACTTGTATTTAAAAAGAACCATAGTTTGAAGCCAAACCTAGACTAAGCGAAGCATGCAAATCAAAGAGCACAAACACAAATCCAATGAAAAAGCACTTATATTCAATGAAGAAATTTTCACATCCTCCAAAGATAGGAAGCCTTATTTAAACTAATAGAAAGACAACATGCTAGAAAGTTGCAAATATTAAATTTCAAACCTTCAAAAACTGATTCTTTTCTTAACAGTAAAACAGACAAACAGACAATAAAGGGGGAAGGAAAGACCATTTAATTTGCCTAGCAATGGTGAGCTGATTAGGTGTGGAGCCAGTGAGTGATGAGAAGGTCGAGGCTGTGACAACTGATAGTAACTCATGCTGGTCTATTGGGTTAACCAGATACAAACTAAACAAACCCACCCACCATTTTCCATTTCATGATCAATAAAAAATGGTATTAAAAACACATGAAGTGAACGTTATGCAGTAAATACTTGAAGCAAAACACCTAATATAAATTTCCAGCAACTCTATGAGCAGATAAACTCTTAATGGTTCACCACCTCATATCATCAACACCACCGTATTTTGCATTGATCACCAAATACCCTCCTTCACAAACCTACAAAGCCTCCCAATTCCTAGTGCTCCGTTCATCTCGCAAAGAGGTCCAAGACCTCCTCCTCTTGCTTAGTAGTTTCTTATCTGACATGCTAGCCTTTTCTTTTCTGACATTTAAACAAGCGGCAAAGCCAACATGTTAGTGATAAAACATGGGCTCTGGCTTAACAATTTAGCCGATATTAGTAGTTTCCTCTTGCTTAGTAGTTTGTTACGGATATGGAGCAAGAAGATTCTTGCACCACCAACCAAAACTATTGACCTCATATTTTGATGTCACCTCTTTATTCCGAAAAGCACCTTCTTCCTGGGCAAACCTCCAGAGCCATTTGGCCTCCAAGGCTTCATTCAGTGCACGAAGAAGTCTTATACATAGGCCACCTTAATGCTTCAGGGAAAGATGTCTTCCCATTTTATCCAATAAAAACCAGTTTGTTCACGTTGTTAGGCTAAAAATGTCTCGCCTGGTGTAAATACATAATTTTCTGTATTTTAAAAATTGACAAACAATGTATTTACAGCACGAAGACATATCTACTGCATTTAACAAATTGGGATGGAATGCAACAACACAAATCATTCCTCTCCAAGATCATAAGAACTATACAGCAGACCAGATGAGATACTCAACTGAAATGCAAACAAGTTAGCCGTATTCTGAAATCCATACAAGTTTAAAACAGATGACAGACATAAAAATTTAAGGGGAAAAAACGCAAATAGATATGTCTCGTTACCTGCTGGGCTAGAACCACACACCCATCACATTTACCAGAAGTCCCTGAGAAGAGAGGATATGTATAGTCTCTTATGAGAGCAGCAAGTGTACCAGCATGTAGGACGAATTTACTTCCATATAGTCTTGAGAATGGTATATCATGTTCCTTTGCAATGGGATCAAGTCTCTTTACAACATCTATCATCCCTTCTTCACCACCTTCAATTTTAATCAATGTCACATCCAAGTCTGTGCCAACAATGGTAAAAACAGAAGTTCTCGCTTTGCTGGGCCTGAAACCTGCTTGGAAGCCCGTCTTGCACGCTCCTGACCCTTCAGCTGGCACCAAATTCTGGCATGCTTTGTAGTATGATTGAAATGTCTGTTTATAGATATCTTCTCGCAACTTATTAATGGCAGTAGGATCTTGCAGGTCTAAATCAACTCCATTGTAGTTTACCATTTTTGGTGGAGTAGAATCAGTTGTGTCCCCTGAAGCAGAAGATTGCTCTCCTCTGGAGACAAGTTCATCAAGAAAATTTAATCTAACAGTAAGCTCACGAACCTCTTTCTTTAGGAGATGGTAATGTTCATCAAGCCAGCCCTGCAGTGGCTCCTCTTCTATCTCAGCAGTCACTTTACGAATAGAGAACTTGACACATCCAAATTTTGAAGAGCTAGGTTTTCTAGGTTTTGTTGAGCTCTCCTTTTTAAATGGATAAATTAATTTCTTCTTTGCATTCATTATAAGCTTTAATGCCCGTATCTGATCCTCCAATGCATCATCAATTGCACGCAACTCCAACCTGAAAGGCAGACAAACATGTACATCAAGCCCCTGGATTACAAAATCCCATATGGTGATCACTGCTCCATCAGGACCACGTGACGTCTTTGGAATGCGAGAGAATTGCAGACGGCTACTTTTCAACAACCTACAATTATTAATACTGAGCAGTAGCCCTTCAAGGAGCACCCCAATGCGGGCATTCTCTGAAAATATTGACTGGACTTTTACCGCTAATTCTACACCATCCCCAATCTCAGCTGATATATTAAGCTGTTCAATATCAACTGCAAATACAGTTTCCTTTTTCTTGGTCTGTTTGTCTGCCTGCCCACTTTCTGCAGGAACTTCCACTGCCTGTTGAGAATCTGTCGAAACTGGGGCAGCTTCCGAGCAATCATCTTCTGCTTTAAGCTTTTGACTATGCGCAAGTAACTTCATGTGCATTGCTAGTTCAAAAAGAGAGATTTGAAAATCCGGTTCCCAACGAACAGTAATATCAGTCGCACTGAAGAGTGAACAGACAGATACTTCTTTGAGACCTCCAGCACGACGTACAAACTTTGCATTCTGGATGGCAAGCAGCACCAATTTTGTATCAAGAGAATCATTATCAGGGTACTCCTGGTAAATTGATCTAAC
Source organism: Portulaca oleracea (assembly GCA_029582165.1). Classification (NCBI taxonomy): domain Eukaryota; kingdom Viridiplantae; phylum Streptophyta; class Magnoliopsida; order Caryophyllales; family Portulacaceae; genus Portulaca; species Portulaca oleracea. The sequence continues at coordinate 10,310,796 of CM055868.1, forward strand.
CCGTTCAACATCCACTTGGGTGGACTGTTTATCCTTGTTCAAAGACACACTAAGGCGTGATATATCCAGAGATACAGAATACTTCAAGTGTTTGCATTCATCTGAAACTGTGGAAAAAATATGCGCCACTCTATTGGTACCATCTTCTGAAACAGTGACTACAAAACGGCCACCTTGTGATCCATAATTTGCACGCTTGGGATCTTCAATAAATGTGTTCTCCAATCCAACTTCCGCACATATGTTCAGAGAACACTGGTCAAGATTAAATTTCAAAAGTCGAATTCCTTTCCCTGACGATTTTGATGGGGGGCGGCTTGCCCGAGGTTGACTTTTCTTTGCACCACCTTTCAGCTTCTTGACAAGAGCCTGCAAGGACACAGCTGTCACTACGAGTGATTCCACACGTCTCATTGTGAAGTAAAAACCCATGCCTGACACTTCAACAGTAAGAGCTTGTATGGACTTGGGACCATCATCTGCTGTAGTATCTGCATCTTTCTTGCCCAGGTCCAAACTAACTTTCGTTACATGCAGCATACATCCAGAATTTGTTTCAACACCAAACAGACACTCTTTCACGCCTTCTTGATACTCATCAGCATAATGCAAATTTAATTCACCAAGTACTGCATGAACTTCTGTTCCCTTGTTAGAAATATTATTTGCAGACACATGAGAAGATTGCAAGCAGCCCTACAATAATCAGATACTGAGTAAGAACAATATAAGGAAATATACAGTTTCAAAAGTACAGAAGAGGTAAAAGGTAAACATTAAATTTTAGGATAAAAACAGAGGCAGATGGAACAATTGCACCAGGGTGTAGCATGCACTCAGAAGATTTGCCAAAAGTTGTTTATAAAAATGCTAATTTCTTAATCTAGGCTCCTAAACTCAAGCTTTGATTACAGGAAGTGGGGGACAGGAAGTGAACATCGGATTGCAGAAGGTTATTATTAATTGGCGTTCCAAATTTCACGTTGGCATGAAAGTTTTCCTGTGAAATCTTTCTTCATCTGTGCATGCCTTAGATGAAAGTAAAGACTTCAGATTTGATAGCTATGGAGGACTTATGGGTTCTTCTGTGGGTACCCACATTTGAACTTGATACTTCTCTCAGACTATAGAGGGGTCTCCTTAATCCTAGAGGATTAGCTATGGGGGGGGGGGATTTAAGTGACCTATCAAATATATCATGATTAATCGATGTATTAAACCAATTCCTGAAACATCATCCATGAAATGAAAAACTAAGTAGAGCTTACATGGTATAGAGGCATGCCACTCAAACTGTTAAGAAGAATGGTCAGCTCAGGGGCTGAAACCATACAAGTCCAAGTGATGGGAGTCTTGGTACCAGACTTGGACTCTGTTGACTTTGGCTTAAGGGCTGATGCAACTTTAACTTTAGGGGCTGATGATGCCGCTTCCACTTTTGGAGCTGACTTCTTCTTGGAAAAATGCAGGCGCATCCATGGTTCCAATCGATTCAACATCAACATAAGTTGAATGCCACCAATCTTTACATACATGTCAGCCCGGGCAGCTGAAGTTGGCTGAGGACATCCATAACAATAATTTTAAGACAAGCATCACAAAATCTGAAGATATAAGGTGGTCACATCCATACCAATGAACTTTATTTTAAAAGAGCAAAAATGAACTTTAAGATCTACACACATGCTAAAGATTATGTAACCCATACATGAAGTAACGCCATAAAGTAAAATTGATAGAAAAAAGGTGTAAACCGTAAAGTAGGAATCTCTCAATAGAAGATATCACATTGACGACTGACCTCACCATGTATAAGTTGAAAGTTCGTGAGGTAATTCTTCAACGGGATGGTTAAGTACATAGTGGCTTGTCTATACACTGTTAAACAAAACCCATACCAGTCCACAACCAAGGAATGCTGCTTAGGATGATGTGTACGCAGTTAAACGTATGACTCTGCACGAGGAAATGGTTGACAAAGTATCTTCAAAAGGCCCTACTTCAGGAAGGCCTTAGCTGTCAACTAGTACATAATAGAAAGAGATCTGGACATTATTTCTTGTCTTTTATTCTCACACAGAGCAGGTCCTTATTACATTATAGAAGGATTCACCAAGATGTAGAAGATGTAGGACATTACTTATTCACTAAGCCTCTTCAACTTCCTATGATTTTCCCCTGTCGTTTCCCAAGATGCAAGAGTTGTGACAGCAAATTCTTCTGGGGCATTTACTTGTAAATCCTTTTTTCCTTCACCTTTTCTTAATGGATTATTGGACGATAACACATTCAACTTTAGTGATATTGGACAATAATGCACTGAACTTTTTTTTTTTGGACTCTAATACACTGAACTTTGAGGGTATTGGACGATAATGCACTCAGACCAATTCAACTGGTGGTTGATGCGGTGGTTGTTCTACTTTGAAGTGTCGTTTTTTTATTTTTTTCAGAAAAAATTTTTGTCGTGTAAGAAAGTACACATAAGCAGGATGACTAATATATATTTTTTTTTGGAAATAAAGAAAAATGGCACGTCAAAGTAGGAAAGCCACCGCATCAACCACCAACTGAATTGGTTTGAGTGCATTATTGTCCAATACCCTCAAAGTTCAGTGTATTAGAGTCCACAAAAAAAGGTTCAGTGCATTATTGTCCAATACCCCTAAAGTTCAGTGTATTATCATCCAAAAATCCTTTCTTAATTTGAAAAGATGAAGTTGTTCAGGATCCAAAGCACAACCTAAAGAATTATCCCATTCGCAATCGTGTAGTGTGGCTTCTCACACGAACAAAAATGTGTTATACATCATGTTTATTGAGAATTTCATATAGTTAAAGTGTTGTGCTACATGTGAACCTAACTTTCCCTCCGGTACATATTTTCAAAGGGTGGTCAACCTGCCAAAACGACCACATCCGAAACAGTTTCAAGTTTAGCAAACCACTTTTTTGTCGTGACAAGTGCTACATGGAACGAGAGCTTGCCGCATTTTACTGATATTTCATTACCGGTGTCCCAAAACAAAAAATGAAAGTTAAATCCCTGTGTTGTAGTACACTTCGCACATTCTTCAGAACCATCTCAATCAATCGAGACTAGTTCACTTGTGCAATCTATCAAGTCATACTAAATCCCAGAAAGATATCTTCCAAGAAAACCCAGCATGATCAAACAAACAAGAAATCAAACGGGAGTTATTACACAATTTACCTGCAAGGGTATATGTAAAGCACCACCAATATTGATCCGTGGAATTGCCAACGTGGGAGTCCTAGAGTCTCTCAGAAGCTGAAGACCAAGAGATAGTGTTAGATAAAGGGGAAAACAACAGATTTGTAAGAAGTACCTGTAAATTACTGATGATGATAACTTTGCTTGTATGTACAGTAACCCTTACATGAATTTCACCGAAATCGAACTGAATATCAATACGTGTGCTCTCCCCACTCTCATCACTAGATCGAGATTTGTTACATTTCAGTTGCACTCCCTTGATATGATTCTCAACCAAAAGACCGTGCCCTAGATGTTGAAATCTTGCAACAAATTTTGGTAAACTGAATGAAACCTGCGAAAATAATCTTCCGTCATAGAGTGCATTTTCCAGTTGATAAGGACAGTTTCAGTAGCAATGAAGTTCAGCCATTCAATTTCAAAGGCTACCAAGTGTACAAATGTCTGTTGTTCATAATAATATACAAAATTCTAGAGAAAGAACCGAATGCCTCAAGCATTTTGACAAAGCAGATACAAGTGTATGATACATGAATCCAAGTAATTCAGCGCAGTGATCAATTTTTACTAAAGAATTATCCCACATTCTATTTGATCAATCATCTATAACTAAAAAAATGTTTGAAGTAACGAGTGATAGCAGCTTCTACATACTGAGAAAGTTAGAATTCTATTGTGTTACATTGTATAACAAAGCAATTAGATCCAGAAGAGCTGAATAGCAACCAAAGACATCATAAGCTTACTTAGAGATGTTGGACAACAAACAGAGAGATTTATAACTAGGAAATGACAGAGAACTTCGAGAGATATAGTTATCTGCATCTCATATATAAACAAAAAAGAAAACAATGTGCAGATGGAAACGCATGCAATAAAATGAGTGGTGTTACGCTCCTTTTTCCTCTTTCTTGTTGTTTTTGTGTGCATGTATTCTGCAGAGGGAAAAGAGATACCACATACACGGAAAGATTCCTAGCCATTGCATATCTTATATAAGTTCCAGAGCATCACCATGCAAAGAAACAGTCGAGCTGTCTAGTGAGGAAAACCAAGAACAAATCCAGCAGAGTCATACAACCAACCATGTATGCAATATTAAAATATCAACCCATGGTACAGATTCTGACCTGTTCGGGAAAGATTGCTGAAACCTTGGTCATGGGTGAAGTAGCTTCTTTCTTGACTGGATCTTCCGCAGGTACATCATTAACTGATGATTCGCTGACATTGTCAGAAGTAACAGCAGGTACAGTGGTATCACCACCACCACCCCCTGTTTCTGAAGGAGCAATTGATACATTTGACTCAACAGTTGTGTCCGAAGAGGCAGTAGACGAAGTTCCGCGTTTCTGAAACGAATTCTCATTCAGATTCACTGATATGTCACCAATTGAAAGATCTGTGTCCTTGATAACTATCCCAGATTCTCTGTGCACAAAGCAGCAAGAAAATATCAAATAAGTCCAAATTATGTAGTATCTTCACAGTAAAAGATCATTCATGCCTGATACCCTATCCACTGCTCTGCATCAAAACATCCAAATCAAAAAATATTGTCTTGCACCCCTTCCATCCAATTTTTATTCTTCCCACCACCACATTAGCACCTCAATTTACTGTTTTTGCCTTCCATTCACACCTCAACGACCATAACATCTAAACGAAACCATACTATGCAATATGTAAGTTAGGGCACTTTCTTCAATATATATTACGTGCACCCGGTGCATGTGCTCCAAAATATTAAAAGTGAACAATCATAATAACAACAGTGAACAATCATAGTAACAAAAGTGAATAATCGTAATATTTGGTGAACAATCATAATAACAAAAGTGAACACTCATAACAAAAAGAGTGAACAAGCGTATTATTTGGAGCACATGCTCTGGGTGCATCTAATAAATTGCACACTTTCTTTTATACGCCTGGACCATGTGCTCCAAATATGCTAATTGTTCACCCTCAATAGCACAATTGTTCACTCATATCTACCCGTTGTTCACTCTCAATAGCATAATTGTTCACTTATATCTACGCATTGTTCATCTACAGTAACATAATTGTTAACTCATATCTATTCGGAGCACATGCTCTAGGTGCATGTAATATGTTATGTACATAGAAACAACAACAAGAATCCACTGGGATAAGATCGAAAGACACATAGAAACAATATGTTTACCCACCAATGGAGAGAAGTATATTCCGAATAAACCAATTTGATTGATAGATTATCAAAAGAGAGTGGAAAATCAAGGCAGAAAATACACAATCTCTTGAATTCAATCATGCTTTACAACACAAATGAAGGCATATAAGGCAGCCATGAAAACTCAAAAGGGAGCGAAACATCTACCTCTGGTGACCAAATTCAGATGAAAAAGAGATCTCCTCACATCTGAATGAAGGCAAAGGCTTATCCGACGTAGTGGAGTGATGAGTTGAAAGACTAGAATCTCCATGGCTGCAGCTTGAGGAGGAAAGATCACAACTGAGCTGTGGCTCTCCCAAATTGGCAATGATAGGTGAAATGAGCAATCTAAACAACACACTTGGTTGAGATTTCCCAACTCTAAAGATATCCACCCTCAAATCCCCCACCTCTAATGTTTCTTTGGGTGTCTGCACAATAATAATGATTCGGAATAAGTAAGATTAACCCTCAACAACATGGTTTTCACTCTTAATCCAAGCATGTGACATTCATATTCCTCTAGGGACATAACCATGCTAACCACTAGACCTTGCATATTAGGGTGTCACATTAAAAAATGGATTATTGGACGCCAATAATATCAACTTTGGGGTATTGGAGACTAATAATACAAACTATTTTCTTGGACACTAATAGTACCAATTATCGACCTGTTTTCCTCCAACAATACACGATCGAATTGTTATAGTTTTAACTCATCGGAAAGATGACGTGGCTCCATGATGTGAGGCGTGGAAGGCGGAGGTTGGGTAGAAAATGTTGACGTGGACACTAACATGTCTTCCATGTCACATATTATGGAGTCACATCATCTTTTCGATGAGTTAAAATCATAACAATTCGACATTGTACTGTTAGATGAAAATAGGTGAATAGTTCGTACTGCTAGTGTCCAAGAAAATAGTTTGTATTATTAATATCCAATACCCCTAAAGTTGGTATTATTGATGTCCAAAAACCCTTTTTTTTACTATGCTATAATTCTCAAAAAGAGTTTTTAAAATCTTTCCTACTGTTTTACATTTTTTTTAATGTATTATTTATACTAAAATTTCGAGCGTTTCGTAATACGTTACTATTATGTGACTACTACGTGTTTATATTACATTATTATTATGTTCTTTACCTAGAAAGGTTTAAAATGTTGGTTATAAATGGTAGCTTTTAGATTTTGGGTGGATTAAGGTATAAGCTTTAACCTTAGCCTTTATTTTAGATCCAAGTTAGGACCTCGGGATCGAATGGTGAAAGTTAGAACCGAAATTACCAACTATATGGGAACCGGGAACGGGATGGTTTCGATAGGGTGTAAAGAACGGGTCACCATGGGAGGTATAGTCGTCCTTTGATCGAACCATTTGAACTGGAGACTCCCTCAGATGTTAGCTTTCATAGGAATTTTGCGAATTGGACTTGGAGTTGTATAAGTCGAGTTATACCCCGAATACCAGACCTATGTCAGATCTGAACAGTTTGGATTGATGACCGTTTTTGAGAACCTTATAGTGTGTTTTTGGTCTTGAGTTCAACATAAGCGTTTTAGTAGACATCCCAAGATTTCCGAAAAGTCCAAAACCAAATCCATAGGATGTCGGGAAGTCAAGTTATGACCCTTTTTATGTGGATGTTGTAATTTGTCTTGTTGATATTAATTATTAGTGAATGTGTTGTTGAGTGAAAAGGTTGGATTGGTTTTATTATGAGATTACTTGGTATGTGTTGGGTAATTTAAAGTGTTCATGAATGATGGGAACCTATAGTGTTCCTAGGGGAGGGTTAGATAGAAGGTAGTTAATACTAACTTCGAAGGGCGCGTTTTAATTAGAGTAATTATTTCTATTTTAGGCTCGAGCTAATTCGTGTCGTTAGTGAGCTCAAGTGTGTTCGTTCTTTGCAGTGAAAAGAAGCTAATCGGGTAATGTCTATGCCCTAATCCCCATGGGGATGCACTTTAAATGTGTTTTTGTTGATTTCTAATCTGCTTTTGGAATTTGCATCCCGAAGGGGACTTTATGTGGAAAATGTGATCATCTGTTTTGGATAATTATTTGAGTATTGTTGTTGATTTATGAGCTGAGAAATTGATATGGTCTTTTATAAGTGGTTTTGTTATTGGTTTTGATAACCTGGGTTGGGTTTGACTTGAGATTTGTGAGCTGAGATTTTGCATAAGATACTAATAATTCAAGATGAAACAACACGTGGGTTTTGATTAATGCCTTTGGTGGGCGAATGTTCTTATGCCTTTGGTGGGCGATTGTTTATGCCTTTGATGGGCGAATGTTTTGATGCCTTTGGTGGGCGATTGTTTATGCCTTTGGTGGGCGAATGTTCTTATGCCTTTGGTGGGCGATTGTTTATGCCTTTGGTGGGCGGATGTTTTGATGCCTTTGGTGGGCGAAAGTTTGATGCCTTTAGTGGGCGACCGTTTATGCCTTTGGTAGGCGAATGTTTCTTTAAGGGATCTGACAACCCGCCCGCATAATAAAATATGGATTGGTTGGGTTGAGGAAAACAGTTAAGGGATTAAAGAGTTGTGAAATGATTTGACTTATTCCTCATCCCTCAAATGAATTGAAATGAACTTAACTTGTTTTTAACGTTAGGGATAGAAATTATTGAGATTTCCCCCTCATTTTTGGAATGTTTTGTTTTCAGGTGAAGATCTATATGCTGGGGACGGGAATTAGAAGTGAAGACGACATGTTTAGAAATCGTTAAATATGTTGCATTTCTTTTCTGAGGAACTTGAAGTTAGTTTTGAGGTTTATTTCTAAGTATGAGTTTGTTAGTTGGTTTACCGTTGACAGACAGTTGTAGTTTTCCTTCTCGCCTTGTATTCCTTCGGGGATACGACAGTGACGCCAAATAAAGAGTTTGAGTCTTCCGCTAAATTTTTCTGTTACCGTTAGTTTGACTTTGACTTTTCTATAATTGAATTTCCGGGGCGTTACATTAAATTTTAAAGTTTTTACAATTTTTAATTATTAGTTTCTAATTTTGAATTTTTAATCTTTTACCTTTTTAATTTTTAATTTTTTGAATTTTGAATTTTGAATTTTTTAAAAATTTAAAAATTTAAAATTTAAATTTTAAATTTTTAAATTTTTAAATTTTTAAATTTTTTTAGCTATTTAATTTTTAAATTTCAAAATGTTAAGTTCTTTAAATATCTGAAAATTATATATTTTTAAACTCTTATTGTTTAATTTGTTCATTTTCTATATTTAAAATAACATATTCCCAAAATATATCCAAACTTATACAAATTTACCAAAAGTTACAAAAATTATCAAAATTTACCAAAATTTACATTTATCATGTCTATCACTTACCGTTGAACTTTACAGGCAAGTGTCGATTTGACATGACCTAATTATGTGAGGATGACTAACTTTTTGTGAGTCGAATCCCACATTAGAGAGTCGAAACATTTTGATGAGTTGAAGTTGCTTTAGTGACTCAAAGTTGATGGCTACATCTTTTTTTATTTTTTTTTTTTTTTTTTTTGCTAAGCTGTGGTCCATAGGGGCAGATAATACAATTCACAATTGAACTTAAGGAGAGCCAAAGTATTTTACATCAATGAAGACAGAAAAGTGAACAATAAAATAGAAAACAATACATATTCCTCTACTTACGAAGGGTACCCTTTTTTCAATAATAGCATGAGTAAGCTCAAATAAACTTCATCGTAAGTCTTCTCAATCTAAAGCTTTAAATGGAATACATGCTTTACAATATGTAAGATATAAATCAATAGTCATTCAATCTATGTAAGATTTGATGGCCTAGAATGATGATATAATGGTTAGGCCTTGCAATTTTACAAAAATTCATCATCCTCATGCCAAAAATTATACACACTAATTGTTAAACTAATCATTAAATTTCTTAACATCATCTGCCTACTTTAGGCACATAAATTACATTCTTTTTTCTTTTTTCTTTTGAAAGATGGCCAAACTAGTTTTCCTCCTTAATGATACTCCAATTGATGGGGATTATATAGGAAAAGGGAAAGAAGAATATAATTTATAGAGGAAGAGAAGATTAAAGACAAAATAAGATAATTTGGAGAGAAGGGAGGACCATCAACTCAATTGTTGTATAACAATTGAAACACGATTGCAAAACACTTATTTATAGGAAAATAACGTATATTTTAACAAGAAAGAACAAAATAAAGAACTCCTACGCAAGCAATATCATAATTCATTCCTTAAGTATGCATATCAATTTTATTGTTCTTTCTATATTTCCTTCTAAAATACGTTTTTCTAATTCCACCACTAATAATGTTAGAAAATGTTAATCGTGAAACCATCTGGCCTACCAATTTCTCTTTCCCTAAGTCATTAATGGTTCTCCAAACTTCATCCTCATGAGTTCTACTTAAAGACTAACTAGGTCATAAGGAATTATAAGGAATATTTTTCTCCTTTGAAATGTGATTACCTTGCATAAATTAAGCTATAATTCTCTCTAGCCCAACCAAATCAATTATCTCAACCCTTGTCCCCCATTTACTTCTTCCTATTCTCAAGATCACAAAGCATATATTAGACTAAAGCTTATTCTTTTATTTCTTTTTAAAGTATGCCTTACCAACACATTCTTCCTTTATTGTGCATCCAAATAAGAAAGAAAGTTTTGAGATGATCTTTAGACTTTAAAATAGCTTTGACAAGAAAATAAAAAATTATCCTCCGTAGAATCCTTTTATAAGGACTCTTAAGCCTTAGTGGTAAGATATCAATTTGAGTGAAACAAAACAATGTCTTTACTACCCTCAAACATAATTTCAAATTGGCAAATAAAGCCATCACGCTGCATTTGTTTTCACGTCCAATACTTGAATCAAACAATCTCTACTCATTTTGTTTTTTACAAAAAGTAGAATGAAACAAACTTAAATAGAAAGTCTTGGTCTTTGTCATTGTCATTGTTTGGTAATAAAATCAAGTTTGTATCCTTAGTTGTAAACCTTTCATACTATCATAAATTGCTTTCTATCGCTAAAGGGAAAAAAAAAAAGAATATGATACTATCCCAAGAGAATTGGCGCCATCTTGTGTAAGCAAGTAATTGCTTTGTTCTACCCAAGGATAATCCTATTATTCAACCATCATATAAAAGCAGCTAAATTGGCTATTGTCACAAAAGTTGATTTCCGTTTATGCCCCTATCATTATACATTATTTTCTTTCTCTCTTCAATATCTATCACTACTATTAGTGTATCACTACCCTCCCAGTCCTGCTTTGCAGGCTGTAGTCTATTCCCCCTCCCAGTTCTCTCTCTCTCCTAGCTTTGGAAGCGATCACGCGATGCTGATTCTCCTCTCACGCTCACATGCGGTGTGGTTTGAGGCTTCTTCAACCGGCTGGACATGAGGTTTTTGCTATTTGGCTTGGCAGCGAGTGGCGGGTGTCGATGATGATCGATATTTTGTCTTCTCATTTGCTTTTCTATCCGCTTTGACGCCATAGCTATTTGTCCGGTCTTCTCTCTGTTGATGCCCACCAACTGCTTGACGAAATGTTGATCTGAGCCCCCCTCAGTACACTCATGCGTTATTTTTACTTTCGTTATCCTTCATTTCTCTGTTTCAATTCTTTCTCCATCTTTTTATCTCTTTCAAATTTGTTCTTATCTTAAACTAAATCTCTGTGTGGTACTAAAGTTGCAAATTTGTTAGTTTTTATTGTCTTCTCAATTGATATCTAAAACTAATGTGTGCCTAATTTCTCTGTTAAACCCTATGATGAATTAGGGGTTTGAATCTTCAGTGGGATTAAAGTCAGTTGGCGGGGTGCTCAATCATCGGTTGGACATATCAGAATTAGCAATCAAGGTATGATTTAGGGTGTTCATTGCTCATTTTGTTCATGCATGTCAAATTTTAAGTATATTAATGTGGTGTATTTATGAGTTTTGGTGAGGATTATGCTCACTTGGTGAGGTTCTGTTTTACGCATTGTTCAATTGGTGGAGTATATATTTTGTACCTTGTCTTGTTCAAAGAAATGTTATTTTATATTTTAAAATTTATGATACTTGTATTAGATGATAACAACTTATTAGAGATACTAACTCCCCAAAATGCTAGGTATTCCCAAGAATGTTCCGATTGCCTTGTGTTTGGGCATTTAGAGGAGAAACGCTGCAAGAAATCAGTGGTTAGGCAAGCTTGGGAATCCAAGAATGTTCACTCATACATTTTAGTAGTTACTTCAGAGGTTCCTTCCATGGAGTTTATCTCTACTCAGACTTTTGATCAGTTCTTAACCCCTTTTATAGAACTGCCAATTTCCAAATCCTCCCTCATAGCTCAAGTTCAATCTTTTATTAATGCTCAAGAAGTTGTGAAGGTTTTGACTCAAAGGGAAGTAGGGGAGATTCACAGTGGACACGGATAATATTCTTTCTTGGAATATTAGGGGTTTCAATAACCCTACTAAGCAAATGGATTTGCGGATCTATCTACATTAGCATAACATTGGTTGGGTGGCTTTATTATAAATTAAGATGAAGAAAGATAATGAGTAGGCTATGATTGAAAGAGTTTTTCTTGGTTGGTAGATTATTGTCAATGTGGCTGGTGGTATTAAAATTAGGATACTTCTTGCTTGAAATCCACATTCTCAATTTCCTGCTTTAGCATTTAGATCTGACTCCATTTTCTGGTGGAATTTACAGTGGCGAGTTCCTTCTCGCTTTCAAATTTTGCTTTGTGCTCAATTTTTTTACACTCTATCTCTTTTGTGCTTTGGCTACATAGATAGTAATAAGGGATTATTATAGTTCCCTTAATATTCTTATTAAGTTAGACTGTTTGTGACTTATAATGTTCGTGATCCATCATAAATGTTGGATGAAACAGATAAGTCTCCATGGGACTTTACTAATAGAGATATTACAAGCCACTAAGAATCAGTAATATACACTAATAATATATATTGATCAAGGGTAATTAGTAAATTGGGTTCTACCTAATGGAGTTTTGATTTCCTAATATACTTGACTTTGGTTTGTTGTCTTCCAGTACTGATTGCCAAAGAGTAACGAGTGTATTCAATATCATCATCTTTTTGTACTCTTATCTTGAATTTAATAGCATAAAATTCATGCTTGTATGAATTCCAGACAAGGGCACTATGTGCTGTCAAATGATTAGATTCAAGTTCAGTAGAGAATGTAGTTGATCGTATGATTGCTTAATGTTCTGACTGTGTCATTTAGATATAAATTAACCTTCTTCTGGTATGAAAATCCATGCAGTATGAGAACGACTGATTGTAGCATTTAGGTGTTATATGATGCCTCTAATTTAATTTGTGCTTATTTGAATGATCATCTTATTTTTTTGAGTGTTTCTGGATATTGTCATATACATAGGATTCATATGCATAGGAGTGGTAGTCATGCCAAACAAAATATATTTATTAGTGTTCTATGTCTTTTTGTTTTGGCTTTTATATTGCTGATTTTTTTAGCATGGGGTCATTAATTGAGCCTCAAACATCATTATATGCTAATATTTATAGTCATTAGGCACAAATCGCTTGTCCTATTGTAATTTTTGAAAATGTTCTGGCTTATCTTTGTATGTCACAGGAATACCTCTTTATATATTGTCACTTGAGCTTGACATTTCCTTATTCTTTCCCTACTGTTTAGGTTGTTGTGTATGGCTCCAAATTCATTGCTAACATTTGGTTTTGCTTGTAGGCAATCCGGAAACTCAAATTTGGTCACATCCTCCATGAAGCAGGAACTGCAGACTTAAGTGTGTACGTTGATTTTGGTTCTATTTTTCACTCTGCTTAGCCGGCTTCCGTTTATCAAAATTTCATTCTGTTTTCTCCTTCACTAAGTTTAAACATGTTGCTTTATAAATAACAGGATATGAAATGAAGATCAATTAAGATGTGTTCTGATTTACTTTGTTATGGTTGCTAAAAATGTTCCAGTACATTAACCTATTACGCAGACCCAGTTTCTAGGTTTAGTAAGTATGAATTCGCGCCCCCCCTTTTCCCACGGCCAAAACACACACCAAAAACAAGAAAGAAAATGGTGAATTTAGAAAGATTTTAAGAGACTTTTACCTTTTTCTGTACTTCCTATACGATCTTATAGATTCTTTGGAGTAGAAGATGAGGTAGGTATTGCTAAATTTCAGCTAGGGAACATGCCCATTTAGGTATCTAGATGATTGGCATTTTTATTTTGACAATGACATTGCTCAATCTAGCTTAGTTGAGGTTTTTACTTATATAGAAGAAGGGAAAAGGAATGTGGAGGCCTATTAAACATCTCTACATAGAAGTTAGAAATTAATGAGAGATAAAACAAAGAATTTATCTGTCAAACATGAGGCTTGAGAGGATGGGTCACTTAGGTTGTAACTTGTCAGTGGACTATGTCCAATCTTGCTTGGATTCAACTTGAATCGGTACACTGCAATCTGAATATGAGATCATAATATTTTTCACATTGTAATACCTAATTCTACTTTGTGATGTTGATTATTAATACCTATCATATGTTGCAGGTCTAGAGATTAAATCAGTTGAATTGAGCAGTTATTAACGGGCGACAGCTATGTAACCAAGTATTTCGTCATAAGTAATTCCTTAAGCACACTGTTGTGTCCTCCAACTTGTTAGCCTCATTAGTATTTGATCCATCTCTAGCTTCCCCATAAGAATTTCCCTAACGGCCTTTGTCAAAATGAAACAATAAGCTATGTAATTATGGGCATTTTGCACTGATGTTATGTTATCTAACGGCTATATTGTCGGGTCAGCGCGTGCGTAGCACACGCTGACAAGACTAGTTTCATGAAATGGGGCATGGAGAATATGAAATATTTTAAACTAGAACATAGTTTGCTTACAATGTCGTTCACCCTATAGTACACTTTAAAAGAAGTAAATGTATAGAGCTAGTAATTTGATGTTCTGTAGAACACAATTCACACGACAATCACAGTTTTAAAATTTTCAATGCATTTGAACTCTTTATTAAACCCTAAATAGTGAGAAACAACATTGAATACTTAAATGTTGAATACTACACAAATGTAGACACTTCACTTCATTTTTTTACTAATGCAAGATTTCACAAAATAGTCAAGTCGAACACATCAGAATATCTCCCTAATGGACGACAATTCAAGTTAAATCCAAGAGACACGATGCAAAATGATGTAAGAGTCATGGGAGATTGACACAGTGATAATAAATAAAACATATCCTAAAATGGCTTATTGAATTTATTAGAAATAAATAGAACATGATAGCTACCTTCAAGACAAATTTTGTCATTGAGAAAGCGAAGAACCTTGCAATGTTAGCAATAAGCTTCCATTTTCCCTTGCCTTTCCCTTTTCCTGAAGAGTGGCTTTTACTTTTTTTACTCTTTCGTGCCTTCTTAGGTGATCCTTTTTTGGACTTTGATGCCCTCAACACAACTTCTAAGTTGCATATTGACAGTTCCAACTTGGGATTCTTTGAGACACCACTTCCAAGTTTGAGTGGTGATTTACGTAAACGTAATTTAATTTCACCAACGGACACCGATTCAACAGCACCCTATCCAAAATAGCATGAAAATATCTAGTATTTTCATCAAATACAATAATAGGTGAATCATATATAATACTTAAACAAAGTTTTTAAGACGTTCGAAACATATGCAATTTCACGGGTCACTCTATTCCATTACATCTATTCTATGGGAAAACGAGTTTAAACTTGTCTCAAATTTGAATCTATAAATACAAGATCTACACCGTCTAGTGGCATAGTATTCATCAAATAAATACTTTTCTCATATTTTCCACAATTAATTCAATTCCATTTTTGTAAACCAGCAACAATGTTATCAAACTCTACTAATCATAATGAAAATAGGAAAGGCAAAACAAGATTATGCATATATCTATAGAGTTACCAGGAATCACATACACATACCTTACTGAGTTTCACCACAACATTCTTTATAGAGTTTAATCCACCAATTCGTAAACTAATGGAAATCCCCACTACATGGCTTAAGGCCCAAGCGAGCAATCTTACCACAAATCTGGAAATTGAAAAAGGTCTTAGTTGATCATTATAACAACAAAATGAATAAAAATATGTGCATAAAAGGAAATAAGACACCAAATGGATAAGCAAACAAACGTTGACAATGCATATTTTCAAGAACCTAAATTAACTAGGCATCTAAATTCAAAATCTTTATATTGCATGGAACAATGAACATGATGAGCTGTGGGGAGACATCACCGAAATAATGCAGTCCAAATTTTTTAACCAAGATGGTCATCGAGCCTTGATGTAATGAAACTGGAGATGAAAGAGAAATAGAAACAACAATAAAAAAACTAATGATCTAACACTATTAAAAAGTAAGTAATTTTCCACGCCAAACTAAGTCAACAATTATTAATTTTCACAATAACATGAGGACCTATGGAAATTTGATGATGAACATCAATGAAATGACATAAGTTCATGATATACACTCTAATTTTTAGTGTACAATTTTCATCAACGAACTATAAAGCTTATACTTATATAGGAGAAATGAAACTCAAGAATTAATCTGAGAAAGTCAAAGAAATACAAGAATACTATTGACAATGTAACGTCAATATTATTGCACAAAACTTTTGTAAGTGACAACAATAAATGGAATAAGAAATGAAGCCTTGAAAGTATGAAATGTTGCTAAAATATCTCGAAACGAGGACATGAATCAATTTGAGTGTTATTGAATTTTGAATGGACCTAACAAACAAGGCCACTTATGCAAGGATGCGATACTTTGTGACCGAAAACCAACGAACAAACAAAGATTTCTCAAATGAGAAATTTTGTGTACTAGAGACGCATTTCTACTGCTCCCAGAGTCGAGGGATCCAAATTGTTATCTGCGTTACAATTGTGCTAGTTAGCACCATATGTCTAGAATCACATCAGTACAACACTCAATTAATTGATCGCGGTTGTCAAGAGTTCAATGTTTTGAAATAATTCACTAAATTATGTTTGAAATGGTACATTGAAAGATCAACCTTATATTCAATTCTTACATAAATAACTAGCTTGCAAAAATATGTATAGTTTAGAAAGTTGTGCACATTAGTTACTAAGTTAAAACAAATTTCTAATACATTATCATTTGTACTCTAAAATGGTTGTAGATTGACTTCCCATGTTATAAATAAGTTGTTCCTTATTCTAGAATAGTTGCCATGGCCTTTCTAATGTGAAGCCTATTTTATAACCAAAATGTGGCAACAAACGGGTCTTTCAACCTAAAAAAGAAACTGTTTCTTCCATCACCATTTGACGACAGAATTGTCACATTTACATTCCTCTATGAAACCATTTCTAAAGGTTTAGTTAATTCAATTTTCTGCATATTTGTCATTCCTATTAAGGACATGTCTTGTACTTTTAATTCAATTTCATTCATGTCATTTTGGTTAAAATATGAAAAATGTTTTAATCATAAAACCATTAGAGATTGAAAACCTAAAATGTGTAAGCAATTACCTGCGAGCAAATTTTCACAAGCTAATTCATGGTGAGGTCTTGATACTTTTAAGGATAATGATGCCAATCTAGATATTTAGCCTACATAATGTGAATGAATAGTAGGTAGTAATATGAGAAGTTCAACAATTATCTAACTTACAAGTTACAACATAATTTGGTTGAGGATTATTCTTTCTATCAATAACTTATTCACTATCTTTGCATATTTCCCATGAAGATATTGTTACAACTAACAAAAAGTACTTTGCGCATAGAATATAATTTTAATTTGTGTGTTTCTACAGTGATTTTCAATCCCTAGAATAAACTCCATTATTTGTCATATTTCGGAAAAACATTTCAAATAATATTTGGGAATCATACCAAACTAATGCAGAAACACACTTATGAACCTAACCAAAAAAATACAAATAAGGAGAAGATCATAGACTCAACAAAAAAAAAATGATAAAAGAGGATTGGGACTGCAATGAACATATACGAAGAGGCTAACTCATTAGCATTAGAGCAAAGACAAAACATATAGTAAAAGCCATGAGACCCAATAAAGATAGACTAGAGAATATATATGTGGAACGAGAATAAAAGCAATTCATAGAGAGTGTCTGATGCAAGACTCTACTAGAAAATAATCATAGCAGGGAAGCCCAAAAATATGGGGAAAAGGGATAGTCAAATTCCAACTAGAAAAAAAAAACTTGTTATGTTCATTCTTGAAATACAAACCAAATAACTATAATTTTTCACTTTAAAGTTCGGCTACTTGAAGCTATTTTAATGCACCACGTACATCACAAAGAAAAGAAGTATAAACATAACTTTCATTATAAGCACATGATGGAATCAAAATCAAGGTAAAAAAACTTCAAAACTGAGAGAGATGAGAGAAATACATGAAGACAACCCAAAGGATGATGGAGATAAATAAAAATCGAAAAAGAAAGGTGATTGGCGACGTTGCCATGGCCGGAGATTGTCCGGGAAATTATTCCTTTAAGTGTACAGTGGGGTCCATCGAAAGAGGAAAATGAAAACAACAAATTGTCTAAAAGGTCATCATATGGTATCAATGGTGTCAAAATGAAAATGATAATGAGAATGAGGATGCCAGACATGACATTCAATTTCACCATTTTTTGTGATTAAAAAATTGTGGTCCTAAACTTTTAGCAAGTCTACGAGAATCCGAAGATTCATGAAATTAGTTACACTAGGAAAAAGAAGGAGGTGTCAAGAGAGAGAAAGAGAGTAGTATGATCCGTGATGTGCTCTAGAGACAGAAAGAAAGGAGGGACATAAAGAGACGTGGCCGCAATCTTTCTTTTCTTTACCTTTTTATGTTTCAAATTTAATTTCAATTTATGTTTCAAAATTTGTTTTTAGATTTATTTACTTAGAAAATGTTTTTATGATGAAATTGCTCTCACTAAAGTGAGTTGACATGTCCTCAAGAGTCAATGATTTTTTTTGGTTGCTTTCATGTGTAATGATCAATCTCATTCAGAGCATCAAAAGTTGAATTTGGCATGGATTTTGCATTGTTTTACTTACAAAACTAGAGGTACATATCCTGTGCAATGCACGGGAAGGTTGCTAGTTATTAAACTATCGAAAGTATGTATGTTAAATTTATTAAAATGGAATTATGAAAAATCTTGATTAAATTAATTTTTAAAAAAGTTTTACATACTTGCTCCTTTGTAAAATCAACATATTCATATTAAATTAACATATGTGCATTAATTTAAAAAATCTTGATTAAATAATTTATTTCAATATTTGACATGAAATGTTTTTTAGGAGACTTTCAGCAAATATTTGAAAGGAATTTTAGAGATTCTTTTATTTATTCAAAATAATTAATAAAAAATTTCTATTATTCTTTATTATACGTAATGTTTTTCATAAAAATAATTAAAATAGAATGTTTAGATAAACACAAAGCATTATTCAAAAAGCATTAGTATTTAATAGTAAATCACTAATAATCTCAAATTTAAAAATAATTATTAATTCTATAAATGATGCATATGTCAAACAATTAGAACATCAATTAAAAAAAATTACATAACTTTTTTAACAAAGAGAGATTAGTTATTTGTTCTAAGAATAGATAATAGTATTTACGAAAATTCAATGAGGTCACTAAAATATGACTAATAATAAATCTATGCCATTTTTTTGGAAAATGAAAGACGAAATTGATTGAATTTAATTATACTAGTCTTAAACCCGTGCGATGCACGGAGTATTCAAAATTAACAATAACTATAATATAAATATGCATAGAAATATATAATATAATAAAGGAGTAAACACTATCTCAAAGATAAGGATAACATGTTAGTTGTTCCAACTATTAAGCAATTGACATATCTTCTTTATTGAAGTGAAACAAAGAAATTTCCATTTAGTTTAAAAAAATGCTACACAAAACCCGTGTAATGTACCGAGGGGTAGAATAACAATTGCAACTTGAGATGTTGTGTTTTGTTGAGCATCAATTTTAGGCCTATATGGCACATATGTTGCTAAGGTCTTATCATTATTCATGATAAACAACCACCTCTTATCCTTCATGCCTTTGAATAAGTATAACACATATATACTGATGGTATAAGTTGGTTGGTGTTTCCATTATAAAAGATGTGACTATAATTATCGTGCAACATATAAAGTAACAAACCAAAAATAAAGTTTTCTTAAAAAAATGAAACATGAACTATTGAGTAAATATTACGAAGTATATGTTAAAAGAACAAAAAGAAAGTCAAAAGCATAAAAATCAAAGTAAAAAAACAATAAAAAAAATATTATTATGATTCCAGAACATATTCTGCAGTTGAATAGAGATATGTACAGAGAATTAAACTTAAATAACTACTCATCAATTTTCAAATCTGCATGACTAATAGTTGAGGGCGTAACATCCACAAACAACCACCCAGTGATAACAACAAGTTTTGTAGTTCAGAATGCAAAAAGTGTGACAAACTATCAGATTATGAGTAATTTGTGATGTTAATGTGATTGGTTGGAACCAGAATGAAAGGTACCTGTATAAATTAACGATTACAGTAGCAGTAAATAAAGGAGCCAATTTTGAATTATATTTGTGGATGTTTGTTAGGTTTGAAGAGTTTGAGTTATAATAAGGTACTTTCTGTCAGATGGGTAATCGTGGGATAGTTAGTTGCTACATATGTGGATGTTTTGAATTTTATGATAATATAAAAAACTGTGAATCTTGATAACAGAAAACGTTGGGGTTGGAGAATTTAAGTTGGGGTTGTAAACTCAATTTAAATTAATTTAATTGAATAATCAGATTTTCCTAAATAAAAAAAATCGAATTATCGAAGAGGTAATTGTTGGATATCCCTAAATTCACTATCGTGGCTCTATTAAGTGGGACCCACTAAATTTACTATTATATATTATAGATTATTATAGGCAACACCAAAATAATTTAATTCAGAGTGCAAAACAGTCAAGGACTAGTGATACTTT
The DNA here is from genome assembly GCA_029582165.1 of Portulaca oleracea. NCBI lineage: Eukaryota > Viridiplantae > Streptophyta > Magnoliopsida > Caryophyllales > Portulacaceae > Portulaca > Portulaca oleracea. Next base: position 10,331,344 of record CM055868.1, read on the forward strand.
CTATTTTTTTTTTAATTTTGAAATAAAATCTAAATTGAAATTAAAATTGAAAATAGTAAAAAAAAAATATAATTTTATACGTTATGATTGGCCAATTCCCCTACAGTCACTCCCGTGACTCTATTTTGCGGGACCCACAATGATTTCTATTATAATATATATAGTTATGGAACAGTTGGAAACGTTATCAAAGTCCAAAGCCGTATGGGATTTGTAATAGTTTTTTTTTTAATTCTAAAATAAAATTAAATTTAAAACAGTTATGGAACAGCTGTAATTAGTGTCAGAGTCCCAAGCAGCTTAGGTTTATAATAAAATTCGGTTGAAAATAAAATAAAAAATTATTAAAAATTTGGTCCTTTTTTTCTTAATTGTAATTGGTTGAAACTCCTTGAAACGCTCTCGTTGCAGTATTTGCTGGGTCCCACATAGATTGTCATTATAAGTATTATTATTATTATTATTATTATTATTATTATTATTATTATTATAGGCAACACCAAAATAATTTAATTCAGAGTCCAAAGCAGTCAAGGATTAGTGATACTTTTTTTTTTAAATTTTGAAATAAAAATCTGGGTTGAAATTAAAAAAAATTGAAAATAGTAAAAAGAATATAATTTTATACGTTATGAAAGGCCAATTCCCCTACAGTCACTCCCGTGGCTCAATTTTGCGGGACCCACAATGATTTCTATTATAATATATATATATATATATATATATATTTATATATATATATATATATATGGAACAGTTGGAAACGTTATCAAAGTCCAAAGCCGTATGGGATTTGTAATAGTTTTTTTTTAATTCTAAAATAAAATTAAATTTAAAACAGTTATGGAACAGCTGTAATTGGTGTCAGAGTCCCAAGCAGCTTAGGTTTATAATAAAATCCGGTTGAAAATAAAATAAAAAATTATTAAAAATTGAGTCTTTTTTTTCTCAATTGTAATTGGTTGAAACTCCTTGAAATGCTCTCGTTGCAGTATTTGCTGGGTCCCATATAGATTGTCATTATAAGTATATAGATTTAACTTTAAAAATAATATGAAGCAGGGCATTGATATTAAATTTAGTTATATTTAACTTTACAAATAATATAGAGCAGGCTACTGATATTAATTAAAATTTAATCATATATGGTGATTTCGTAATAGGTTAATGTCCTTGATTTTATTTAGTTATTTTTTGTGTTCCACAGATTTTATATATTACAATTAGTATTACTATATAATGTGTTTATTATTATTAGATTTGTACAACTAAGGTGAATGATAAAAAAATTTAAGGTCTATATTTGTTAAGAACTTATAGTTTAAAATATTCGATAGTAATCTCATTTATAATTCATTCCCCCTTTTTCCTAATAAATAAAAATATTTTACTTATTATAAATAATCACAATGCTCGCAATCTTTTTTTTTATGTGTTGAGATAATCTTGATACTTTATGTTTTGTTTATATTTTAATCTATTAATATATAAAAGTAATATATTTGAATTTTGAAATCATGAGCTGTGAGTGAATTTAGGTCTTTCAAGCCAATGAGAATGTAGAAAAATAAAAATAAGAAACCACTTTTCCCGCCCATAAAAAATACAATACAATTTTACCCAAAATCAAACTCTAAACCTTTGCAGTTATTATCCCTTAATTTTTGCAGTTATAACCACCTTCAATATATTATCCCTTGATTTTTGCAATTATATGTGTAACTTAGCTCATAACATTTTTTTAACTGCATTATTTTTTTGTGTGGTTTGATTTATAAGAATACTATGAATTGAAAATTCAATATTTAATTATTATTAATTATTAATTATTATATAGTGCTAACTTGGCTTATTTTACTAACTATATTGTCTTTAATTATGATGTTTAGATTACAAGAATATTGATATCTCACGTTAATAGTCTTTATAACCATTTATTTATTAATTCCTCAATTATCTGAACATGTTATATTTGATTTGGCTTCTTTTTAAATACTTTTTTATATTTCTTCTACGGAACTTCTACTAGAAAAATTAATTTGTTTAAATTCTAAGAAAAGGAATCTATCCTACCTATTAATATATAAAAGTAATATATTTGAATTTTGAAATCCTATGTTGAGAGTGAATTTAGGTTGTTGTAGCGGAGAGGATTGCAAAAAAATAAAATCGCACAGCTGCAATTCCAGCCAATGCAAATCCAATTAAAGATATTGTTAACCATATCCCTTGATTTTAGCAACATCAGCCCCATGATTTTTTAACTACCCTAAAAATTGGATAGTAACAACCGACCATTATATTATCTCAACATATTGTAAAACTCTTATTAATATATGTCTCTAATACTAACCTATCCTAAAAACCCTAAATCGAAACTTACCTATAAAAACACAATCTTTATACCATGTGCTGTTGGCAACTATCAATATGTTTCCTACTACAAATTCATTTTCTATATCATCTATGCTCTACCATGTGAAAATGCATAATCCTCATTTTAATAAGGTTAGTATAAATTCTTCATGTATGTGTGTTGTACAATTGTTGCTTTGTTGAGTACCTTTGTTTTTTAACTCTTTGCATTATTGATGATAATCTACATGGATTACTAATGCTTCTTTATTCATTTAATATTGATGGATTTTAGTTTTGTATTTTTTGATTTTTTTTATCGATTTTACAAAATAGGGATAGAAATGTGTTTTCAACAATATTGACAACCGTATGGAAGCAGCAACGATGGCATGGTGGTCAACTAAAGATTGATAATGGGCGTCTAGGCTTTTTTGGTGCGGCAATTTCGGTTGATAAAATAATAGATGTGCATAATCTTTTTATACGTTCTAGAGTTTGTGCTCAATGTTTAGGTATGCTATGCTCGAATAATTGTTGGGTTACTTACAAGACAATGATAATTTTGAAGCCACAAGGAGAGATGTGTCATCAATGGAATTATTTTATGTAATTATCATCAATTTATGTATTCATATCGTCGATTGCGATTTTGTATGTTACTATCTTAATTTTGTTGTAATGTTATCCAATTTAGTTGAAATATTTATTGATTTTTGCTAGCTTGATTGCATAGTTTTGACATGGTTTTGCACTTGATGCAGAAGGTTGAGGGACTATGCGAAAGAAAATTATCTTTTGCTCTAACTACTTTACATTATTCCAAGTCAATAGCTTTGGTTATACCAAGTATTGTTTTTATGTATCAATTTTATAAATCATTGGTGGATATATAAACATAAATTATAATTATTATTTACATGATTTTAAATTATATTATGTGTTTATATATTTAATAATAAATTATAAGAAAAAATAGACATAAATTATGTATATCAATGTTATAATTGTTCATATAAACACTTTACGAAATTTTAAGTCCTATAGACTATAATTTAACAATATTTGTTTGATGCTCGGGTATATTAAAGTTACATAAACAATTATAACATTGATATACATATTTTATGTTTATATATAATAATTTGTTTATAATTTATTTTTTTCTTTATAGTTTATATGACTTTAAATTAACAATAATCATTATATAATAATTTATGAAATTTATGTTTTTTCTTTATGTTTATATATAAAAATTTGTTTATAATTTAAAATTATAGTTTTTTCTTTATGTTTACAATAAATTATAAACATAATAAGTGTTTAAATGACTTTAAATTATAATAAATGTCTATCTTTTAATATGAACACTTTACGAAATTTATCACTACTATAGCTTTAAATTATAATTGTATTTTTAATTATTGGACATTTACTTTTTAATACACCCGTGCATAGCACGTGTTTAAGACTAGTTTTATATAATGCCTAAATAAATTAAGCAGTTATTAACTTAATTTTTTCGTATGAATTATATAGTCAAGAAAGATTTCTTTTTTCTTTCTATAATTATTAAAGAAAATATATAACAATATTATAGATTTTTTTAATGGAAATTGTAATCTTTACTATTGTAACAACCCGCCTTAAACCATTCTTATTTAAATCTCTTAATCGTATTAATTATCTAATTTATGCCTAAAATTTTCTTTTTCTTTTTAACCCAGTGTGTGTTTTGCAGGACTTGAACAATGCAACGATCATCCATGGTTCAGTTCAATTTTCTTTTTACAAGAAATCTCTACCGATAAAATTTTATGATGATTTCCGATCGTTTCTGAATTCTTTTACCGAGACCGATATTTCGGGTCCTCCTTTATCTGAATTATATTAGGATTATAAATATGAGAAATTTCATGGAGGTGCATGAGTATATTTATTTGGGTTACCAATAGTATTTTTATGGTTTAATAAATTTAAGCAATTTAGGAAATAGGGGAGACATGTATGTGTAAGGAGGAATAAAAATGACAATTTTTTTGAGGGTCCTATTGGGCCATTCAGCTGAGCCCAAGGAGAAGAGGAGGGAGAGTTGGGCTTCTTCCTTAATTAATACATGTATATATTAGGAAGGGGGGATTGGTTCTTTTCATTCACAAACTCCAAACACATCACTACACTAGCTCCCATTTCCCCTTGTGTCTTCCCATCTGCTGAGCACCTCCTGCCTGCCCGCCTGCCACCTGCTGTCCGGCCACCACCAGCCACTCCGGCGAGTTTTCCGGCCAAAATTCCGGCCATCATCATCCTCATCATCTAATCCCTCTTATTCTTCCATTTCAAATGGTATAACACTCCTTTTCTCTTCCTCTCTCTTTCAAGATTAAATCAATGTTATACTCTAAGTTTCTTCTTGTTACTATTAGGTTTTCCAAAGGTAAATTCATAAATTTAAGGTCTTCAAGAGGAGTTTTCTAAGAGCTAAGAGAATCAAGGGAATTTTGGGTAAGTTGAGATGGATTCTTTGTTCTATTTGTTGAATTAGTGAAAGATATGTGAAAGTATGAGCATGCATGTGGTTTTTGATAATTAAACTCACTGTGGAAGGATGAAAAGTTGATTAAAGTTATATGCATGTGTGTAGATTAGACTTAGATTAAGTAAGATGATGTTTTTGAGTGATGCATGTTAAGGAATTTCAAGGGAAATGAATCTGGTTGCAATATGGAAATTCCAGCGAATATAAAGTATGAGTTTGACTAAATTTTTGGTATGATTAGGTGGCCTAATATGTTAGTTAACTCCCGGTTTTTGAATTTCGTAATTCCGGTATGTATATTGTGAGTTTTTGCCAAAACCATGAAGGTGTGTAAATTAATACGTTTTCTGTCGTCAGTTTAAAGATTGCTGTTTTTGGAATGGTTATGGGTTAAGAGTTGAACATGAAAGTTTTAGAGGACATTCTGATCTTTCCAGAAAGGTATAGTATGCGTCCATACGATATCGGGAGAGAGAGATATGAGGTTTTTTCTGAAGGGCTGTAATCTGGGTTCGCCTCCTTAAGATGTTTTACTCAATTTGTGGTCAACATAAGACTTAAAGTTTGTTTTGTAAGCTTTTCGAATTGGGGTTTTAGGCCTTCATTGAACATCGGGAGTGAGATTTATGAGTCTCCGATTGTTGGTTGGTAATCTGAGTTGCCCCAGAAAATGTTATGTGACTACCCATCCTTATGGCCAAAAATCCGACTTGTTCCCATGATCAAATTAGTGGGTGGTCTGAATAAAAGTTGTAGTATGTGAACCAAGCTTTCCAAAAAGTCCTCTTGTGTGAGATTTCGATAAGTGGAGTTCGAGATATGATTTTCCGAATAATTGAGGTTTAAATGGTTATATCTTTTGAGCGACTTGTAAAGACAACAGTATTTAACATCCTTAGCCATGTTTCTAGTCTTTATGGTCAACTTCAAAGTTGAGGTGTATGTTCTAAGTTTCCCGAAAGGTCCTTTTATGCCTTGGTCCGATATCCGAAGAATGTAATAGGACTTTAGGAGTACGCCTTAAGGAGCGAGTTCATTATTAATGTTTATAGGAAATTTCCCAAGTGATTACTTCATGGTTCTACCTAAGCTTAGATCCTAATTCATGATCTTTATCCTTTTTAAATTTCCTCAAGAGATCGTTGCACCACTGTTCAAGTCCCTGTTCGTGTCGGACGTGTTTCAAGTTTTCAGGTACGCAAATTGTCTAATCCTTCATTTTAACTCCAATATCTATTATTTATATTTCAAGTCATGACTAATGATCTATGTTTCATGTTTTAAGTGGTCCCGTCCCATTTATTCTAGCTAGTCACGTGAAGTGCTAGCCCCATTTTTAGATGCTCCTGATCAGAGTGTCCTAATGACCTGGCCAGTGTCGACTGTTTATCAGCCACCCAATCCAAACTTAGATCGGTTTGGGCATGCGCGTATGTGAAGTGCTTAGCACTGATCGTAAGGGATACCACTCATTTATCTATCGCAAGATACATTTATCCTACTTATATATATATATATATATATTTATTCAACAATTTATTTCATTTCCCCTTTCCCGTTTTCGAAAAGTTTTGACGGGCCATCAAGAAAGTTTGTTGTGAAATGCATTTTACATATTAGAGGTTTGTGTACTGAGTGTTTCCCCCACTCATTTGCGAATGTTTTAATGTTTTGTTTTAGGCGGCCCGATCACTCAAGTCAAGCGAGATCAAGTGGAGTGTTTCTCCTAGTCAAGCAAAGGAGATAGCGATGCTCTTCGGAGTGGATTTCAATGGGTGATATGGAATCTAGGAACCAAGTATGGTAATTGATGTATAAGTGTATGAGTGTTTAGTTGTTATCCAACTTTCTGCTTGTATGGTGGTTTATGTAAATGCGAACTTGGAGTTGGAGTCGTCGTTGTTGTCCGGTTGTTGCCTTGTCCGTTGTTGGGACGGCGGTAATATCCCTAATCCTTAAGATTTCCGCTGCGCTAATCACGGGTTTGCGAGCGGTTAGTGAGTAACCCGAGATTGTGGATTTGGGGCGTTACAACTATTTCTTAAATTTTACTTTAATCTATTTTTATATGCAAATCTTTACTATAATAATAGGAGAATCATTTTGACTCTTCTCTCTTTAATTGTAGGAATATTGACCATTTGCTTTTTTTTCTTTTCTTGAAAAGAAAAATTAACATCCCTCCTAATTTCTTTTTGTTTTAATAATGACCCCTCCCAATTTCCTAACCACACGCATAGCCTCCCCCTCCTTTCCCCTCCCTTCCCCTCCCAATATTGTTTCAATAATAAGAAATCAAAATAGAACTTTTCAAATTAAATTAAATTAAAATTGATAACACATATCAATCATGTAAAAACAAATGATAATAAAAAATTGAGGGAGTAAAATTATATTATAGACAATAAATTATATAGATATTACAAATGTAAAAATATATTTTCATGTAACAATGATAATTATAAATTAGGGATTAAAATTACATTATAGCAATTACCTATAATTTTAATTGAACGCATTTTTAAATAAACATACTTTTGTGAAAGTTTAATCTTATATTTTTTGAGAAAATAAATTAATAGAAACGTTGGTGAACATATAATATCGGAGATCGTCATAAGAAAAGAAAAATAAATAAATGAAATAAAGATAACATAATTCAAAATATTTCCTGTTTATTATGATATTTTGGTAGTACTATCATTTGAAAAACTAGATTTTGGAGCAATAGAGTGTAATCTATGTATATATAAAGTTGAACAATTATTTAGCAATACTTCCAAATTGTCGTATGCTTTTAAATGAAATATGCTTATTATCTCCATTTTATAATTTCTATTACAAAAGGGGTGTTGATGTCTTTGCTTTAGGGTATATATTAGAATTGTTTTATTATACTTTGTTGGTCATTCATTGGCATTGTTACATTTTTGTCTTTCAATTTGGTAATTTTTTTTCCTTCTGTGTTATCGACCATGTGGTGTATTCATTTGATTATTGTAGTGTAATGCATTGATCTTCTTTACTTGTTATTTTGTTTTTTTTTTTAGCTAAAGCTATATTATTCATGAACATATATGTTTTGTGTTCGTAAATACAAAAATGGGTGTCCTCTTTTCGTAAATACCAAGGTTCCGTTATTTTATGTTCGTCAAATATATGTTTTATATTGTAAGAGAGCTATCAATAATTTATCAATTGGTCATATATAGTAATTATAATTAATGGTTAAAGTTTCCCCATAAAGGTACAGTGTTTTTGGTTAATCAAATAGAAACAAGAAACTTAGGGAGTATATAATTTTTTTGAGCAAAAAAATAATCTACCATTAAAGATACCAAAATCGCTTTTACCCTTTCCTCTTTAATTGTAGGAGCTTTAACCTTTCTCTTTTCCTTCACAAAAAAAAAGTAACTATCTCCAAATTTCCACATGATGCTTATCCCCCAATACAGTCTCCAACTTCTTCAATATTAATCAATTAAAATCCACAACATAATGACTTATTTAATTAAGGGTATTTGATCACTACATTCGAGAGAGTAAAATTATATAATAGGCTTCAGATTATGTTGGTATTAAAAACATAATTTTTTATAATGATATTTCTTTGAAAATAATGATAATTAAACATTAGGGGAGTAAAATATGTTATAAACATCAAATTATCTAATGGTTTTTCCTTATGTAAATTTTTTAATAAAGAAAGATATTATAATAGGTAACTTTATCAATACCAACATAATTACGTTGTATGAGGGAATAAATTTCTCTTCTACATATTGTAATTATAACAATGTAAATGTCTACTAAATTTTCAAGTTATTTATATGATTTATTTTAATAAGAAATTAAAAACTAACTAGATTATGTGTTTGATAGTAATCTTTTGGCATAAAAATGCTCCCTCTTTTTATCAACTATATTAACTTGATTATTATATAATAGTTCTTTCTAGCATCCAAAAAAACTATTTAATCCCTTATTTGAGTTATTTATGCACTAAAAAAAACATACTTCCTCCATCTAAAACTTTTAATCGCCATGAGATACATGCAACAAATTGGTAAAAATTTTGACTATTATCCTCAATATGTACACAATAATATAATGTATGAAACTCACATTGACAATATTAGATTTGTGTAAGAGTATAATCTAATAAAAATATAATCTTACTTTAGGACCTCACAGGAAAATCCCCGACGAAACTTTCCAAGTGTCACCAAGAAGTGATGATTGAATCGAAAGAAGTTGCTTACTCTTTAAGGGGTTTGATGTCATTTTTCTATTTAGTTAAGTCTTTCGCGTTACTCTTTAAGAGCTATGAACTTATGTTTTTATTGAAATTTTGTTTTATTTGATCAAACAAGCTTCTCTTTAGTTAAGTATTTTGAACTTTATCTTGATGTATGATTATATTCATACCAAGAAATGCTTAGACATTTTTTAATTGATGGCGCATACCATTTATATAACGCTCGGGTATTTATTTTTTTATTCGGGGCAACGCCCGGGTATTTGCTAGTATATGTATAATAGTAAATTAAAGCAAGACTAATGAGCAACTTTTTGTAAAGGGTTAATTGTTTTGTAGTGCTGGGCTTAAGATTTATTTACAATGAGGTTCTTTCTTTACAATTTGGTGTAGCCATCAATCAAACTCACATTTGACCAAAAAACATTTACAGTTTGGTGTTTTTTAGTAGAGCCCAACTTATGTGCATAGGTGTAATGATGGGAAATGAATATTTAACAATTAAAATTGCGTTTGCAGTTACCCTATTCGTTCAACTTGTTAACCTACTGTATTTTGAGTTAATCACATCATTGGTCTGAGTTAACAACAATGAACTTCACGTACTCCTAACACATAGTTCCAACATAAGGTTTGTATACTGAAATTAGTAATTAATAAAGCTAAAACTACATAAGTTATGCTTTAGGGTTTATGAAGATATGCCATATGGATAATGATGCTAACATAAAGCACTCAACATGGACACCATGGACGGTTAACCCAGAATAAGTTCATGTTAACCTACTGTATTTTGGGTTAATCACCTCATTTGTCTAGGTTAACCTACAATGGACAATTAACCCATAATAAGTTCATGTTAACCAAGTTATGTATGGGTTAACCACCTCATTGTGTTTGGGTTAATCTGCATTGAAGCTCACCGACTACTTATGTTAAATACATCAGACATGTCACATCAACAGTAGGCCTACTTGGTTTTACCAAATTTTAATCAAAAATAAATTCTTGGTCAAACCAAGTTGATTGATGACAACACCTAGTTGTAAAAAAAGCATCTCATTTTAAGCTCAATCTTAAGCCCAACACTAGAGAGCAATTTTTATTTTATTTGTGTATTACATGTTTGTACTATGTGTCATTGAGTCATTAATGATAATTTTTATTTTTCCTTTCTTTTGAAAGTTTTATGTGATGACGCATGTCAAAAGTTCCTATTAAGAAGATTTTGTTTTAATATACTAGTCTTGTGATTCGTGCTATGCACGAGTTACTTTGCCTTATTTGTTATAATTTGGTCAGTGTCAATTGAGTATAGTTATTTGCTAAACATACATGGTTTTGTTTTTTTTAGACTTAGTATTATATTATGTTCTTACTTTTCTTATTGCCTTATGGTTTTTTTGGTTTGACACCCGTTTCAAATTGTGAATATCGAATGTACAATATGATTAACAAATTATAGAGTGTTATGGAATAATAGTGTGAATGTCCATACTCTTACTTTTCTTAATAATGAAGTATTCTTAGTGATGAAGAATTCTTGTATTATAAATACTTTTTCGATGGGTTTCATTTATTCCTTTCTCTCCTCTCAATTCCTCTATCTCTATTCTCTCTCCACTTTTTCTTACATTTATACCACGTTATCAGCACCGGACTCACCTTCCTAATCTTGGGGACGAGTAACAAATTTTCTCAATTCATTTATAATTATTTGTTTAGAAATATACGTGTGATTCTTACATATTAAGAACACCAAATTTCAAGTTGATTTTCTTTACCTTTTACTGCATATTCAAAGTGCTCCACCAATATAGGTTGATTATCTTCTTTGTTTATCAAAATTTAGAGAACATGATATGAACCTTGACTGAAGTAAATTTCTTTTAATCTGCCATTCACCATGATGCACAAAGCTAAGTGACATGTTTTTGAAGTGCATGTGTTACTAATTTCATTTGACATGTTTTACATACTTTGAGATTCATGATTCATCAAAGTGATATGTTTCATCACTACGATGTGTTGGCCGCTAATAATAATGGGTCAGTCGTCGACCTCTCTTTCCCTGCTCCCTTCCTCCACTTCCATCCTCCATCCTCCATCCTCTTCTTTACCGACCTTTTGTTTCTTCTTAGTCCTTCTCCGGCGTTTCAGTTTGGGTTTTCAGTTTCGCTTGGCTTCTCCTCGATGTTTTTCAGTTTCATTTTTCTGGCTAAGTCTCCGCTAACATGTGTCTTCTCCAACTCTAAGTGGCTACCTTCTTTTGGTGCTGCACTGCGACGTCTCGGGGTCTATGGTTGGTTTTCTGTTGTGCTCGGTTCTCTGAAGTTGGAGGGTCTAGGGTTGGTGTTTTTGAGTGGAGGTTCAGTTAAAGTGTTTGGGTTCAGTCGTTGCTGTTTGTGGCGGTGGGCATGGATCTCTAACCTTCATGCTCTTTCGTCTCCTCTGCTTTGTTAGATAGGTATGCTGCTCTTCAATCTGAATTGAAATCCTTATCTTGTTTCATCTTTGGGAAGGATAGTTTTGGTTCCCCAATTGCTTTGTTTGATTGAGCAAAGGTTGTTATAGAGCTTTTATGTGAATTGAAGGTTGTGTGTGCCCCTTCGCCTTTTTCTAATCTGCCTGCTCCTCAGTTAAGTTTAGATGGAGGGCTTTCTGCAGTTGCTCACAATAGTTTGGCTACAAATTCTTTGAGGGTTAGGGGTTGTGGATCTTCGTTTTCAATTTTTGTGGACAATTTACCAGCGGGTGTTACCTTGGTTGGAAGATTTATTCAAAATTGGTGTTATTGTTGATGTTTACATTCCTCGGAAATGTGGGAGAAATAGGAACCGTTTTGGGTTTGTTCGGTTTAAAGACAGGCAAACTAGTTCGTGTGCTATTCAAGGTCTAAATGGGAGGATGTTTAAGGGATCTGCGTTGAGTGTTTCCTGGGGTAAATTTAGCAAAAAGAAGTTTCCAAATCCTCCTTCTAGGAGGGGTTGTAAGGTCTGGAAGTGGGTGCCCAAAGTGAAGCAACATATTGAGGGTGCTTCGTCTTCTGATAATCTCGGTGTGGTTGGTGATTCTCTTGAGGTTAGTACGGACGACCAAGCGTCCCCATTGGCTGATGGTGGCTCCGATTCAAGTAAAAACTTATAAGATCCACGTGGTGCCTCTAAGGCTCGGCTTAATGCTATGAGTAAGTTTTCATATAAAGATGCTCTTATGAGAGGCTCTCAAATGTGTTAATTTTGTGGGTAATGGTATGGTTGTCACTTCTGATAGTGATCGTACCATTAGTGACCCTCTTGTCCCCCTTGATGTTGAGCATGTTCTGGTTTGTCTCCAAAAGTGAAGTTTCATATGAAGAGGAATCTCAATAGAATGGGAAATTCTAAATTGTGCTTAGTCAGACAAGCAATTTGCAGGGTTATTTCATCGAGTAGCTCGGGTCTCAATAAAGGGAAGAAAAAACGCTGTAAAAGACAAGAGTCAAGCAGTGAAGATGGTTTAGAGATCAATGACGAGGCTTTGAAGGTTCCTGTGGAAATATGCTTGGGTAAATTGAAGCTCGCAGAGCGACAAAGGTTGGGTCTAAATTGGGTGTCATTTGTGATGATGAAGAAATTGCTGCAAAGATTTTTAGAGATGAATTGTTGGAAGAAAAGAAGGCGAAAGTGAAGTTTTAATTTTGTCTTTGTTGTTTTTATGCTTCGTGAGCTGTTTCTTTTGCCTGGTTTTGTTGTGTATCTTGTGCGGTTTCTTTTATCTTGTTTGGCAATGGTTGTTTGCGTACTCTTGCCCTTTTCTTGGGCTATAAATAATAAAAAAAACGATGTATAATTGGGATGTTCCTGATCCATAAATAATTGTTATATGTGCTTCATTTTATTTCCTTTCCTTTTTCACAAGTATTGAATTAAATGTTAATTATATATATATATATTATATATATATATATATATATATATATATATATAGGGAAATTGAATTCTAATAATCCCTACTATCACAAATTGTATGACAATAATCCCTACTATCATTTTGGATTCTGGTGGTCCAAAAAAAAAAAAATTGTATTGTAGTGGTACCAAATCCATCACCATATTCTTTTTATTTTTTCCAAGCCTACCCCATATTGTTTTTGTTTTTTGGGTTCCTACCCCTAGATAGGTAACGAAGTGTAGTTACTAAAACATTTTTTAAACTATTTTTTTGAGATTCCGAGCAATTATTATGATTTTTTAAAAGAAATAAAATTGAAAAAAACATAAAAAAATTGAAAAAAAATTGAAAAAAATTGTGAGAAATGCTGTAAATTCATTAAAAATCGTGGTAAAGTGTTATACAAAGTTTTGAATCAAATGCAACACAAAATCTATGATATTTAGCGTATACACTCGATTTTGTCCCACTACAATACAATTTTATTTTTTTTGGACCACAAGAATCCTAAATGATAGTAGAGATTATTGCCATACAATTTGTGATAGTAGGGATTATTAGAATCCAATATCCCTATATATATATATATATATATATATATATATATATATATATATATAGTTTTTTGTTGACTGAACCAGAAGTTCAACTCAATAATAAGAATTTTATCTTATTTCATTAAGTGAATCTGAAGTTCACTCTAATATTAAAATTTTGTTCAATTTTGAAGTTCATTCTGATATAAAAATTTTCGTCTATCTCATTGGTGAACCCGAAGCTCACCCATCACAAATATTAACTTTTATATAATTCTGTTTGTGAACCAAAAGTTCACGAGGCCACTGATATTAATGTTTGGTATATGTGTTTATGGTGGATAAAATTAATTGTTTTATATACTCCACCTTTTCTTTTTGTTCAGCTCCATCGTTTTATTTTATTTATTCCATTATTGTGTCATGGCTTAAATTTCCATTTTTGTATTCATTATATTTTTTCGGATGGGGTCAAATTAATACTCATGAAGATTGAAGCTTATTTAGTTAATTGTACTTATAGTTAAATCTTAAAGTTTATTTTAACTACGTTGATTTAAGATTTTACTTTTTTTTTTGTTTCGAATGGAGATTTTTTATTGTTCCTAACATATTATTTGTATGTTTATTATAGTACCATGTCGAACTTGGCCAACCTAGAGTTCATTGCTCTAGATATATTTGGTAAAAATTATTTATCATGGGTACTTGATGCTAAGATTCATTTGGCTACCAAGAGTTTGGAAGAAACAATAATAAAGGACAACAAAGCCTCCGCTTAATACAAGGCCAAAGTCATGATGTTCTTACGCCACCACCTCCATAATTGTCTTAAAATAGACTATCTCACGATTGAAGATCCATTTGAGTTATGGAACAGTCTGATAGAAAGATATGACCACCAGAATACAGTCATTCTTCAAAAAGCTCGACATGATTGGATGCATATCAGATTTCAAGATTACAAATCTGTAGCTGAATATAATTTAGCACTTTTCTGAATTACCTCACAACTGAAATTGTTTGGTGAACCAATCACAGACGAGGGTCTGTTGGAGAAAATGTTTTCAACTTTTCATGCAAATAATGTGATTTCACAACAATAATATCGTGAAAAGGGTTTCAAGAAATATTCGTAACTAATTTCTTGTCTGCTAGTAGCCGAGCAGAATAATGTGCTTTTGATGAAAAATCATGAAGTCGCCCTATTGGCTCTGCCCCATTCCTTGAAGTGAATGTGGCAACATATGGCCCCAATTACCATAGGGGAAATAGAAGTCACGCCAGTAGTCGGGGTCATGGAGGTAATCGTGGTCATGGTCTAGGTCGCGGTCCTAGTCGTGGTCTTGGTCGTGGTTATGGTCGTGACAACTCCTTCAAAAGATCATCTTCCCACCAGAAGTGGGACCCTAAAAATTATCCGGCCAAAAATATTGAGGAAAGTGGAGGAAACGGGCATTGGTCGCGTACTTGTCGTACGCCAAAACATCTTGTGGATCTCTATCAAGCATCATTAAAAAACAAAGGAAAACAAATAGAGACAAATTTTATACAAGAAGACGGACCTATTGATGAGTCACACTTAGATGTTCCTGATTTCTTTTCCCACCCTGAAGGAAAGATCGATCATCTAGTTGGTGATGACAATGACAAGACTTTTAAGGACTAGGATATTATCCTATAGGTTTTTGATGGAAAATTTTGTTGCATGACTTATGTTACTCATATCGTTATAACTTTTATTTTTCCTTTAGTTAGTTATATGGTGTTCAAGGATTTTCATTCCTAAATGTATGAGTTTTGGCGTAATATTATATTTATTTCTTCTTACCTTGGACACTTCATCAATTGGAGTAATAAACGAATAAGAAGATATGTGCCTTACATATAGTGCAACAACACACACTATTCTGAAAAATAAGATATATTTTTTTTGTTTGTTGATACGAGAAGCAAATGTAAGTACTATATCGGGTTGTTCTAATTTAATTGAAGGCTTTAGAAGAGCTTATATAGAACTACCTGGTGAACCTATTTTCACATAGATAATGCACTATATTCCATTAAGTTTCAAGGATATTTGCAGAAATGGATATCATATTGAGACAACTAGTGCAATAACGTTGAATATTTACATATTATCAAATTTGTATTGGGAAAAAGATGTGTGTTGGAAAAGTTACCGTCATTATAATCAGGGTTATACTTAGGGGTGAGCGGGACGGGATCCCGGTAATTTTCAGAGGTCCCGAACCCGGTCTCGGTTGTGACCGGGAGCAAAATTTGCTCCAGTCCTGGTCCCGTTTGTGACTGGGAGCAAGGATTTGCTCCCACTCCCGGTCCCACCGGGATTGAGAAATCAACTGGGAATTTTAGTCCCGGTTTTCTAAAATTTCTTCACCCATTATTTGATTTATTTCCATTAAAAACCAACATAATTAATTAGACAAGTTTCTATAATTTTACAAATGTGGGGGCCGGTTTGTTTACATAGCCACTTTTCCCAAAACATTTTAGAAAACTTTCAGTGATATTAAGAGGTTTGTTTACATAGCGTATTCTAATTTGATTTAACCAGATTCTTCTTTGGACAACTTTCGGTGATATTAAGAGGTTTTTCTTTTCAACTCGGGGCCGAAATCAAACAAGACTTCCCAAACAAGGATCCTCGCGGATCCACTGTTTAGGTGAGTCTGAATTAGGCCTCGAATCATGACCAATTGGTTAGAGTTTGAATCAGTGGTCAAACCTGACCCACGGAAATGGGATCCGCGAGGATCCCAGGCCCATGAGACCTCTGATCCACGAGGATCAGGGCCTACTGGGTATGGGATACACGAGGATCACCAAGCCCTTGGGCTGGGTGTCCTTCAGACCAAGCTTGAACGAAATGGTTTCCCCCCATACCCCCAGAAATTACCGAAAGAAAAAAAACGTTAAACCAAAAAACAAAATGCACAAAATGAAGTGGAGTCGCAAGTTAGTTTTTTTTTTATAAAAAAAAACTAACAAAACAAGAGTAAAACTCCATAACTGCGAACCAAAAGAGAAAAGGGCTCGGGGGTAAAGGTACAAGTGTATGAGGGGTGCTCCTACACTGCCCGTAAAACGACCTTTACTCCGCCGGGTTTTAAGTTTAGAAACGAGAAAAGAAAACTAGGAAAAGAAAGATTGTCACCAAGTTTCAAAATTAAAGCATGCAAAAAGTCACGAATTAAACAAACATCTAAAGAAAGAAAAAAAAAACAAAAAAGTTACAGCGGGCGGGGAAAGAGCGCTACATGGTTACAAATTAGAGAAAACCCAACAGAACAGAAGGAAAAAGTATACCAAATCCTGGTGGATCCGCGAGGATTTCCTTGATCAAATTCAGATTTCTCGATGTATCGCGCAAATCTCGGCAGTAGTGCTCTTCCAAAATCTACGAGAATTCTTCCCAAAAAAAGTATGTTTGTATACTCACTTTTGTGTTGATAATTTCTAAAAGCGTACCTACACCAAACTTTTTGAACCCCTCCAAAATCCGCGAGGATTTCCCTTTATAATCAGCATCTTCGGCAGTTATCTAAAGCATCACCCCCTCCCCACTCAGCATGGGATCTGCGAGGATTCCCGTTAATGGGAAGAGTGGGTCTGGCCAGTTTCTTGACTGAAGAAACTGCTCCATTTGAACAACAAAACCGCGAGAATTTTCCCTCCCAGCCATTCGATCCGTGAGGAATTTCTATTTTTGGGCCAAAGATAACAAATCCGCGAGGAGCTACCTGGGCTTGAAGAATGGATCCGCGAGTAATTTTCCCGGGCTGGGAAATGGGATCCGTGAGGATCCAGTTCTGGGATGGACAATTAGGATCCGCGAGAGCCTGTGTTTTAGGCTGACAAATTTGATCCGCGAGAGTCTTTTACCTGGGCCAAAAATTGAATTCACAAAGATTTTCCCCATTTCCTGAAAAATTCGCGAGGATTTTCCCCCATTTCCTGAAAAATCCGCGAGGTTTTGACTGATGAAACTATTAGTCTTGCGTAGAATCCGCGAGGAATTTCCTGAAAAATCCGCGAGGATTTTTGCCCATTTCCTGAAAAATCCGCGAGGAATTGCCTGGGCCGGCCTGCAGATATCCACAAGGATTTGTCTCAGCCCAACCGATGATCCGCCCGAAACTGATACTTGGTTGGCTTGCTAGGATCCGCGAGGATCTGGCTTGGGCTGTTCACCGGATCCACCAGGATTTGGTCCTGGGCCTAGTCACTGAATCCTCGAGGATTTTACCCCCAAGCCTAATCAATGGATCTACGAGGATCTACTCCAGGCTTGATCACCGGATCCGCGAGGATTCTTGGGTTGACGTTGACAAAGATGACTTTGACCAAGAGTTGACTTTGACTAAGAGTTGACCTAGACAGTTGACTTTGACTTTGACTTTGACTTGACCGACAGTCTGTATCCCCAAAGACCCCCTTGACCGACAAACTCAGCGAGGACCCTTTTGACCCAAGGATTCACTTGACGAAAAATCCACGAGGGACCCATATCGCCCAAAATCCTCGAGGAGTCCAACATGTCTGAAATCCTCGAGGGCTTTCTTAAGTGTTATTTTGGTGTCTAAAGTTAGCCCCCACTTTGACTGAGTCTGAGTAAGACGAAAGTGAAAGTATACCTTGAGACTGTTGTAGCTAGTCTGGTGATTTTTCGGGGGTAGCCCGAATGAATTGAAAATTGGTCGGAGGTAGTCCGATTGAGATTGCTGGAGGTAGTCCAAACTTTGATGAATTTCTCGGGGGTAGCCCGAACACTTGGATGATATCCGGAGTTAGTCCGCTTGAAAATGCTGGAGATCGTCCAGGCTTTGATGAATTTCTCGGGGGTAGCCCGAACACTTCGATGATATACGAAGATAGTCCGCTTGAAATTGTTGGAGGTCGTCCAGGCTTCGATGAATTTCTCAAGGGTAGCCCGAGTAATTGGATGATAATCGAAGGTAGTCCGATTGAAATTGGTGGAGGTTGTCCAGAATTTGATGAATTTCTCGGGGGTAGCCTGAGTTGTACTTGAAATTACTCGAGGATAGGTACCTACAAGAGACAATGAAACTTATGAGTATCAAAGAAAAGTCAAAACACGGGGTCACTTCCCCTGAAAATGACAATTTTTTTTATAAAAAAAAATGTAATCGAGGATAATGGAAAAATTATGCTAGCCGATGAGAAAAGCCCCCGCTGGAGGCGCTGGCAGCGCCCTCTAGACGCTGGTCGCGTCAACTGATTTTTGCTTTTTGTATTAGACGCTGGCAACGTCTGGGACAAGTGGGCAGCGACTGGTGTTGAGAGGCGCTGGCAGCGCCAGCTGCCGCACTGGTAGCGCCAGCTTCAAGTCATCTTTTGTGAGGGGCGCTGCTAGCGTCCCATACGACGCTAGTGGTGCCCCGTTCTTCCTCCCTCTATCTGGACCCCGAGGATCCAATGGACTAGACAAACCCAACAATCTACACCTTGGACCATGATCCGAGATATCGGTCCTGAATAAATGCCTTGACTATCGCCATCTACAGGCCCCTTCGCAGGGCGTGGCACTACATGGCTCTCACATGCTCAAAACGTCAACTATGTCCAAACAATGTTTGAACTTAGCTATAGATAGACGTTTGGTTAACATATCGGCAGGATTATAAGAAGTATGCACCTTCTTTACCACGATCTCTCCTGCAGCAACTGTATCTCTGATGAAGTGATACTTGACACTTATATGCTTGGTCTTCGAATGATAAGTGTCATTCTTGGTCAGATATATAGCACTCTGACTATCTGAATAAACCACAGTCTCACCCTGGGGTACTCCAAGCTCCATGACCAATCCCCTCAACCAGATGGCCTCCTTCACTCCTTCCATTGCAACAATATTTTCAGCCTCTATAGTAGACATGGCTGCTATAGATTGGAGTGAAGCTTTCCAGGATATTTCTCCTCTATACATGATGAACACATACCTTGAAATTGAGCGTCTCCTATCCAGATCTCCACCATAATCAGCATCAACATAACCTGCAACATCAGACGTTGCAGTACTACCTTTATCATGCAGGATACCCTTCTCTAAAGTACCCTTCACATAGCGAAGGATCCACTTTACTCCTTCCCAATGCTCCTTCCCTAGATTCTGCATATATCTACTCACCACACTAACTACATGGGACAGGTCAGGTCTAGTGCACACCATAGCATACATCAAACTACCAACTGCACTAGCATAGGGAATATTGGACATCCTCCTTACCTCTAAACCAGATTTAGGACATTTCTCACAAGACAATTTGAAATGTGCAGCTAAGGGTGTTGAAACTGCTTTACAATTTCTCATATTGAATCTGTCAAACACCTTCTCCAAATATTTCTTCTGAGACAGGAACAACTTCTCTGCCTTTTTATCTCTTTGGATCTCCATACCCAAAATCTTCTTTGCCGCTCCGAGGTCTTTCATCTCAAACTCCTGGTTGAGTTGAGAGTCCAGCTTCTTTATAAGTGACATGTCCCTGGAGGCAATCAACACGTCATCAACATAGAGTAATAAATAAATGAAAGACCTTTCTTCAAATTGCCTGTAGTACACACAGTTGTCATAGTGACTTCTTGTGTACCCTTGTCCTATCTTAAAGGTATCAAACCTTTTGTACCACTGCCTGGGTGCCTGTTTAAGTCCATAGAAGGACTTCCTCAATCTGCACACTTGTTCCTGCTAACCAGGAACGATGAAACCCTCTGGTTGCCTCATATATATTTCTTCCTCCAACTTGCCATGGAGGAAAGCTGTCTTCACATCAGGTTGGTCCAACTCCAAATCAAATAGATCAATGAAGGCTAACAAGGTGAGGATCAACGTATGCCTCACGGCTGGCAAGAATACTTCGTTATAGTCGATTCCTTCTTTCTGGTTGCAACCCCTAACCACTAATCTGGCCTTCCACCTTGCACTTTCTACACCAGGGATACATTCTTTTCTCTTGTACACACACTTTGCAGTAAGAGCTCGTCGCCCTATAGGCAACTCACATAGCTCCCATGTATGATTCTTCTGCAGGCTCTCCATCTCCTCTTGCATAGCTTCTATCCAGTTTGAGGCACTCGGACAGGATATGGCCTCTTGATAGGTAGAAGATTCAGCACCTTCAGGAGTTTCTTCTGCTGCATTCAGCGCATATGCGATCATAGCGTCATCTTCTTCAGTATATCGCATTGGTCTCCTGATCTCCCTCCTGGGACGATCTCTTGCTATGCTCGGTTGTTCCTGCACCTGAGGAACATTAGTCTCAGTCTCAAGCTCATCAACTTGAGTTGGTTTAAGAGCATCATCAGCAGTTTGCTCCTGATTGCAGGTTCCAGCAGCTCCACCTTGAGCCTGCTCCACCTCGAAAACCATTCTTCCTGCATCTTTCTCTTGATTTCCTGCATCATTAGAAGTACTGGTAGATTCCATTCCAGATAACATAGCAGTTTCATTAAAGGTTACATCTCAAGATTGTATAACTTTCTTCAAATCAGGACACCACATTCTGTATCCCTTAGACTCAGACCCGTAATATGCATTTAACAGCCCTGGGAGACAGCTTCCCATCATTCACATAGGCATATACAGGACATCCAAAAATTCTCAAATTAGAATAATTAATTGGATTACCTGTCCAAACTTCCTCTAGAATCTGGTATTCGATAGAGGCATGAGGTGATCTGTTCAACAGGTAGCAGGTAGTAGATATCACCTCTGCCCAGAACGATTTGTTCTTCCAAAGCCCTGCATTAGAGAGCATACAACGGGCTTTCTCCAAGAGTGTCCTTGTTCGGTTGTGGTAATTTGGGTTTCCTAAGTAGGGTTGTCGCATCCACCGGGATGGTGTGGCAGGTTAATAGGGAATTGGTTTGGTAGGGTTTCAAATCGCGAAAGACAGTAATTAATAATACAACTAAACTAAACATGAATTGAAAACAGTAATTACTATAGCAAACATGAATCGAGAATTAAAACTTAATCTAATCAAACATAAACTGGGAATTAATTAAGATGAACGCTTAGCAAAATCAATATCATGTAAGAATTAATAAAAAGAGACAATTAAATATTACTAACAATCTCAATTGCAGGGAAGAAAATCATACTACTGGCAATGCGAAATAACGAATTAACTAAAAAAATTAAAAGACTCGATGAAATTAAGGGAATAGAGTATACCTACAGCCTTCTCTTCACTCTACCTCCCCTTGCTAGCATTACGAACTCTCCTGAACAAACAAAAGTCGTGGTTCGGATTACTAAGAATCCCCCAAATCCTCACTTGGAAGGAGAATTTATGAACCCTTAATCCTCCTATTTCACTAAAAGTTGGAATTTTGTTCTGAACTAATACTAATAACTCGAAGTAACAAGGCTAGAAACAAAAAGCGAGAAGAACAA
This sequence comes from Portulaca oleracea, assembly GCA_029582165.1. Lineage (NCBI taxonomy): Eukaryota > Viridiplantae > Streptophyta > Magnoliopsida > Caryophyllales > Portulacaceae > Portulaca > Portulaca oleracea. Next base: position 10,353,405 of record CM055868.1, read on the forward strand.
GAATTGAAAACTTGAATTACATTAAACATTGAAAGGGTAAATTACAAGGGATATGACGAACCTCCTTGAGAGTTCTAACAATGCCATCATGAGTTCTGATTTTGCTACCGCCAATTCCTGCAACCATGCAGCCTGTGTCGTTACCCATAACTACGATCCCTGTGTCAACACTCTCATAGGACTCAAACCAATCCTTGTGAGGACACATATGATAGGTGCACCTCGTGTCAAGAACCCACTCATCTCTAGCTATCCTACTCGATGTGGTAGCCAAGGCATCATCCGTAACTACAAACCCATCACCATCTGACTCGGACTCAACACAGTTTGAGGTACCAGGTTTGGTGTGGTTATCCTTACTCTCCTGCTTCTCATTTCCTGTTTTGTCCAACACACTCTCTCTATATGCCCCATCTTACTACAGTAGTTACACTTCTTATTCTTGTGAGGATTCCTAGACTTTGAACGGTGTTTAGACCTCCCTATAAACCCGTTTCCCTTACGATCAGTATTCCTACCCCTTACAACCATAGCATCACCACCCTGGTCATCGCCATCAGTATCAAGTTTCTCCTTAGACAGTAAACTAGCCTTTACTTCACTAAGGTTAAGGACACCACGATTCCCATACAACATGATTTCCTTAAATTGTTTATGTGATGCAGGTAGGGACAGAATTAAATGCAAAGCCTTATCCTCATTAGTATGTTTCACATCCACTGATTCTAATTCAGCAATAATAGAATCAAATTCACTAAGATATTCTTGAATAGAAGTATCTTGGGGCATTTTTAGCCTGTAGAATTTCTGCTTCATTCGGTACTTGTTTGCAAGTCTCTTTGACATGTACAGCTCCTCCAGCTTGGTCCAGAGCTCCCGAGGTTTCTCGATATGCATCACATCTCTCTGAATGTGCTCCGCCAAACACAGCTGAATTCCTGCCAAAGCCTTATCTTCCAACTTCTTCCACTCCTTTGGAGACAGATTGCCCTTGATGTCCTTATGGAGTTTCTTGAATTCATCATCGCTCATCGTCTCATCAATCTTCGTGTCGGGATACTCAATCGCATCCCATAACCCGTGTTGAATCAGGATTGCCTTCATCTACAGTCTCCACATGGTAAATCTCCTCGTTCCATCAAATTTTGAAATATCGCACTTCATGATTGAAGCAATCTCCACCTTGCTCTGATACCACTTGTTAGGGATAAATAGTAGCAAGGTAACTGCGGAAGCGAATAATAAAATCGAATTGAGATGACGGATATTATGACAAAATTTAGGAACGTAAGCGATGAAATCAAACACCAGAATTACATGGGAAATCGAAGAACTCGGAGAAAAACCCACGGACGGCGACAGCCAGAAAATAATCCACTGTGAGAAAGGAGGAGTACAACTTGAACACTATCACAGAGTGTGATGTGTTCCAAAAAGGAGATTACAATACCAATCTCTCAACTGTTAACTCACAATCTCTCGGAATACACTGGGGAAAATATTAGTGAGACTCCCTCTCTCTCAATATTCTCTCTCTCTCTCTCTAGCTCTCTGTGTTTCCGATATATTTTGGTGAAAAAAAACATATACCATATTTATAGTGTTGGTGAGAGAAGGAAACTAGGTTAAACAATAAACAACCTAAAGAAAAAACCGTCGCAGACCGAACCCCCGCTAGAGGCGCTAGTAGCGCCCTCTAGACGCAGGCCGCGTCAACTGATTTTTGCTTTCTATGCTAGACGCTGGCAGCATCTGGGACAAGTGGGCAGCGACTGGTGTTGAGAGGCGCTAGCAACGACTGGTGTTGAGAGGCGCTAGCAGCGCCAGCTTCAAGTCATCTTTTGTGAGGGGCGCTGCTAGCGTCCCATGCGACGCTGGTGGTGCCCTGTTCTTCCTCCCTCTATCTGGACCCTGAGGATCCAATGGGCCACACAAACCCAAGAAAAAGGCTTTAGAAGGAAAAAGAGGAGGCTAGCAATTGCACACCTCACCCATATGGAAACAACACCTTCCAGGTAGATGTTGAGAAAGATAGGCTAATAGTGGACCTCAACTCTACTACATGTACATGTAGAAAATGGGATCTCACTGGAATACCCTACTCTCATGCAATTTCATGTGCAGCTTGGCTAAACTTGGAAGCTGAACAGTTTGTGAATCCAAGGTTCAAAAAACAAGAGTGCTTAAAAGCATATGAGTTCTCCATCTCACCATGTGTTGGAGAAAGGCATTGGCCTTTGAAAGAACTTCTAATGTTGCCACCTCGTGTCATCCCTAGATCTGGAAGACCAAAACAGGATCAAAGGAGAGACCACCATGAAGATCCCGAAAGGGCCGGTAAATTAACAAGTCAAGGACTTGTTATGTACTGTAGTATATGCAAGAAGATAGGTCACAACAAAAGGGGTTGCCGACAAAGATAAAACTGCACCACCCCAGCAACCCCAGCCAGAACCACATCCAGAACAACCAGCTCGCAGGCAACGGGGAAGGCCTAGGAAACAACCATCCAACTATGATATTGCTAGAGGGGTTGCTTCTACTACTAATGGAGGTGTTGCTGGTAGGGGGTCTGCAAGGGTGGCTAACATGGGAGGTGGTAGGGGTGTTGCCACCAAGGAATAGTTGCTTCTTCTATAGTTAGGGGAGGGGGAGAGGTGCAACTACTAGGGGAGGTGATGCCAAGGGAAGAGGTGTTGCCAGGGGAAGGGGATTTGGAATGGGAAGGTGGTTTCCTACTGGAAATGGAAGTGGAAGTTGAAGTGGAAGTGGTAGGGATGAAGCTAGTAGAAGTGTTGCATATTGGTTGGGGATTCCAAATGCAAGGGTAAGCATATTTCCCTCTCTTTTTTTTATTTGAAACTTTTTAGAATAACAAAAAAAAAGTGGACTGTGTTTGTTTTTATGGTGACCATACAATACATGATTATGGTATTAAAATTTCCATTTTTTTTAGCAGGAGGCATCTTCATCAGCTACAACTGGCCACATGATAGATGCACCTTCATCAAGTGGACAAAATATTCGAACAACTCAAGCTCCAGGCACTAGTCAACCCTTCAGGGAATATTGGAGATACTGATGCAGATAATTTACTGTTTGTATTTTGGAGATGCTATGAATTAGTCATTTGTATTTTATTAAGGCTATTTGTACCAAACATTCATGCATTGCCTTTAGACCAAGCTGTTTGTATCAAACAGATACCGCTGTGTATTTTGTCATTCACAAGACATCATCAATCTATGTAACAAATGCAAGCAAGTTCTTTTGTATATCATCACAAACACAAGACATCTCCCCACCTATTTTGGATGAATGAACTGAAGTTCTTTTGTACCAAACATTCATGCATTGCCTTTATCTTTGTTATTGTTGAAAAGTAAATGCTAAGTTCTTTTGTAACAAATGCAAGCGGTATATCTGTTGATGGTGTCTTGTGAATGACAAAATACACAGCGGTAACAAATGCAAGCAACTGTATCCAAAATAGATTCATCCAAAAACTATCATCACAAACACAATACATTCATTCATCTCCCCACCTATTAATGACCTATTGACAACAACCACAACAACTACAATTACAAACACTATAAAGTGTATCCATCCATATCTGCCAGCTCCTAGTTGCTTCAAATGAAGCATTTCATCTCTCAAAGCCTTCACCTCTGCCTCATTTGCCTTCCTTATCTTCTTCTCATCCTCAAGTTTTCCTCTAAGCTTGGTGACTTCTTCCTCAAATTTTACATTATTGTGAGTCTCATTCCTCAACTGCTGCATTTCAGTTTGCATTCTTGACATTTCCCCAACAAGTTGCTCCATCCTTTCCTCCCAAATTGAGTTGTTCTCAAGAAAGTAATTGTCAATCTCGTCTTCCCAAATAAAGAAACCACACCCCTAATTCACCTACATATTGCATATAAAAACAATAAACATATCACAAATTTTGCATTTTTTACCCTAAGCCAAAACCACCCTAAACCCTATTAAACGAGAACACACTGATCTTCCCAAATTTGCATCCAATAAACTTCCTTCTATAGTTACGTTCCTTGAGGTAGGTTTTAAACACAACAGGGGCCTTATGCTTGCATTTTAATGTCGCAACAATTGGGCTTCTTGAATCTGACGTTCCCGACTCAAATGTTCTCCCAACGCTTGAAGGCATCTTGACTATGGCTACCAGCCATTCTCTGCGAAATGTAGCCATAATTGAGTGAAATGAAAAGACAGAGACGAGTGAGAAGAATAGAGAAGAATTAGGGTTTTTCAAAGGGAGCAATTCTTAGAGAGAGATTAGACCTACACAGTCTACAATTCTAGGCTGCGAATGTTTCTCTTCAACATATCTCTTTCCTCCACTTTTTTCCTTTTATTGTAATTAAACATACCTTAGGTGGGGAAGTAATAAATAAGTTAATCAGAGAGTGAGGTGTATAGTGGAAAAAAGGGGAAATAGTGATTAGGAAAACCACATAATACACCCGCATGCCCCCAAATATTTTTCCTTTTTTTTGGCTCAAAAAACCTCCACATAAGCTTCCACCACCGCCATGTCACACTTTCGACGAGTTGGACTCAGTGGCGGTTTACTGGAAAAAAATAGTATATCAAGTTCAGTTTGTCTAAAATAAATGTTCAAGGTTGGTTCGTTGAATCAAAGCACCATGAAAGATTGGTTTATTTAATTCCAATTTCCCTAAAAGAAATATGTAAGCAGTGAAAATTGTAGATTAGGAATGATGTAAGTGGTTACATAGGGAAGAAAAACCCCCTCCCCCTGCTTAACAACTATAAATATGTAAACCTTTAGTGAAGAAGGCAAAGAAACGAGCAAACTTTAAGTTTCTCACTTGTTTGTTTGTTTTTTTTTTTCTTACAAGAGTGTTGGTTGTAATCATGTTTTGAATTCCTCCATTTTGGGGACGCACTAACAAAATAAGTCTAACTATATAAATTTCAGTATCTTTATATCTTTCAAATAAGTCCATTCTTGTAAAAGAACTTTTAAAAACGAATTTAGAAGAATTTATAATTGATACTGGAACTGGAATGTATGAGGAAGACGGAATAGTATTGAAAGTTAAATTAGGCTAGTTAAATAAAGCGCGGAAAATAAATTGCGGAAATTAAAAGATAGACAAAACCCGGTAATTGTTTACGATGTTCCTCCGAACTCAATTTCGGAGTACGTCACCGGCTAGAGTTCTCCAACTCTAGGATTTAACCTCGAATTATTATTAGGATGGATTTCTACAACCGATCTTAGAGACTTCTCTACTCTCAAGATCTCACCACCTGATATCGCCTCTCAATCAAGTGTGGCGGAGTCGACCTCTCAACTCCTAAATCCTCTTCCTAACAATAATCTCTACAACTCAACTCAACATATAATAACTCAGTACAATTCTTTTATCTCACACTTAACAATAGAAATTAATAATACACAAGTGAGATGTTTTCTTGTGTCCTCTTGTCTCTTCTCTTATTCTCTTTAATGTCCAATCTCCTTGTATTTATAGTGCAAGAGCCGATGACCAAACTTGGACAAATCTTGATCAATCACAACATAATCCTCATAAGGAATGGACATATGATCTTCTTGATTACCTTGTATATAATGTACTTCACCAATATGCCAAGCTACTACAATATGTATATATAGATGCATATATCTTAGCACATAAAGAATCAATATTAATCAAATTTATGATATAATATAATCATGATCAAATCAATCAAATTAATATCCATACTTATTATTAGTTTCAATATTAATCAAGATTATCATATCATAAATTTGTCCAATCAAATATTCTCAAATTAATATATTGGATCATCATAAGTATTATATATGAGTAACATAATAATTAAATCACTTCAATTTCTTACCTCATATATAAACTTATTTTATGGTTTGTTATCATCAAAATAATTACATGTGTCATAAAGCCAACAAGTATGATTAATACACTGAACTTTGAACATGGACAATAATGCACTGAACTTTGAGGGGTGTTGGACAATAACGCACCCGAAACAATTTCGATGGTGGCTAACTTGGTGGCGATCTTACGTGGCAGACGGAGAAGAGGAACAGACAAAATAATATCTAAATTTATGACATATCAGCTAATTTACACAAGCAAAGGTGATTTTATACAACTATATCAACAATCTCTCAACGGAAACACGTTTGAACAAATGAGATTTTATGTTTTTTTACTCTTTTCAAAGTTGATTATCTTTGTTTATGTCGGGATTAGCTGATATGCCATAAATTTAAATATTTTTAGACCAATTTATCTCATCCACCTGTTATGTAGGATTGCCACTAAGTCAGCCACAGTCGAAATCGTTCTGAGTGCATTATTGTTCAGAACTCCCCAGAGTATAGTGTATTATTGTCTAACGTCAAAATTCACTATATTATTATCCATTACCCCAAAAATTTAGTTTATTAATATCCAAAAACCCTATATTACATTGTTTCAACAAAATAGTAATATTAAAATAATATCTTATCAAAGTTCTACATACAAAGAAACCAAAAAACGTGTGTGGCCATAGTGCACAATGTACGTGAATTAGTTAGGTGTAACCGGAATTTATGTATACAATTCAATTGACATGAAGAAACTCTCATATTCACTTAGGCTGCGGTCTTTTATGTAGTAGATTCGGTGTAATAATACACCATACTCTTTAAATTTTATCATAGTCTACCACATTTTTTTAATTTTTATCATTATCAATATATCTTTTCATTTTTATTTTTCTTCACTTTTTTCCTCTATTTTTTACATTGTTTCTCCTCACGTACCCCACCAACTACAACTCTCATCACAATTCACCATACTTCACCACAGTTTTTCAAATTCCACCACACCGCGCTGCACTGCACCATTACCACACTGCACCAATTGTATAAAATAACAGTGCCTTACTACTCACACGGTCTTCATTAAGTGTGTCAGCAAAAATGTTTCTGCATCATTATAAAATGTCCTCGATATTGTCCTATCTCATCGGACACATTCAAATATCAAAGAAAACTCCAAAAGCCAAACACAAAATAGGTTGCTACCATGAATAGAGATGCCCAAAGAGCCAATGGTCCGGCCACCATTCTAGCCATAGGCACAGCCAACCCGCCAAATGTGATGTACCAGGCTCAGTACACCGACTTTTATTTTCATGTCACAGACAGCGAGCACATGATTGACCTCAAAAATAAATTCAAGCGCATGTGTATGTTATATCTCTTAATTATTCTTATAATTTCCGTGTTTTAGAAATAAGATTACCATTCTTGAATTTTTAATTACTTCGTACATTACATTCCTCTCATCACAGTGATACTTTCACCAAATTTAAGATCTATTTAAATTGTGGTAAAATTTGTGGTAAAAATGGTTGGTGTAGTAGGTAAAGAGAAACAAAAGTGAAAAATAGTGAGAAAAGTGTGGGAATCGAAAATTATGGTTGATGTGGTAAAATATGGTATGATATAGTAGTATATGATAATTTATGGTAATTGTGATAAATTATAGTAGTTGAGGTATAATACCACACAAAAGATTAAACCCTAAATTTTCGACTTCAAGCAAATGTTAAATTCCATACTTTTGAATTTAAAATGTCTTTTTTCCTTTTAAATTTATTCATGCAAATAAAGATAATTGTTAGGGATTAGATTCTAAAACCACTTGTTCGGAATTAAATCCAACTGAACGAATTTAATATGACAGTAGAAGTAGACAAGATAATAAATTAGTGATACATGTACTGAGACAATAAACAAGAATAATATAAAGTAACGAAAACAAGTTTTTCTTTCGAAACCAAATGCGGAAAAAAAAATCACGGGAGACAAGATAAAATTCACTATAATATGGAGAGATTACAAAGGATAGTCCAAATGTGTTGAGATCAAAGGAAAAATCTCAATTGGTTATAGCACAATGGCAGTAGACATATCTCAAAGCACACAGGATAAAGGAGATTACAATCTTATAATAAAATCTGTCTAAGTGGAATAGAAAAGGAGATTCATAAGGGTGCCTTATAAGGACATAATTTGGTCAGCTTAAACTAGGTTGACTAGCCTAGTAGTTATAGAAAACCCAAGTAGATTTAGAACCGTTTTCTAGCCCAAATCAACTATTTCGAGACCAAGCAGTGTCAATATCTAAAAGAAAATAATTATTTATTTTCAAAACTTGAGTCTTAATTGAATTAGGACATTGTCCAACAAACTCCACCTTCGACAAAATTCCATGATACGACATCTGTGGACAGGGATGGAGCTACGCTTGGGCAAAGAGGGGCAATTACCCCCTGGACTGCATCATTTTAATATTTAGTGCACATATAGTGTTTCCACATTTTCTTTGTAGAGTAAGTGGTGGATTTAGAGAAGTAACTTAGTGGTTAGGGGTTTGAAACATACATGATGATATTAATATACATTATGATTTATGACATTTTACATCTTACTTGGACTCCATCTTTTTTCCTTGCTCATTTTCAAATGTTTGACAAATATAGATATTATTGTTGCAAATAATTATAATAACTAAAAACAGTAATGATAGACCAGTAAATATCAATTTATGAACATGTAATATATTGATTTAATTGATCAAAAAAATATATAATTATTTAAGTGTATTGACAGTAATCTAAAATTTGTCTATTTAAAGTGAAGAAATTGAAATAAAAAATAATTAATTTATTTAATATATGTCATGCTTGCATGATTAAAGTAGTAAATTAATGAATATAATTTTATGTGAATAAACTAGACAATTTAAAGTTTATTACTGTATCATTTTTTTCTTCACTTTAGTAAAAATATATTTTATAATTCTTTTTTGAAATATAATAGACGTATTGTAATGATTGTCCCCCTCAACATCTTCTTCTGGCTTCGTGCCTGGCCTGCATATATGTATCAACTTTTATCTTCACCATTCATTTTTTTAGTACAACATTACAAAATAATTTTTCTAAATGAAAAAGTTGTTTACGAAGTTTTTTAAAATTTAAATATCTTAACTCTTTAACGTAAAAACAAGCATATTTTGAAAAATATTTATTTAAATTTTTTTAAAATTAACTAAAATTTCAAAAAGTATATTTTACAATTTATATTAAATAACTAAACTAACGATGAAGATAAAACTTGACATATATACGAATATGATTTATTTTAGGGAAATTCCATTCGGTAGACTCCAACTTTTGCCTGTTCCAAGTGGTCAACCACTTTTTAAATTATTCCAAGGTGTAGGTTTATTGTGAAGATTATTTCAAATGGTAGACTTATTTTGAAAACTTTAAAAATTATTCAAAGTTTTCAAGCACTTTAAAAACTATATCTAGTTATCAAACACTTTAAGTATTATTCAAAGTGAGTCGAGTGTGAGATTGCTAGGGAGAGCTTAATGAAATTGAGAAATGAAGAAAGTTTTGCGAGCAATATGTTATCAACGATACAAAAAAAAAAGTTCACGAGATGGAAAAGTTTACAAAATAATTAAGTCTACCACTTGAAATAGTTTTAAAAGTGGTTGACAACTTGAAATAGGCAAAAGTTGAAGCCTACCAAATGGAATTTTCCTTTATTTTACTTATAGTTGTATCTGTATTATAAGTTATGGTTTGAGCATCTTTTCTCAAAATGTAATCCTATGATTTATAAAAACTTACCATTTGTTTTGGAGGACTCATGCATATTTATATAATTGATAATTTATACTAAAGAATCATTTATTTCTTTAGTTGTAGCTTGGTGAATTATGGATATAAGTCATTTCATCCAAAAACGACCTGTCATGAGTGTAACATGATTCAGAGTTGTCCCAAAACTAAAAACTGAAACAACTTGAACTAAATTTGATCCTATTTGATCCGATTTAACCTAATCCGAATATAGTTTGAACTAATCACACCCGACTTGGAAATCGAACTGGCCTGAACAAGATTTATTCGAACCAACCTAAACTCGATTGACTCGAAATATGTTCAGATCTCAAGACGTTGTTAGCATACAAACAATAACCATGACAAAACAATAAATAAAGATTCAACACCCGTAATTAATGTGGAAGAACCCAAAACCGAGAAAAAACCACAAACGATACACTATAAGAGGATCACAACAATGTTACATTGATTCTCAAGCCTCCACAATATCTAACAACCTTCCTAGAGTCATAACCTGATAACTCAACACTCACATATGAGCTGACACAATTCCATCAAAGACATATATAGAGATTACAGATCAATCTCTTATCGTCAGATGAAACACTTTCAATTGCATACCAGAAAACCTTACATCTAGGCTCTATTTATAGTGAATGCTAATATAATAGTTTAGTGTTTAATAAGAATTCTTTGGCCACCAAGCAACTCCAAAAAATTAGCAACAAGAAATCGATTAAAATTGGGAAAACAGAATCATCGCGAAATTATCAAACTGAAAACAACAATTATAGAAAAGTCAATTATAGAAAAGTCAAAGTCAAACTAACGTTAACAGACAAAACTTAGCGGAAGACTTCAAATTTAATTTGGGCGTCACTGCCGTATCCCCGAAGGAATACAAGGCGAGAAAGGAAAACACAACTGTCTGCTAACGGTAACTACTAACAACTCAAAACAAAACTTTAAGATTTCATAACGAAAACAATATAAAAAGATTCAAGGACTTCTAGACTCGTCGTCCTCACTTCTAATTCCCGTCCCCAGCATTTAGATCTTCACCTGAAAACAAAACATTTCAAAAATGAGGGGGAAATCTCAATAATGTCTACCCCTAACGTTTAAAACAGTTTAAGTTCATTTCAATTCATTTTGGGGAGAGGGATCGAATCAAACGTTTTACAAACCTTTAATCCCATACTGTTTCCTCAACCCACCCAATCCATATTTTAATTTGCGGGCGGGATACCAAATCCCTTAAAGTAACATCGCCTACCAAAGGCATCAAGAACATCGCCTACCAAAGGCATAAATAATATCGCCCACCAAAGGCATCAAAACATCGCCTACCAAAGGCATCAAGAACATCGCCCACCAAAGGCATAAATAATATCGCCTACCAAAGGCATAAAAAAAAACTATCCTATATCAGGGAAGGAAGCCCTGATCTCCTGGTCCATAACCCTGCAGATTGTTACACCTGCACAACAGGTTATCCCCTGAAACCCGCTTAACGTTTCCACTTGAATTATTTATGCAATTTTCAAACTCAACTCATGACTCTCAAGTCAAACCATCCCAAGTTATCAAAACCATTAACAAAACTTCGAATGAAAGACCATCCAATTTCTCAACTCAAATAAACCAAGATCACAAACGAAACAAAAAGATTATCAAAACAGATGGTCGTATTTCCACAAAAGTCCCCTTTCGGGATGCAATTCTTAAAATAGATTATAATACATCAAAACACATTTAAAGAGCATCCCGATGGGGATTAGAGCATAGACAATTACCTGAATAACGTCACAGTACAACAATAAGGAGAACACACTTGAGCTCACTATCGTCACGCACTAACTCGGGCCTAGAATAAGAATAATTATCTAATCAAAACGCGTTCTAACGAAGTTAGTATTAACTAACAACTACCTAACCCATCCCCTAGGAACACTTAGGTTCCTATCATTTATGATTTACACTTAACACACTCAAGGAATTATATAACAAGTTCACACATAAAATTTACTCAACAATTTTCATAAATAAAAGCAAGCAGAGGACAGATTGTAACGTTCACATAAAACGGGTCACAACTCGACTTCCCGACATCCTATGGATCTGGTTTTGAACTTTTCGGAAACCTCGGGATGTCTACTAAAACTTCTATGTTGATGACGAAGCCCATATCAGTCCTTAAAAACACCCATCTTCCCAAATGGTCCAGATCTGACAGGTTCTGGTAAAAAGATTATAACTCGGGTTATACAAATCAAACGTTCGATCCGTAAAATTTCTATGGTTCCTAACATCTAAAGGAACCTTCAGTTAAAAGGGTTCTGTCAAAGAGTAACTATACTAATCGTGGCAACCCGATCTTTAGACACTAACAAAACTGTCCCATTACCGGTTCTTAATAAATTTGTAATTTCGGTTCTAACTTTTACCAATTGATCTCCGGGTTCTAATTTGGGCTCAAAACAGTAACTAGGGTCTAAGGTATAAAGTCCAACTTAACTTAGGTCCAACAATTAAACTTTTAACATTAACCCAATTTAGAAAACATGGAACCACTTTACTACTTTTAATCAATCCTAAAATCAAACAAGAAATATAATACTTTAAACATGAATTATTTACAAGGTTATAACAGTAAAGCAAGAATTTCAAGGAACAATAAAAGGTGGTTAAACATGTGGTTTCTTTAATCAAGATTCAAGGAGGTCTTTAGGAAATATAACATAAGGTATAATATGACAAGTAACTACTAATCAAGGAAACCCAACAACCAATTCTTTTACTAACTAAATCAAGAATTCAAGATTTTATTAACAAGAATTACTTGGAGTAAGTTAACTAAGTTATTAAACAAACTCAACAATTTAATCTCAAAGAACAATAACGATTTATTACTTAAACTATTGAAGAATTAACCTAGGTAAATAAATTCTCAAAATTCGTACATACAATAATATTGTGATCTAAAAAGATTCATATAAAGAAATATAAAGGAAATCAAAGAACCACTTTTAAACCTAATAATCAACTATTACAACCCTAATACTAACAATTACACATATTAGAATTAAGAACAAGATTACATATAATTTTCCTAATTACAAAACTAATCATAAATAAATAATACACCAAATTAAACATACAAGATTACACATAAATAATTAGACAAATTACATGTAATTAAAAAAATACAAGAACAATTAATTACACATAATAACTCAACAAAAATTACACCCTAATTACCCAAATTACAAAATTAATAAATCAAGAAGATAACAATAATAATACCATAATAATCATAATAATACAGTAATAATAATAATACAATATCAGAAGATAAAAAATAGAGAAAAAGGAAAGAAAAGAATTGTAAAAATAACCTAGGGTTTACGTTTAGGGTTAGAACGCAGGTTTTCCGCACGAGCGGCAAGGCGGCCGAGGCGCACGGCGGCGGCAGCGTGGCGGCTACGTGGTGCGGCGGTGTCGGGGCTGCGACGGTGTCGGGGCTGCGATAGGGCTTCGAGAAGTGGCAACCAAGGTCTGGCGGTCTTCTTCGATGGCGTCGCGACGACGACTCGGCGAGTCTGCGACTCGGCGGCAAAGTGTGATCGGCGGCTGTGGCTCCGGCGATGGCGCGGCGAAGGTAGTCGAACGGAGGGAGAAAGAAAGAGAGAGGGATCGAGGAAGAGAAAAGAGAAAGGAAGAGGGAGTGGTTACCGATGGTTCGCGGCTGCGGTTGGTGGCGGCTGTGGTGGCGCGCGGTGGCAGAGAAGGGCGGCAGAGAGAGAGAAGGGGGGAGGAGAGGAGAGTGATGGCTAGGGTTAGGGTTTTTTATTGTTATTAGGGTTTGAGGGAGAGAGAGAGAGTTTTATACTACCCACTTAATTAGGACCCAATTAACACTCCTAACCCAACCCAACTAAAACAATTAAAAACCTGATTTTTCTAAAAAAACTAATAATACTAATAATAGTAATAATAATACTAATACTAATAATAATATTAATAGTAATCACATAGCAATTAATATTCACATAATTCATCATATAACACGGTAATATTAATAATAATACTAAAACAGAGTAAAACTAATAATACTAAACCCATGAAATTACCGATATACCCTTGTTAGTCTCACTCGATCCTACGAGCTCAAGTGTTAGCCAAAAATAAACACAAACGAATAATAATAAATAACGAAGTCAAACATAATATACTAACGACGTCACGGTCAACATCTTTGGATTTTTTCGGGGTTTTACAAGGGGTGTGCACCGGTCCAAACCCGGACCGGACCAGACCGAATTAGCTCGACCCGGAGACCGAATTTTCACTAAATGATAGACCGAAACTAGACCGGTTTCACTTTAGACCCGGACCGGACCGAGAAAATGGATGATCCAACCCGACCTGGACCGATTGGATCATTTTCTTTATGTGTCAAAATAACTTTTGATTACAATAGTCGAATTCTTAACTAGCTAGTAGCTGTCAACTTGATTAGGAAATGTGTGTTTAATTATACTCCATAATACTAGTCCGTATAATTAGTTTACTACCAAAAATTCTATAATGTATTAATAACAAATTAATATTTATAATAGACTGTTTTTTTTTTAAAAAAAATAGTAACAAATTAATAGTAATAATATCATGGATGTTTTATGTTTACTAGTAGATAGTAATCCCACATAATTAGGAAATTTATATTTTTGAAAGGACCTTCTGAATTGATTCAAAGGCGACTAGGCAATAATAATTATGCTTATAAATATGGTGAGTGTATAATTTCAAAATATAAAAACATAATTATTTTTATGGACAAAATATCAATGGGATTTGATTTTAATTAAATTACATATATGTAGAAAAGTATAAACCGGGTTAACCGGTCCAACCCGATTGTTTAGAGTTTGGACCGGGACCGACCTGGAAACCCGAAATTATAAAAATTATGGACCGGAGACCGGACCGAACATAACCGGGTTGGTCCGGGTCATGTCCGATCCGGGTCACAGGGTTTTTCCGGTCCGGACCAGAATATGCACACCCTTAGACATGGCGCCCCGTGTCCGTACGACATGGCCCGTGTTAGTCGTTTTCCTTGTTTTATTGCTCTCACCACAGCCACACAATTCGTGTCAACCTAGATTCCACCTACGTTGCTCTAGTTCATTCGATTATAGGTATATCATTGATAATTATTGTTGTAGCCAACGCATCTCAAGCTTCTTATAGTTGATAATTAAATAATATCCCAAAAGATACTGTTAAAAAGAATAATTAGTATTAATTTTATTATAAAAAAAGAAACTTAAATCGTAATGCTTCGAGATACATGTATCATTGCTGATATATACTTTTTCGAAAATGATAAACATCTTGACGTAAAATGGTTATTAACCATCTTGCATTTTTTTTAAAATCACCAATAAAGTTAAATCTAAGTGTATTTAAATCATTCTAAATATATATTTCGTTATTTTCAGGGTTACTACAAGTTATAAACAATTTAAAAATAATTATTTGTTTATATTTATTTCATAAATATAAAACTATGTATAAAATGTGCATTTTCTACTTTGATTGATAAAATTAGGCTATTATTATATTTTTTGACCTAGCTAATAAGTATTATATTATTATAATTGATAAATATATATAATTATTAAAGAAACTATTAATAAAAGTTACAAAAATGTGAAATATGACCAATTCAAGATGGTTAAGAACCATCGTGAGTCAAGATGGTTATCATGGTCCATATTTTTTTTTTTAGAGGAAGGGGGAGTATATTAGAAGAAACTGAAGTGTTGTGATTGAAGTGAAGAGAATCCGTGACATTGATGTTCTAATTGCAGGTGAGAAATCAACGATTAAGAAGCGACACATGTTACTGACAGAAGAGATGTTAAGAAAGAACAAAAACTTATGTGACCCCAATGCTAATTCACTAAACACCCTCCAAGACATACTGACAGTTGAGATACCCAAGTTGGGGAAAGAAGCAGCACTGAAAGCCATAAAAGAGTGGGGTCAGCCTAAGTGCAACATCACCCATCTCATATTCTGCACCAGCAATGGCATTGACATGCCTGGGGCGGATTATCGCCTTGCCAAGCTTATGGGCCTGGAGCACTCTGTCCAACGTTTCATGTTGTATTATCAAGGTTGTCACGGTGGGGGTATGGTCCTCCGTCTTGCCAAGGACATTGCTGAGAACAACCGAGGAGCCCGTGTTTTAGCTGTCTGCTCTGACAGTATGGCGATCGCCTTCCGGGGTCCCATTCAGACCCAACCTGATTCCATGTTGTGCCCAGCCCTGTTCGGCGATGGAGCTGCCGCTGTTATTGTTGGTGCTGATCCTGACCCCTCCATTGAGCCACCTATCTTTGAAATAATGTTGGCTTCCCAAACAACCATACCTGACTCTGAGGAAGCCATTTTCGGACCGTTGCGTGAGGTAGGCATGGCACTGCGTCTGCAAAAGGGTATCCAGGAATTGATTTGTAGCAACCTTGAACATGTCTTAGACAAGGCATTTGGTGGGCTTCAAGTTCAGGATTGGAACTCCCTGTTTTGGGTCGTTCACCCTGGAGGACCGGCGATATTAAATCAAGTAGAAGCCAAACTTCGGTTGAACAAGGATAAACTAACGACAAGTCGATATGTGATGAGTGAATTTGGTAACATGATCAGTGCTTCTGTGCTATTTGTTTTGAATGAGACGAGGAAGAGGTCGATCAAGGAAGGTAAGGCCACCACAGGTGAAGGGTTAGAATGGGGAGTCTTGATTGGCTTGGGACCAGGCCTTACTATTGAGACTGTTGTGCTACGCAGTGTTCCATTCAAGATTTAATCAAGTTCTGGGAAAGAATGAACTAAGCTTGTGATCACGACTGGTAGGATGGAATAAACTCAATGAAATTGTTTCTGTTTCTGTTTCTTTTTTTCTTTTTGTGGTTGGGGGGAGGGGGGATTTCACTGAAGTCGCTTCTTTTTCTTATTCTTCTTCGTTTTCCCCCTCAATTTGTACGATTATTAGCTCTTTAGCTCTCAAGTAAATTGTGAGCGGGTAAGAATGTACCTTGTCTCTTTTTTCATGATGTAGTCTATGAAAAATTGCATATTTTGGGTGTCTGCGAGTAGACATGTCTTTGCAAGGTAAGAGATATTTCTCACATTAAATTATCGTGAGACCGTCTACCATGTCAGACGCCGAGAGTTAGATAACACTCTTTTCAACTGCGCTTGTAATACACATGCCATTTGTATATCGATAGTTTCTCTATCCTCTCGTTGACAAACCCTAAAAATACATATTCAAGAATACTATTGACGAGGGCGACACAAGCGTCAATATGCTGACCTCGACGAAGATCATCGTATGAGAAAATATGGACAAATAAGTATACTACATTGTTATATATGAAAATTAATAGCAATAATTAAGGTCTTTGATATTGGTAGAGGCGTTGAAATACAATTTAGGGTGTGTTTGGTTGGCCAGAAAATCATTTTCTGGAAAATGATTTTCCCATTTTCCGGTGTTTGGTGACTAGAAAATTGAGAAAATCATTTTCCCCCACCCATTTGTAAATTATTTTCTTAACTCATACCCAAAAAAAAATCATTTTCCCTGTCCATTTTCTATCTCTATTTTCCCAGTCCAATACCATTTTCCCGGTCCATAACCATTTTCCAGTCCAACGCGTTAGGGTTTAGTTTCTGCGCAGCCATTCTCATTGTTCTCTTTCTCTCTCATCCTTCTCTTTCTCTCTCTTTCTCTCCCATCTTTCTCTGAAGCTTTTTTTCCATGGCAGATTAAGCTTCTCCCATCTTTCTCCATGGTCCTCTTCCTCTCCATAACCATTTCCCTCTTGCTGCCAATCTCAGTCGTTCTTCCATCCAATTTCACACTGCCATTGTTGAATCTGTGGAGCTTCTTCCAGAAGCTAAATGTTCGGAGGCACAACATTGCAAGGGATTGATTCCTCCACTCCATTGATTCAAGTCTCCTGAATTCGACCATGTCTTCTTCTTTCTCTCCAACTTCCGAATCAATTTTTGAGATTGATACTACGAATTTCTGAGTTGTTTTGTTTCAAATTTACGTTTTGTGCTGAATTTATTTCTGAAAATGGGGGAAAAGCAAGAGAAATCGAAGCTTGTGAGTGTTTGCGCAGTTGATGATCATGTTATTGTCCAATGTCCACATCACTATCTGTTTAATGCATATTCTCACTCTCTATCTCTTGTTTTCCTGTTCATTCGTATTGCCTTCAATTTCATGTTCAATTTAAACTGACTGAGCTATGGTCAATTCATGTTGTTCTTGTTAGGCTACATGACTGTGAATTTTGCAAAAGCATGTGATTAGCATCACAAGCTATGTTTCTTGGACTATTGATTTTTCCCATAGTTACCGGGAACAAATTTATATGCCATCATTTGTAAAAGCAGATCTGGGATTGTTTGTCAAAATTTTGATTTGTATTTGCTCTAATTTGAACTTTTGATCTGTATTTGCTCAACTCGATCAAACTTTATCGTCAAAATTCATCATTTGTAGCATTTTATGTGGTTTTGCACTGATTTTGCTCTAACAAGTGAAAATCATTTTTCTGTATGCCAAACATGTGAAAATCATTTTCCAGAAAATCATTTTTATTTTTCCCAAACACTTGAAAATATCAACTGAAAATTCATTTTCTAAGAAAGTCATTTTCCAAGAAAAACCATTTTCCTAGAAAATCGTTTTCCTTTACACCAAACACACCCTTATATCCAATAATCATGTTTTGGTTGATTGCTAATCGAATGAATCATACTCAATAATTTGATTATGGGTAGATTGTTGATAAAATGGGGAGTTCTATGTTTTACGTGTTTATCAAAGTAGTTTTTGATACACTCATAATGTTAGAGATTTTGCAACTACGGAAATGGCCAACTCATAAGGAGAGACATTAATGGTAGACCAAGTTGGCATGAAAATTATGTGGAAGTTGATCAAGGTATAACTATTTTGTATTCCTAAATTGACTATTATGATTTTGAGTATCTAGCTTATTCCATTTGTTAGTGTGCATAAGACTAGCTCTTGCTACAGTGACAATTACCGTTTTTATTGAAATATTTTTAGCTTATTCCAAGGAAGTGAAATCGAAGTGTATGAAATTTTAGAAGAAAATTTCTGAGAGTAACCACTTGTGTGTGAAGTGGTGAGACCTTTGTAACCAGAAGTGTGTTTCTAGTGAGGACATTATAAGCGTGTAGCTAAAAAGAGAGTGAATCAATTTTTAGTGAGCTGTAGCAACACCAAGCTCTATGGTGAGGCTGACCATTAGGAATTGTGTTAAAGTTCCTTCCCCTGTAAGTAGTCTTGAGGACCTCACTGTCCTGATTCTACTAAGTTTTCTGATCCCCTCCTTCTCTTATGTGCTTAAGTTCTATTTCAATAAAGAAGTATCATTCAGCTATTCTTATTGTGTTATTTGTCTAACATTCTCTATGAATTAAAGACTTAAAGTGCAGAAACTTCCATCAACCCTATTCACCCCCCTCTAGGTTTTTTCATACATGTTGGTTTATGCGCATTGTAGTAAAAATGTCGATTTATGAGTATTCGTGTTGTAGGTTATGAACATTCATCTACTGGTTTATGAACATTTATATACTTGTTTATGAGCTTTTAGTAAAAACTGAAAGATTAATTAGGCTAGTTAAATAAATTGTGGAAAATAAATAGTAGAAATTAAAAGATAGACAAAACACGGTAGTTGTTTACGATATTCCTTCGAAATCAAATTTCGGAATACGTCACCGCCTAGAGTTCTCCAACTCTAGGATTTAACATCAAATTATTATTAGGATGGATTCCTTACAATCTTAGAGTCTTCTTTACTCTCAAGATCCCACCACTTAATATCGCAATTCAATTGAGTGTGGGGGAGTTGACCTCTCAACTCTAAATCCTCTCCCTAATAATAATTATCTCAACAATTCAACTCAGTTAATAATAGCTTAATACAAGTTTCTTTTTATCTCACACTCAACAATAGTAAGAAACAATAATGATCAAGTGAGATGTTTGCTTGTGTCGTCTTGTCTCTTCTATTTTTGCTCTTAAATGGCCAATGACTCCTCGTATTTGTAGTGCAAAGGGTTGAAGTATAACTGTATAAGGGAGTTAAAGGAATGTATCAACTCTTGGTCTTTATATCCAAAAGATATGATTCTCACGAGATGTTGCCTTTGTAATTCGTTCACCTAATCAATTAGATATTATACTCAAAGAATACTATAAGTAAGCAAGTGAATAATATCATATCATTCCATATTAGACAATATGTAGCAAATAATCAAGCTCAATATTTATCAAGCTAAATAACATTAATTGTTGCCACAATGATAAATGATTTGATTCAATATATTTGGATATTTATTAATTTTGCATAATCTTATTTTATCCAATATCTCATAATATCAATCAAGTCACACTTCACAAATTTGTCCAATCAACTCTAAATAATATCATGCATGTGGATCGTATACGATTCCGTGGAGTTGGGACTATGTAATGCTCCTTTTAATTTTCTTTGAATAAAAGGGGTTCGCCCCCACCTTTCCTACCAAAAAAAAAAAACAAATTTGTACAATCAAATATTATTATATCACATAGAGTAACTCACTTAAATATTGTAGAGTGATATGATTCATATAAAAAGGTCCAAACAAATATTCTAAAATTAATATATTCGACCATCATAAGTATTATATATGAGTTATATAATAATTTAATCACTTCAATTTCTAACCTCATATATAAGATTAATTGTATCGTTTGTTATCATCAAAATCATTATTACATGTTTCATAGAGCCAACAACGTTCGGTTATTAACATTTGTGTTGGAGGTTATGAGCTTTCGTATTAGATGTTATGAATATTCGTTTACTAGTTTATGAGCATTCACATACTTATTTATGAGCATTGGCGTATATCTTTCTGAACATTCATATTAGAAATTATGAACATCATTTGTATTTTTAATGAGTATTTTATAATGGTTAAATGATAAAAAAGTTTTAAAAACTAGAATAGAAAAACATTATGAAAATATAAAAATAAAAAATAAAAAATAAATTTATATATCTTCATAAAATAATTATTGATAGATACAAAAATAAAAAAAGTTTCAAAATCTAAAATATAAATGCTCATAAACCTAAACTACAATGCTCATAACCAATGTATGAATGCTCACAAATATATCCCATGCAGTGTTCATAAATCTATACTAATACTTATAAACTTTAACCACAATGCTCATAAGCATAGTATATCATATCTAATGTTCATAATTTTTAACGTAGACGTTCATAAGCTATAACCACACTGTTCATAACATATCCGGGGCGTGCAATATTAAAAATAATTTGTAGTGTGGATGCTTATAAATCTATACTATAATGATCATAAATTATTTTTATTAAAAATAAACATAAAAGTATAGAAAACATTAAATTAGAAAATAATAAAAAGAATATAATGAAAATTATATAGAAAATTAAAATAAAAACAAATAAATGAAAACTGTAATTAAATTGGACTAAAAACTCAAACTCAAAATACATTAAAATATTGAATTTAAAAAAAAAACTCTTTATTATATTTATTTAAATATATATATATATATATATATATATATATATATATATATATATAAACGATGACTCTGTCAACCCAAACTCTGTCGTTTTTGAAAGAGTTGTATAGGACAACTCTACGCCAGTAAGCTGAGGAGTATTCCACCTGAGGCCATACGATGACGGCTTTGTCGACCTAGGTCGATTTGAAGAGCGCCAAAGATGTTTAATACATCGTGAGCGTCAAGGAGTAAACGAAAGCGACACGGTCGACGGCGATTCTGAAGAGAATAGTGCAGGACCACTGCGTCGAGACGCTGAAGTAGCCCGAAAGCGGAGTGGCGGCACGACATCGCACTTGATTACGAAGAGAGTAGTGCAGGACCACTACGTTAATCTGTTGAGGATTAACACAAAAAGCGGAGAAGATGGCGATCGTAGGGCGATGGTGAAGAAAGTAGTCAGAATACACTACATCATCTGTTGAGGAGTAGGCGGACATATGATAAGAAGACAGCAACTTCAACAAGTCGATGTCAATTAACCTCAACTTCCTACACCAAAAGGAAACAAAAAAAAAGGGGTGTTAAAAGAATATGATATATTAAATGGCTAAAAGTCGTATATCATATAATAAAAAAAAAGTGGAGAATGGTGAGTATTGGTGACTAAAAGTCACGTACAACCTAACTACCTAAGTAGGAAGTGTGTACACTTGTGTAAATTATCACCATAAAATTCGTGTGGGACCCACACAAAAAAATGGAAAAGAAAAATAAATGGGTCGAATTCCATGAATTGCAAATTACGATTACTCTGTAATCTGTGCATATCAACAAAGTGTGAAGGGGACCACCAATTAAATAAATAAAAAATCTAAGTAGTTGTTCTATTTTTCATATATGAGGATCGTATACGCTGCGGTATCAACAAGCTATCAAATTCGCTTCATTCTCCTACTCTGATTTTGTTTTTCTCTTTTCCCCAATGAAATCGGTGGCTATCCTGTATGTAACCTGAAGGGGTTGCGTTTGAAATCTGACGGTGTACACAAAATTGAGGATTTTTGATAGGAGGAAGATAGTTTGTAAATCAATAGCAGATTTATCCAAGTAGTTTCATAACTTGGCCCAGACAATTGTTTTTCATCGACATTAAGATTATGCATCCTTCAAGCGTATGATTGCATCGCACTTCACAAACTATTGCTTCTCTCCTCCTTTGCTTAAAAAAGGAAGGGTCAGTTGAAGGCTCAAGATGCCCAGAAAGTTTCATCTACAATCAATTGAATCTTGAGAAACAGATAAGAACATGGGACACCACCCGTCGGCCGATCTAGGCTGCCGAAGGTACTGCTGGTATTGTTCGAGCTTTATGAAGCGACAAGCAAAGAGCAACAAGCCTCTGCAAATAATGAAAATGTTGCTCGAAACTAAAGACAAGTGCAAATCACAAAGAGAGAAGACAAAATCAGGATTATGCAAAAAAAGAGAGAATAAAAAAATCAAGCTGAAGATGAGCAAAAGTTGTTGTAAACGATGATCCTTTTATATAGTGAGTCATCAGTCAAGAGCCAGAGTCCTCCAATTCTGCTACCAAGAATTTTATTTAAATTTATATAAAAGTTGATGCAGTTGTGAAATTCGTAGAAGTAGATAGTCCATAGAAGTTTGGAACAAAACGTCAACTGATAAAATCAAAAAGAAAAAAAAAAAAGAATGCATTGTTTTAGTGAAACTTACTAGCCAACTGTCATTGGGCTAGCCCAACAAATGCATCTAAGGCTCAAAAGCGGGAACAATTACCTTATGTATGTAGTTGAAGATCCAATGTCTTACACCAATTCATATGTGTTTTTGTATATTAATTGGGAGCAGGGACAAGGTTCAATTAGTATGGCCCACTAACCCAAAGCATTGTGCCTTTGAAGAAGAGATATGCCAAGTTCGAGTTAGTACAACGAATATTTGAGACCTAGCCGCTTCAAACACTCAATATTCGTGTTCACAGCTGGTTCTCGAAGAGGGCATCTATAGGAGGTAAAAATTTGTCGACAAATCAGAAAATGACACGTGGAAAATAAATTAAATTTATTCGGCCAATTATTATCCGCCACGTGTAAATTTAATTACGGCGGTCCATTTAATTAAACTTTAAATGGAAATATATCATGGCCAATAGCGTCGTGACACGTGTCAATTATGATGTAGAAAAGCAATAATTATTTCTTTACTTAAAATTAAAGGAATAATTATTAATTTGGGCTCAAGCCCAAAGCCGACTCAAACCCTAGGTAACCCTTGGCCTCCAATAGGGGTTCTCTCCCTCATTTTGAAGACACTCTGCAGTCTATCCCCGACGACATTTGGTATTCTGCACTCCAGAGGCTTCAGAAGATCAAACTGCCAACAATCTCCAGCTACCCAGCGCCAAGGATCGAAATCTGCAAAAGCTCAAGATCGAGTCTTCGAGCCTTTACTGCGTCAAGATCAAGAACTGCTTCAGAGTTCTTCAGTAAGATCTGCAAAGCCTTCAGAAGATCGAACTACAGACGCTCTCCAGCTACCAAGCACCAAGGACTAACGTCGGCTAGTTCAACAACTTCTGTCCTTCATATCAAACACTGTAGTTGTCTTCCTCATCTGGTTCATCGATCGAGATTAAGCATTAAGCCCTCGCATCCAAGAACCAGGAGAACTACAACCAACAGTCAACCTTCAGACGGTTAAACTTTGAGCAGACTCCAGCTACCAAGCACTAAGGGGATCAACGCTCAAGATCTTTAGCTCAAGAACTATTGCAAGAATTCTTCAACTAAACATGTGTTCGAGATTGAGATCAAGCGCTCGCCCCCTCGGCTCACCCAAGTTTCAGGAGATCGAATCAGAGGACTACCTTATTGTATTTAATACAGAGATTGTACCCGCATACATTCAAATATTAATACAAATTATATTTGTTTCTCAATTTCTTGTCTTTATTTATTTCAGGCTCGAAATTTGTGTTTACACCTGTATCCAGACTTGATAGAAGGTTGTCAACTGGATGGTCAGGCTTGAACCTGAAGGTCCTTGAGGGATCCTCAGAGTTTGTTGGTATTGCATTAACATTTTGAGGATTTTCTTCTTGTGAAGGTCCTTGTTCTTCATTGACTGCTGCCTCCTGTTCTGAATCTGATTGTGCAGGATTTTCTAGTTCATCTTCTGGAGGAGGTTCTTCATTTTGTGGAGGAGGACCTTGCTGAAAGATGCGGGGAGTGTCCTCATCTTCATCATCTTGATGGATTTGAAACTTTATGGAGGACCTTTCTGTAGTGGTGGTGGGAGATTCATCAAAGACAACATGAATGGATTCTTCCACCTTTTTGGATGCTTTTATATAGACTCTATAGGCCTTGTTGGATAAGGAATATCCTACTAGGATTCCTTCTTCACTTCTTGGTTCAAATTTGCTCAGAGCCTTTTTGCCATTATAGTATACGATCATTTGCATCCAATGGGCCTTGAGGTGAACTACATTAGGCATCTTGCCTTTGAATAGCTCATATGGTGTTTTCTTCATGAAGGGCCTTATAATACATCTGTTGAGAATATAGTTGGAGACATTTATAATCTCAACCCAAAGAAAGAGGGGCAGATCATTCTCACAGATAATTGTTCTTGCCATGTTCTCGAGTGTTCGGTTCTTTCTTTCAACTACACCATTTTGTTGAGGTGTCCTTGGGGCAGAGAAATTATGTGTGACACCCTCTTGATCATAGAATTTTCCAAATTGATCTTGATTGTCAAATTTCTTCCATGATCTGTCCTTTTTGACACTAGGCTGAGTCTTGTAAGGACCTTGAGCTGTCTGTACAGCTTCTCAAACTCAGGAAAAGCTTTTGTCTTATCTTTCAGAAACAAAACCCAGGTAAATCTTGAAAAATTATCAACAATGACTAGTATGTATGAACGTCCTCCTAGACTCTTGTAGGATATTGGTCCACAAAGGTCCATATGTAACAGTTCTAGACACCTAGAGGTGACTACTTGAGTCATGGGTTTGAAGGAGGTTCTGGTCTGTTTTCCTTTAGTGCATGCTTCACATATTTTGCCACGAATGAAATTTTGTGATGGTAGTCCTCTAACTAAACCTAGGTGTGTTTCAGTTTCTGAAGGGTTTTCATGTTGACATGTCATGGTCTACGATGCCAAAGCCATGACTCATTTGATGCAACTCTAAGACATGTAAGGTCATTGGTCACAGGGTCACTAAGGTCAATAACATACACATTGTTCATCTGATGACCTTTAAGAACTATCTCATGTGACTCTTTTTCTACAACACATGAATTCTTACTGGACCAAACTTTGTAACCTCTATCGCAAAACTGAGAAATGCTTAAAAGATTATACTCCAAACCTTCTACAAAATATACATCATTTATACAATTGGTTGAATCCTTACCAACCTTGCCGACTCCAAGGATCCTTCCTTGGCTTTTGTCTCCAAATGTTACCTTTCCACTCTTATTGTCCTTGAATTCTCTGAATTTGGTTGGATCTCCAGTCATGTGTCTCGAGCATCCGCTGTCCAAATACCAGAGGTCGTTGTGAGCCCTGAGACATACCTGCATTGAAGGACATTATACCATTCTTTGGACTAGACCTTTTAAGTGAAGGTCCTGTGTTTTGAGTGGTTGGTTGTTTGTCAGGTTTCTTTAGTACCCACATGGTTTTGTTTTTTGGTTTAACTTTAGGTGCACAGGTGGGTTTATGAATGGGCAAGGTTTTTGGTTTGACTCTTGGTGAACCAGGTTTGATTGTAGAGGTTTTAATGTCAGAGTGAAGGATGGAATGAATTTGGTTCATTTCTTGGTTAAGAATGAGGTTCAACTCTTTTCGATTTTGATGCACTTCATCTCTCAGACTAATGTTGTCTGTGGTGAGGTTCTGGATTATCTCATGTTGAGTTGCTATGGTCTTGGTGTTTTTTCAGCAATTCTAATGAGATAACAAATTTTGTCAGTAAGGGTTACAATGTAATTAAGCAGAGTAAGCAATCTTTGTTTTTGAGTATTCTCATTGCATTTAAGAAATAGACTAGTGAATACCTCATCATCATCATTTGTTTCTACTTCATCAAGGTCCTTTGCCATGAGATACAGATTTGCAATTTCCTCAGAATCACTTTCACTTTCACTGCAATCGCTATCACTCTAAGTGGCCACCATAGCTTTTCTGTTGAATCTCTTTCCTCTAGAATCACTTTGCGCCTTGGCTTTCTTTACGTGAGGACATTCTTTGACCATATGATCTCTTGCACCACAAGCAAAACATGTACTATCATTTTCATCTTTAATAGGTGTTTTACCTTTGGGTGATGGTCTTTTAGAGGATGATTTCATGTAGCCTCTAAATCTTGGATTTCTTCTATATAAGCGTTTGAAGCCTCTGGGTAGCATGGCCATAGTTTCTTCATCATCTTCTGATTCTTCCTCTGTTTCTTTTGTGCTTTTGAGAGCAATCTCCTTTTTTCTGAATTCCTTCAGATAATCGTATCTCATGTGCAAGGAGCTTGCCAATCAACTCTTCAAGCTTCAAGGTTTCTAGATCTTGTGCTTCTTATATAGCTGTCACCTTTGGTCCCCATTTATGTCTGGGTAGACACTGAAAGACCTTGTTCACCTGTTCTTCATTAGAGTAAGTTTTTCCAAGATATTTGAGGTGGTTGATAATTGCACTGAATCTTTTAAACATTGACTCAATGGATTCATTTTCATCCATCTTGAAGACTTCATACTTCTGAACCAATATGCTAAATCTTGGTCTTTTTCACTTGATTTGTTTCTTCATAGGTTGTGACTAAATAATCCCATATTTGTTTAGCTGTATTAAGAGTAGACACTCTTTCAAATTCGTTAGAGTTAAGACTGCATATTAAAACATAATGGGCATGAGTATTTTTCTTCGCTTTGTCTCTTTCTTCATTTGAATACTCTGATCTATCTTTATCAACTTGTACTCCCTTAACATTCTTGCATGGTGTAGGAAAATTTCTTTTGTTGACAATGTCCCAAATGTCCTCATCTTGATTTCACAAGAAGATCTCCATTTGGCACTTCCAAGCTCTATAGTTGTCACCTGTCAACAAAGGTGATATATTCCATGAACGTCCTTGGCTTAACTCACCCATATTTTGATCTCCCATGATCTTTGTCACAGAGCGATTAGTCTCTGATCTTCAGTGGACCAGGCTTTGATACCAATTGAAAGAACCCTAGAGGGGGGGGTGATGAATAGGGTTATTGAATTTTTCTGCACAAAAACTCACTGATCAAGGACGTTAGGATCTTAACCTTTTCAGATTAAGATTTAACTTTTCATAAACTAAAGTACACATAAATAAAGGATAAGCAAGTGATAACTGAATAACTTCCTTTATCCGTTTAGAACAGATTACAAAAGGAGAGACGAATGTTCCCTAGGCTGAATGTCCTTAGGGCAACGATGAACTAAGTGCCTTGTAGAGGGCACTTTTACAAATAGTTTCTGAATAGCACACACCAAACACCGGATTGATGCTAACACTTGATCGATCCTAAGTCCGTTTAGGATTCGATCTAAACACAATTTCAACTCTCACAAATTCTCTTCTTTCTACTCGAAGAAAGGACACCAAGAATTACAAAAACAACTCTTTGTTTTTGGGCACCCGATTTCTTCCGTGGAATCGTTTTGTTTCTTCATTCTTGAAGTCTTCTATTTATAATCGTGATACATCCGTAGAATAGAGCCGTTTGAGGTTGATTTGTGTCTGATACTTTCCTTCATTGTGATTAGCTATCCTTCTCAATCTGCGTGCTTTCTTCTTGCCTTATTTCCGGAAATCTCCAATCATATCTTCTTTCCAAATTCTTGATCAATTGCTTCCTGTAATAAAGACAGTTACAATCAATTAGTCTGGTTAGAAAGGGATAGAAAAATATATGCAAATCTTTCCAGAATATCTTCCTCAAACTTCCCTGTTTATTTTTTGCTCTTTTTAGTCTTTCACGTCAAAACATAATCTTCCTTGAATGCCCTTGCTGTTGATGGAGCAAATGTCCTTGATTCTGCATTGACCAATGTCCTTTTGTACAGAGGGGGTCTCTACAAAGGCATTACAAATGCTACAAGACCGTAAAAACAACAGAACACCAAGAGTCCAAGAAGGTGATTCAGACGAGGACAGAGGTTATCCAAAACGTCATTTTCTAGTTCTACTCCGCTTTGTTTTCTTTCCGGAACTAGTCACCTTTCTGGAACTTCATGGACGAGTAACTGAGGCGATGTGAAGCGGCTTGCTTTGAGTCGTTTTCGTGAAGGGAAGTGGAGAAGATGTTGCCACAGACGATAGTTGGGACCAACAAAGGCACTCGGCCCTAACATAGGGAGTAGTATTTACTTCCAAAAAATTGGACATATTTTCATCACAATGTGAGATTAAAGCCATGTTCTTTTGTCTAGTTAGATTCAAGTTAGGTTAGTTAAGTTATGATAGGATAGAATATATTTGAGTTAAGGTAGTTGTTTAGTGGAAATATTTTATTAATTAAATTTGAATATTTTGGGAAAAATAAATAAAAAGTTATAGGCATTGAAACAATGGATTGATTTGAGATTAAAATAATATTATTTGAATATTGTTTTTAATTTAAAAAGTACGTTGTTTTTGGTTTGGATGTTTTTTTAGGGGGTTGCGTTAATTTAGGTTAAGTAAGGATAAGTTAAATTAATTTAAGTAAGGTTAAGTTAGGTTAAGCTTAACCTAACTAAAGAACAAGGTCTAAATTTGTTTAATTTCACTTTGATATCTAGTTCCATCTCTAATGTTTTTAATAGTTTGATTTAAGAAAATATGATGAAAGACATTGAAGTGGTTCAAAGTAATGTTGTATAGATTCATTTAAGGAAACATGTGAAAGATATTGAATTCAAAGAAACTGCACTAAAAAAAACTAATTTTGATATATTAATATAAACTTGACAAAAATTACCAAAATTTAACTTTTACTCAACTATTTTTTACCCATGAAATTTATTGGTGCTAAATAGTCTGAATTGAACATTAGTATATGAACATTTGTTTAATTTATGGAGTGTTTGGTTGATGGACTTTTCTAGGAAAATTTTTCAATTTTCCCAAGTTGACCGATGTTTCCCATGTTTGGTTACAAAATAAGAATTAATGAGAAAGTTTTGTGGTGGGTCCTAATATTTTTCCATGTTAGATGGGAAAATATTTCCCGTAGGAGGGGTTAGGAAAGTTTGTTTCCCATGAGAAAAGGGAATTAGTTTAATCAAACTCCTCGAAATGCCCTTAAAAACTATTTTATAAATAAACAAATGAGGGTAATTTGGATTAATTAAACTTTCCTATAAACTTTTTTATGATTTCAAATGTAAACTAAACACTGTAAAATAATTTTTTTTATTAAAAACTTCCTAGTAAAAATTTTCACAGAGAAAACTTTTTCATGACATATTTTTTCGGAAAACAATCGAACGCACCACTAAGGAGTACTTTCTTACTTACTAGAGAAGATTTTGTTCAGCAGGTGGTCCATAAAAAAATATAAAGTTTTAAATTTAGTATGGTCGAACACTCGAACGTTTATATTAATTAATCATGGTAATTTTAAAAGAAACTGATTATTATAAAATTTTTCGTTATGATAATTGTCAACAGAAAAACAACAAAAATAAAAATAGAATCAGTTGAGTGACAACATAAATGAGCACAAAAATAAAAGCAAAATAACAAAGGTAGAATTTACATGCAAAAACTACCCACAGTTAATTAATCAACTACTTGAATGTTTGAGTCAAAATTCTGCAATATTACAAGATTCGATCATCAAGGCCAGTGATATCATATCGATCTTGATCAATTCTCATAACTATTTACTTTAGAATATTGGATTTCCTCTTTTTGATTCAATAACACATAACGTTGTCATACCTAAAAACCAAATTAGATTAAAAAGCTTACGAAACAATTGAATCCAATTACGACGACGTTTTGTTGCCGAACATCATCTTACGGAACTCTTCAAAGCTGATATTCCCATCGCCATCGGAATCATAAGCTTTGATCATCTTCTCACAATCCTGAACAGAGCAATGCTGTCCGAGGCGACTGAGGACGAGATGCAACTCGGCGGCGGAGATCATGCCGTTCTTGTTCTGATCGTACATGTCGAAGGCCTCGCTGAGTTCCTTGAGGCCGCATTCGTCGTCGAGCTTTGTGGCGCAGAAATCGACGAACTCATCGAAGCTGATGATGCCGTCCTTGTCGGTGTCCAAGTCGTGCATCATCTTGTCGACTTCCTCAGGGGAGGCGTCCGAGCCGAGAGCGCGGAGGACGCTGCCCATCTCGCTGGAGGAGATCGTGCCGTCGCCGTTCTTGTCGAATCGGTCGAATACGCGCCTGATCTCCGCGCGGTCGGTCATCAGTGCCGGAGCCATTGACACCAGGAGGAGAGAATGAGCGTGGGAGAGAAATTTGCAGGAGATGGGGAGAGAGAATTGGTGTTTTCTCAAAAAAATTGGTTGGGGGATGAATGATTTTTGTTAACAACACAATTGGCGTTTTCTCAAAAAAATAAAAGAGAAAAGAAAAAGACAATTGGTATGCAGCGCGCGTCTGAAGGAGGTTGACTTGACCAAGAACCTGCCTGACCTCCACGTCCATTTAATTAAGTAAGAAAAATAGGAAAATGGTACCAGACTACAACTTCAAAGTGGCAGATTTATGCGCTTTTCGACAAAATTAGCGTTTTGAAGAGCGGATAGAGACTTATACAATGGATAGCGGTTTAAGCAGTAGATAGCGGTTTAAGTAGCGGATAGCGGATGACTGTCCAAAAGAAAATTGTATTCAGTAAATTTAGCGATTGAATTAACAGATTAATGTGAATTGACATAAAAGGATATCAATAAATTTCAAAGATAAAAGTTTCAAAGGGTATTTTTTGACCGAAAAATATGAAACGCTACTCCAAACGCTAAACGTTAACTTTATTAGCGTTTCACAAAATGCTCGTTAAAACACTAAACGCTCCTCAAAACGCTAGCTTACCGAACACCAATATTTATGCAATTAGAGTTTTGACTTGGTCAAGACGCTAAACGCTAACCCAAACGCTACTGACGAACAAAGCCTTGATCATCAAAATTATAAAAATTACAGATAAAAAGAAATAAGATACTTAAAAAATTGACATTTATTGTTGGAAATATTAATCTAGAAAAATCATGAAAAGAATGTCTAGAAAGATCAATAAAAAAAATCTAGGATATTATGTGAAGAAATATCATAAAAAGTTCTAGATATATTAAGAGATAATGTAAGAAAAATCTAGAATATAGACAATGACAAATTAGTAGGGAGGTTAAGGATTCTAGCACCTCCTTACTAAAATTATAAATAGTTATTAGGGACATGTTCTTAGGGTGTGGAATTAATAAGCTCTTATAAGGCGCTCTTCCCACCAATACCATATATCTCATCTCCCCCTTGTAACATTCTCCACTCCCAAATCTAAATTTCAAACTTATTTCCAAATGTTGACCCACTACACTTTTGCTACGCTCCTCTCTAAAATTTTAACATTTATTAAAGGATAGATGAAGTATTCAAATTGTAAAGTAAGAAATACTATAAAAATATATATATAATATTAATTAAAGTGATAAATATTGTGAAGTGGAGAGATATAAATTTATTGTATCTAATTAGTAATATGAATATAAAAGGAAGTAATAGAACTATAAATTATGAAATTTCAAAACAAAAAATGTAATGGGATGTCAAATATAAATTCAAATAATGTACAAGTTCCAAGACCCGAAGTGCCCATGGACATTCGAGGAATGCATGCCACTGTGTTTCAGTCTCCGAAAGACATATTCCACAAGTTGTAGAGTCCCCACAATGGCGATTGGCCGGGTTGTGCTTAGTAGAAACCGTGCCAGTAGCAAATCGCCAATTAAGGTTTTTGATATGGGGGTGAGCTGACATGCTCCAAAGACTCCTCCTCACTTGCTGGTTTTCGCGGCTAGATGAGGTAGATAAGGTCCTATGACGTGCTAGTTAATACCCGCTTCTAACGGTATATTCCCCATCCTTACTTGGGAGCCATCTCACATTTTATCCCTCTTCCTTTTTTTACGGGAGTGGTATAGAGGTAATGGTCCTGGCTGTGCCTTCCTCAAAGAGTTGTGGGATGATATCGGTATTCCACTGCAGCTCCTCTCCCCCCACTAACAGCTCCGAGACCCTCCAATTCACCTAGTCTGTTGGGGCCGCTCCCAGAAAAAAGTAGCCTTCATTACAAGCCCATCTTTCTCCGCAGACTTTGACTCTCTCCCCATCTCCTATCACCCACCAATTCCTTTGGCAATTAAATCCCTCCCCTCCAGTATACTTCGCCATACGAAGCTTGGCCTGAATTCATCTTGGGCCATGAGCATATCTCCTTGGGGGAAGTATCGTGCTTTTAGAAGTCTAACCGCAAGAGAATTCGGGTTAACTAGCAAACTCCACGCCTGTTTCACTAGTATGGCTAGGTTAATGCTCTCAAGCTCCCTAAATCTCATCCTGCCAAGGCTTTCTATATAGTACAGTGTACTCCACTTGACCCAGTGCAATCCTCTTTTAATTATTTCCATCCCTACCCCACCAAAAGCAGACTAATCATCCTACTTACTTCCTCCAAGAAAGAATCGGGTGATTTAAACAGGCTCATAGCATAAGCAGGCATCACTTGTAAGACGACTTTGATCAATATTTCTCTCCCTGCTTGTGAAAATAACTTCTCTTTACTCCCATTGACTCAGCTGCACACCTTCCTCTTTAGATTCTAAAAAATGACCTTCTTGGATCTTCCTACAATTATGGGTTAACCAAGATAGGTTTTGTTGTCGGACATCTCTTGCATACCCATAGCTTGGAGCAGCCTGTCCCTCCTGTCATTCGAAATGTTCTTGCTAAAGAAGAGCTCCAACTTGTCAAAGTTGATTTGTTGTCCAGACAGGCTCTCAAACTGCTCGAGTATTTTCTTCGCCACCACTTCTTCCTCCTTTGCTTTCAAAAATAGAATATGATTATA
This sequence comes from Portulaca oleracea, assembly GCA_029582165.1. Classification (NCBI taxonomy): domain Eukaryota; kingdom Viridiplantae; phylum Streptophyta; class Magnoliopsida; order Caryophyllales; family Portulacaceae; genus Portulaca; species Portulaca oleracea. The sequence continues at coordinate 10,386,921 of CM055868.1, forward strand.
TTATTTATTATTGCAAAATTTATTGCTTTAGACTTTGAAACCCATACCAAGTCAATGCCTTACTTAGCTAAACACCGTCCCTATTTAAACCTCAAATTTCTACAACTGAACATCTATCATGTGGTTAGCGAAAATAGAATATGATTGTCAGATCATTGTCAAATGACAGCTACATTCCCAAGCATAAATTTGAATTTGTGGACTTTGAAAACCTTCACTTAGAAGTAAACTTTGTGTTCGAAAATTGACTGCATTTAATCTATATCACAAATTAACTGATTTAGTCTGTATTGTCTCCGTTCTTTTTTATCTGTTATTGATGGTTTTTAGTGTTAATTTTTAATCAATAATTTCTAACATAAAACTTTTATAAAAAATATAATATTATAATTTTTGAATAGTATTTTTTATTACGAATATAATGATACCAATTTCATATGATAAATCATTATACAAATTAAAATATTAATGGTCAAAGTTTTTAATACAATTTCCTAGAAGACAAATAAAAGCAAACGGAGGGAGTAATATTTAGAGCAAGGAAATTAAAAAAAGTACTCCCTCCATTTTTATTTATTTGTCACTTAGGAAATTGTGTTAAAAATTTTAACCATTAATATCTTAATTTGAATAATGATTCATCATACGAAATTGAATCATTAAATTCATAATAAAAATATTTTTAAAAAATTATAATATTATATTTTTTATAAAAAATTTATATTAGAAATTATTGATTAAAGATTGACACTAAAAATTGTAAATGATATAGATAAAGAAAAAACAAAAGGAGCATTATTGTATATGTTCAGTCTTGTTCACTAAAATTAAAAGAAAGTATTATGGTACATAACAAACGTATATTATTCTATATCAGCACAACAAAATTTAAATAACATCAAATTTGCATGAAAACGGAAATTAAACATGCCCCTACGATATGCGGATAAAAACTAGCATGTTCATATATGTGAATTAAAGCTTTTCATTTGAAAATGAAGTGTGTGAAAAATCAAAATCATTAAATAAGATCAGTTGTATTGACGAAGACGTCTTTTTTTCTCCTCTGCAGCATCCGCAGCTTCCACTTGCATCTTAGATGTTTGCAAATCAGCAATTGCTGCATCCTTCTCATTTTTCGCCGTCAATGTCTTGACCTTCATTATTTACAAAGCATACATTATTAGTAAACCAGAAGTATCAAAGACACTTTGACTATATATAGTTTTTGTTACATCCACATTATTTGTGAATTGTGACCCCTATCTTCTTAGGGTGCGTTTGATTGGTCAATAACTCTGGGGAAATGGTCAATTTTCTCGAGTTGACTTATTTTCCCGATGTTTAGATGCGGATTGACTTTGTGAAAGTTTTTACGATGAACCCACCATTTTCTCCATTTCCCAGGGAAAATTTCCCTTAGGAAGGCCCAAGGAAATATTTCCCATGAAAAATTTCCTTCCCGAGAAAATTTTTTTGGGATTCCTACCAAACACTCATTGATTTTGTTTTCCCTAATTTCTATCTAGTGTTTACTCTTGTCTCCTTGTCACTTCTCGGTTTTGCAAGTGGTGTTCTCCCGCTGTTGTGGGTCGAGTCATTGCTTTTCACATATTTAGGTCATTCGAATAGCACAGTGATATGCGATAAAAATTATATAAGTTGCTCTTGGGTATTTTCTTTTCTTCTAATTATTCACATAGCAACGCGCGGGTACTTACCCGTGGCTCAAGTAACAATTATTAAAATTCAATTTCCCAATATTTATTCCATCACATAATTAAGCCTAATCAACCTATAACCATGTATGATAAAACTATTGCCACGTTGTTTTCCCCCCTCACCGCTTCCTTTTAAGTTTTAACATAAACAACCCCATATGCTTTTCCATGTTGAGAAATATTAACATGTTTTTTTCTACCACTTCCTATCGATATTCTGCCGTTAGGTACTATCCTTTAGGTGGGTATATATGTAGTATGTAGAACTAAGATGGAGTAAGGTTGGATCCGTAAGTAATTTAGCTATGTTTATATAAAAGTAGTTAGGAATAAATGATAAGGTTTTAGAATTAAGAAAATTTAGGTAGATATAATTAGGTGTAGGCAGAAAAAAAAAGGGTTATAAAAGTAAGTTAAGTTGAACTGTAGATAGATTGCAGCGGAAAACAATATTAGCCAACTTTGGAGGTATTAGAGCTTGCTTGGGAGAGGGTAAAGGGGAGTTAAGAGGGGTTAAGAAGTATTTCTACTCCTCCTTACTCCTGCTTGGGAAGAGAGTGAGGGAGGGTAAAGGAGAGTAAGAGGGAGTAGGGTTTACCCCCCTTTACACCTCTTTACTCTTGTTTTTTAAGACCCCAATTTGGGACGTGAGGAGGTGTACATCATACTTAACATAGAAAATGACCATTATACCCCTATCTCCCATACTCTCATTGAACTACATATATTATGAAAAGGTAAATATGTCAATTAACATTTTACTCTTATGAACTCTCCAAATTGTTCTCTCAAGCAGGGGTAAGTAGTTTAGCTTTATGAACCCTCCCATACTCTAACCCTCCTTTACTCTTATGAACTCTTACTCTCCATTTTAACTCTCCTTCCGAGTAGAGCCTTCGAAACTAATAATACAAACTATTTTCTTGGACACTAGTAGTACCAACTATCAACCTATTTTCCTCTAACAATAAATGACCAAGTTGTTATAGTTTTAACTCATCGGAAACATGACGTGGCTCCATGATGTGTGACGTGGAATGCAGAGGTTGGGTAGAAAATGTTGACGTGGACTAACATGCCTTTCATATCACATATTGTGGAGTCACATTATCTTTTCGATGAGTTAAAACCATAACAATTCGGCGGTGGACTGTTAGAGAAAAATAGGTCAATAGTTCATACTGCTAGTGTCCAAGAAAATAGTTTTTATTATTAATATCCAATACCCCAAAGTTGGTATTATTGATATCCAAAAACCCTACCAGGTATAAGAATAATTATTTACTCTCTCTTTCTCATATTATCTCTCACTTTAACTAACTTTTTTTTCCCTTAATATTTACCCCCTTACAATTTCAATAACACATTAATACTAATTTATAACTCAACCTTATTAAATACATTTTTTTTCAATTTTTATTTCATTTTTTATTCACCATTTTTATTAATACACCATTTTATTCAAATTTTTCTCATTTCTAAGAATGCAAATTAATGTAAAGTATAAATTTTTTAATTTTATACATTATGTCTTAAATGACAAATAATTTGAGAATGAGGAAATGTTATTGATAATGGGGTGCTTAATTAATTACCCGTTTTCTGAAATAACTTTTAACTTTTTTGACATTATTCATTTTTTATGATAAAAAAAATTACTTAAAATATTTGATAAATAACTATTCATATTACATTTTGGAACTAACTAAACTGGCGTTCAAAAAGCAACTTGAACGTAACAAATTCACAAATAATTATTTCACCAAAAACCTTTTCTACAATCAAGTAATCCAAACAATTAGGCTTCCTTCTTTCGTGAGGTAAACTGGGGTGCAGTATCATACTGAACCACACTTTTTAATTTATACCACAATTTTACCATACCACACTGTAATTATTACCAATATATTTCTTCATTTTTCTCCTCTCTTTTTCACATTAATTCTCTGTCCTTACCTATTCTATTTACCACAACTCACCACACTATACCACACTTTTTCGAATTTCACCGCACCATACCACTATCACACCACACCAACCATATAAAATGACAGAGCCTAAATCATACAAGTGATCAATACAACTATTAGCTACAAACTACCAGTTAATTGACAAACACCCTAAGGTTTTGAATTTACAAAGTAGAAAAAGAGAGAAAGGTACCTGGCCAACAACGAAGGCTTTGAAATAGGCAAGACATTCTTGAATGGAAACACAGCAAGAAATGCAACCTTTTTTAACGTTGGACACTCTGGAGCTTTCACTCCTCTCCTTTCTCTCATTCATATTCATCTCTCTGTATTTTTGGTCAAAAAAAAAAAGAAAAAATCTCTCTGTATTTGAGTGCTTACACAAACTACTGTGATACACAAACCAACTCTTATTTTCTCCCACCGGTGGGTTTCTCTGGCTGCCGCGTGTCCTTTTGGTTATGCCACGTGCTACGCTAAAAATTTGATTCATTATCTATTTTAATGGATGTTTATTCAATTAAAATATATCACATTCAGGCAAGCATTAAAATTTATTATTAACTATTGAATTATAAATTTAATATTATCTTCGTTCCCAAATGATTGTTTGTTCGACAAAACTTTAACCATTGATTACTCATAAATTACAATGAATTACAATATAAAATTATCACCATTAGAAAGATATTGTATTAAAAGTTATAATTATATTAATTTTATATTATAACTCATTATAATTTGTAAATAATTAACGGTCAAAGTTTAGTCAAATGGACAATTATTTAAGAATGGAGGCAGTAGTATGATAAGATTTACTCATGAATTATCTTTCTAATATGTTCTTAAATTAACAAAAGGTACTCCCTACATTTCTTAACATGGGTTACTTTGACTAACTTTTATTTTTCATAATATTTGTCATATTATATTCTGAATACAATATTAATGACAATTTTCTAAAAATTTACCACTTACTTTTATCATTACCAATACTATATATAACCAAAATTTTGAAATTTATCTATTACATTTATCATTTTCAATACTATTTTCTTAAAATCTTTCCAAAACTCAAATGTGAAAATTATTAAGGAGCAGAGGAAGTATAACATACGCTTAAAGAATTCCTATGATTGTTAATTAAAAAAGCTATAAAGAATGACCAATAATTATTATAAATATTGACATAATGAAAATAAAGACAATTAAAAATATTTTGGACAAGATTCATATCATCATCCATATTTTTTTCTTTCTTTCTTTCTTTCTTTCTTTATCTTTATCTTTCTTTCTTTTCTTTATCTTTTCTTTCTTTATCTTTACCTATAATAAAAAAGAGAGTTGTCAGGTGTTTTGTTGTTGTTTTGCAGCTTGTGTGTGTGCTTGCTTGATTGTATACTATAGCTAAATGGGCTGGGCTACCTGGCTGTCCATTCTTTCCTCTACAAGACTACCACATGCATTCCTCTTGTACATACACCTCAATTCTAGATGACTCATGTCATGACGTTGATTTGTAAAACACTACCGTTTCTTAATTCTCTCTCTACCCTTTGCCTCTCATTAGCTCTCAATTTCTCTCCTGTTTTCTCTCATTTGCGGATGGTCGAATTGCACGAGGTTGGGCTCCATCATTTCTTGTCATCTTCATCTTCATCTCCATGTCCATTACTCACTAACCTTTTGCTATACCCTAATTTCTAATCTTATGTTTGATTTCAACTGCAGTTGTGTTTTTTTGCAGATTTGCTACTTGTTTGCTACCTCATGAGAGACTAATTATCTTCCACTCAATCGGTTCTTTCTTTTCCTGGGAGTAATTAGGTATTAATTATTATCAACTTATCATCACTTTCTCTTCTTTAAATTGATGGTTGCTAGAGCTTGTAGTGGTTTTTCATATCTTTGATTTATTTGTTCAATTTCTCCTTATTTCTATCCTCTGTTCTCATGAAAGTTCATTTTTTCCAGCCTTTGTTTGATTATCATTCTATCTACTCCTAAAGACCATGTTCCATCTAATTTTTGGGTTATTCTTCTAATTTTTGGGTTATTCTCTATTTTTTTCTTCAGTTATAATTTTACCGCCCATTAATTAAGATTGGATTCCAGTGTGTTCTACTTGTTTGATATCTCCTATGTTTCCACAGTTTTGGGCCTTTTGGGCGATCTTAGATTTTTCTAAATCCCCTTGTTTGATTTGTTTGTCGGTCTAATTTATTATTAGGTGATGTCAAGGTACATTGCTTTACTTTCTTCTTTCATTGTTGGTCAAATAGGTCTATTTGGCATGAATTCTCATGCGACTGCTTCTGGGTTTCTGTAAGTTAGGTTATCTGGAACGAGTTTGATTACTTTAGAATTAGTTTGTCACTCATCTGTAGGTTTGTCTTCATATGTATCTATTTATCTTTTACATTCATCAAGTGTCCAACGAAATGCTTCTGTTAATTGAACTGATCCAAGTTTGCAAAGTTCATCTTGATATATATTAGAGTGAAGTAATATGCCAAGTTAGTCCATTGCTTTGCATACATGCTTACAAATTTGTAGTGCGAAATTTTTTTTTTTATTACTGTACTTCAGTATTATGTAATAATTTCTCAATCAAAAAATAATGCTCTAATCTGGCTTATCACATTACTCTCTGGTTACTTGAGTGAGTCGCCTAGGCCTTACAGATCCTATAACATCTATTATATAGTGTTCTGTTTTTTTTTTTAAATGGTGGAAAATTAACAAAATTTTACAATTTTGATATGTGGTGTAGTGTTCCATTTTTTTTCCCCACCTTTTCTTGTATTGATTTTAATTGGTGCTCAGTTCCTGGAGAGTGGAGAATCATATGATGGTTACTTACTCTGTTTGAGTTATCTAAGTGCTTAATCAAAAGATCATCCTACTAAGAAAAAAGTTGTACCTTCATCCCAAAGGTAGTTTGCAAAGAGGGTTTTGTATCTTGATGTGGTGGTAGCAAAAGGCTACATGATTATCTTGGATGAAGACTTGGGAGTAGACCATGTCAATGATGAGAAGTCAGTATTAAACCTAACATATATAGCTTACTGTATCTCGAGTTCTTTACTGGTTCGTCATTGATTTTGTTGTTGCTCAGTTTCAAGTGCCCTGTATTGATTAAAAAGCAATGAAGAAACAAGGCTGCTGCAATGCTAGGCTGTTCAGAAGATTGTAAGTGCATCTATGGATGCTTTATGTTACAAATTTTTAAGCTTAGAAAGGTCTGATGTGATAAATAAATAGGTACTTGAATTATGTCATTCCTTTGTTCTTTTTTGGCCTGAAAGTATAGAGTTTTTTTTTTTTTTTTTTTTTTTTTTTTTTTTTTTTTTTGAAAATGGTTCAGTAAATAAGAGAACAAGAGACTACTGGTTGATTATTCTTGGTCTTATTAATAATATGTCAGCTTGCTCCCAAAACAAGTGTTCCATAAAACCTATGTAATGGAGGCCTTTGATTGCTTTTGTTCAAATCTCATGTACTAAATTCAAATATGCTCAACAAAAGTGTCCAAAAGCTTTGAGATTGTTCCAATCCTCACTGTACTTGATAGGTTGTCTCCAAGTTTATTTGGTTGTTTAGTCAGTTGGGTAGTAGATGATGTGTCTTATCGTTGGGGTATCAATACATGAGTATGGGATTTGCTGAATTTACTGGTTTAATGGCTCCATGAAGGTCAACTTTAACTTGATTAATTTGTTGTTCCTCACAAATTGATCTCCCACTTTCATTGTATGTGGGGGTTGAGGATCAGTTGCCTTCTGAAGTTTCTGTATGGATGAAGAAACAAGTTGCCCTTGCTCGCTCAATCATCTTTGACACTACAAAGGAGAGTGCAAAGTCAGAGGTATGTTTTGTAGTATCTAATTTTCATATTTCTTTATATGCTATTATCTCCTTGTCTCCTACAACTTATATAATAACGTTGTCTAATGAATCAAATTTTGTTATTTCTTTTGATCATTTAACTTCTTGTACATGTTATGAGTGTAATGTACGACAGTGTTGTGATAGGGTTTTTTTTTTTTTTTTTTTTTTTTTTATAAAAAAAACCTTTCTTTGTACATAGCGCTGACAAATTTTGTCCGACCCGAATTAAATTGGATTTGGTCATCAATTTTTGTCCGTATTTTAAATTCGGACGGACAATTCGGTCATGTCCGATTCAAAAATTGGGTAGGATTCGGGTTTGAGGGAAGAAATTCGGACGTCCGAATTTTGTGTCAAATTCGGGTTCGGACAAATTCGGACGCATTCGGACAATGTCCGAATACTAGAATTCGGACAAAATATTGGAATTATGTATATATTTAGTGTAAATTCGGTTATATTCGGACAAATCCGGGTTTGGGTTCAGACACCAAAAAATGTTTGGGGATTTTGTCCGAATATCCGAATTGTCCGAATGCGGTTTGACCCGACCCGATTTTTTGCCACCACTATTTTGTACACATTACCCTTAAACTTGTGTGAGAGTCATGAGGGTAATGATTCTCAAAATATTTGTTTGTCAAGTCTGGAAGCTGCAAATAGGATGTAACATGTTAGTTTTATGTTACTGAGATGTAACTGTCATCTATCCTAATGTTTTATGTAGTCACTTCCAGACCTGGATTTTGAGACAACATTGTTCTCTCACAAATCAGTCTCTCCTAATAAGGTTCTCTATAAAAATAATTAAGTATGATGCATACTTTATTAACCTTTTCACCTCAGTCTGTACTCACTGTAGCTCCATATTACTGTTCGACTGTAATTTGAGTTGTATTCAATATTTCAACAACTTGTCTTGTTCTGTTTCGTCAATTTTTAATACATTGGTTCTGTATCTTCTTGATACTCTTCTTTTCTTCAATTCGTACCTTTCCCTACTTTGATGAAGAAATTGTGGCAGGTGGCTCACTCCTGTGATATTTACACTTTTCTTTGTTCTTTACACTGGCCCACAAGCCCATGTTTTCATTTTCATTTGCAACAAAAATGAAGAAGTGTGACAACTATTTGAAATTGAAGTTCTAGAAAGCGTAGTGGAGGTATTTTATGCAAGAAGTGGCCTACCAAAAAGATCTGGTTTATTCACTCTTTAAGGGTTGGTGGAAGCCTGAGGAGTAGACCTTTCTCAATTTCTCCTTACACATATTTGCCTATTTGGTGCAAGAATTGATTGTCAAGCTCACTAAGAGAGCAACAGCACTCCAAAAGTTCAAGAAGCCTTGAGGTTTTTTCATGTTGGGCCTCATGTGTGGACATAGTAGGGAAGCCTTATGAGAAAATGGATGACTGCTTAGTCTGCTTTAGAAGGAAAGAAAAGCTCCCCATGTTCCTGGATTTCCAAAATAACAAATGTAAAAATATTGCAAAATTTGGAGAGTAGCCCGTCCAAAGGACGGGCCCATTTACTAGTAGTTTCTATACTTGCAAGTCTTGCATAAGTTGTATTGTTGTGTCATCGTGAGAACATATCTTCAGAGTAATCTCTTTCATATAAAATAATAATCATTTTCGAAGTAAGCAAGGATATAAAAGCAATAGAGGTTTTTATTTTAGGCTTTTAGCAGATTAGTATCTTGGGGAAGGTGTCATCCTGCTATATAATTATCTTCTAAGTCACATGTAGGAATAGTAAATGAATGAAATACATCTTGTTTATCTATCTAATTCTCCGTTCTCTCTCCATAACCCATTTTCCCTTTCCTAATCTACATCTAAACCCTTGTGTAGGATTCTCAAGAGGTATTCTTCATTTTTATCAACCCTCTTCTAATTCCCTACATCAATGCTATTAGAGCTTTCTAACTTGGGATAACTCCTTCTCATCAACGAACTCTTGACGTATACGTAGGAGTGCAGTTCACTCGAGAAACTCCTACCTCTCTATCTATATATCTATGAGATGTTTGGATTTTTCAAAACTCCACGGACATGCAGAAGAAAAATGATATCCCCACTCGGACATAACTTTTACTTATTCAAATAACAATTAAGGTGAAGTAGGGTAGGAACAACGAATATCTTTATAATATTCATTTTGCAAGTTAGAAGAGATGTTACAAAACTTGCTTGAGCAACAATCTAACTTGATCAAACAATGGGCAAATCAACAAAGGGTGGTGAACCAGCTGAATAAAGCTCAAAGTGCCAGGTTAGATCGATTATTTGATCGAATGGAGGCATAACTCGAGAAGCTTTTCTATATGGTGCAAAGGAAGCTGATACAACCAGTGAATCCAAGCAAAGAAGATACAGGAAAAGAAAGTCAGATTAGCAGCAACTCTAGCAAGTCATTGCTCGCTCAATTGGAAGCTACTAAGAAGGAAGCAAGCCTAGTTGATAAGAAATTAAGAGCACAATGTATGTTCTGAAAATTGTCCATCACTTGGTGCACACCAATTCGACGAAATGCCCAAGAAATCAGAAGTCGAACCTGGTGCTTTAGGCATTGGTGGTTAGGGAATAGGGAACGATAGTGTGATGCAAGGAGATAATATACACACCTTACAACTTCAACAACAAGTGATGTTTAGGCAACCAGGTAAATCTCATTTCCCTTATAAGGTGCTTTATGACAGCTTGTTGAGGATCAATCCTAGAGTTGGTAAAGTTGCTCAATCAAGTAGGAAGTTTTGTTGGATACCTTGCTCTCGAGATCTATTGGTGGTATACATTGCTTTGGTCGCGTTTGATCTCGGAGGTTGGACATTAATTAGTGGTAAAAGAACTGAAGGGATTTGGCAAGGAAAATGAAGGGAAGAGCAGGATTGGCTGAATCACAACAAATTGAGCTTATGTTCATTAAGTGAAGAAGACAAGGATGGAAGAGTTGGGGAAAAAAATGACCACAAATGGAACACTATCAAGGTGGTTGTGCTACTGATAGGCTTGGCCTGGTAAAATGCAACGATAGTATTTGGTCCTAGTGGGCTACAAGGTTTCTTGTGTCATATGAAGCTTATTGTGTTTAATACCATCAAAAAGGTTGGATTCTTGGTAATGGGTTTCGACCTCGGTGGGTTGGAAGTAATTTTTCCATAGACGGCATGACATTATGTTGGTGATCCTAGAGACATGGTATACCTCACAACTAGCGACTTTCCATTGTCAATTGATCCTCTAATTTAGAATCTATAGGAACAATCAACAATGCAATGTTAGAAGTCTTCTTCCAGACTTGAGGACAAGGATGTTTCAAGGGGTAAGGTATGATATAGAAAGATTGACATGAGATTGGCGTGGAAATCATAGAGTTTTTTTTTTTTTTAAAAAAAAAACATTGTAGTATATTAGTGTCTTGAGGAAGGGGAGTCATCTTTGCTATATAAGTATCTTATTAGCCACATGTAGAATCAATCAATGAATAAAATACAACTTGTTTATCTATCTAATTCTCCATTCTCTCTCCCTAACCCATTTTCTCTTTCCCAATTCCCATCTAAAGTCTAAACCCTTGTGTAGGATTCTCGAGATGTATTCTTCATTTCTATCAACCTCTCTTGATTCCCTACATCACACCATAAGCAAAATAAATCTTACTCATGCATGTTTTAGGTTTTATATTGACCATTATCTTTTTATCCAACATAAAATTATAAAATATATTTTTAAATTTTAGTTTACTTTTAAATAATTTAAATAAATATTTTTCAAAATATGCTTGTTTAAAAGGTTAAAACTTAGATTTAAGATATTTAACTTTTAACAAATTTTGTAAAAAAACTTTTAATTAAGAAAATATATTTCATGATATATTAAATGAAAAAAATGAACAATGAAGATAAAAGTTGACACATATATGAATAAAATTTATTTTCGTTGTGGTAATTATCATAGTTGACAACTGCTATAAATTGTTCCATATATAATTTAGAAGTATTGAACTTCAAGTTTTGTAAAAATAAAAAAATAAAATGATCAAATCGATCAAATTTTAAAAGGAATAAGATCATTATTAATATGAATGTGTGATACACAAAATTGAGCATATCAAAGAAATAAATCATGAACAATCGAATCTAGAATTTACTAGATTTTTGTCTGATCTTTTGAACGGGTGTCTACTGTAGGAATAGAAGGGAATTGTACACATGTAAGTGACTAAAATATCAAAGAATAACGTGCAACACTAAAAACAAGTAAAAGGTAACTGGATGCAAAAGAAAAGTAACAACGTTAAAGTGTTAGATATTTAATAGATAATAAACAAATAACTAAATAAGAGAAGAATAAATGTTGAAAAAGAATGTTATGTAAATACTTTAAAAATATAATTGAGAATAATAAGTACTCCCATATTTATAAGACCTGTTATTATTCTTTGTATTAATTTATTTTCTTAAAATAAAATGAACCTTAATTTTGAGAATATGTTTAGAAAAAGATGCTTTTGAAAGTACCATAATTGAATATTTCCAAAGCATTATTACGTCATAATTAAATTAATACAATTTTAATTTATATTATTTTTGAAATAAAATTAAGTATCCTTTTTGGCATTGGACTTTAATACTCCCTCTGTCATTCTTTTTGCTGCTTTGGGTGAGTGAAAAAAAAAAAATTAAGATAACCAACACAGTCAGGTGAAACATTATAAATTACATAAATTTGTAAACATTAATGATGAGAGATGGAGAATATACATATAAAATTGGTATGAGTTATATTGGAGATAAAAAAGACAAATAATAAAGGAGAACAAAAATTAATTCAATGGACAACTAAAATGATAAATAGGGACAAAGGTGGTAATTTTTACCATAAAGATTGATAATTTGTTACTACCAATCAAACCCGAATATATAATTTACCATCATATTTGCATTTTGGACCTTGAAGTATAAGGGTATTTATTTTCTGAACCCTTGATTTTCATATTTATTTTTCGGACGCTAAAGTTTATGGGTTGAATAAAAAATAACCTTAAAGTTTGTAGGTTGAAAAGAAGACCCGTGTACTATTTTTATTTTTTATTGCATGTTTGAATTTATCTTCTGATTAGAGCCAAATTTCAGGAGTAAGATTAAAACTAATATTAAAGTTGTAATACACCTCTTTTATTAATGTCAGAACTACTTAGACAATAGGTACTTCAGGGTATAATTAGTTGCGACATGAAGACGTGTACTACAACTTCAATATCAGTTTTAACCTTACTCGTGAAGTTTGACGCTAATCGGGAGATAAACTCAAATATGGAATGCAAAAGAAAAATAGTACACGAGTCTTCTTTTCAACCTACAAACTTTAAGGCCTTTTTTTATTTAACCCATAAACTTTAGGGTCCCAAAAATAAATATGAAAATCAAGGGTTCAGAAAATAAATACCCCTATACTTCGGGGTCGAAAATGTTAAAAACCCCCTAGTAGTAGTAAATGGATTGTGAGGGTTGTGAGGTTCCTGGTTAAGAGAATAAAGTGTGTAAGTTGAAAAAAATCCCTTTATGGTCTAAAACAAGCTCCCAAATAGTGGTTTGAGAAATTTGATAGTTCTCTTGTGAAAAATGGATTTGTAGCAAATTTGTCTGATTCTTGTGTTTATTCAAAGATGATTGGATCAGATTGTGTGCTCATATGCTTATATGTTGATGATATGCTGATCTTTGATACAAATTTGCTTGTAGTCAATGAGACTAAAAATTTGTTGTCTTCTTTGTTTGAAATGAAAGATATGGGTGAAGCTGATGTGATCTTAGGGATTAAAATTCGGAAAACCAACTCTGGTTATGTTTTATATCAGTCACACTATATTGAGAAAGTGTTAAAGAAATTTAACCTCTTTGATGTGACACCTGTTAGAACTCCCTATGATCCTAGTATTTCATTAAAGAAGAACTACAGACCGAGTGTGTCTCAATCTAAATATGCTAAAATCATAGGAAGTGTAATGTTCTTGATGAACTTTACTCATCCCGATATTGCTTATGCTATGAGTAGATTGAGTCGTTATATACACATAACCCTAGTCAAGAACATTGGAATGCACTTCATCGTTTGCTTAAGTATCTTAAAGGTACAATTGATTGGTGTTTGCATTTTAATAAGTTTCCAGCAGTTGTAGAAGGATATTGTGATGCAAACTGGGTTTCTAATAATGATGAAGTTAATTCTACTAGTGGTTATGTATTTACCTTGGGTGGAAGGGCTATTTCATGGAAGTCTGCAAAACAGACTTGCATAGCTCGCTCTAACATGGAATTTGAATTTATTGCTCTTGAGTTGGCAGGTCAAGAAGCAGAGTGGCTTAGAAGTCTCTTAGCAGACGTGCCAATATGGGAAAAACAAGAGATACCAATCTCTATACATTGTGACTCACAGGCAGCCATAGGAGTGGCTCATAACAATGTTTACAACGGAAAAAAGGAGACATATCCGTGTTAGACACAGTGCAGTGAAACAATTGCTAAAGCATGATGTTATATCCTTGCAGCAGGCCCGACCCTGAGGGTAGGCCCAAGGGGCCATCGCCCAGGGCCCATGCATTTTGAAAAAAAAAAGACTTAGATTTTGGGGCCCAGGCTCGAAGTAAGAAACCTTACTAAGGGGCCCAAATGGGGCAGCAAAGCCCTACGTAAAACATGATGTATTTGTTTGCTTATTTGGGCCTAAAGCCCAACCCGTGAAAGTGGGTCTTGCGGTTGTGGTTTTTGGATCTTTCCCCCCCTTTGGGCTTTATTAATAATAAAAAAAGCCCAGCGTAAATCAGAAGCCTCCAATTCAATTAGCGAGTAATCAGCAAGCCTCATATTATGTTGAATTATGCAAAATCATAGTTTAAGGTTTTCTTTTCTTCATTTTTAAAAATAATATTATCTTTTAGTTCACAAAAGCACAAACAAGACACTCAATTTCCTATACATTCTTTTAGGAACCAGAACACATTTTTTTTTCTCAAATTTTATTGAATGTTAATAAGTAAAAGATAAAATATCTTTGTCATGCAATTACTATTGGTTTTGTTTTTTTGGAAAAATTAGTCTCTTAAGAACATCAATATTTTAATAAATGTTTTTTATAAAAAATGTATTTTTTAGTAGGAATTTACTTGAAACTTAAATTGGTAAAAATGACAATTCAAGATATTATTCGGAATGTTTTAAATATTGAATTTACATGTATATTTTACAACTTGAGAATTTGAATGTTTAACTATTTTGGTATTATGCATCACGTTTTGGATGATCCCCCTTAACATAATGTTTTGGTTTCATCTCTTACCCACAATTTTAAAAAATGTCATAGTTAAAGGGTCCGACCGAGAATATAGATAGTAATATTAAAACACTTAAATAACATACTATGTAAATAAATTAAGGAAAGAAGGTTATCAAAAGAAAATAAGGAGAGAAAAAGGGGTACATATATCACTTTGTCAATTTTTTTTTTTAAAAAACAATGTTTTATGGAAGTGTCTATTTGGATTCAGATAACGGTAAAATATTAGAAAATATTTATCTTACTAAATATTCATAGAAAAGCAACATTTTATATCAATTTTATGAAAATGGTCTTTTGTACGTACACATGTTGACTAAATTTTTGGTATTGTTATTTAGTATGAATACTGACGAATTTTTTTTAAAGGGCCCAAATCTACGAAGTGGTTTATTATATTGTCCCGGGCCTCGAAAATATCAGGACCGGGCCTGCCTTGCAGTATGTGAGATCTGAGAAGAATTTGGCGGATCCCCTCACTAAGGGATTGACTAGACGAGTTGTTCTCGAAGCATCGACGGGGATAGGGCTTAAGCCTATGGCTTGAAGAGGCATGGTGGATACCTATTACTTGGTCAAACGAAACTATACTATTCTTTGAGGTGCACTACATTCTTATCCCTATGGTGCTAGGTAGTGTTTTTAAGGTCGAGATCATTCTCTAATGAATCCACGCCCTTTGTAGGGGGGGGGGGGGTTGGGTGTGGAGACCAAAATGGAAGAAGGAGAAGATTTGGAAATATTCAGGGAATAATTCTAAGATTTTTTTTGTTTTTCTTTCTACAGTTGTTTCCTAATTCGCGGTTGTTTCCTTTTGTTGAAGATTTCCATATTTTTAGGTTACTGCCATATTGTAACCTAGGTTTTCCCTGGTACCTCTAGTACATATAGAGGTTCAGGTTCTCCCTATTATGTATCCCAGAAAGAGTGTATCCTGGAGATCAAGTGAGATAGAGAGAAACACAACCTTGTATTGTAATCCTCATATTACTAGTGCATCGATTCCGTGGTTTTTTTCCCGCTTTGGGTTTTTTCCACGTTAAAATCCTGGTGTCAAATTTCTTATTTCTTTTCCGCTATTATTTCCTATTGTTTGTGGTTTGCTTGAATACTCTTCAATCCTAACAACTGGTATCAGAGCCTTTAGGGTTGGTGAAAGGGAACTCGCTATCAAATAATGGCAGGAGATAAGTATGAAATAGAGAAATTTGATGGATCTGACTTTACCTACTGGAAGTTGCAGATTGAGGATCTGTTGTATGCAAAGTCGCTGCATGGTCCGCTGCTGGACAAGCAAGATGAAATGAAGCAGGCTGAATACGATCTGTTGGATCGACAGGCGAGGTCCCTAATCAGGATGTCATTGGCTCGGAACGTCAGGTTTAACGTCATGGAGGAATTGCTGAAGGTACTGGAGAATATGTATGAGAAGCCTAGTGCAGCAAATCGGGTATATTTGTTCACTAAATTAACTAGTTGTAAGATGGTTGAAGGTGGAGATGTGACTGATCATATTAATGAGATTACGAAAATTTTATCACAACTTGCTTCAATAAAGATGGTTTTTGCTGAGAATGTTAGAGCTTGCGTATTATTATCTTCTATGCCTAAATCTTGGAGAACCCTTGTAACTGCTGTTAGTAGTGCTAAGGATACTGACGAGATGAAATTTGATGATGTCAAGTCTGTATTGCTTAATGAGGGTCTTCACAGGAAGAATTCTTGTTAGGAATCTTCGGGAATTGCGTTAAGTGTCAGGGGTAGGAAGAACAATAGGAATTCGAATAATTCCAGGGGAGGCAAGCCTAGGGACATGAGTAATGTTGTGTGTTATGGTTGTGGGGATAAGGGTCACTTTAAGAAGGATTGGCCTAGACCTGGGAAAGGGAAGGGTAATGTTAACCGGGACTTTGTCAACTCTGCGGAAGATCTTTGTGAAGCCTTTGTTTTGAGTGTGTCTAGCCCTGAAGAGTCTTGGATAGTTGATATTGGTGCATCCTTTCATGTTTCTTCAAACAGGGAGTTATTTCATAATTTCAGGAGTGGGAATTTTGGCAACGTGTATCTTGCCGATGCAAGTGTTGTGAGATAATAGGTACAGGAGACGTGACGATTAAGACTACTAATGGTAGTGTCACTACAAAAAAAAGTTGGATAGTTGATATTGGTGCATCCTTTCATGTTTTTTTGTTGGTAAAAACATCATTTTACCAACAGATAAATGTTCAGTTGGTATTGCAAATATATTACCAACAACAACTGTATCTGTTGGTAAAATAAAACATTTACCAACAGTTGTAAATCTCTCTGTTGCTAATAAGGTTATATTACCAACAGTTTAAATATTTGCTGGTAATAATTATTTATTAGCAACATTTTAAGTATATTGTTGGTATTAATTAAAGGAAAGATTAGAAACTTTACTTATATTCCCACATAATAAGCGTGTAGTTATGCCGCTATTAGTTATTTATTTAAATGAAACATTTATTTGATACGCTTCATTCAACTTAAAAAAACACTGCTTTGCTTTAAAAAAAAAAGCTCCTCAACTTTTGAGAGTGCCGCAAATAAAATGTCATTCTATTTTCCCAGAAATTCAAAAATACCATTAAATTTTTTTATTGGCAAAAATGCCACTCAGTTCTCCATTTTGTTACAAAAATACCATTCTCAACCTGGATGACCTGTTTTAGCCGGTAAATGCAAAGAATAAAAAAAAAAAAAATTCACCCATCTCCACTGTTCTTCGTTCTTCTTCACCCATGTCCACTCTTCTTCATCTTCTTCGCTCTTCTTCTTCTTTACTCTTCTGTTCGGATTCTTCTGCAAGTTTCCCCTCATCTTCATCGTCCCTTCTTCTTCCATTAAAAGCATCCTACTTCTATATTTCAGTTGGCCCTTAACTCAAGAGTAATTCACCAACACAACAATGGCGGCAACAATCCAAAGTCCATCCCCCACGACCTCCCCTCACATTCTCCTCCCACCACCACCCTCACATCCGCCGTCACCACCGCCATCACCTCCGCCGTCGCCGCAGCTACCGCCGTGCCAACCACTCCGACGGAAACAGATCACGGGCATCAAAATTTGAAATTCATTTGTGCTTCGTGGCCATCTTCTTGGGCGGAGCAACTTCAAGTTTTGGGTGGCGATCAGCTTCGGAAGGATCCATCCATTTGAGAGGGTGGCAATTGAAGAACGACCAATTCGGAACGATGATCAATGCCGTCAAAACGACACCGGTAGCGTAGATTAGAACCATCAATTGGAATGAACCGATAACGTAACCTATTGACAATGCTACGACGGCGAATACAAGGAGCAAAATCTGCATCAGCTGCTCGGCGATCTTCTTCCCTTGCCAGTCCATCTGAATTGATAGAATCAAAGAAGACCTATCTGTGAGTCTTAGTGAATTTGAGAAACCCTAAATTTTAATGGAAGAAGAAGTAGGATGCTTTTAATGGAAGAAGAAGGGACGATGAAGATGAGGGGAAACTTGCAGAAGAATCCGAACACAAGAGTAAAGAAGAAGAAGAGCGAAGAAGATGAAGAAGAGTGGAGATGGGTGAAGAAGAACGAAGAACAATGGAGATGGGTGAATTTATTTTTTTTTTTATTCTTTGCATTTACCGGCTAAAACAGGTCATCCAGGTTGAGAATGATATTTTTGTAACAAAATGGAGAACTGAGTAGCATTTTTGCCAACAAAGAAAATTTAATGATATTTTTGAATTTCTGGGAAAATAAAATGGCATTTTATTTGTCCAACTTTTGATATTGAGACTTAACCGCCAAACACTCAAAATTCCAAATCAATTGCCCTAGAGATACCTCTCTGACACTCTAGCCTCAACTCCTTGAATCGTTCTTCTGTAAAAAAGAAACCTCTTCGCATCTCAAATACTCGGCGGTGTTCGTCATGGATCTAGGTAGTTCGTCTGGCCAGCCAATTTGGTGATTTCGACAGTAGTACTGGCGTTCATCTGGACCCGTTCGTCTTATCAATTCCCTGAATATGTTCTTCGTTAGGGCAATTCATCACAACTCCCTGAATTTATGGTTCGTCTGGGTAATTCGTCTTCACTCGTTAAATATGTTATTCTTTCGATTTTGGTAGCAGTTTCGGATAATTAGGTTGTTGAACCCATTCTCGTATTCTCCTTCAATCCGGTTATTTCTCTCTTTGTTTCATAATTTGGGTTAGTTTTTCAGTAATTGAATTTGTTCAATATTGTTTGCTTAATTTGGTTTAGTTTCTTAATTTGTGTTTAAATTGGCTAAAAGATGAGATTGGTTTATGTTTGGCTGGGCTGGAGCGACCAATGATTTTTTTTTTTTGCTGTTGAAGTTTGTTCCCACTAATGTGGAAGGTAATGCAACTGTTTCTCGTGATCTTCAATGTATTTGGTTATTGAAATTCTATGATTTTAGAACATTGTGGTCCTGATTTACTGTAATCTTGTGTTTTTATGGTCTTATGGTTGGTCTATTCTCTCCAATATTGGACTCCTCATCATTCTAATTACCAGGTTAGCTATTTTCCCCTCTTTCTAAAACCCTAGCTCAACAAATTTTTAATTTCTTTGATTTTAAGCTCAGTTTGATCAGTGCTGTCTAACTCTCCCCCTGATTCTTCTCTTTATCAAAATTGGAACAATGGCTCAATTAGGAAACACTGCTTGCCCTAGCATCAATTTGCTGAAGGCACTATGCTGGTAAGTCTCTTTCTCCCTCGCTTGCTCTTTCTAGCAATCTGGAGTTGTCATAATTTTGAACACTAGCAGCTTCAATTTGTTGAAGCTACAAGTCAAATTAGCATGTTCCACGGCTCAATCGTTTTGTTTCTCGAATGTTGTACTGTGATGATATACAAATATTGGCTATTGACGTTAAATTTGTGGTAAATTGGCGTTGAAGTCTTCTAATAGATTAGGTTTTCTAAGACAAGAATTTGGCGTAATGGAGTGATTCATGCTGTTTCTGGAACGTTTTGGTGCGAGGACTAGTTAGTATTAGTATTGACTGGAAAACGCAATTGCTCAGTTATACTGGTAAATCAGGCCTTGTGGAAGCCCTGCCTCTAAGTGTCCAACTGAGACTTGATGGATCTGGTAGGGTTTATTAACTGTGTAAAAGTCCAATAGTTCAATGAATTAGAAGAGGATATTGTTATTAAGAATGGCCAAGACCTAAGTGCCTTTTGGATCCTACTTGCAGAACATATGTTTTTTTTAAGGGAAGAACAATCATCCTATAATCGACTGTTTTGGATTGTTCACATTTTGTTTAGTTGCTAATGATTCATTGATCTCTAAGGTTTGGAGAGGTCCAGTAAGAGTTTAAAGAATATGTGCTACTTCCTCGTTAGTCAAGAAAAGGTGAAGCACATCTAATAACAGTGGGAAATTTGAAATGGACACATTATAGATGACAAATAGGTCCAGAGAGAATTCATCTCTTTCTTGTCATCCTTTTAAGGAGCCCAAGTGTAAATTTAGAGTTAGAATATAATACTTTTACAATTGCTTGGAATCCCAGTTCTTCCTTTATGTCTTTATGAGGGCGTTGTAGTTCAGAATATTAAATAACAATGGGGCTTTTGTTGCAGACCTATGGTCTCCAATTTGGAGGCAAATCCCAAAATTTGGTTTCTTTCAGGAAAATAACTTTTAATATAAATCTAACAATAGAATTAATGGTATACGTTTCTTTCTAAAATTATGTGCAAAAGAATTTAATATATCAAAGTAGTATATACAGGAAAGACAAAATGAAGTGTTTGAGCAACAAACAAAAGGTTATTGGTATAATCAAACTCATATTAGATGCTAACATATAATTTTTATTTCTGTTTTGTAGAGACTACTATGTTTGCATATAATTTGAATGCTTCTATTACGAGCCCTGTTTCCCCCTTTATTGTAATTGTAGAAGTTTTAAAGAACCAAAAAAAATTGAAATATCAAACTGGCCAAATTTTTTCACCATAATAATATTGGAACGTTTCATTAGGCACCCTCAGCTATTCAAAAATCGATTTGGAGCACAATTTTGAAAAAAATTCAATTTGCTACACTGGCGGATCCCGGGCTACGGCGATGGGGGCCACGGCCACCGTTAACTCCAAACAATTAATAAATTAGTATAATTTGGAATAAAATTATGGATTTTATGTTTGTCATATAAAATAAGTGTATTGGCCACCCTTGCAATTTTATTCTAATGGAAAGCTAACTATAATAGGCTCCTTGCAATTTTTTGCTATGTATTTCTAGTTCTATGTTATCTCTTATAGGAATTTTAGATGTTCTATTGTCCTACTTGTTGTTTCTGGTAGCTGCTCAAGGCATTGTAACTTTAACTAACTAGCTTATTCTAATTAGCCTCCTGGCATCAGATTTACTGTGGTGACTTCATTTTCTTCGTCCCATATGATCTTTTCACTTGTATTACCTATTTGTTAAATGTGTTGTCTATAGATGATTTGGTCATGGTATATTATTGTTCTTTTGATTTCTCTACTGCAGTCAGATAAGAATCAAGTACTTGTATGGATCTGGCTGCATATGGGTGAAAGTTTTGTTTGTTCTAGAAAGGTCAATTTCTAGGAAATATTCTAGGATTCATAGAGAAGTAACTGGTCTTATGAACTGGTCTAGGAAAGTTTTGTTTGCGGATTCTTTCTCTTGGAAGAAGTGTAGGCCTTGGATTCTTATGAATTGGTATCTTGTTTTTTCTTACAGGAAACAAGCAACATCATAAAGTGCGATGTGTCAAACTTGATTTATTTCAGTTCAGGTACCTATCCTTGAATTTATTCCTTAAATTTGTTATATCCTTTGTGAGATACTCATGGATATCCTTAATTTGTTCCCAAATGAGTTAAATGGATTATTTTCAGTCTATTGATGCTGAAGAGGCATTCGATTTTTTATTATTAGCACAAGAGATTTTTTTATTATTGGCACAGATGTGGTCGATGATATATATTGGTCATATATGTGATTCCTATGATTGATATTTGTATACTTGTATTATTCTTTTTTTATTAGCACAAGGGAAGGGTCATCTTTGTTTCATTAACATCTATATTTATTATGGTTATAAATTTGATTTCCTGCAAATTTGCAGGAGATAGTGGAAGATCTTCGTAATTTATTTGATGCGGATGCGGATGCCTATGTCGATGAATATTACGAAAATATCGTTGAAGAAAATGTAAACGTGGAACTTAGATTTAGGTTGTTTACAAATTACAATATTACTCTTGAATGTTAACAAATATGATTTTGGTAGTTTGTACTTAATTGACATTTCAAATTCGACATTATGTATTTTACAATTCAAAACATCCATTGAATATGATTTGAAGTTTTCCTGGTAATGTAACTAAATAATTGCTTGTGTACAACAGACTTAGTACATTGTAATGACATATTTATAATTGCGGATGACTATGTTCACTATTTGCAACAGATATTTATGTTTTAGAATTATATGACCAACAGATATATTTGTTGGACAATGTCTTATCAAATTAGGTAGGAAATGTATTACCAATGGATACAATGTGTGGGGAATATTTTTAGCGCAGGAAAATACATTCCCCGACATTTACGTTTGTTGGTAAATGTGATGTATTTCCAACAGATGTTAACTGTTGGTATAAAATAGTTAATAACAACATAACAAAACTGTTGGCATTAGTTTAGCAATACCAACAAAACTCCATATCTGTTGGTAATACTTTTACAATCAGGTTTATTTCCAACAGGCCAGTGACAGATAATTATCTGTTGGTAAAACCTTTTACCAACAGATATTGTACTTTTACCAACAGATAAGTCCTGTTGGCAAAAGCCATTTTTTTTTGTAGTGTGTTTGGAAGTTGGAGGATGTGAGGTATATTCCTGGAATTAGGAGGAATTTAATTTCAGTGAATCAACTCGATGAGATGGGCCACACTGCAGGCTTCGGGAATGGGCTGTGGAAGATCGTGAAGGGTGCTATGGTAATGGCGAAAGGATTGAGATCCGGTACGTTGTACTCTACCAGGGAAAGCACTAACAAGATTTCTTATGCTTCTTGTTCTAGTTTATGGCTTTGTAGGAATAAGAAGAGGGTCGGTTTCGCCAAAGCTGACACGGAACTTGAGGAGGTATGGAGTGACTCAGGCGACAAGAAGCCAGTAGGAGCTGTGGCGGTCAAGGTTTCTGGTAGGCTGAGTGTGCCTAGGGTGGAAACCGAGGAACCATAGGAAGCTCCACAAGTTGTAGATCAGGTTGCTGAAGAACCTGAACCACAGGAGCTAGGTGAAAGCTCCAGCACACCATTCACTGTGAGGAGATCCAGGAGGGCTACCAGAGATGCTGGGGAGCCAAGGACCTATAGGAAGGCCGTGCAGGCGGAGGCTCGGTTCAAGTGGGAGCACGCGATGGTTGATGAGATTGCGTCACTTGAGGGAACCTGGAAGCCGGTGAGATTGTCTGCGGGGAAGAAGGCCGGGAAAAAGTGGGTCTACAGGATCAAGGGTAAGCAAGTGGATGTTGGGAAATTGAGGCCCGGGGCGGTCTCAAGAGGCCTCTCGGGCTGATAAGGAGGCCGGTCGATGCACTAGGGGAACTTGTGGTGAAAGTTGAGGATGGTTGTGGTTTGGTCTCCAAGTGGGAGATTGTTGGGTGTTGAGACCAAAATGGAAGAACGAGAAGATTTGGAAATCTTCTGGGAATATTTCTGAGATCTTAATGGAAGAAGGAGAATATTTGGAAATATTCAGGGAATATTTCTAAGATCTTTTTTGTTTTCCTTTCTACAGTTGTTTCCTAATTCGCGGTTGTTTCCTTTTGTTGATGATTTTCCATATTTTTTGGTTACTGCCATATTGTAACCTAGGTTTTCCTTAGTACCTTTAGTATATATAGGGGTTCAGATTCTCCCTATTATGTATCCCAGAAAGAGTGTATCCTACAGATCAAGTGAGATAGAGAGAAACACAACCTTGTATTGTAATCCTCATATTTCTAGTGCATCGATTCCGTGGTTTTTTTTCCCGCTTTGGGTTTTTTCCACGTTAAAATCCTGGTGTCAAATTTTTTATTTCTTTTCCGCTATTATTTCCTATTGTTTGTGGTTTGCTTGAATACTCTTCAATCCTAACAACTGGTATCAGTGCCTTCATGGTTGGTGAAAGGGAACTCGCTATCAAATAATGGCAGGAGATAAGTATGAAATAGAGAAATTTAATGGATCTGACTTCACCTACTGGAAGTTGCAGATTGAGGATCTGCTGTATGCGAAGTCGCTGCATGTTCCGCTACTGGAAAAGCAAGATGAAATGAAGTAGGCTGAATACGATCTGCTGGATCAACAGGCGATGTCTCTAATCAGGATGTCATTGGCTCAGAACGTCAGGTTTAACGTCATGGAGAAAAAGACAACGAAGGAATTGCTGAAGGTATTGGAGAATATGTATGAGAAGCCTAATGCAGCAAATCAGGTATATTTGTTCACTAAATTAACTAGTTGTAAGATAGTTGAAGGTGGAGATGTGACTAACCATATGAATTAGAAGCCGGTGAGATTGTCTGCGGGGAAGAAGGCTGGGAAAAAGTGGGTCTACAGGATCAAGGGTAAGCAAGTGGATGTTGGGAAAGTGAGGCCCGGTGCGGTCTCAGGAGGCCTCTCGGGCTGATAAGGTGGCCGGTCGATGCACTAGGGGAACTTGTGGTGAAAGTTGAGGATGGTTGTGGTTTGGTCTCCAAGTGGGAGATTGTTGGGTGTGGAGACCAAAATGTAAGAAGGAGAAGATTTGGAAATATTCAGGGAATATTTCTAAGATCTTTTTTGTTTTCGTTTCTACAGTTGTTTCCTAATTCGCGGTTGTTTCCTTTTGTTGAATATTTCCATATTTTTAGGTTACTGCCATTTGTAACCTAGGTTTTTTACCTGGTACCTCTAGTATATATAGGGGTTCAGGTTCTCACTATTATGTATCCCAGAAAGAGTGTATCCTGGAGATCAAGTGAGATAGAGAGAGACACAACCTTATATTGTAATCCTGATATTACTAGTGCATCGATTCCGAGGTTTTTTCCCGCTTTGGGTTTTTCCACGTTAAAATCCTGGTGTCAAATTTCTTATTTCTTTTCCGCTATTATTTCGTATTGTTTGTGGTTTGCTTGAGTACTCTTCAATCCTAACAACTGGTATCAGAGCCTTCAGGGTTGGTGAAAGGGAACTCGTTTTCAAATAATGGCAGGAGATAAGTATGAAATAGAGAAATTTGATGGATCTGACTTCACCTACTGGAAGTTGCAGATTGAGGATCTGCTGTATGCGAAGTCGCTGCATGTTCCGCTACTGGACAAGCAAGATGAAATGAAGCAGACTGAATACGATCTGTTGGATCGACAGGCGATGTCCCTAATGAGGATGTCATTGGCTCGGAACGTCAAGTTTAACGTCATGGAGAAAAAGACAACGAAGGAATTGCTGAAGGTACTGGAGAAAATGTATGAGAAGCCTAGTGCAGCAAATCAGGTATATTTGTTCACTAAATTAACTAGTTGTTAGATGGTTGAAGGTGGAGATGTGACTGATCATATTAATGAGATTACTAAAATTTTATCACAACTTGCTTCAGTAAAGATGGTTTTTGCTGAGAATGTTAGAGCTTGCGCATTATTATCTTCTATGCCTGAATCTTGGAGAACCCTTGTAACTGTTGTTAGTAGTGCTAAGGATACTGACGAGATGAAATTTGATGATGTCAAGTCTGTATTGCTTAATGAGGGTCTTCACAGGAAGAATTCTTGTTAGGAATCTTCGGGAATTGCGTTAAGTGTCAGGGGTAGGAAGAACAATAGGAATTCGAATAATTCCATGGGAGGCAAGCCTAGGGACATGAGTAATGTTGTGTGTTATAGTTGTGGGGATTAGGGTCACTTTAAGAGGGATTGCCCTAGATCTGGGAAAGGGAGGGGTAATGATGACCGGGACTTTGTCAACTCTTCGGAAGATCTTTGTGAAGCCTTGGTTTTGAGTGTGTTTAGCCCTGAAGAGTCATGGATAGTTGAAACTGGTGCGTCCTTTCATGTTTCTTCAAACAAGGAGTTATTTCATAATTTAAGGAGTGGGAATTTTGGCAACGTGTATCTTGCCAGTGCAAGTGTTGTGAGATAACAGGTACAGGAGACTTGACAATTAAGACTGCTAATGGTAGTCTTCGGAAGTTTGAGGATGTGAGGTATATTCCTGGAATTAGGAGGAATTTAATTTCAGTGAATCAACTCGATGAGATGGGCTACACTGCAGGCTTCGGGAATGGGATGTGGAAGGTCGTGAAGGGTGCTATGGTAGTGGCGAAAGGATTGAGATTTGCTGCGTTGTACTCTACCAAGGAAAGCACTAACATGATTTCTTATGCTTCTTGTTCTAGTTTATGGCTTTGCAGGAATGAGAAGAGGGCCAGTTTCGCCAAAACTGACAGGGAACCTGAAGAGGTATGGAGTGACTCAGGTGACAAGAAGCATGTGGGAGCTGTGGCGGTCAAGGTTTCTGGTAGGCTGGGTGTGCCTAGGGAGGAAACAGAGGAACCACAGGAAGCTCCACAGGTTGCATATCAGGTTGTTGAAGAACCTGAACCACAAGAGCTAGGTGAAAGCTTCAACACACCATTCACTGTGAGGAGATCCAGGAGGGCTACCTGAGATGCTGGGGAGCCAAGGACCTATAGGAAGGCTGTGCAGGCGGAGGCTCAGTTCAAGTGGGAGCACGCGATGGTTGATGAGATTGCGTCACTTGAGGGAACCTGGAAGCCGGTGAGATTGTCTGCGGGGAAGAAGGCCGGGAAAAAGTGGGTCTACAGGATCAAGGGTAAGCAAGTGGATGTTGGGAAATTGAGGCCCGGTGCGGTCTCAGGAGACCTCTCGGCTGATAAGGAGGCCGGTCGATGCACTAGCGGAACTTGTGGTGAAAGTTGAGGATGGTTGTGGTTTGGTCTCCAAGTGGGAGATTGTTGGGTGTTGAGACCAAATGGAAGAACGAGAAGATTTGGAAATCTTCTGGAAATATTTCTAAGATCTTTTTTGTTTTCCTTTCTACAGTTGTTTCCTAATTCGCGGTTGTTTCCTTTTGTTGAAGATTTCCATATTTTTAGGTTACTGCCATATTGTAACCTAGGTTTTCCCTGGTACCTCTAGTATATATAGGGGTTCAGGTTCTCCCTATTATGTATCCCAGAAAGTGTGTATCCTGGAGATCAAGTGAGATAGAGAGAAACACAACCTTGTATTGTAATCCTCATATTACTAGTGCATCGATTCCGTGGTTTTTTTCGCGCTTTGGGTTTTTTTCATGTTAAAATCTTGATGTCAAATTTCTTATTTCTTTTCCGCTATTATTTCCTATTGTGTGTGGTTTGCTTGAGTACTCTTCAATCCTAACAACTAGTATCAGAGCCTTCAGGGTTGGTGAAAGGGAACTCGTTTTCAAATAATGGCAGGAGATAAGTATGAAATAGAGAAATTTGATGGATCTGACTTCACCTACTGGAAGTTGCAGATTGAGGATCTGCTGTATGCGAAGTCGCTGCATGTTCCGCTACTGGACAAGCAAGATGAAATGAAGCAGACTGAATACGATCTGTTGGATCGACAGGCGATGTCCCTAATGAGGATGTCATTGGCTCGGAACGTCAAGTTTAACATCATGGAGAAAAAGACAACGAAGGAATTGCTGAAGGTACTGGAGAAAATGTATGAGAAGCCTAGTGCAGCAAATCAGGTATATTTGTTCACTAAATTAACTAGTTGTAAGATGGTTGAAGGTGGAGATGTGACTGATCATATTAATGAGATTACTAAAATTTTATCACAACTTGCTTCAGTAAAGATGGTTTTTGCTGAGAATGTTAGAGCTTGCGCATTATTATCTTCTATGCCTGAATCTTGGAGAACCCTTGTAACTGCTGTTAGTAGTGCTAAGGATACTGACGAGATGAAATTTGATGATGTCAAGTCTGTATTGCTTAATGAGGGTCTTCACAGGAAGAATTCTTGTGAGGAATCTTCGGGAATTGCGTTAAGTGTCAGGGGTAGGAAGAACAATAGGAATTCGAATAATTCCATGGGAGGCAAGCCTAGGGACATGAGTAATGTTGTGTGTTATAGTTGTGGGGATTAGGGTCACTTTAAGAGGGATTGCCCTAGATCTGGGAAAGGGAGGGGTAATGATGACCGGGACTTTGTCAACTCTTCGGAAGATCTTTGTGAAGCCTTGGTTTGGAGTGTGTCTAGCCTTGAAGAGTCTTGGATAGTTGATACTGGTGCATTCTTTCATGTTTCTTCAAACAGGGAGTTATTTCATAATTTCAGGAGTGGGAATTTTGGCAACGTGTATCTTGCCAATGCAAGTGTTGTGAGATAACAGGTACAGGAGACGTGACGATTAAGACTGCTAATGGTAGTATTTGGAAGTTGGAGGATGTGAGGTATATTCCTGGAATTAGGAGGAATTTAATTTCAGTGAATCAACTCGATGAGATGGGCTACACTGCAGGCTTCGGGAATGGGATGTGGAAGGTCGTGAAGGGTGCTATGGTAATGGCGAAAGGATTGAGATCCGGTATGTTGTACTCTACCAGGGAAAGCACTAACATGATTTTTATGCTTCTTGTTCTAGTTTATGGCTTTGCAGGAATGAGAAGAGGGTCAGTTTCGCCAAAGCTGACCCGGAACCTGAGGAGGTATGGAGTGACTCAGGTGACAAGAAGCCAGTAGGAGCTGTGGCGGTCAAGGTTTCTGGTAGGCTGAGTGTGCCTAGGGTGGAAACCGAGGAACCATACGAAGCTCCACAAGTTGTAGATCAGGTTGCTGAAGAACCTGAACCACAGGAGCTAGGTGAAAGCTCCAGCACACCATTCACTGTGAGGAGATCCAGGAGGGCTACCAGAGATGCTGGGGAGCCAAGGACCTATAGGAAGGCCGTGCAGGCGGAGGCTCGGTTCAAGTGGGAGCACGCGATGGTTGATGAGATTGTGTCACTTGAGGGAACATGGAAGCCGGTGAGATTGTCTGCGGGGAAGAAGGCCGGGAAAAAGTGGGTCTACATGATCAAGGGTAAGCAAGTGGATGTTGGGAAATTGAGGCCCGGTGCGGTCTCAGGAGGCCTCTCGAGCTGATAAGGAGGCCGGTCGATGCACTAGGGGAACTTGTGGTGAAAGTTGAGGATGGTTCTGGTTTGGTCTCCAAGTGGGAGATTGTTGGGTGTGGAGACCAAAATGGAAGAAGGAGAAGATTTGGAAATATTCAGGGAATATTTATGAGATCTTAATGGAAGAAGGACAAGATTTGGAAATATTTAGGGAATAGATCTAAGATCTTTTTTATTTTCCTTTCCACAGTTGTTTCCTAATTCGCGGTTGTTTCCTGTTGTTGAAGATTTCCATATTTTTAGGTTATTGCCATATTGTAACCTAGGTTTTCCCTGGTACCTCTAGTATATATAGGGGTTCAGGTTCTCCCTATTATGTATCCTAGAAAGAGTGTATCCTGGAGATCAAGTGAGATAGAGAGAAACACAACCTTGTATTGTAATCCTCATATTACTAGTGCATCGATTCCGTAGTTTTTTTTTCCCGCTTTGGGTTTTTTCCACGTTAAAATCCTGGTGTCAAATTTCTTATTTCTTTTCCGCTATTATTTTCTATTGTTTGTGGTTTGCTTGAGTACTCTTCGATCCTAACAGGGGGGTGCTTATGAGACGCACTGATGGATTCACCGACTTTTAAATGAGAGGATGATCTAATTTGCTCTTAATAATTCCATAGTCACGTTTGTGGTGGTCTATGTTGAGATAGACTTAATGGAATTACCTACGTAAGTGTGAAGGTTTGGCCGCCTTCTATGAGAGATTTAGCTGTCTCTCTAGAGAACTTATGAGTCCCAAGGTGTGCGCATGGCCATAAAGGCGCAAGTGTTTTATCGCGGAGTATGTTTTTCTGTAGGTTGATATGTGTTGTGGGGGTCTCGATTAAAGTTTTCCAAGTTCGAGGCTTAGTCCACTTGTAAGAATTTTTGATTGTTGCCTCACATCTCACATCACTAATGTGTCAATTCAAATCGAAAAATATTGACGCCTAAGTATCAAACCTATTTTGCCCAGATTTCTTTTTTTTTTCTTTTCCTTTCCTTTCCTTTTTCCTTGTATGCCGTTAGTGGAGGATTGTTTGAAATGGAGGTGATATGTTAATGGCAACAAGGCCTTTTTCTCATTCTTTTATTTATCCTCCTTTGTCCCACAAAGGAAGAGTTGGAGTGTTTTGAGTGGGTTTAAATATTCAACTCTCATATGGGTTGTTGTATTAGCATGAAAATGGGTTTTAGTGAGGAGGTTTTGGTTTGGGCTTCCACAAGCGCACGCGCGCCACAACCGCCGTCCGTTCGGTCCGGGCTGGGCGTGGGGTGTGGGTCCGCTTTTACCTTTTTGGGTCGTTTTTCCAGAAGATCTTGCGTATTTATTGTATATCAATTAGCCGTTTGATTGAATTTATTTTGTTCATCAATTCATCATGATCTTCCGCCTTCCTTTTTATTTCCTTGATTCTTGCCCATTATAATGGCCCTTTGACTCTTCGGTTTTCCTTCCTCAACACAGTCAGTTTTCCTATAAATTGAGTTGTGTCTGTGCTGTTTGAGATACACAGAGAAACACATTCATCTTTCCCCTTTTCCTTCTCTTCTTTTCTTTGGGTATACAGATATACATACTCCAAGTTCCTAGCTACGAGTGCACGTGTCTAGGGGCTCGCTGAGTTAACCTTGGGGAGCGACCGACTATTCTCGATTGGCACCTAGGTGAAGCCGTAATCGGTTTCAAGGCAGTGGTCATCCCACGGCTCAATTTCCTCCTTCCCGCAGCCTTGATTTTTATTATTTTCTAACAATAATCACTGTTGTTCACTATTTCCTGCTACTGTCGTTATGACTGTAACCATGTTCGTTGTTGCGAAATCCTACAATATTTGTTGCTTTGGGTTGTGACAACATCAATAAAAGTAAACTACAACAAGTAGGCCGTTATATGGAAATTGAATTGAAAATTTTTTAAGAGTTGATTGTAAGAAGATTTGAGGGGAAAATGGGGAATGGTAGAAGTTGGTTGATACAGGGGTGCTTTGGGTTAGTTTCGACATGCGACTTTCACTTGATTATTGAACCGTATTGGGTTAGGATCCGAGCTTCAAAATCCGTGGTCACCAAGCCTTCCCACACCTCCTTTGTAAAACATGAGCAAAACCATTTCAAGGTCAGGTGTGGAGTCCATTATAAGGTGGACCTGCCGCCTTGAGGCTTATTTGGGTCATCACTGAGTATGACATTCACTACAAATGAGATCCCAGCCCATGGGATGGAGCTACGAGTCCTCACCAGGACCTACTTCGGGCCTTTGAAGGGGTTCAAAATCTTTCGGTAAGAATAAGTGAGAAAGGTCAACATGGAAAGCTAAAATAGACATGCCTTCACTCTTTTGATCAAAATTTCTTCAGTACAACTTCGATCGATTTCAAATTTTGGGACCATAAAGTAGACATCGACAACTTTCCATCTATATATTTTGGGACCAAAACAAAGTCTAGACAAAAAAGTTATGCACGTTGGATGTTCCGTAGAAAATATACCCAGAAGGTTGTCACGGCCGCGACGACAAGGGTCGCGACAAAGATCCTCGCCCGCTGACAGAGGACACGTATTCACCGTCACCTCAAGTGTCATGACCATGACATCATGTATCTCGCATGTGACGCCTTGGGTCACGCCTGTGACATCCTTCGAGTCTAGTGGCCCCTTCCTTAAGAAATAGATGTCGCGGACTTGATGCCATGTGTCGCGCCTAGGACGCCCCTGTTCTGGACTTAATTGTTTGCTAATTATGAATATGAATGTATTGGAAAGGCTTTGAAGCTTTGTCCCGTCTCTAAAATCTTGTTTACTTTATCCATTTCTTAATGATGGTGTTGCAAGTCTTTCTTTTATTGATTAGTGGTGGATCCTTCCTTTATCTAATCATGGTGGATTGCTAAATCTTGGTGGTGCATTTTTCCTTTATCCAAGTCCGTATCCAAATCTTTTGATGATTCAAGTTTTTTGTTATCTTCTATTGGGTTGTGATTATTTTATTTCTCAAGATTATTATCTTTAATCAAGAACATTATTATCGTCCATCATCTTTAAAAGCATCCATCCATTCTCATCTCCTCTCAAGCAAGGTTATTCACTATTAGTTATTCACCCACCGCACCACCATGCTACTCTCTTAATGTTTTCAAGTAAAGGTATAGGAATTTCGATGTAGAATATGCATGAGACAAAAATGGAAAAGAAACTCTTTAATGGCGATACGCATCATGGGGAAGCTGGTGTTCCGAGGTTCACCAATTAAAGCCTAAAATCCCAAAATAACTTAAGCATGCTAGGCAAGGGCGGAGCCAGAAAATATTTATTAGGGGGGCCGGTTTATTAATATTCTTGTCAACTTTATCATGGATTTAATTTTCAAATTATTTATTTTTACTTGTTTATTGAATTTTTATCCAAACTCTTTTATAGTCTTTCACGTTCAATCTAGTAGAAAAGATACTTGTTAATTTTTAATCCCACAATGAAGTATAGAACAATGACAATGTACTCTAGAAATTCTATCTAAAGTGAGGTTTAGGAGGATTTAGATATAGGCAGTCTTCTCTATGCGCGGGAATGTATGAAGAGATTTATTCTGGCATACCTAAAAAAAGAACCTTTTTGAAAGAGCTCGTAATGAAATATAAAGATAAAAAGAATAAGAAAACATAAGCATCTAAAACTATGTATCTATAAAATATATTAAAATATTTATAACTTTAGTACTTCGTATATATAGTATAAAGTGAGATAAAAAAAAACATACGTAGGAAACAAAGATTAAATAAATATTATAATTCATACAAAGGGTAAATAAAATTACAAAAAAAATTAAAAGAAAGAAAATAATGTAAAGTTAAATAAATGAATAAGCAAACTAAGATGGCTTTTTAAACACGAAAATCGCCACAAAAGTCAAAGGAACTAAAATTAAACCTACTAAGGTTTGAACTAGAGACGAAAGGATGCAATATATCCATCTTCTAAAGCTACTACCATTTAGTAATGAGATTAATCATGCAAACCTTTACATGGGTTACTACATATATAAGATGGGTTAACACTATGGCCAAGCCTTAACCAAAAGATAGGTGCACCTAGATTCTCAAAATGACCTTGAATGTCATAAAGGGAGACGTCCGAATGACATCACATAGATAACATGTTACTCTCTTAATGTTATCAAGCAAACTGGAAGGTTTCTTTAACGCAACTATCTTTTCTCATACTTAGCTTCGTCGCTAACTTGATTATATGTCTCATGATAGGTACTAGTGCTCCCGCACATGACCCGGAGAAATGATGAGGAGGCATGGCAAGAGGGATCGAGGCGGAAGGGTCTTGAGGAGGCCACACCAGAAGAGTTATGTTTCTTTATGACTTTCCATATAATTTCAAAACTAATGTTACATTAAGGACTTGAATGATTGTATGGTCTACCTAATCATTTTGATGCATCGCCTTCCCTGCCTGACCCCCCCTTTTCCTTTAATGGGGTTGCACCGGGCCTTGAGAATCGAGAGGCATGCCGGGAGGAATCCCCCAACCTAGGCACACCCGACCCATTCTGGGAAACCCGAGTAGAACTCGAGGGATTATCTATGGAAGTTGGAGATGAACCTTGTTAAATGGTTGATGTTCCCGAACGCCCCGATCAACTAAGGCCTGGGTGGACCCTTGAGCATGCAATACCCGTGCTAAACTCGTTGAACCTCGGACCATCCCTATTACTGTAGGCTAGAGATTCACATGACCTTGAGATTCAGAGATCATCACATGGGAAGACGCATGTTATAGCATACGAACCCATACTGAGAAACCCGAGTTTGACTCGAGAGAGTAACGATGGAGTTGGGAACACCTAGTCAAGGAAGGAAGTAGCCCCTAACGCCCCGAACACCAAAGGTCTTGCCAATATCATTGTCAGTCTGATTATCACCAACCTCCAGACCAACCCATATTGTCAGTATTATTCAAAATCATCCGACCAAAATGAATGAGACTACGGAGGTACCTTAGTAACCAACACAAAAAGAAAAAAAAAATGACATCGACGTTATATGGCCAACGAAGGAGATCTTTGAAGCTTTTTGGTGTACATGAACAACTTGATAAAATTTTATTTCAAGAGGAGGATGAGAAGGTTCACTATGATCTCCAACCAATCCATACTGGAGGAATCCGAACAAGAAGCCCTGATGATCATTTCAACATCGCTTTTCGAGGAGCCAAGCAACAATGGAGTTAGCACCATCAATAATTAGGCTCGTTTTTTAGCCTAATTTAGACCTCCTTACGTCGTCTTTTCAGCTCGTTTTCCCGTTCATAATGTCGCTTATCTCGTGTTTTCCTTTGTTTTGTAGGTCTTGAGTGCGAAACCCAAAGAACCCGGGAAAAGAGCAAAATCCTTAGAGTGAGAGGCGAACCCGGGACTCAAAGTCAGATGCCATAATCGTGGAAAAAGCCAGGAATCGAAAGGAATCAAAATGGTCAAGAACAAAGGAGAAACAGGGGGGCACGATCGTGCACCTCTCTTTGCTACAGCCGGCCATGTGCAGAACAAGTGCACGATCGTGCACTTCAAACCACACGATCGTGCACCACATTCTGGAGGATTTACACGATCATGCTACTGAAGCTCACGATCATGCCACTTCCCGCCTTCAACTGCTGCCCAGGAAATTTCGAACGTCACGATCGTTCCGTTACTTTGTACAATTGTGCCGTTCTCGGTTTTTAGCTTTATTTCCGGTTTCAAAACGACACACTTTGGGATATTTTTAGGGTATTATATATAGATGTTTAGGGTTGTAAATCAGCAGTTTTTGATTATTCTTAGGTTAATTAGCAGCTCTTAATGGTATTCTCTCTAGCTTAGCCACAAAACCCTTTGTTTTAGATGAATTTCATCTTGTTTATTTGCTAATCTTTGTCCCTAAATCTTTCCTTTCCTTCCATTTATTGTTTCATCCTCGTTTGAATCCATCATTGGAAGATTTGTCAAGATTATATAAGTTATTTCTGAAGTATTATTTGAAGGAAGCTGTCATAAGGTATTTCATTTTCGATTTTAAATGTTCTATTACTTGGTTAAGCATTGTTGGTTAGATTTAATTTCTGGGTTAGTGAATATGATTTCCTTTGTTAGATTAGGTTTGAATGTAGTCAGTTTAGTACTTGTTAGTATGATTAGTGGCTAGATCTCTTAGGGTTTAAGGGGAGGTTTAGCCCCTATTGGGACCCCTTGCTCAGAGTTGGTTCTAGATAGGGCATTAGGCCTTGATTACGAAGTTTTCATTCGAACACTCTATTGACTATGAGATTTAATGTGGTGAAAAGTCCATTACATCTACTCAAACTTAATCTTTTAGAGTATTCGAATGGATATTCGAACAAATCCAAATGAAAATAGTGGAGGAGTTCGGGTAGGGAAATTTGCATATCAAGCTCTCTAGGTGTGTCTTTAAGAGATTATTGGACAAACCTTGAGAGTTAAATTCGGTATACTTTGAGAGAGGCCCCGAAGTGGCTTTACTCATGCAATATCCTAACTTCTAGCTTGGTTTAGTGCTTTGTCCGGGATTGCTTTGTTCAAGGGTAACCATTAGGTGGTGAAAACCGACCCTAGAACCCATCTTTTCTCTGATTTTATCTATCAATCTGTCTTTGTTTCCCCCATCATTCATAAATCATCGTTTTACCTTAAACTAAGCTTAGTAGCGAAAGTTTTGATTAAAAGAACCTTGCTCCCTGTGGATACGATAAACAACCCCGGCTATATTATAGCTTGAACAATCAACTCTTACAATTAGGCCAATTTTGATCTTCTCAATGAGAAGGATGAGATAATCCAAGACTCTTTAACTAAAATCAATGATGGGTTTACTTTGGAGTCTTTGATTAAATCTTATATGTTATTTGGAAGATATTGGTTATTTGAGAGTGTTTAATTGTTAGCATGATAAGTGGTATGATGAGCATGTGATATCCAGGATTGAGAATTCTCTATGTTTGGATTGGTATGCTAAGAATCTTGGTGTTTGTTTGGTGTTTAGTGATAAGTATGAGTTTCTTGATACCTTGATTCTATTTAGCAAGTTGGAATCATCGTGTTTATTGATCCTCCATAAGTATTATCTGAATTATGATTGTAGTGTCATGAGCTCATTGGATGGTTATACATACTCTTTGGCAGACATTGATTGTTCGAGGCGTCTATTAGGCTATTGATTGGGTCATTGTCCATCACATCCTTGCTACACCCACTACCCCAAGGCTATATTGATGTCCTCATACCCCTTATGTGGTGTTTCCTACACGTTGTCCTCCCTATGCCTTTGAAACCACCGTTAAACCACAAAAACAAAATCTGGGTGGGAAGTGAGTGGAGGATCCTCTTAACGAGCGAAACATGGGATGAGTGTGCTCTAGGTAAGGATAAGCGATCATTAGCTTTGTCTTTGCCTCGTAGCAAGCCTAGTAAGGTTGAGCGTTCCCAAACTCCACAAAACGTTCCTACTTCCATCCTTTGTCCTTCACCCCCAAACCTCTCAAAGAATTCCTATCTATTAAAGAAGGGTGGAGTTCATAGCGTGATTATGATCGGGTAGTTGGGGGTTCATGTAACGGGTGGCTGAGCCATGGAATGTGCCTTCATTTGAACTCCCAAGAGTTGAGGGAAACTCTTTTTCAAGAAGGGGAGTATGAACCGTATCGGGCTAGGGTCTGAGCTTCAAAATCTGTTGTCACTAAGCCTTCCTGCATCCCTTTTGTAAAACACACGCAAAACCATTTCAAGCTTAGGTGTGGAGTCCAGTTTAAGGTGGACCTGAGGCCTTGGAGGCTTATTTGGGCCATCGTTGGGTGTGCCATTTACTACAAATGGGATTCCGGCCCATGGATGGAGCTACGAGTCCTCATCGGGACCTTTGGAGCCTTTAAAGGGGTTCGAAATCTTTCGGCAAGAATACGCGAGAAAGGTGAACATGGAAAGCTGAAATGGACATGTCTTCACTCTTTTGATCGTAACTCCTTCAATACATCTCCGATCAAATTCAAATTCGGGGGCATCGTAAACATCGAGAGATTTTCATCGATATTATAGGCCCAAAACAGAGCCCGAACAAAGAAGTTATGCGTGTTCGAAGTTCGGTAGAAAATCTGCCTAGAAGGCTGTCATGCCCGCGACGATAAGAATCACGGCCGCGACAGCATCCCTTGGCCCAGTTTTTGACAGGTGCTTGTGTGACGATCGTGACCTCAAGTGTCACGACCATGACATCATGAGTCACGCTCTTACGCCCTGGGTCGCGCCTGTGACATCCTTTGAGTTGAGTGGCCCCTTCCGCAAGAAATAGACGTCGCGACCGTGGCGCCTTCTATCGCGCCCGCGACGCCAAGTTCCGGACTTAATTTTCTGTTATTTCCCCTCTTTCTGTATATACTTCAAGGTTATCTTTTATAAAGGACTTTTACTTATTATGAATATGAATGTATTGGAAAGGCTTGAAGCTTTGTCCTGTCTCTAAAATCTAGTTTACTTTATCTATTTGTTAATGATGGTGTTGCAAGTCTCTCCTTTATTGATTAGTGGTGGATCCTTCCTTTATGTAATCATGGTGGATTGCTCGTTCTTGGTGGTAGATTTTTCTTTATCCAAGTCCATGTCCAATTCTTTTGGTGATTCAAGTTCTTTGTTATCTTCTATTGGGTTGTGATTATTTTATTTCTGAAGATTATTATCTTCGTGATAAAAAAAAAGATTATTATCTTCAATCAAGAACATTATTATCATCCATTATCTTCAAGATCGTCCATCCATCCATCCCCATCTCCTGTCAAGCAAGGTTATTCTCTATTACTTATTCACCCACCGCGCCACTGCTTCAATTATGTTTATAGATATTTTTTTAATTTTTTTGGTTAATTTTGAATGCATCTGTTCTAGTTTGAACCAATGGTGGAG
This sequence comes from Portulaca oleracea, assembly GCA_029582165.1. Lineage (NCBI taxonomy): Eukaryota > Viridiplantae > Streptophyta > Magnoliopsida > Caryophyllales > Portulacaceae > Portulaca > Portulaca oleracea. The sequence continues at coordinate 10,424,989 of CM055868.1, forward strand.
ATTGGAACTTGGAAAAATTAATGGCTCATATTATCTATTAAATGAGATTTAAGGATTGACGATGGGAAAGGATAGGGCTAAATATCATTCAACAACTTATAAGATAGATTACTTTGATTGTTGTTTATGTTAAGCTCAACCAACGGGGGTGGGCAATGGGCGGCGACTGTTCAGGCCGTCCAATGTTTACTCATTTTAGTTATAGATTGGGTGGGGATTTTCTAGCAACAATTCAAGATTGGCCTATGAGTCAGCCTGCTTTGATCATAAAGTTAAAATAAAGTGTATTTCTATCAAACACCGTAATTTTACTAATTATTATTTGACGTGGAGTATTAATAATATATTTAAGCAAGTTTAACATTCAAAATAATAAGAAAAACTATTTATTTTGAATTATTGCTTAGCCAACCTAGTTCGACCCATTGATCAACCTTTAATATTATTGTTAAACATGTCATCCCATTAATTAAAGATATTTATATAAAATGACAAAAATATTATTAACTTGGCCTACAAAACATATATGCTAAAGTTGAACAAGTATGTTTCAAATATTCATAAATACTACTTTTTAGCAAATTTTTTAAATAAATATTTTTTTTATTACCTTTTTTTCAAATTAAAGTTTCTTGAAATCGCTCGAATTTAAAATATGTATGAAGTATATGGGTAGCTAGAAAGTTGTTACCCATTCTAGGTTGTTAGCTCAAGGCTCGGTTTATGAGGAGGTTGTTATGAAACTCCTTTTCCTAACACCTCAGCTGCATATATGCTTTCCCATTATTTTTGTATCACTTTAATCAATTTTGATATCTTCAATATACAATTCAATCTTTCTCTATCTAATTCACATGCAGAGCCATACAATTGCTTCATTGAGCAACATGTTTCAGCACAAGTAGGAATTTCAAACAGATTGCTCAATTCATCCCACAATTTCTTTAATTTTGTGAAATATACAACCACAATATCATTATTGTAGTATAGATAAGTTCTTTCTTTCTCTCAATGATACATCAACAGACATTTTCCTGACCAAACCGTTCAGTTAATTCATCCTAAAGTTCATTAACTCAAGTAAGACTCAAGAAGGCTTCATACAAACTTCTCATGTCTCAAACTCATCATCAATTAGCATTATGACTAAAGCTTTGAGAGAGTTACAACATAATACTCTTTCTTTAAGGTCGGGTCTTGTGAAAGTTTCCCCAACTCCACCTTGAGAGAAAAAGGGGGGGGGATATGAAGTATATGGGTAGATGGAAAGTTGTTAGCCCATTCTAGGTTGTTAGCCCAAGGCCCGATTTAAGAGAAGGTTGTTGTGAAACTCCTCTTCTCAACACCTCGGTTGTATATATGCTTTCTCATTCTTTTTGTCTCAGTTTAATCAATTTTGATATCTTCAATAAACAATTCAATATTTCTCTCTCTAATTCACAATATGTAGAAGAAATATAATTTTTATTTTCTTAACCTTCACCTTTTCTTAAAAGAAATATAGAACATATATACTTGTTTATTAATTCTTTGCAGACTTAGCATGCGGATCAAAATTAGTGTAAAAGATAAGTAAAAGATTAAAGAGAAATCTACTTTCATTATACATATGCTTTCAATGTTTCACGAGTGATTACAAGTTTATTTTAAATGGGGTGATGTTAAAACAAAAGTTTATTCTTAAGGTTAGTTCAAAAGTATTTTACACACTCCTTAAATTGTGATGAATTGTTGAGATTATCCCAAGACTCAAGCGTATTAGGGGGTATAAGTATGCATCAAAGTATAAAACAAGTTTAGAAGGTAAGACATACATGTCAACATGAGTCGTGTAGTTTTCTGAATGCCAAGAAAATCTAAGACTAACAAGACCTCTATCGCTTCAACACGGGTCATGTCAGCCTTGACACGCTCGTGTAGCTCCAACATTAGTCATGTTGCTATACTCGCTACTAATTAATATAAAAAGTACGTGTACTAAAGAGATATTATGTCTAACAAATTAGTTAATGTGAACCAATAATTAATTCTAGGCAAAAATAAATATCAATAATGATCAAGGAAAAGATGTACATTTACTAAACTGATATAATTTCAGGTTTTTTCCTTGTATGATCGAGGAACACATGTACAAGAGCTGTTAACTAAAAGCATGGAAACTGTTAGCATGAGTACTATTCTCCCTCCCCATGAGATAACAAAAAGGGCATCAAAAAAGGAGGAAATATTGAAGCAAAGAGAGTGAAAAAGTCACATGGTTACAAAATGGGAGTTAAGAACATTTGTATTAGAATGATGAGGGCAATAATTTTTTTCCGATCATCTCTCTTTTTCATTTTGTTTGACAACAACAATTGTGTGATTTTTTTTTTTTACTTTTTACTTCTTTTTGGGACCTTCTAGACGAATGTAATCATACATGATCCCTTGGAAAGGGCTGACTCCTTTAGTTTGTGTCAGAAATAGGGTGTTATTACCCTTCTTCAACACCTCCCCCTTCACATCTACGTTGTATAACCAGTAGAGACCATGAATACCATGCCTTGCAATCGAGTTGTCATTCCCTAATCTTCCTGTTGTATATAATGCTGGAGCTGGTTTTGGTTCATTGAATCGTACCTACCAACACAAACATGCCATATATGCGAGTTTAGTCAATCTGCCTAATGGGAAAAAAAAAACATAGCTGGTATGGAAATGACTAAAGAAACAAATAACCCATTCTATAGGGTTTGTGATTGAAATTAATCCCAACTGACTTTTTGGCTGGCAAAACTTTATCATATTTTTAAGCTAGCATCAAATTATAATTGCGGTAAATTGGTGTGACATCGATATCGCTTGCTTAATAATGACAAGAATGATGCCCACTCATCGATACTAAGCACGTGGTATCAATGCCACGTCAGTTTTCTGCTGCCAGAACTTGGTGTTGCTTAGTCTGGGAAAATATGATAAAAACTCAGCCTACGAGGCTACGAATGGTGGAAAATCAGTTTGGATTATTCTCCCACAGCGTATAGAATGGATTATTTGGCTCCAAAACCCTATTTTTTCTGAGAAAGAAGATGCTTGAAACCTCTAAGTCGGAGTTGGTAGCAGATGCAATCGCTATTCTTAGCTTGTAGACACCACTTTGTTCGACATTATCAAGTTTGAATTTTACTTGCCATGTGGTTCCATTATATCTTCCACCTATTTTCCTGCAAGTAGGTACCAACATTGTTACTTCATTTCTAAGGAAAAGTAAGTTTCATAAACAATGAGCTTCATCATATCCTACAGAGGTTCCACCATTTAGGGAGCGTTTGGCAGAAATCCCAGGGAAATTTTTTCCGGGGAAAGATTTTCTTGGGGAAAATTTTCCCTTAGCTCCCCTTATGGAAAAATTTTCCTTAGCCCCCCTATGAAAATAGAGAAAGTGGTGGGCCCGCCGCGAAATTTTTACCAAGGTCAATCTACACCCAAACATGGGGAAAATAAGTCAACTCGGGAAAATTGACTATTTCCCCAGGGTTATTGACCAACCAAACGCACCCTTAATTTCCATATTAGAGAAGGCATATATAAACATTAAGCAGTTTAAGAGTCAAATAAGGGAGGGGACTGACCTTGTGACTTGAGCAAAGAACCAATCTTTCTTGTAATTACTGGAATTAACAGTGTAAACCAAGTCCTCTTTCGGGTACAACTCAGTGTATCTCTCCCATAATCCATACTGTCGAAATCTGTCCATAAATATAAACCCTTACTTCTTACAAGAAACTTCAAAAAGTTTTAAATCAGTTGAAAATCCTATTCTTAGGGTGTTTTACTCACTTGTCAGGATGATTAATGTACAATTTGTTGATGTATTTGGGATTGGGATCTGGGATGAAAAATTCTTTAGCGAGACGATCAGGAACACCTATTTCCCATATCATTTGTCCATCCCTTGGTGGCTCAAACACAAGCTCCCCCAAATCGATATTTTTACCTGTTTACAAAATTAGTTATAAGTAACTTATGAGGATAACATAAGCTATCAAAGAAATTTGTCATAAACTACGAATGAAGGAATTTAGAGACGATGTTTTTGGTAGTTTCTTTCCCAAGTAATATAGGCTAGAAGTTTCAAAAAGACTATGGTTTGGTATTCAAGTTAAAGAGAAAGAACATAGAGCATATTGAATTTAAAGAAAAAAAAATAGTATATATGATTGAATTATATAAGTACAGTACCATCTATAAATTGTATTGAATTAGTTTTTTATCCAAATTTTTTTATATAATAATTAAATCACATACAAGATATGTATCTACGGATGCAATTAATCTTAATAGTGTGTCATTTGTTTAAACATTGTCAATGAATGCTAAGCTTCAAAATTATGTTGTTTTGAACTCAATTTTAGCAATATTGCTAGCTTTACCGGTAAGTTAATATGTATTGAAGGGAAGAGAGAAGTATATAATTAAGTATTTTGCTAATACTAATAAATTTTAACGTCGATCCTGTTTGCATAAAATTTGCTATATTTACACGTAGGTGATCTTATTTCACTCAATATTATAAAAAAAAATAATGAGGAAATAAGAGAAATTTACCAATTGTAATATTAATGGGTTTATTATATTTGTAGTCGCCAATGTAACCATTAACCCATCCAAACACATTGTAGTTGCCTACACGTACATGAGTGATGTTGAAGTAGCCTTCCTCATTCGTACGTGTCCAAAACTGGTAAGTCTGATAATTTTTCAATAAATATTATCAGTATGATTTTATACTTTAGTTGAAAAAAGATGGTATATGCTGTTTCTACTCATCATATCTTCAAATGAAAACAACTCATCTTATGCATCATGCTTTTCAAATTTAGCAAATGTAATAAAGTTTTTATATTTTAAAGAAAAATTATCGAGACTTATAAAAATAAACAAAAGGATAAAAGATAGTTACTTTATGTGAGAGCTCGAATGGTTGTCAGAAAAATGTCCGACCCGAAAAAGTGGGTATGGTCAAGAATTTTCGTTCGAATTTTTACATTGTCCGATTTGACCAAAAATTCAAACACAATATTTTCCATTTTCTATTGTTCGAACCCGGTTTAGACATGAATTCATGCTTGTCCGATTCGTCCAACTCTAATCCGACCCGGTAAATGTTCCAAAAAATTGGGTATCGGATATCAAGTTTTCGTCCGATGTTTGATTCGTCCAAACCCGGATTAACCCGAACCCAAATTTTTGACAGCCCTACATAACGTGATAAAAGGAAATACCAACAATGGAATGCATTAATAATTTGTGTCCTATTACCTTGCAATCCCTTTGCCAAGATCCTGCATCTCCCGGAGGACCAAGTCCAATATATGCACCCTTAGCTGGCGACTTCTCTTTTTCAACAAGTCTGAAATATTTACAAATTATGCATCGAAATATTTTTATAAGAAATCTTCATAAAAAAATGGAGCATATGAAGTTAAAAGCAAAAATCAAATGTAATTAGCCCCAATTATTTATTTAGGTGAGTAAAGGAAAAAGGATCAATCACCTTATCTTAATTTTTGGTTTGAAGAAAATAATTTTAAGATGCCAATTAGCAAATAAACCTCAAAGTAGGAAATACATGTTAAGAGCAAATACACCGCGTGAAACTTTCTCTTGGAACTCGTGCAAATCATTCATGTTCCCTTCTAATAGGGAATGATTTTCCAAGCATGCTGAGCATATACAATGCGGTACTTTATCAATTGAATTTTTATCTTCTGTTTCAATTGTTACCCTCTCTCTTCTACTTTTTTTTTCATTCCTTTGAGTTCTGAAACTCTGTAGAGTTCCAGAACCCAAAGGGATGAGAAAGAAGTAAGCGAGAGAGGGTGATAATTAGGAGAGAGAAACTAAAAATTCCATTAATAAGATACTACATTGCATATGCTCTAAGGCAAACACTCTACAGGAACCTTTTTTTTCATTTTTTAAAAATTTTATATCCTTACATGGTGTCATTTGGACACTTTAAAAACCATAAAATAAAATAAAATATGTATTTAAATCTAATTGAGTTCTAAAAATAAATATATTAAGATGAAAAGTACGATTGAGATCCTATTGTAGTTGTTAGAACCCCTCAAGGACGTTGATAAACTCAGGCTCAAGGACCTTGGCACTGAATCAGTTTTGAATGAAAGTCAAAATTCGAATAGCTAGAAAAGATATGATGCGCATGGAAAGAATCACATCTTATTCTACAAGTGTAGAAACCTCCTCTGTGCAAAGGACATTAGTCTGTGCAGGATCAAGGAAGTTTGCCTTGCCAGCAGCAAGGACATTCAGCAAGACAGAAGGACGAAGATTATAAACAGCAAGGAATACGTTTTGAAAACAAACAGGGAAGTTTTATAGAATATACTCTGGGAATATTTGGATTTTATTCCTCTCCTAATTAGATTAACTAATTGCTACCTTCTTATTTCAGGAAAGCCTTGAATGAAGATATGATTTCTAGAATCCGCATCAAATATGGAAGGCGCCATCTAAGGAAGCTATCAAGAATGGAAGGAAGAGAAACATCCAATCTTGGACAATTCTCCAACGGCTCATAACACCCAACCAGCAACATAAATAGAAGACTTGGAGAAAGGAAGAGATTAACGATTCCATGGAAGAAATCGGGTGTTCAAATAAAGAGTGTGTCCTTGTGTTTGAGTGAAAGTGTTTGGAGTGTTCTTGTGTGAAAAGTGCTATCAAACTCTAAACGGATCTAGAGTTGTGTTAGGCTTTCGTTTTCGAATCCTAGACGGAATTAGGATTCAATTCGTGTAAACACCAAACTGTGATTTGGTGGGTGTAATTTTCCAGAAATAAGAAGCGTCCATTTGCAAGGCGCTTGGTTCTCTGCTGTAAACCCTAAGGTCCTTCACCTTGGATTATTCTGTGTACAACCTAAGGACATTCACCTTAGGTTGCTCTGCTTCATTCTGTTTCAGTATAATAAAGGAAGTTAGTCAGTTTATGCTTATTGTCCTTTATCATACTTCTGCATTATATTGAATCTTAATCTAACTAGATTAAGAACCTAACGTCCTTTACAAGTTGATTATTTGTGCAGAGAATTTTCATAACCCTATTCACCCCCCTCTAGAGTTCTTTCAGTAGTAGAATAAACATAATGAAATTCCAAAAAATATAAATATAAATAATCGATAATGTGAAAGAGGCGGACCCCAATTACATTACAAAAATTTAATACTATTGTTAATAATTTACTATATTACAGAAGAAAGGGAAGCGAAACTCACTTATCATGAACAAAAAATCTGCCAGTGACGTTTACTCTCTCATTGGCCTTAGGGAAGGCTTCTGATGCCACGAATTCATATGGCCAATTGTTAACTTCCTCCTCCATCTTCAAAATTTGCAAAATATATGGGAAAAAAAGGAGTAAGAAATGGTCCAGGAAGGTTAAGGAAAATATATAAACAATAGCACTTCTGACTTTTTGTTCAATGTTTTATTTTTAATATTTTCTCCATTTTTATTTATCTGTTGTCCAGTAAATTATATTAAAAATTTTGATCGTTAATATCTTAATTTGTATAATAACTCATCATATTGATATCATAAGATTTGTAATGAAAATACGATTAACAAAGTACAATATTATATTTTATTAAAAATTATTGATTAAAAATTGATATTAAAACCGTAAATAACATATAAAAAAGAACGGAGGGAATAGTTCAGGTAAGAATCAGACCTGAAAAAGCATATTCATGACGAGTTGATTAATTTGTATATGACCACAAATTTTGGAATATGCCACAAAAATTTGAAAGTTTTTACGTGTATTTCTTTACTCAAACAAGAAACTTCCATTATATAGTATATCTTTTTAGGGCTTACACCATGCAAGCTAGGTGCAAACCATTGCACCGTATAATGACTAGGATTTAATAATTTAATATTGTGGTTCTAGACTTCTAGTCAAACGTCTCATTAGTAGTAGTAGTAAACCAACTTCAAATGCCTAAATTATTAGGCAGCTTCCAGTTCTAGTATACTACATAGCAACCTAATCCCAATAATTATGAGTTATTTTTCTTTTTTTTATTATTCTTAATACCCTTATTTTCACTTTATATATCCAAGATGAATATTTAAGGGATTGCGTTGCTACTTCAAACACTTTAAAATACTTAATAACAATGTATTCATAATTGCTTTAATATCAAAAAGAACAAATATAAATTATAAGCTTCATCAGTGAAGAGAGCCACATATTAATGGTTCTATATAAAATTTAAGTGTAAAATAATGGGTTATGTATGAAACCTTCATATTCATCGAACTCAATCACTACATATAACAAAGTTTGAGTGTGAAGTAATAGGCCAATATATATATAAAAGCTTTACCAAAACAATGGATTTCAAAGGGTTAAATAGAAACAAAAAAAGGAAAGAAAAATGAAAAACCTTCTTTTTAGCATCATCCCAAAGCAATTTGAAATCCTCTCCCTTGGAAACATTATTCATGTACATGAAAATGGGACCATAAACATGATTCCATGGTTCTCCATCTGCAAATTTGGGTACTAGCTCCTCCCCTGAATAATGAGCACTCACAAACATCTGTTTCACATACATTCCCATAAGTTACAATTTAGGAGTAAAGACAAGCATAAAAGAAGCATGAGTTAAGGTGAAGATTAGACCCGACAACTATTGACTCGACCCGAATCCCCCTGAAATTTCTGGGTTTTGTGCACGATTTTTTCAACTAAGCTCGAATTGCACCGAACCCGAAAATTAGCATGTCAAACCCGACCCACCCATTTGACCCGAAAAATTAATTTTTAAGTTCTACTTTACTAGTATTTGTGACTTTTCATTGAAATTTTTAACTATTAAACTTTAGCGCCACTCATATATTTGTTATTTCTCTAATTAAGTTAAAATAGTTACAATAATCTATCGTTACTAGAAGATAATAATATTTCATTATGTATATTGTACAAACAATAATATTTAGAGACCATTTTTCTAAAAGAAAAAGCGGAAAAAGATTGCAATCATAATTCGTTGGGTTGACCCGAAATCGAAATACACCCGACTCGCATTTACCCGAACTTAATATACGACTGACCTGAAACCCGCACTATCGACCGAATTGACAGGTCTAGTGAAGACATATAATATATATTTGGAGAAATTAAGGATGAAAATAGAGAGAGAATTAAGGAACATACAGCAAGGACAGAGGGGCCAACGTGAGAAGTAAGGAACTGCTTGTTAGGGCCACCGGAACGGAATTCATAACTGGGAGTGATTTGCCAAAATCCAGTGGGTGGGTCTTTGCATATGAACCCATGCACCCTTATGTATTGGCTTTCCATTGAGTATTGGTACTTGTCATCTACCTGCATGGTAAGGTTGTTAAAATCGGCATCTTAACTCAAATTCATGGTGTAGTTAGGATCGAAATTAACCCAGACAAGATCGTGGGTTGAAATATCGATAGTAGAATTGCATCGAGGCTTTTAGATTATAAAATCGAAGGATTTTAGAACAGGATCAGGATTTTAATAACTATGCCGCATGCACCCATTATTAAATTCCCATTTTAAACCCATCTAATATGTCAAATGTTCACATTTAATATAAATTTGTTAGAGTAAAATTCGTATTAAACGGTTCGAATATTGCAAACAATATAATTAATTTAAGGTGTAGATATTGAGAAAACAGATAAAAATAATATCGATGATGACAAGATTTTTTTTAAAACCTGGAAACCTCATGACAGAAAATAACATAGGAGACAAGATAAAATTAACTATATTAATGTCTTAATGCATATTGAATGAAATATTACCTCTCCTTTGAATTGGGGATCAATTGGATTAACCATGAGTACTGCTTCAGGATATTCAAGTTCTTCACCTCTTGGTTTCAAACGGTCTTCAGGTACAGGCATTTCCCTTTGCCTATTATCTGCTATCACCATGTACTTAAACCTGCATTTTAATTATATTACAATAATAAATTCACATTACAACAACTCTAATGATCCAATAATTCATATCAATTAAATCACCATAATTATATATTGCTTTTTTTCATGAGTTTAGTCTATCAAACATATTAAAATACAACTAGCTAGCTAAGGGAATTACTAAACTAAATGAAAAATTTGAAAGATTAGAGGTTACTCCTAAGCAGATCTTTAAATCTAGATATTGTATTAATAAACTATAAATATCATTATATAAGAGTTACATTTTAATTATAGTGATCAATAAATATTTTATTATGTTGTGATCATGTGATTTAATAAAAAAAAGTATATAAAAGGATTAGTTATTCTTCAAGATTGAAAAACAAACTCATTAAATAGAAGTTTCTACAAATGCCTTAAAATATACTTAATCCACTTGGATAAAATTTCAACAAGAATGTATTTGGATAATAAATGATCAGTTGATATAAGTAGTCACATAGGGTTTTTTGCATTTTGGACCCCGAACTTTAGGGGTATTTATATTCTGAACCTTTGGTTTTCAACATTAACTTTTTAGACCCTAAAGTTTGTAGGCTGAATTAAAAAGGACCTTAAAGTTTGTGGGCTGAAGAAAAAAGTATATAAAAGGATTAGTTATTCTTCAAGTTTGTAGGCTGAATTAACGGTAGTTAATATTAAATTTTCAGAAGCAAATCCATTATCCAAGATTAGTTTCTACCAGTGTGTTCAAATATAATCGATTTTGTCCAAATTAAAGCTCAATTAGTACAGTTTGATCAATCATTTTTCAGAAGCAAAATGATAAATATCTTGACGCAAAATGGTTATTCTTGCATTTCATCTAAATCACTCTTAAATTTAAATGTAAACATATTTAAATCATTATAAAAGGTATGTTTCATTACTTTAAGGGTTATTACAACTTATAAATAATATAAAAATAATTATTTATTGATATTTTTTCATGAATATAAAGCTATGCATAAAATGTGCATTTTTTTACTATAATTGATAAAATTAAGCTATTATTTATATTTTTTGACCTAAATAATAAGTATTATATATTATAGTTGATAAATATATATATATATAATTATTAGAGAAAATATTATTAAAGTTAAAAAAATGTGAAATATGGACAATTCAAGATGGTTATTAACCATCTGTACTCAAGATGTGTATCAGTTTGTTACCAAGTTCAACAATTAATCATCAACCCAACATTGCAGGAATGTTTCAACAACAACAACAACAACAACAACAACCTCCCAAGTCACACGTTTGAGCGCAGTTTAGGGGATCCTAATATAGGTAGTCTTATTCCCATGAATAAAAGTTCATGGAGAAAATGATTCCGATTGATCAACAGCAACATGGTAGGAATGGTTCTAGACTAATAATGATCATTTGAAAAAAACAGAATGCAAAGAAACTCTGCTTACTTTTGCCTTTGTAGCTTGAAAGCAAGCCTAGCGTTGGGCATACCGAAAGCGGGCCAATTTTTCCTTTCAAATATGCCATAAGAGTAAATTCCTGATTCCCCACGTCGCATTATGTACCTACACCAACAATTATAACACCTCTTCAATTCATCTTCAAGATCAATATTGCTAAACAAGAACACTATCACTAGCTGTATTGTATAATTCTTATTTCTGACATAAAATGAAAAGCAGGAGATTAGAATGGAAAAAAACTATAATACTCCCTCCGCCCCTTTCTAAATGTAAGAAAAATTAACTTTACAAAACCAATATATCTTCGAAATAGAGTGAAAAAAATTATGTATATACAAATTATGTATATATATACCCCTCATTAAAGGAAAAAGAAGAACAAAGGACAATTCAAAAAGATAAAATAAAAATTTCATTCATTAATTAATGGTAATGGTAATGGTAATATGAATATTTTAATTATTGAAAATGTAAAATTAAAAAATGAAAAGGGACAAGGTGATTAAAAAATTTGACACTCATTGATAGATAGAGGAAATAGTTAGTACGTACGTGGCATAATTATGTTTCATCTTTCACGTTGTTTTGTGGTCAAACGTAAAGTAAGAGATATGAATACGTTAGGAGTACGTTTTAATGTCTGTTTTGATGTTAATTTGCAATATAGAATATATGGATACTTGAAGCATTCATCCAAATCTGTATTATTAGTAGATGAAAAATGTATAATCTATAACATGCATGCATGCATAATATGACGTAGATAGAAAATTAAAAAATTGAATTATGGATGAGTAGTAGGTAGGTACCTTAGATCCATATCCAATGGGACATCCTTCTTTGTAGCCTTGGATGGATCATATGCTTTAAATTTAAATGACAGTTCCATCAGATCTTCTTTGTCCACAATTACTCTAAAGTCTTTACCTACAATCCTGTCAAACAAATTGCACCACACTATTTAATTTCCTCAAAATTACAAACCACATTTTCAATTATGTCATAATTGTTTTTATAGTAGATATATCATATATGTTGGAATTCACCCATGAATAAAATATCTCACATCAGAAAAGCAAAAGAAAATGACATAGTATATAAATTAAGTGAGCTACTCTTCTTAACACCAATTAATTTTAAAATGGTATATAAACCTCACTTAACTTGATACATATACTTGAGTTTATTTGTTTAAAAGGGTTAATAGTTCGGAAAGATATAAGAAAGTTAACTTCAACAGAGCTAGCAAAGTACCTGATAAAGGTTCCTTTGGTTCCCTTTGTACCTGGTAGAGCCCAAACCACGTCCCAATACCTGCCACAGTTATACCATCTTTTATTTTATGAAATACAACCTTTATTTGTTTAAAAATTGTGTAATAGTTGCACCCTATTATATTTGTGTCATAAGATATTGTCACTCCACGACTAAAAATATGTGTATTATCAACCACTTTTTTCCAACCAATTTAAAATAGTTGGAAAAACCAACTAATTTAGCAACTATTTCATATTCCAACTATTTTTCAAAAATCTTAGTGGGAAAAAGGCTTGGAAATTCCAACCACTTTTGCTTAAATGGTTGGAAAAAATACCTGTCATCCTTTTTCATATTATTTGAAAATGGTTGGAAACATGGTCGGATTACCAACCATTTTTCCAACTAATTTCAAATGGTAGGAAAAATTTCCAACCAATTTTAGCAAAAGTTGTTGGAATTTCTGACCCTTTTTCCGATTAAAATTTTTGAAAATTGGTTGGTTTTTCCAACCATTTTAAATTGGTTTGAAAAAAGTGGTTGGTAATAGACATATTTTTAGTAGTGCTCCAAATTATATCGGACATTATGTTGGGTCTGTCTAGGGCCAATACATGTATTAAAAAAAATTATTTATTTATGTGAATAATTTGTTTAAAAAATTGATAAATTTTAAAAATATTGATGAATTTTTCAATAATGTTAATAAATTTACATTGAATTTTATTATAAAAATTGATGAATTATTTGTGTAAAATTTAGTTTATTGGTTGACCTAGGTAGATAATCCATGGTCTACCATATAACAATAGAACTCTAGACCTAAAAAGATACTCCCTTCATTCAATAGTTTTGGCATTTATATTTTTTCATGGTCTACAATATATATATTAGTTTGACCATAAAGTTTAAATACAATGTTTTAAAAACAACTGCAACTTCATATTTTTACGAAATTATTTTTTATAAAAATTTAAGGAATGTAATTTTATAAAATAATTAGACATATATGTTTAAAAATTTATAGTTAAAGCTTTTAAACACTAACTACATATCATATAGACTAATATTGTGGAATGGATGTAAATCTCATAAAACATAGAAGAGATAACTAAAGATTAATGAGAACCCCTTCTTGTTTTGCGAGGAAAGTAAATCTTTCGACTAAATGTGTCAAATTCATAGGTAAAAAGAAGATGGGTAAAAGTTAAATATTGGAAACTTTCTACAAACTTACGTTAATATATCAAAAATAATTTTTTTTGTTTTTTAACTTTGATAACTTTTGATAAATTTTGGTTAATTTAGACAATAACTGATAAATTTTGATAAATTGAAGTTACCATGAATTTGACAGTAGGAAGAAGGTTTAAATGAAAATTAAAACAAAAAATCCAAAAGGCTAGGTTTTAGAAAAATACCCTCTATCGTCTTCAGGGTTTAGGGTGTCAAGAATGTTATCAATTCCGTTGTACTTAATACCAGTGACAAATCCACCTGGTTTGGCAATTGTGACAGCAACAAGACCATTATCCAATATTACCTGTTAATTGGGATAAACATTGCATTAATTCTTCGTAGAAATGTGTGAAATAATGGACTTGAGCCCAATTCAACCCCAAAAGCTAGCTTAGGAGGTTGAGGCACCCAAGCCATTATATACACCACAATATGGGTGTCAAAGGCCGATGTGGGACAACTCAACACGCCCCCCTCACCACGAGATGCAGACAACTGCGGACGCGGCCCCAACATCAATGACCCTGGCTCTGATACCATGTGAAATAATAGACTTGAGCCTAGCTTTTGGGGTTGAATTGGGCTCAAGTCCATTATTTCACAAAATGTTAACAAACTTGCGTAAAAAAACTAAGATTTATTCGAAGCAACATATATATGCAGAGATATTACAAACGCGCATAAATTTATGATTAGGTGCTTCACAAATCAATATATTCATCAGTTTAAGTATAATTTCCATCTGTTATTGTGTTGAAGATAATGATCCTTCATCTATAAAACCATATGAGCAAAGAATAGAAATTCAACCATAGCAGCGAGTTAATTAAAGCACTGTAGTATTAATGTTGGTAACAGATACCGGAAGTGTTAAATTTGGTAACAATTTTGTTGAGGAACAAGCAACACAAACGACCTGGTGGAGGGCACGGATTGTGTGGATGACAAAATGTGAAAAACCAAGTGCTGGCAAGTGACACGGGTCGTGTTCATGTAGGCATGGATTGTGTCTGGACGACACGGGTCCTGTTGGGAATACAAACCGTGTTGAAGTGCAGCGCTAAGATTTTTATGTCTGCTGTTTTTGCCGACTTAAGTTATGCTTTTTCTTGGCCGCTAAGTTCTCTTATAACCATAATTGTTGTAGTCGCTATTAGTATAATGTTAGGCTTATTTGGTACCACAAGCAATTGAGTGTTTTATATGTACCACAAGAGATTGACTTGTAATCTCTATGTCCTTGAGGGAATTGTGTGAAACTCATATATACTGTGACGGTTTACTTCTCAAGTTGTGAGTCTATGATGGTTGTGAGAGATTGTGAAGGTTTGAGAATTTCTGTTACACACTTGTAATCCTCTGCCAGTACATCGTTTGTTGTTTTTTCTCGGTTTGGATTTTCCCATGGCTAAATCCTTGTGTCAATCTTATTTACTTTCTTGTTTATTACACATTATTATTTTTACTGTTGAACTCCATATCTTAACAATTGATATCAGAGCTTTGATTGGAGCGTTGTTAATCTACGGACGGAGAAGCAATGGAGGTGCACATATAAAGATTCCAAAGTTAGGTGGGAAAGATTGCGCGTGGTGGAGGATGCAAATCGAGGATGTGCTCTACCAGTAAAAATTGCGTCTAACGTTGGGTGAGAAGCTGACAACTACGAAACTGGAGGATTAGAATCTGCTTAATTGTCAGACATTCAATACGGTGAGGCTGACGTTAGCATAGAACGTGGCTTTCAGCGTAAAAGACGCGAAAATAAAGAAAAGTCTTCATGAGGCCTTGAAGAACACATATGAGAAACCTTCTACGTTGAAGAAGGTACATGTTTTGCATTGTTTGTTTGAGTTTAAAATGCAATAGTTTGGTGATATGCATGATAATATGAGTGAATTGAGTATGATATTACCATAATTGACTTTTGTGGGATTTAGCTTTGATGATGAGATGAATGCTAATATACTGTTGGCTACCCTACTTAAGTCTTAGGATAAATTTATAACTTTTGTTACATCTTCTATTAGAAAGATGATAAATTGAAGTTTAAATAATTGAGAGACATTGTCTTGAGTGAAAGTATTCGTAGGAAAGATTCTAATGTGTGTGAGTCTTTGGTGAATGCTTTAGCTATCAAAGGTAGGAGGAACAATGAGAGTTCAAGTCCAGGTCAATCTAAATCTAGAGGTCGAAACATGGAGCTCGTGTTGTGTTGAAACGGTGGTGATAGAAGTCACTTTCATAGGGATTGCACGAAACCGAGGGGCACAATGAAGAGCAACTATAATGCTTATGATTCTATAAATCTGCTGAGGATTCCGATGATGCCCTAACAATTAATATTAACGAGTCAAAAAGTAGTGGAGTCATAGATTCGGGTGTGTCGTTTCACTCTTTGTCTAGATGGGAGTCATTTCGTAACTTTGTGAGTAGGGGGTTTAGCAGGGTTAGGTTTGCGAAAGGTCATAGTCTAAAGGTGTTAGGAAGAGGTGATGTTAATGTTAAAACTTCTAAGGTTGGTACATAAAGGTTGAGGAATGTTCGAAACCCGAGTCTGACCAAAAACCTTATATATGTGGGTCAATTGGATGAGGAAGGGTTCATAACAAACTTTGGTGATGGTCATTGGAAGATTACGAAGGGATCTCTGGTAGTTGAAAATGGTAGGAAAGAGGGAAAGCTATCTACTACCATTGATGATTCTAACAGGCTTGTTCATTCTCGTCAAAGGCGTGACCAGAAATAAGAAGGTTTCCATCGAGGCTACGAGAACGGATGGTCAGCGAAGGAATGCACCTAACCTAAACAATGATTCGTCAAGTTCAACACGAGGTAAAAGTCTAATCCTAGTTCCTCTAAGTTTTTGATGAGGGTGTATATGTCGAAGTTGCTGGGGCGTAATCAGATCAAGTGGGAGCCTGTTGCTAGAAGAGAAGTTGATGGGAGGTTAGTTGAGACCTTTGTTGATCTTTGCTAAACAAGATCGATATGGATACACTAGCATGATTTCGAGGAAGTGTTGAAGTGGTGATTGATGATGATCGTGATGGCTACAAATGTAATTGATCTCCAAGTGGGAGATTCTTGAGTGTGGAGCTCAATTCATTCACTTGGAGGCGAGGAACAAGCAACATGTCTGACTTAGTGAAGGGCATGTATAGTGCAGAGAACAGAGCGTGAGAAGACGACTATTGTTGAGCGACAAAGGTTGTGTCTGTGTAGACACGGGCGACATAGATCATGTCGTATGAAACACAGATCGTGCAAAAGTGTAGCAAGATTTTTAGGACAATGGTTTTTGTCAACGTAAGTTATGGTTTTGTTCGCCACCAAGGTTGTTATAACCCGAATTATTGTAGCCACCATTAGCAAAAATAGTGCCTAGGGTGTTAGGCTTATTTTGTACCACAAGTAATGTGGGCTTCTTCCATTTGTATCCCTTTTCTTCTATTACCCTGGGATCTGATGATGTGGGCATAATTCTTGACAATGGCACAGTGGTCGATGAGCGTTTTCTTAAAATCATGATCACTCATGAAATATTTAAACTTCACGTAACATTATCTTAGTGCTAATTTTAGACCATATATACTTCTTTCTAATCAGAAAAAAAATTCTTTTCCTTCTACTTTAAACACTTCATTTTGCCCCATGCCGATTTTCTACACTAGGACCCCAAGTATAGACATTGTTTTAACATTAAGTTGTTCAATCTCAAGATCAAGACTTATAGTACAGTAAACATAACTCGGATAAATGGCATCTTCACCATTAAAGAGAACATTTCTTCATATAATCAATACCCTTCTTTTGGCTAAACACTTTGACCACCAACCGAGCTATATTCTTTGTCCAAGGATTGTATTTTGTTTGTTCTTTGATTAATATACCCTTTTATGTATCAAGGCTCGTCTACCATTGGATAGTTTTACAAGACCATGTGTGTAGTTCTCATGCAAGGATTGCATTTGCTTTTGTATGACATTCACCCCACTGTGATTTGTAACTATTAACCATAACTTCATTTTAGCCTTAAGGTTACTACTCATCGGTGAAAGTTGTATTCACCAAAGTGACACCAAGTGGAAGGTGACTTTCTCTGCTCAGATCTTCTTTACTAAGAATCTTTTAGAATTTCCAATTCAATAGATACTACATTTCCTTCTAAATCTCGTATTGGATCATATGTGTAAGAAAATACATGAACTTCATCTATTTCAATTGCTTCATTTTCATGAAAGATATCATCCTTTGGATTTTCTTTAGTCATAAAGATTGGATCAGGATGACCCTTGGTTTAGGTGTTCCGGTTTCGCATCTTTAATCGTCTAATCTTTAAAGAATACAATATCTTAACTTCTCATGATCCTCTTGTTGATTGAATCCCATAATTGATAACCAAATCCATCTTTCAACGATCTAAGGTAAAGACATATACTCCTTTGTCTTTGAACCAAGCTTTAGCTCTCTTGTTCCTCGAAATTTCAACGAATGCACAACACTTCAATACATTTAGGTGGCTGTAGAAGACCTTCTTTCCTGACCCTCGCCAATGGAAATGACATTCCTCTCCCCATATAAAAGTTCCACAAAATAATTCCTTTCCTCCGATTCTCGTTAATTTGAGCTTCCTCCACCAAACTACCCCTCATTGGGCTTAATAGTTAATACATCTAACATCCACCAAATCTTTTATCATCCTCTCATGATTCTTAGCTAACTTAAAGTTCACCTTCTCTACATCTACGGTATTCAGCTTGCCATATTAACTATAATCCACATATGCCTTCGCCGCCATTTTCTTGGCTTCTTTTTTCGCCGTCTTATATCTATCCTTAGCGGCTAGTTTCTCCTCCTATTTTGTATGTCCCTCACTACAAGTTGTGATGTATGAAACTACCATCATTAAATTCACGATGAAAATGCAATTATATGATTACAATATTTTTATTTTTATTTTTAGTAAAACATTAATTGAAAAAACTACCAAATAAAAAAGAGATTAGACATTACAAAATTATAATAGATAAAATTGGTAAGATAAAGTACTGGAAGTGTATTAAAGTAAATCTTGTTTATATATCGAGTAATTAATTATAAATTTCAATTTTTAGTGTTTAGTTTTATTTTCGTATGGCCTACATATTTTTTTTAAGGAACTCATATCACTATTAAAAATGTATGTATTACCAACCACTTTTTTCCAACCAATTTAAATGGTTGGAAAAAGCAACTATTTTAGCAACTATTTCATATTCAAACTATTTTTCAAAAAAAATAGTGGGAAAAAGGGTTGGAAATTTCAACCAATTTTGCTAAAATTGTTTGGAAACTTTTCCTACCATCCTTTTTCCTACTATTTGAAATTAGTTGAAAAAATGGTTAGTACTCCAACCATTTTTCCAACCATTTTGAAATAGTAGAAAAAAGATGGTAGGAAAAATTTTCCACCATTTTAGCAAAAGTAGTTGGAATTTCCACCTTTTTTTCCCACTAAAATTTTTGAAAAATAGTTCGAATATGAAATGGTTGCTAAAATGGTCAGTTTTTCCAACCATTTTAAATTGGTTGGAAAAAGTGGTTGGTAATACACATATTTTTAGTTGTGTATGGCTTTATTAGAAGTAGGAGATGCAGGTTGAAGAATAAATTTTTTTCATGTATAAACAAAATGAAAATTCTAAACTAGTGACCAATAATATTTGCTAGAAATCAATAAAATCTTATCTTAATTAGTGCCCAACGTATATGATAATTTTTGAATTGGAAAATGAATGGAAAAGTTATAAATGGGTGACTTACAGATTTGTCTTGGACAGTAAGTTTTACAGGTGGGAATGATTCACGTGACGGTGATTTTGGCACTGGACTCCCTGCCCCTGGAGATGGTGCTGGTGCAGTTGTCTTTGGCTTTGTACTTGGTTTTGGTGGCGCCTCACTGTTCATATCATTTCAAATTCTTAGTTTTTACGAAAATGATAAATGTCTTGACGCAAGATGGTTCTTAATCATATTGCATTTTTTCTAAATCACTAATAAAATTAAATGTAAGTGTATTTAGATTATTCTAAAGGTATGTTTCATTATTTTCAGGGTTACTACAACTTATAAATAAATTAAAAAATAATTGTTTATTTATATTATTTCATAAATATAAAACTATGTATAAAATGTACATTTTCAACTATGATTGATAAAATTAGGTATTATTATATTTTTTCACCTAGCTAATAAGTATTATATTATTATAATTGATAAATATATATAATTATTAAATAAACTATTAATAAAAGCTACAAAAATGTGAAATATGATCAATTTAAGATGGTTATCATGGTCCTAGTTTTTAATAGCTAATTCACCATTGTCGTTAATCTTATAGATCATCAATAAATAAATAAATAAATAATTTAAAATGCTTGCAATAATTAAATTCTATGATATATATTCTGATTTCTATGCCTAGATGGCATTGTTATAACATGAATGTTGAGGTTTTTAATTGAATTGTGTTTAGATATTGGAAGATTAGAATATGCTTTTTTGCTTTATTATTTTCGAAAAGGATTAAAGGACTATATGGTGATTAAGGTTTTTTTTTTAAAAGGTACAACAATTGATAATATGTACTATTTGTTGTGTAATAACAAATTTGAGTCACTTATATATATAATAAAGAGATTATCTGTAAACCAAATCATCAAAACACAATTAACACATGAAGAAATTAATCGATACATATAATATCTTAATTGAATTAAAATGTTTAAATAAACAAACCTCTTCAATTGATTACAATTACCAATTAAAATGTTTACTGTTTTTTTATATATTATGTTTATTCTTGTGCATCTTTACATGCTTTTTGAATATAAAAAACCTAAAATGATATATAAAAAATACATTAAAATATATTTAAAATATATACTTTATTACTCTTTACCATGAGTCATACTTGTATATTTTTTCTAATGCACATCAAATATTTTGTTATTATTATCAATAATGTACACCTAATATATAAGTTTTGTACTGCCAAAACTATGTATTTGCACACCAAATATAATAATAATGTATAGCAAATATTTTACATTGTTATCAATGCACCAAATATGTAAGTGTTGCACACCAAAAACTACATACTTGATTATCAAATATGCGATGCAATAATATTTTTAGTGCATAAAATATGCAAGCAAGAGTATGTACATAGGGATTTTACTTATACATAGTATCTAGAAATATTTGACAAAAAAATTAATGTGCAAAGGAGTTTGTGTTTGTATGCAAATGAGTTTGTTCTGCTATGCAAAAGAGTTTGTATTAGTGTGCAAAAGAGTTCGAGCAGGTGTGCAAAGGAATCAGTACTTAGTATTAACTAGTATGCAAAGGAGTTTGTGCAAAAATTTGCTGGGAGGTGTCATACATTCTTAACAATTGACCATTGGGGGACCACATTTTTTTAATGCACTCAAAGGAGACCAAGTTGTTAAACAATTGGCTGGCAAGAGACTTTCCGGTCACTTTAAGCCGGAAAACATGAAAAGTCTTAAAAGCCCTTGAGGTGGTAGCTGAAAAGACGAGGTAGCCCTTATCTTTCCCCCCTCAAAAAATTGATGCTTCGCATGTGTCTTCATCAATGGTGAAACCCAGATGGCATGTTGTCAAAAGCCATACATACACCTCCCTCCTCAAAAGCTAGCATTAACTAACCCACCAAACACCACCTTCTTAGTTCTTATTCATCTTCATCAAATACCAACGAAACAAGCAACTAATATTACCCTCCAATTTGGGAAAAGAAGAATACCAAGAAAATAGGGGTCACTGGGAAAAGAAGAAGGAATACCAAGAAGAATACCAAGAACTTCCTGCTTCAACATCCTAGGTGATTGTTCTGATTATTAATTTTTAATTAGCTCTTTGAGATGGGTTTCATTGTTTTGCAAAAGGGGGAATTAAGAAATCTGGGAATCTGAGGTTAGATTGAGTATGACTGAATTTGGTAGGAATGGATACCCAATCACATGATTTTCAGCGTCTTATGTGATTTTACCATGTGGGTTTTAGCCCGAATTTGATGGTGGATTTGTTATATTTACCCGTCTCATAGGGTTTCGTTTGAGATTAGCTTAAATTAACGTGATTAGTTTTATTTGGTGCTTCAATTTGATTGGCATCTCCTGGTGTTACCCTGTCTTCAAATTTCTCTCAAACAATGTAGTAGCATTTTTTGTAATCGAAACCCTAATTTTCCAGAATCCACACTCACATGTTTCATTCACAAGTTCAACAAACACCAAGGATTAAGAAGGAAGAATGATGAACAACGAAGATGGAGTTCGATTAGTAGAGTATTACTTGTGACTTTCCTCGCCATTGCAGCTCAAGGAAGAAAGGAAGAATGAAGATGGGGGATGAAGGAGGTACGAAGGAGGAAGGAGCAATGCACGGTAGTCTCAGCATTGATCTAAGCAAATTCAAAAAAAATTAACTTTACTCACCTGTCACCGTTTTTCGGCAAATAATGGCCGGAAAGTCTCCTGCCAGCTAATTGTTTAGCAACTTGGTCCCCTATGAGTGCATTAAAAAAATGTGCTCCCCCAATGGCCAGTAGTTAGGAATGTATGACACCTCCCAGCAAATGTTTGGGAGTTTGTGCCAGTGTACAAAGGAGTTTATGTTAGTGTACAAAGGACTATGTGCTAGTGTGCAAAAGAGTCTGTGCTAGTCTTCAAAGGAGTCTATGTTAGTGTGAAAAAGAGTTTGTGCCAGTGTGCGAACGTGTTTGTTTTGGTGTGTAAAGAAGTTTGTGTTAATGTGCCAAAGAGATTGTGTCAGTGTTCAAAAGAGTCTGCGCCATTGTGCAAAAGAGCTAATGTTAGTGTGCAAGCTAGTGAGTCCTTGGTAGTGTTCAAAAGAGTCTATGTTAAAACAAATTTGAACAATAAAAAATGAATCTTTGATTGACATATAAAGAAATATGTGTTAAAACAAACTTTTTATAAATAATTCAAACTATATAGAATAAATTAAACGATAAAAATAATAATTTTTTAAAATGATATCAATAATAAGTAAATCAAATTTTGTGTTAAGTACAATGCATTAAAATTAAAAATTGGCGGGTAGAAAACTCACCAGAAAGAATAAATTTAAGGAAAATTCTAAAAATACTAGCAACAAAAAATGAATATTTGATTGTCATAGAAAGAAATATGCGTTAAAAAAATTATGAAACTTAAAAATATACAACTTGTGCTTGAGGTATTTGAACATGCAACCTCAAATATTCGGTTACTCAACCCCTACCAATGAGGTACGCTGATAAGTATGATTTACATTAGGGGCGTTTATTACTTAGTTATATCAAGTCACAATTTTCGTTCTTCCTTTTACTTTATATATATATACCTACAGCTATTGTTGTTCTCAAATTCATAATAATGAAATGCTCTACTTGAGCTTTCCGTCATCTTTCATTTCTATCAATTTTATGGTGGTATCAGAGAATGTTTGGCAAATTGATATAGGGGTCCTAGGGGTACCTGAAACCCGACGTCCAAGGTAGCAGCCAAAGTTTACAGCCAAGAACAAGAAAATAACTCTTTGGAGAAGATTATGGTACTAATTCTTAACAGCTTGACATTGGGATGATTCAATACATCCATGATTGATCAAGAAGTCATGAGTTGGGTTAAAAGCAAGCAGAATGGAGATACAACAATAGATTCGGCCTATGTACATTCACATTTTGCAAGCACATCCACGACTTTACGCTCTCACTCTAGTCCAAACTATGCTTTGACAGAGATGAATTCTTGGATAATAGCTCTCACTCTAGTCCAAACTATGCTTTGACAGAGATGAATTCTTGGATAATAGATACACGGGCAAGTGATCACATGACGTTTAACCCTAATTTTTTCTCTCAAACATCTTTTCTTTACTCACCAGCCCAAGTTACCTTACTTGAATCTTTGAAACTAGTCCTTCGCACTGGACATATACATTCACAACCTTCTTTGACTCTCAGTAAAGTTCTATATGTTCCTGAATTCAAATTTAATTTGTTGTCTATTGGGAAGCTTCTTGATGATCAACCTTTATGTGCCATATTCTATCCTAAAATGCATTTTCCAGCACCTTATAGCAAACTATGGCAGTTGTACCAAAGATCATGGACTGTACAAACTTACATCCTTGCCCAAGTTTGGATCACCTACTGATCTTGTTTCTTCTGAAAACTCACAACTACTCTCTCTCAGCCTGTCTCTTTGAAGCTTGCATTTTCCAATACTAACAAGACAATAGTTATTTCACTTAGTCTAGAAATCTTGCATGCTAGACTAGGACACACTTCTTTGTAAAAAGTACCATGTATTCCTAATTGTAATACTCATTTATACTTCATATATTTTTCAATGTGATGTTTGTATTTTAGCCAAGTCTCACAAACTTTCATTCAATAAAAGTTCTATTACTTCTAAATCTCCTTTTCAACTTGTTCACATAGCTCTATGGGTCCCTATCAAACAAAAAAAATATTGATGGAGCAAAGGATTTTCTAACCCTGTTTGATGATAAAACTAAATGTACTTGGGACTCAGCTTTTGTATAGCAAAGATCAAGTCCCTCATACCCTCATTCAAATTCACAAAATAGTGAAAACTCAATTTAACACTACGATTTTCAATTTTAGAACTGACAATGGGATTGAGTTTATTAACTCCACTTATCTTGAATTTTTTATAAAATGGGATACTATTACAAAGGTCTGTTGTGAAAACTCCCAATAAAACATGGAGTTGCTAAAGGAAAACATAGACATCTTATTGAAACAGATAGAGCTATTGTGTTCCAAGTTGGGTTTCCTATAAATTCTGGGGAGAATACATTTTGGCAGCCACTCATCTCATTAACAAATTACCAATGACGATTTTAAAATGGAAAAGCCCATTTGAACTTCTTTATCACAAGCCTCCAACCTAAGGAGTTTTGAGCAAGTCAAGGATAAAGACTAAAAATACACTTTTTCTCCAATTGCTAAGCTCACAACTATGAGGGTTTTCTTTGCTCTTGCAGTTGCTAGGGGGTTGTCTTTATCTCAACTAGGTGTGAATAATGTCTTTCTACATTGTTACTTGGCGGAAGAAGTATATATGCAGCCACCTTTGGGATATCATAAAGCTTCACCAGGACATATTTGCAAGTTGGAATTAATTAAAATTGTTGTTTATAGTTAATTCATTTATAACTAACTCTTTACGTAAAATTGAATTAATTA
Source organism: Portulaca oleracea (assembly GCA_029582165.1). Classification (NCBI taxonomy): domain Eukaryota; kingdom Viridiplantae; phylum Streptophyta; class Magnoliopsida; order Caryophyllales; family Portulacaceae; genus Portulaca; species Portulaca oleracea. Next base: position 10,450,237 of record CM055868.1, read on the forward strand.
AAAATAAACACCAAAGACATAAATTTAGCTTATATTGCATGTAATGTCAATTAATATGAAAGATTAAACTACTGCCAACTATTATGTTACAACAAATATAAGAGTCCTGACTATTTGATGTCTATCATATAGTTGCAACTCTTTTCTTAAATCAATATGTTCACCCATAAAAAAATAAAAAATAAAAAAAACCATTGAAAGAATAGATAATAAATAAGCATAAAGAAAAAAAAAAACATGCGTACCCGGTGGCATATAATTTGGTTGTGCAGGAAGCATTAACGGAAGTAGGGGTAACCTTGCTGCATGAAACCATGAAGGGGTATTTCTTGGTGGTAAAAGGTCCAGCAAAATATTTCAACTCTCCAATAAGAGACAAATCAATCTTCATATCATCTCTTTTAATATTCTTTTTTGTAATTTCGACCTCATTTTTTGTGCTTATTTCTATTTCCTTCTTGTCCTTAGCCTTTTGGGCAAAATCTTTTACATGAGTTTCCCCTAAATATACGTCCATCTCACCCCATGTTGCATGCATCTCCATATCCCCAAGATTAAACCCTACTATGGGATTCTTGTTATTGCATTCAAAATCAAACGTCATGTCCGTGGCCAACACAGCACGATCGTTGTTAAGCGGGCTGACCGCGCTAAATTTAGACACCTGGACTGCTTTGATTTGGAACTCGGGTGCCTCGGCTTTCTTGAATGCGATCAATAGGACGATGGCATTGATTCCAAGGGCAAGGAGGAGGGCAATGACGAACGCGATGCAAAAACACTTTATGCAATTCCCTTTTGCTGGCCGAGGCTTGTTTGTGGCAAAGTCATATTTGCCATGAGCTGGTGGCCTAGGGAGCCCTGGATTTAATCTTGATGTTTCATCCATCATCTACTTAATTATGTAGAGATGACCAAACTAAAACAAAATTCAATAATATCGTACGTCGATTTACTCTCCCCCTCGCTCCTCCTTCCTTTGTTGGGGGATTTTATTTTTGATTGAGGGGGAGGGGGTCAAGATCTTCCTACTCCTAAAGATTTTAAAATGTACGTTCAGGTTTCAAGTTATGACAAAAATAATTATGTTTAATGGTCTCAAACAGGGGTTTCCTATATTTAGAGCATGCATCTAGGTTTTTGTTATAACATGGAATGAATTATTAGGAAGATATTGTGGCCAGGAAAGAGAACATTAGACCTCTTAACAAATTCTTAGGAAGACACACAATACTAGCTTGAATTCAGGAGATGCTTCTATCATTGGGTATGCAAAATTTTAGGGCAAAATTTTTTGAAAGAGGCGGAAATGTTTTGGAAACGAATCAACTCTTTGTTAATTATTTCTACCCTTCATTTTTTTTTGGCATGTTATTACCCCTTTATGGAGGGCCGGATGATAGAACTATTAGGGAAATAGAATATGAGCTAGACAGCGAGCGCTGCTTAAAAATAATTATTTGGGAAATTCTATTTGGTAGACTTTAATTTTGCAAATGGTAGGTTTATTTTAAAAATTATTCCATCGTGTGAGCTTCTTTTTGTACCGTTGTTAGGCACCGTTCTTTTGTGCGTTGCGTTGCGTTTGCGTTTCGATAAGTTGCGTTTGAGTTGCGTTGGATTGCGTTCGGTTGCGATAGGAAATAATAAAAAGGTGAGTAGAGGTGAATAGTAGATTATGATAAGTTGCGTTATCTTGCGTTTGTCATGCGTTAGGTTTTATTGATTTTGCGTTGCGTTTGGGTGCGTTAACGCACAAAAGAACGGTGCCTTAAAATATTGTTCGGAAAACTTTCATCCTCTCTCAATTCCATTTAGCTCTCCCTATGAATCTAACGATCGGCTCACTTGAAATAATATCTAAAGTGTTTGACAACTAGGAATAGTTTTTAAAGTGTTTGAAAACTAGGAATAATTTTTAAAGTTTCCAAAACAAGCTTACCACTTGGAATAATTTTCAAAATAAGCCTACCATTTAGAATAATTTCAAAAGTGGTTGACAATTTAGAATAAGCAAAAATGGAAGTCTAACTAATGGAATTTCCCTAATTATTTTTAATTCTTTGTTGATTAGAAATAGATTGTAAATGTTGATTACCTTATTAAAATAAAGGCATGCATTAAAACTGCAAACATGTTTAAAATAGGGTATCTTCTTACATATTGGTTACCATTGGAACTTTACATTAATTAATGAAAATTACGGGAATCCAAAGTACAACATAGTAAATAAATTTTAACATTTATCTAAACATGTTTCCATGACTTGTTCTTTTATTGATTTAGCTATAGTTCTATTGATAAAATGTTGTTGTTTGACTAGAATATAATTATTTGAGTAATGCAAAATTGTCTGAGTGGAAGATAACTTTATATAAGCATACCCTATTAGTTGTTGATTATATATCACATATAATTGTGAATTTCATCCATCGCTTAAAGTATCTACCAATAACCATACAAACTGAAGTCAAGAACAGTCGTACATTTCCATGCATACACATATCATCTTATCATGTTTATCACATAACATAAACATATATAAGTCTTAATTACCTATTTGGTTCTCCGAAAACTTTAGCTACTCCTCCCGTCATTCCTTAATAATTGTCACTTTGGAGTTTTGGGAAGATTTTAAGAAAATAGTATTGAGAATGATAATTGTATTGGAAATGGTAAAAGTAAGAGTTAAGTTTCTATTTTAGTTATATAATTGCATTGGAAATTATAAAAATAAAGGGTAAATTTGAAAAAATGTCATTAACTTTACATTGGAATTGTAAAGTGACAAATATTGTGAAAAATAGAAATTTAATCAAAATGACAGATATTGAGGAATGGAGGGAGTAGAGTATAAGGTTTTGTGTTACCCTAGTGAGTGATGAGACGTGTTTAGCATAAGACAACGCTTAATTGTCTTACTTTTTTCTTCTTTTTTTTGACACCAGTATTTTTTTAGGTACTATTATTATTATCAATTATAAAAATCTTGTAATGTATTGGATATGGCAACAATTACAAATAATAGTCTAATAGTGTGAACCCTATTATTTAGGCATATTTCAAACACTTTTTTGTAGAGGTGTTCATAGTGCAGTTCAAGGTCATTTTGATTTTTTGAAGCAGTGCACCGGATAAAACAATTTTCTAAAATCGTAAACCTAAACCGAAATTGAATAACCCGATATTCTCTGGTTAACCGCAACGACCTTAATCTCCAGCAACATTAAAAAATCACCATTTAATCAACAAAAAAAATCGGATGGCTTCTACGTACTGCCACTGCCAGTTCCAGCACTTTTCTGTTGGGTGGGTGGCTAGTTGGCTACCTGACCCTTGTGTTGGCTGCTGGGCAGTTCGACAGTGGGGTACCTACTGAAAAGCTTGAAGGGACTCATCTTACAACTCAAACTCATATCTAATTATTCATCCTTCATGGTTTATAATTCATACAAACATACAAACCTTCACATTTCACACCCAATACAAAGTTATTAACCTCTTGAAAATCATGTCCAATTATTCATACAAACCTCACAAAATAATTTAAATGTATCAATCAAAATTACAACCTTGAAGGGTGGGGATTTTAAATACAAACAGACGGAATTAAACAACTAAAATTCTTCTAAAACACTTTAATCAATTGTGATGAGTGGTTGCTTCAAAGTTGGATCATTTATACCTATCAATGAAAGTAATAAATAAGGAAAACATTAATTCACCATTTTAGCAAAAGTAATATGCTAAGGTAGTAAGTTAGATTATAAAGCCAACCTTCTTCAAGATTTTCAAGTTGAGTAATATCTATCTTCCTCAATGGAAATGGGAGCGCGGGATTCGCAAACCCAATCCTGTTACAAATTAAAGCTTCCACCATTCTTGTAGTCAAAGAAGTATGAAAAGAATCTAGAACTCTGCCATCAATACTAAAAGTCGATTTAGATGTTATAGTAGAAACTGGAATACTAAGTGTTGGTAGTGTCTCGACAATGTTCGATATACTTAGAGTTTAAGCTAAAATAATATGGTGATTATATGTCTTGTTAGAGACCTCCATATTTGGTAATTAAATATGTTCAGTTACAACTATATTATTTGGTCGTACTGGGTAATACAAGTCAGTGCCCTGGAATAATGTATGTAACCCAAAGCAATATCGTATTATGATTGGAAGTGTCGAGACTTGATTTCTTGGAGAAATCAAAACATGGGTCGTATTGCGCTAACACGGACCATATCAAGCCTGGCACGGACCATGTTGCTTGGTAATCGACTTAAACGGGTTCTGGAGGTCAACACGAACCATGTCACTTGTAACACAGACCGTGTTGGACACCATACGTCGTTTTATTGGGAAGTCGGCCACGGGGGTTTTTGTTAACCCCTTCTCCAAGCCGCTCAACACTATAAATAGGAAGTTCGTCTGATTTATTAATTAACTATTTGAAACTTCTGGAGAAATACTAGAGTGACTTCCTGAGTTCCTCTCTCTCCTGGTTTAACAGTTATCTTTATTGTTTCCTGAAACAATCTACAAAATACACTAAATACATACATCTTAGATTGAGATTAGTCTCAATCGCATCGATCTAGCAATCGAGTTCTTAGAGTGTTGTGTGGACCTACAATAGAGGATTTTTGCATTTGAATCTCAAAGGTCACACTCTTCTTCACTATGATTAGCAATGAGGTATAATACTAAGCCCCTATAGTTGTAGTATTTCCTAGGTGATTAATTGTTTTTTAATTGTTATGAATTTTTCGTCAATTAATCTATATCTGTTTAGGAAATAGATAACCTAAAACCCTACAGTTGTATTAGAGCCATCAATTGCATGCTTATGTTTTTTTGCCTAATTCATGTATAATTTTGTCAATTGTTGAATTATATTATGAATTTGCTAGGTTAGGTTTTATGTCCGAATTTCAAAACTTTATGAAATTTTTGGTCTTTACCATTCATAATAGTAAATCTGGAATTTAATTATAAATTTTAAGGCTTTATTATTATTATTATTATTTATTTGCTTATTACCTTTAATTATGTTGTTTATGCTTATTTAATTGTTAAAGTTCGCACAAACATAGCATGATTTACGTTGTCTTAGAAATGATCATTTTTAATATTGTTAAACAATAGGCGATATCCGGAATAACTTTAATTCGCAAAATAGAATTTTGTAGAATTATTTTCAGATTTATACTACCTATTGTAAATATAATACAAAATTGAAATAAAATATCAAACAATGTCAAAAACGTCCAAGAAAATTACTAGTTGTGTCTGAAAGCGTTCTGGACTTGTAATAACTTTTTTGGAATTTTCCAATTAAAATAGATTTTTAATTAAATTTTTTAGATCTGAAGAGAAATAAATTTGTTTGCTTCTCTGATTTTTATAAATTTATAGAAATTTTTAAAAATTCTTGAAAATTTACATTAGGTCATTGGATGACCATACTTGTGGGGAAAGTTGTTCATGTGAATTTTTGTACTCATAAAATTATTTTCCTCAATTTTCAAATCTCCAATGGAATAGAATTGTTTATTACTTTCAATTTTCTCAAATTTTTGAAATTTTATAAAATTTCAAAAAATTCACAGTAGCTCACTAGGTGGTCCTTATGTGTGTAAAAATTATAAAATTTAATTTTCGACATTATCGGAATATTCTCTTTAATTTTTTTGTAAAATAGCGAACTGAATTAGTTTAATTCTCTAAACTTTACAAATTTATATAAATTTTGATAACTTTATGGAAATTTTATTGTAGGTTATTGGATGACTCTGTAATATGATAAAATTTATGTCTTTGAGTTTTGAAGTTAATTGATATTTTATTTACGTTTTTACATGCACTAAATAAATAGTCTACACTGGGAAGCAACACGAGCCTTGTTGGATCAACATGGACCGTGTTACCAATAGTGTAGATAAAAATGTGTTTTGGCGTCTATGATTAGTTTTTAGAAATTAATTATCAAACCCTATTGTTACTAAATCAGATATCATGCATAAAATCCTATAAATTTGTTAAATTTAGGAAACTTTGCAATTTTCAATAGATATTGCAATAAATATGTCTTCATAATTTGTTATTTAAGCATATGTTGTACTACCTTCGTTTTGTTTTATTTGTCGCCTAGGGAATTGTGGCAAAAACTTTGACCATCAATATCTTAATTTGTATAATGATTCATCATACAAAATTGATATCATTAGATTCGTAACAAAAAATACTATTAAAAAAGTATAATATTATATTTTCCTATAAAAGTTTTATATTAGAAATTATTGATTAAAAATTGGCACTGAAAACCGTAAATGACAGATAAAAAAAACAGAGGGAGTATTTGATATAATTATTGCTATATTGTTTGTTTGCATATGCTTCTAGTATGGTAACAAATAGTCGATTTACCAGTCTGCGTACCGGGTTGGGTGCATACGGTCTGCGTGTCGTGTCATTGAATTATTTAAATTTAAATTTTAGTTGAGTTTATTTTAATTCATGTAAAGCCTCTTTGTAAGAGGTTCACTTTGTAAAATTATTGTACTTGGAGACATCAAGTTATGAGAGCCCAACAGTAGTGGTGATGTCGGTCCGAGTGTGAGTCATGTCCAAGGAAATTGCGAATTCAAGAACGAGTTGTTGAAGACTGTTAAGGCTTGGTTAAATTAGTTTGATTAAGTCTAGGTGATCATACTAGAAATTTTATTTATTATGCTTTTATTCTTTATGCCATGTTGTTTTATTATGCATTTTTTGCTTTTCGAATGAGTTCAATAAAAGTTATAAAACTTACTCTCAAAATTGAATTATTGTTGAACCTACCAAAACACCACTTAGATGGAAAATAGTATCGTCAAAGTGAATTATTTTGTCTATCACTAATAAGTAGGGTGGGAGCTAGGTCAATTCAAATTAGCTATCAAAATAGTTTTTGGCTAAGAGCAAAAAAGAGGAATATTATATTTGATACAAGTTTCTTGCCAAGAGTCATTTTGATAATCGATCATGAGATGATTCAACAAAAGCAACATGAGCTCGAGTTTTGTTGGGCCAAATTCCACTTGAGCCCATGTGTCTTGTGGGACTTGATTGAAATTGAAACATTAAGTGAGAGTTAAATAGTTAATGGAGTGTTTTGATTTGAAATTAAATATAGTTCAATTTCTCTTCTGATAAATAATAACTAAAATTGAACCTTTTATATATGTCTTGCCATAATCAAGATGTCTAATGAAAACACTACCAACAACATTGTTAACCTCCGTTCTCTTTTAGACAAAGTGAAATTCACAAGACCAATATTCTTGATTGGCACCGGAACTTGACACTTGTCCTTAGGGCGGAGCAGAGAGAATATGCCCTAGAGAAAGCCTTAAACAACCTTAAACATTAAAATCATTGGTTCACATGTTTTTGGACCGAAAAGTCGGTCGGAATGTCGCCAATAAAAAATTACAATATAGATAATGTCACCCCACAATTATTTGTCAAAATATAAAGCTCTTAAAATAATTACATCAAATTATAGAAACCTTTTAGTCGTTTTATGAAAGAAAATGCATACTTTCAACCATATTCAACAAATTACACAAACCTAATTATAAACAACATTACATTACACAAAACTAATATAACTAATCTAAATTACATTAACCCAATTGCTCACAAATACCTTATTTAAAATAACTAATAAATTTAATCAGAATACCTAACTACGTATTTAATCAAAAGACAACATATTTCATCAAAACTCCATATTTAATTGAAACTAACATGTTCACAGTAACCTAATTACTCTCAACATATTTCATCTAATTACTCACAAGCATCAAAACTCCATACCTAACTAGTCGTTTTATGACGGTCGCCCTTAGTGCTTGTTAACTGAGCAGTCGCCAATTAACAGCCACTATTCGCGACCTTTAATTGAAATTTGCAATTATTGTGTAAACAAGATCAGACTCCATGTGGTTGTCAGCGGTGCTATATATAGCCATTAATGGATTGGAATTGAGGTTTTTTTTTTCAATAGCCATTCATGGACTAGCAACGACCTTTATTTCATGTATATATTGTTGTTCATCAATGCATCAATTTAATTTGACTAAATTTATTTGTCTAAGTATTTTATTTTATTAATTTTTTACATAAGCTAACTCACAATAGGGTTATTGACAATTGATGTGCTCTAATAAGGGTTTACATATATTAAAATTAACCCAAATATACAAGAATAAACATTGATGCACTAGTAGAATTGCGGACAATAAGCGTCTGTGATTTGGCGTCTGTTAAAGAATCAGACGCTAAATCTAATAAACAGAATTAAAAAAAATTTAATAAACAAATGGCGTCTGTTTGTTGTAAAGAGACGCCAATGTTATGTAATTTAAATGCCCCGCTTTTCCGTTTGTTTCCGGTCAAATTTCAATTTTTTTTTTAATAAAACGGAAAAATTGGCTTCTCTTTGGAACGGAAACAGACGCCAAAAATGGAACGGCGTCTGTTCCCGTCCAAAGAGACGCCTTTTTTGGCGAATAAAACAAAAAATAAAACCCAGCCTGTTAGTTGCAGACCACGACTGCCGGGGTTTAATTTGGGCCAATTTTGGCGTCTAATCTAGGCCCAAACAGACGCCAATTGTGTCTAAAACGGGAAAAAAAATAGTTTGTGTTTCATTGTATGCGCCGCCATAGTCGAGAAGAAGGAGAAAGCGAGAAGAAGGAGAAGATGAAGAAGAAACACCGGTGTTCAACAAAAAACAGGTAATTTTTGTTTCAGATCTGTTATAATATGTTTATTATTGTGAAAAGTTTGAATATTTGTATGAATTTGATTAAAATATGATGAAAAACGAAAAATTTGAATATTTGTAGTGTTGTTTATTTTTTGTTGAGTATAATTTTAGATCAAATTTAGTTGAGTGCGTATAAGTTGAAAAATTGAGTAATTTTAGTTAATTTGTATGAATTGTAATATATTTTGGATGTTGTATTCGAATTTTATTTGTGAAAATAGGGCTCGTAATGTATTTTTTTGTATGTTTTAGTTTGAATTTAATTAATTGTGTGTATGTTTATGTTTTAGTTTTAGTTTTATTTTTAATTGATAATGTTAGAGAAGTATATATATAAATATGTTTAGGTTGAGCATAATGTTGAATTTTATATGTTTTGAAGTAAATTTAAATATGAATTATTATATTTATTGTTCCAAAAGAATATATATATATATATATATTAATGCATGTAAAATTTGTTTAACTTTGAGCATTATGATAAACGTTAATATGTAATATATATGAATTTTGAATGTTTTGTATGTCCTAAATTTGTGGGAAATTATAATGTGTTTTGGTTCAGTAAAAATATGTTATATTTTAGGATGGTTTTTAGGAATTTTAAAAACTATTTAATTAGTTAGCAATATACAATTAGCTAAGAATACATATTTAGTTTGTATATAAACTATTATTCAATTTTGGTTGAATTTATAATTTAATTTTTTTAGTTAATAAGTTAATAATATTAAAAAAATATTATATATAAATTATTCAATTTGTACGTATACGTACGTAGTAAATATAATTATAAACTATTTATAATTTTTTAGTTTCTAATTAAGTATGTCGGCCCCGGTATGATTTTTAGAATTTGTTAATTTGGTTAATTGAATGATTATATATGGGTTATATATAAATTATGAGCATGCACATATATATTAGTTAATGTTTGTGAAAAAATAGTTTAGTGTACGTACGTTTACGTAATTAATTATGAATAGTTTGTTTAGGGTTATAGTAATTAGTATGGGTTAGGGTTAGGGTAATGTGACCAAGTACATATTCCATGAAATTTATTGTAGTTTGACGTGAATCAACAAATTGAAAAGTTGGAGAATATCTTCTCAACTTTTGAAATGTTGTTTAGCATGCCTCAAAAGCATTTGAAACTACGTCATGGAACAAGTATATTGGTTAATTGTTAGGTTAGTATAGAGGATTAAGTCGGTACTATTCCGAGTAGTTTATAAGTATTAGTTGTCATAAAAGAAGGTTGAGTTTGGATGATTTTGGTTGTTATTAGTAAGTGAGTTAGCCTTTAAAGTTGGTTGCGCGCGGAAATTTGCTGCTAATCCAACCTAAGTGCTAACTTAATTACTCATAACTCCAAATGAAGACATAAATTATGTAAATAATTATGTCACGTACATCTAGACCTGTCAATTCGGTCGGGCGGGCGGTTTCGGGTCGGTCGTATATCGGGTTCGGGTAAATACGGGTCGAGTGTATTTCGGGTTCGGGAAAATACGGTCGGTGTATTCCGGTTTCGGGTGAACCCAACGGGTTATGATTGCGACCTTTTTTCGCTTTTTCTTTTTAAAATATGGTATCTAAATACTACTTTTTGTACAATATATATAATAAAATATGATTATCCTCTAGCAATGATAGATTATTGTAACTATTTTAACTTAAATAAGAGAAATAACAAATAAATAAGTTACGCTTATAGTTTAATAGTTAAAAATTTGAATGCAAAGTCACAAATTTTAATAAAGTTTAACTCAAAAAGTAAAATTTTCGAGTCAAACGGGCGGGTCGGGTTTGACCCGCTAATTTTCGGGTTGGGTATACTTCGGGTTTAGTTGAAAAAACCGTGTTCAAAACCCAGAAATTTCGGGCGGGTTCGGGTCGGGTTATCGGGTCGGGTCAGAAATTGCCAGGTCTACGTACATCCATTTACTTACGTAAGTACTCAACAACCAGTAGCTACACAATTAGTGAATAGGTTATTTATGATGGTAATTTAGATTACTAAGTAGGAAAATTTATATTTATAGTATCTTAATGAGGACATATATATATATATATATATATATATATATATATATATATATATATATATATATATATATATGTATGTCATAAAAAGAGGTTGAGTTTGGATCCTGTTAGTGTCCAACGAGTGTGTGTGTTGTGATCTGATAATCTATGGCTGAAAAGGACTTTCATGAGTCGTGTTGACTCTCCTTTATTCGTCTAGTTCCCAAAAAGCAGCGCAATCTCATAAGTGAACTTGCACGAGGTCTATACAGTGCTCTGGGAGTTAGAAGCGTCTCAGATTCGATACAATAGAGTGTTTCTATTGTGCAACTTGAGGGGTAGCAAGACAAGGTGGGTTTGAAAGAGAAGTTTGTAGTAAAGGGTCAAACACATAGAAATCGTGTTGCTTTGATGGACCTATGAATCTTACATGCAAGAAAATCCAACACCATTTCTATTAGACCCTTTACTATAAGTTTCTCTTTCAAACCCACCTTGTCTTGCTACCCCTCAAGCTGCGCAATAGAAACACTCCATTGTATCGAATTTGAGACGCTTCTAACTCCCAGAGCACTGAATAGACCTCGTGCAAGTTCACTTGTGAGATTGCGCTGCTTTTTGGGAACCAGACGAATAAAGGAGAGTCGGTACGACTCATGAAAGTCTTTTTCAGCCATAGATTAACAGTTAACAAACACACTCTCCTTGGATAATAACATGATCCTCTTGCCTGGTGACATAGCTTACTTGTTGTTGTCATAAAAGGAGGTTGAGTTTGGATGATTTAGGTTGTTATTTAATCAAGTACGTTATTGAATAATACAATTAAACGTATACTATTATAATTATGAATTTAGATACAAACTGAATAATTTATTATCATTATTTTTTTTAGTACTGAGACGGATAGATGTTTATTATTAATTAAATTCATGGTGGGCTTGAATAATAGATTCACGTACAATATGGACGGGCCCCCACATCGCCGTTGGATGTACGAGAGGTTTGAACCAAGTAGGAGGTAGAGCTGGCAATAATCCGGATTCGAGTCAAAGCGGGTTCGGACAATTCGGACATTTAGACAAAAACCTCATACTCGAATTAGAGCGTACCGGGCTGGGGCCCGAGTCTCGGTTTCCATGACCTTTAAGTCTTTCCACACCCCCTCCCAAGAAAATGAGAGAAACAACTCCAAGATCGGGTGTGGAGTCTATTTCAAGGTGGACCCGAGACCTTGGAGGCGTATTCGGGCCATCCCCGGGTGTGGCATCCACTTCAAATGGGACCCCGGACCATAAGAGTGGAGCTATGTGTCCTCATCGGGACTTACTTTGGGCCTTTGAAAGGGTTCGGAGTCCTTCGGAAAGAATAAGCGGAAAGGGTCAACGTGGGTTGTTGGAATTGACGCGCCCTCACGCTTTGGATCATAACTCCTTAAATTTAACTCTTATGAATCTCAAATTTTGGGAGCTTAAAGTACACATCGAGAGCTTTCCATCGATATCTTACGGGCCTAAAACGAAGTCAGGATGAAGAAGTTATGCGCGTTTGAAGTCGGCAGGGAAAAGCTGCCCAGAGGCACAGCTCGCCCGAGTCAATGGACGTCTCGCTCGAGTCAGTCTTCTGTCCAAGCTGGTCGCGCCCGCGAACTATAGCGTAGCGCCCGCGACATCTGTGGCAGGTTAATGGCTCGCCCGAGTCAGCGTCAAGCTCGCCCGAGCCGTCCGTCTGGCCGACAACTTCGCGTCCGCGACCGCCGGCCGCCATCACGCTATCGCCATGACATGGCTCGCCTGAATACCACCGCTCGCCCGAGCCGGTCCCATTTTTTGCCAATTTTGCCTGCCAAAACGACTGTGTTTTGGGCTTTATCCATTTTGTGTAAATACTTGTTAGCCCTCATTTTCTGGACAGTTTTTGAGTTTAATGCTTAAGCATTGTTGGGGTTTCTCCCTTGTCTCTAAAAACCTTGTTTACTTTATCCAATCAAGTTTGGTTGTGTTTCAAGTCATTCCTTTAGTGATTATTGGTGGTTTATCCTAGATAATCATGGTGGGGTGTTAGGCATAGAGTTGTGGTTCTTCTTGCTCTGGGTCATATCCAACCTTTGGGTGCTAAAGGCTATTGCTATTGTTGAATATCGATCATCTATCTACACTCAAGCTAATCTTCACCCACCCACGCGACGGTAACGGTCCATCTGGTATCAGAGCTTTGGTTTTTCAATTGCTTGAGTTGTTCTTCATTGTTCTTGCTAGTGTTATTTCTAGTAGTGGGTTTTGTGAGTTGTATGCAAATATTGGTGTTCCCCAACCCCATTGCTACCCAATTGTGTTGGGAATTATTGTATTATGGTTGGATTTGTTGGATTTGTAGCTATTTGGTGCATTGAAACGAAGTTGGAAAATAGTGTACACAAGGTGTTCGATGAAATGTCTGAGTGAAAAAAACACAAAGAACCCTTAGCCAAACACTTGCCAACTACAAAAGAACCTTCAAACTCCATAAAATACCCCAAACACTAACCATCCCTCGCCTTTTTTCCCGGTATGGCCGACGGAGCTCGCCACGAACGAGAGGAATCGAGCCACCGGGTAGCCCTCAAATTCAAGCTATCGAGAGCCGACTCGCCATCCATGACGAACGGTTCCCCACCATTGATCGCAACCTTAATGCCATTATGGCACGATTGGACAACCTCACCCAAGAGCGTCTAGGTTCACCCCGAGATGAACGTCGGAGGCGTGCACCAAGCCCTATCCGTCCTCCTCCCAACTTTGGGTCGAGTGACGATGCTAGAAGCTCGTTTCGACGCCATCGTCGAAGGGAAACGGTTGAGAAACCCCCACGAGATGAACTCCTTGATATCGAGGCCAAACTCCCGGAATTCAATGGCTATACCAGCCCCGATGATTATCGTGAATGGGTCCAAGCCTTGGAGAGAATCATTGCAACTAAAGAGTATCGTGATGAACGGGCCTTCAAAATTGCGAGATCGAAACTCCCTAGTTCCGCATCTCTTTGGTTTGCGACCGTCAGAATGCAAAGGACTATGGAGGGTCGATCGAAAATCGTTTTATGGACGAGGCTAAAGCGATTGATGGATCGACAATTCTTGCCTAACACTTGCAAGCGTGAGGTTAACCATGAACCCATTTCATCACTTGATGTGCAAAGAAGAAAGCAAAGGTCGATCTTATGGCCAACGAGGGAGATTCCATTGAACCTTGTGAGGCTTTCGAAGTTATTGTTGAAACTCCATGCCACGAGGAGGTTGAAAACGTCGATCTTGCCCTTCCTCTCATCATTGTTGAAGAATTCCAACAAGAAGCTCTGATGATCATCCCAACATCACTTTTTGAGGAGCTAAGTAACAATGAAGTGGGCACCAACACCTCTCACGCCTTGGTAACTTATGATTTTCTCAATAAGAGCGATGAGGTAATCCAAGACTCTTTGACTAAAATCAATGATGGATATACTTTGGAGTCTTTGATTAAATCACGTATGTTATTTGGGAGGCATTGGTTGTTTGAGAGTGATTGTTGGGATGATAAGTTGTATGGTGAGTCTTATGTAAATGCTGGATGTTGTGGTATGAACTCTTTGAACGAGTCATTCATGTTGTTTGGTTGACATTGGTTATTTGAGGAATTGTCGTTGAATGAGTGCTATTGGAAGCTTGTTGTGCAATGTTTTTGGAAGAGCATGTGGAATGAAAAACCTTTGTTTGTTTGTGATTACATGAAACCCTTAGCCCCACATCAAATCAAACTTTGGGTGGGAAGTGAGTTGAGGAACCTCCTATCGAGCGAAACATGGGATGAGTGTGCTCTTGGTGAGGGCAAGCGATCCATAACTTTGTCTTTATCGAGTAGCAAGCTTAGTGAGGTTGAGTGTTCCCTAGCTCCACAAAAATTTCCTCCTTCCATCCTTTGTCCTTCACCCCCAAGCCTCTTCAAGAATTCTTATTTCTTCAAGCAAGGTGGAGTTCATAGCGTGATCGAGACCGATGTGTTGGATGGTTCAAGTAACGGATGGCCGAACCATGGATCGAGCCTTCATTTTAACTCCCAAGAGTTGAGGGCAACTCTTTTTCAAGAAGGGGAGTATGGAGCGTACCGGGCTGGGGCCCGAGTCTCGGTTTCCATGACCTTCAAGTCTTTCCGCACCCCCTCCCAAGAAAATGAGAGAAACAACTCCAAGATCAGGTGTGGAGTCTATTTCAAGGTGGACCCGAGACCTTGGAGGCGTATTCGGGCCATCCCCGGGTGTGGCATCCACTTCAAATGGGACCCTGGACCATAGGAGTGGAGCTACAGGTCCTCATCGAGACCTACTTTGGGCCTTTAAAAGGGTTCGGAGTCCTTCGGAAAGAATAAGCGGAAAAGGGTCAACGTGGGTTGTTGGAATTGACGCGCCCTCACGCTTTGGATCATAACTCCTTAAATTAACTCTTATGAATCTCAAATTTTGGGAGCTTAAAGTACACATCGAGAGCTTTCCATCGATATCTTACGGGCCTAAAACGAAGTCAGGATGAAGAAGTTATGCGCGTTTGAAGTCGGCAGGGAAAAGCTGCCCAGAGGCACGGCTCGCCCGAGTCAATGGACGTCTCGCTCGAGTCAGTCTTCTGTCCAAGCTGGTCGCGCCCGCGAACTATAGCGTAGCGCCCGCGACATCTGTGGCAGGTTAATGGCTCGCCCGAGCCGTCCGTCTGGCCGACACCTTCGCGTCCGCGACCCTGTCGAAGCTGCTACTGCTGCTGTCGCCCAGTGACATGGCTCGCCCAAGCCGGTCCCATTTTCTGCCAATTTTTCCTGCCAAAACGACTGTGTTTTGGGCTTTATCCATTTTGTATAAATACTTGTTAGCCCTCATTTTCTGGACAGTTTTTGAGTTTTGAATGTAATGCTTAAGCATTGTTGGGGTTTCTCCCTTGTCTCTAAAAAGCTTGTTTAATTTATCCAATCAAGTTTGGTGGTGTTTCAAGTCATTCCTTTAGTGATTATTGGTGGTTTATCCTAGATAATCATGGTGGAGTGTTAGGCCTAGAGTTGTGGTTCTCCTTGCTCCGGGTCATATCCAACCTTTGGGTGCTAAAGGCTATTGTTATTGTTGAATATCGATCATCCATCTACACTCAAGCTAATCTTCACCCACCCACGCTACGGTAACGCTCCACGAACCCTGTCCGAATTTCAATTCGAACAAACAATTCATGTCCAAACCCGGATGCTAATGTCCGAATTTACGTCCGAATTTACGTCCGACCGATTCTCAATTAACAAATCCAAAGAGTTGAGTCTTCATTACAAGGCCTAGTGACCTGTTTCATCAGTAATCACAATACTATACACAATTTCAGAGAGTTGAGTCTTCATTGCAAGGCCTAATGACCTGTTTCATTAGTATTTAGTAATTAAAATACCATACACACACTCTATAATTACTCAGTCAGTAATTACGAAAGCAAAAGGGTATCCAACACTCCAACCAGAAGCTGCCTCAAACGAAAAGGGCAAGCCACTCAACCCTAAAGGAACCTGTTGCCAATCATACAGCAAAGAACCAAAGGGGAGAGGCAACCAAAAGCCACATATAGTTGTTAAGTGCCACATTACATTAACAAGAAACAAATTGAATGCAACATAGGCCTTTGTCATCAGCCATCACAGGCATCCTCGTGAGAAAGGAGCACCAATCCGGAAACCCTTTTGTACCCGATCCACAACAGCAATCAATAGCCAGCAGGAACTCCCAAGCCTTCCCTCAAGCCATCTTCGCCAGTACCATCATTCTCATCCAATATTGGAGCAGTTTCATCATCTTCATAAACATGTCCAGCATCCATCTCTACAAAAGCATATCAAAACACACTTAAAAATACATTGGTTTCATATTTTCTAACAAAATTTAAGAACCCTAAATTGTAAAATGAAATCATATTTCACGTAAACTACTTATACATTGATTTCATTTTGATATTTTAAGCAAAATATTCGTTCAAGACCATATGCTCCATTCTTATTATAAATGCTTGGAAACTACACATTGATTATTGCACTAAAGAAAGCCAACAATGTACAAACAGTAAACTCTTATTATAAATGCTAAAGTTTACTAAATAAATTTCATAGTAATTAAAAGATAGGATAATATTATCAAATTATTACCTCTCAACCCAAAGTTCAAATTGCGGGAGCAAATCAAAGCTTCAACATTGTTAGGAGCTAAAGAACATCTAGAAGGTTTTAAAATTCTACCCCCAACACTAAACACCGCTTCTGAAGGCACAGAAGTAATCAGAATGCTCATTACATCACGTGCAAGCTCCGCAAGAACAGGCCAACGATATAGGACTGATTTCCACCACGCTAAAATATCCAATTAGTCTACATTTCTATCCGTCAGAGGCTCATCCAAGAACAAATCAAACTCAGATTTACTTGTAGTGTGAGCAGTAGATTGGACAAACTTGTCAAAATCCTAATAAGGAAAATTTAGACATTTAGTCATAATTATATATCAAATTCAGCCAAAAGAGAAATAAGAACACAACAATCAGAATCGAAGATAGTGCAAGAAATAAAAAACAGAAAAAAGAACTTACATTGGCCCAACGAGATTTTCTTACTTGCTCTTGAAATTGCTCTTGTGTTTGCTCTCCTAAAGGTTGACTCTCAGGTTGAGGATCAAACCTCATTGAACTCTTACTATTTGCTTTGTACTCGGAAAAGAGAGCTACAATAGTATCATAGACGGATTTGGCCTTCAAAGCCCAATCCTCCACACCATAGAGTTTCTCATATGAAAATTCAATAAATTTCATCTTATAGCGAGGGTCTAACACAACATCAATAGCCAATATCAAATTGCAATCCTCCCAATAACTGTCAAATTTTCTTTTCATCTTTGTTACCATTGACCTAATGAATTGGTTTGGATTCAAAGACTCTTCCTGTAAATGAAGTTGTATAGCTGAAACTCCATGGAAGAATAGATTGGCAGTGGGGTATTTGGTCCCAGAAAATAAAGTAGTCAACTCATAGTACACTTGAAAAAACTTGCAAGACACATCTACTTTCTCCCATTCATGAGGGAGAGGACAGAAACAATAATGTTTATCAATTATAGCAAGGTGAGGGAAGGCATCCTTGTAATAAAGAGCAGAATCAAGCATAAGATATGTAGAATTCCATCTTGTCAAAGTATCTTGCTTCAATGTTCTCACAGTGGCAATTTTTTTATCCTTCGCAGCCTGATTAAATTTCACTAACCGAGATGGTACCCTTCACATATTTCACACTTTCCCTAACCTTCCATATGACTTCATCAATCTCCTCCAAACCATCCTTCACAATCAAGTTAATGATATGAGCAGCAAACCTAATTCGAAATAATCTACCCCTCAAAGGCAATGCACCTTTTGACACCAATTTTGTCATGTAAGACTCCACAAATGTATCATTGTTGGCAGCATTATCTAGTGTGATTGACATTAACTTGTGCTCAATATTCCAACCATTCTCACCCATTAAGTTAGAAAACTTATCACTAATGAAAGAGCCATTATGAGGAGGAGGAAAGCAACAAAAGCACAGTAGAAACTCATGAAGTTTCCAATCACTACCAACAAAGTGAGCGGTGATGCACATGTAAGAATCAGACTTCATCGAAGTCCAAAAATCAGAAGTGAGAGAAATTCTAACAGGACAAGAACTCAACATCTCCTTCACCTTACACTTTCCCATCTGATAAAGTTTAAGTATATCAGCTTTGCAGGTATTCCTAGTGATATGCTTGACATCAGGATTCAAATATGCATGCAAATCCCTAACACCCTCAAACTCAACAAGTAGAAAAGGAAGCTCGTGCCTCACTATCATGGTAGCAAGAAAGTCCCTATACACACTTTGATCTAACTTTGGAGCTCTTAATGAAACATCACCAGTAGCATTCAATAGCATTTGTTTTAAATCATGTTGACCCTTCAACTTCAAACAAGTTTCTATGTGACGTTTCATGTTAGTAGTGCCATACTTATTGTTGCAAATCATAACAGTGTTACAGCCCTTGCATTTCCCTCTTTGAAAACCATCTTTCTCTAGATCAGGAAAAGTCCCCCTCTTAAACTTGATAAAATGGTCCCAAACAATAGACTGATTCTTCCTTCTCTTAGGGACAACAACATTTTCAGAACCAGCCTTGGGTGGCTTTGCTTTTCGTTTCCGTTTTGGCCTCGAACAACCATATTTATTTGGTTGTGCATCCCCACCCTATCAAATTAATAACAGAACAAGTCATAACAACTTTCTCTAAATAATATTAATAAAAATAAATCAGTTAACAAGTTAAACGAAAATTGTGATATAATATATTAGATCAAGATAAATATCACATAAATAAGGGAAATCTACCATTTCGATTGATTCAGACAATACATGTACATCAACATCCACATCTGCATCTACAACTCCACTGGCCATTTGTTTGGTACACTATTAAAGCACAAATAAAATCAGTGAAAGAAAATACTAGAAATAATAAGATCAAATAATATAATACCAAAAACTTATTAAAATAGAACCATCACAAATATACATAATTAAAGATATAGTAGTCTAATAGAGCATAGCACAAAAAGAATTACATTGAAATTAATAAATTAACCGATAGAATACTGAATCTTTGGCATATTAAGAGTTTAAGACCACATTACCTATAATCAAATCCATCCAACACTATTTCAATTCAATATGCTTTAATAGTTTAATATCTCTACAACTCTGCTCAACTTAGTCCCACCTCAAAATTTGCATTTTTTTTTATAAGTAGTGGTCCAAAAGAGCCCTTTTATTTAATCCAAAAGGAAGGTGCCAAAGGCACACAAAAGAGTTTACAAACTCAGATTGATCACAAATCAGAGAAAGAATGAGACTAAGACACCACT
Source organism: Portulaca oleracea (assembly GCA_029582165.1). Classification (NCBI taxonomy): domain Eukaryota; kingdom Viridiplantae; phylum Streptophyta; class Magnoliopsida; order Caryophyllales; family Portulacaceae; genus Portulaca; species Portulaca oleracea. The sequence continues at coordinate 10,470,031 of CM055868.1, forward strand.
ATTGCTAGCACCATTCGATCGCATATATACCACAACAACAATAGCCAATTGCAAACCATTGAACCCCCCCCCCCCTCATCAATTGGACCACACTCAGCCAAAAATGATTGTGATTTTGATGAAAGTGCATCGCCAGCAAGACAATCAAAAAGTTGTGTGCCTTTTACCATTCAGTCAACCCAAGCCACACCTTCCACTTGACATACTGCAACCCAAGCTGTGTACCGCATACCATTTGAACAAAAATGACAACATTTCAACCGTACTCTGATAGAAATGTCTTGAAGACAGCAAATTCTATTAAAGAATCGGACAAGTGAGTGCATTCCCATCTCTCATCAAGTGATCAAACTTCATTGAAATCTACCACTCCTAGCAGACATATCCAACACCTACCTTGCTCAATGTTTGAAACATTTAGACCACCAGATTTGTTCTCACACAAGCAATTGGAATATGATTTTGACCATTGATATAAATAAACTATCCTAATCCTTAAAGCTACGTACACCATTATACTAGTTCCAACCAAATGAAAATGAAAATTAAACAAAAACTTAAACTAATTTGTAAAATTATCAAACAGTTAAATCTAACCAAAATTAAACAAACAATATCCAACCAAATGAAAATTAAAATTATGAAACAACCCATTATACTGGTTCCCAAATTGAAGAATATAATGCCCCACTAGTTCTTAATTTTTGATTGAACAAATCAACAAACCCAGTTCACTTAAACGACTAAAACAACCCATTATACTGGTTCCCAAAAAAGAGACGAAGAAACACAACAACAACAACCGACCAGAAGATAAATGAAAATTTAGAAAGACAACGATGGAACAAGAGATTATCGCACCGGGCAAGATTTGAGACAGAAGAATGAAGAGGCTCAGATCGAGGCTAAAACAGACGAGCAAGAACAAATCAACTCACACCTACAGTCCAAATGAAAAAATTAGAAACAGATTGAACAAAGTCAGGAAAAAAATGACGAAAGAGATAGAGAAATGAAGTAGAAATGAGATAATTAGACAAAGGTGTACCGTATGAAGTAGACACAGATTGAACAAATTCCGCAAAGGTTGAATCTTGTTGTGTACATTGCTCAGATCGGCGCCAAAGACAAGCCAAAATAGAGAGAAAACAAGAGACTGGACTACTGGAGAGAATCGAGAGATCGATCTACTAATAGATGGGAGGTATTGAGGCTGAGGTAGCTGGAGAAAGAGGGAGGAGAGACATTTCTAGAGGGAAAAAGGGTAGCAGATATTATGAGAATTAGGGTTTCTCTTGAGCTTTTATATGGAGATGAATTAGAAAAGAAAAACCGTACTTTTATTGGGCTCAGATATGCGTCTGCCAAGCCCACTCAACTTTAAAAAATTTACAGTCTATTAGGGTCCAAATTCGGGTCGGACATTGTCCGATTGTCCGGACCCGATTTTTACAAAAAAATCGGACAACCCGGATTTTAAACATCAAACCCAGACCCAGCTTGGTTTTCTATTCGGACGTGACCGAATTGAAATTTAAATTCGGACAAAAATTGCGGTCCGCACCGGTTTTCCGGTCGATAAAACCGTAATCCGGTCAAATTTTTGCCAGCTCTAGTAGGATGCTTATCAGGGCTGAATGGGCTGCTGGGGTAGCTATGTTTGATCAATTTGCAAAGAGTAATTCATATGATTATCCGAGGACTGGAAAGTATCGGTGCCCATGTGTGAAGTGCAAGAATAAGAGCGGATTTAGTCCTGATGAAGTTAAAGAACATTTGTATAGGCGAGGGTTTATGGAACAATATTGGTGTTGGACGAGCCGTGGGGAAGAATGGGGTGACTATGATGATGAGGATGGCAGTGGTGACGATGCGGAAGGTGATTGGGAACCGTCTGCATGTAGTCCTCCGACAAACGAGGAACCGAATCAGCCACCGTTCGTCGAGAGAACGGAAGAGATGATGAATGATTTCATCATGGCGAATGAGGCGCCTAATGCAGGAGCTCAACAATTTTATGATATGCTTCAATCTGCTCAACAGCCTCTGTGGGAAGGGTGTGCGACTCATACTGAGTTGTCCACTGTCGTGAGGCTGATAAGTCAGAACTCGAAGCACAATTTGTCGGAGCAGGCAATGAACGATATCATGGAATTGGTGAGCGAGAGCTGTCCCCAGCCGAACCTAGTGCCTAGAAACTACGATGAGTTGAAAAAGAAGGTTAAGAAGTTGGGGATGGGCTATGAAACAATTGATTGTTGCCTTAATGGATGCATGATCAACAAGAAGAGCATATTGTTTAGATGTGATTGGTTCGACAATACCCCGGTACGCAGTGTACGTTCACCAAGGTTATGCCCGTTTGTTGAATTACACAAGGACAGACGGTACTAGAAGTACGACCCATTCATCTTGGCAGGGTGCGCAACCCAAGTGTTGTTCATGAATTACCCGGCAGGCATACGAGATAAAGCTAACTGGTGGGTTGTGGTTCCAAACAAACCATCTTATGCACGCATAAGCAAGCGATTCCTTCCGTTGGCCATCCAAGATGACCAACCAAGAGTTGTTGTCCCGATCAACCCCAATGACGGTACCGTATCACAAGTACTCGCTATTGAAGGGGTGTTCGATGAGGTTGCGGACATGGACAATGCCCAATTAATAGTTGGTGGTAATACGTCCGATGTAGCCAATGAGGACGATGGAGACATCGAGGATGACGAAAATGATGATGAGGACGATGATGAAGTGGATGAGGACGATGAAGACAACGACGACTATTAAATAACAATATAGTATTCGAATTTTGATTGTGTGACAAGTGTCTTAAACGAACACATATTATGTATTGTATTTTCTAAGTGAAACGAATTGATTGTGTGCCAAGTGAAACTAATTCAATGTTTTTTATATTCTACATCAATGTGTTGTCGATCTCTTTTAATGCATTGTATTTTCTGGGAGTGGTTACTAATTCATATTACTTGCTCCTTTATTTCGTGGAAGTTTATACTAATCAATGTTTATTCTACTTTTATTTTGCAGTTGCATTATGTCAGGAAGAGATGGATCCCGTAGACCTCGGACCCGTAGTGGGTCTAAACCGAATGCGAGGGGTGGTTCATCATCGGCCCCACAGACACCATACATTCCCCAATTTGATCCTGTCCATGAAGCTGCTTCTCAACCTCAGGGGAGCAACTATGACCTATTTTCATAGCTAGACCCCTACACTCTAGATCTCATTCCGTTCTTTGCGGACAGTACTGTGCCAGTAGGGAACGAAATGATGGGTCAGTTTTATGATCAGGGGCCTCAGGGGGGGCCCAAACTGATGATGGGGGTGACCAAACTGATGTTGGGGGTGCCCAAACTGACCACACTGAAGGGGATGGAACCCAGACCGAACAGGGGGGTCCGCAGACTAAAGGGGAGGGCGACATTACCCAAACGTCGGGGAATGATATCACTAAACGATATCGAATTCAACTGGACGTTCGGGCTGAAGCTAAACAAACGTCGGATAGGAAGTACATCATTAGACCTTGTAATGGCGCGTGAGTATCAATCTGAACTTTGATTATGCATTTATAACTTAATTTGTGTTTAAATATATATAATTTTGTATGCCCTCGATCTAATCGATGTTTCATTTCAAATTGATTGAAGTGTGGCGCCTTATGGGGCACATGCAACCAGGGCCATTATGGACATTGTGGAGCAAAAATTTCCGAGGCTTCTGGCCAACATGGGGTAAAGTGCGTCGGGGGACGCGTGAGTTGATATACGAGGAGTTCAAGGTAAAACCCTCACATTTTTTCCTCTTTAAATTTTTACGTACGTACGTTATCTTTCATTTGGAGATGAGATATATTAATTAATATGATAGCTTGTTTATTTTGCATGTTTAATTCTTGCATGATGTAGCTACACGTACATGAATATTGGTGTATGTTTGTGTATAATGTGTGTATGTTTGTGTATGGTTATCCGGCGTGTGACTGTTGAGATATATTAATATGAATTGGTGTATGTAAAATGAGGGATAATTGTCCATTTATAGGGGAAACTATGCAAAAAAAATTTCGTGGTTTATTAATTCAAAGTTATGATGTATATTGTTTAATTTATTTGCATGTTTAATTCTTCATGTATGGTTTAAATGTAGAAAAAATTATGGTGGGAGGACCAACATGAGGCCTATATACGTGATTGGTTCCTTAGAAGGGCTAAAAAACAGTACGCCGACGCTATCGGCAAATCAAAAAACGATGGTTGGCGGGGAAAGGCAAACCAAAATGGATTGTCGGCGACGAGATTTGGGACAAATTCTTTGCTCTGTGAGAAGACCCCAAATTCGCTGAAAAGTGCAAGAACATGAGCAGGGCAAGGAAGATAAACCAAGATAAGGGTCCATCATCGCACACAAGGGGCCCAGTTTCATTCGGTATCGTCAGAGAGAAATTGGTAAGTTAATTATGACTTTATAAATATATATACAACGTCGCACATATATATGGTTTATCTAGTGTACAAACCCCAAATATTTTAACGTTTAATTTATATATGCACTTACGTACAGAAAGAAAAAAAAGATGGAAAAGACTCTAACATATGGGAACAATTCGAAGCGACCCATATGCGAGGCACCAATCGGTGCACGATGTGCAGCGAGTTGGTACCTTCATCATTCAATATTTAAGTTATTATATACGTACGTACAAGTAAGAACATTAACTTTAATTCGCTTATTCCAATTACTCTTTCTTTGTATCGACCAGGAGACGATGCATAGTGATTATGAATCGCACAAAAGGGAGATGGCGGCAAAGCAACAGGAGGACAGTCAACCAGTCACTCCCATAATGTCTGAAGACGAGTTCTAGTTAGACAAACAACTGCAAAGTCGGGGACACGTTGTGGGCATGGGGGTTGTGGGGGAACCTATGAAGACGCAGTTCCCCCACATCGCATCGAGGAGACGTCCACGACGTCGTAATGACTCCGATAGCATCGACGTCCGAGCCTCTATTACGGAGATGAACAGAGAGCTTCAGCGTCGACTCGATGAAGAAAGGCAACAACACGAAGATGATAAGCGCCGACTGCAGGAAGAATTCGAGAGAAAATTAGAGGAACAACGGCGCCTATCTGACGCAGCCATGGAGGAAAAAGTGAGGCAACAAGTAATGCAACAAATGTTGCAAATGCAAAGAATGTACCAAAAGCAAGCAGCTCAGAGCTGGCAAGCCTTCTCCTCGCTGGATCTTCCTCTGGAAGTCAAGTGCCATACACTGGACAGCCTCCTCCACCGCCGCCCCGCCGCCGCAGTACTTCTCGCCGGACCCCCGTCTCTCAAACCCCACAACCTCAGCCCACCGTTCCTCCCGATGACTCGTTATATGCTTACCCAGGTAAGCATATTTTTTTTCATAATCACAAAATTAAATTACTTACACGTTCCAATAATTACTTAATTCATTTTGATTGTATTTCATACCGTTCCAAATTGTCGTTGTGTTCCAGGAGGCCAATACCTATTCCATAGCCTCGACGAATTGACACAAGGCCACAATCAGGGTGATGATGGCAACGATGGGGAGGAGAGCGAAAGTGATCATGACGATGCCGTGTGACATTATTAATCATTTTGATTGTATATATTTTACATTGTATGAACATCTAAACTCTTTCTTAATTATACATACGTTCGTACTTATTAGCTAGTACATTTAATCCAAACATCAATATATTTTTCATTATGTTTGCGCACATACGTACAAATTAATTAACTTAATCAACATATATACAATAACGCGTACGTACACATGAGAATAATTGTAATTAACAACATAATTGAAAATGAAACATATATATATATATAAATTAAATTATCTAACTAGATATGATATATATAACTTATTATGCTAAAAAAATTAGAATATAATTAACAATAATAATAATTAATAATTAACTATAACTAAAAAATGTATACATACATCATAATTAGTTAATAATTAAAATTAAGAATAATAATAATAGTATCAATAATAATAATAGTATCAATAATAATAATTATTATTATTATTATATATAATATATATTTTTTAGCGCGCCAGCCACAAGATCGATCATTTTTAAAAAATTTACAGCCAAAAATGGCGTCTGTTTTGCCACCAAACAGACGCCAAAATCTCTGAATGTAAAAATGGCATCTGTTTGGTGGCAAAACAGACGCCATTTTTTGCCTACTTATATAAACCAAAGCCCTCAAACTTCCCTCCGAATTTTTTCCCTCCCATCTTCTCTCATCTTCTCTCATCTTCTCTCATCTTCTCTCATTTCCCCTAACATTCACAACACCTCAAATCCATACAAGATTGAAGAATTGAAAATTTTACAATTGAAGATTGAACATTGGAGAGTGAAGATTGAAGATACAAGATTGAAGATTGAAGAATGAAAAATCAAAATTGAAAAATATTGAAGATATATATTAATTGTAATTTAGTTTTTTTATTTGTAAGTAAGTTGTATTATATTTTTTTTACTTGTTTAAATATATATTCATTGCCATTTTGTTGTTGTTATTTTTATAAAATGTATATATATATATGAAATTGTACATACATGAATTGGAAATATATATCATTTATTATTATATAAAATGTATTTTTTTCATTATTAATGTCTCCGCAATTCTTATTAAACAATTTACTTACAAATACAAAAATTTAATTTTTACGCTTTATTTTAAATTAGAACCCACAAAATATACTATATATTATAATTATTAAATTGAAATTCACATTTTTTTTATTTCTGTAAACCAAACAGGCGTCTTTTTGGGATTCAACAGACGTCATTTCTGCTGCAGTATGGCGTCTGTTTTATCCTGCATGACGCCATTTTTGGTCCGCATGCACTTAATCGTAATAACGTGCATGTTTGGCGTGCGTTTATGTGAAGCCAAGGTTTTGGCGTCTGATTTAAACAGACGCCAAATACAGACACCTTTTATTAAATGGGGTTCTAGGATTTGGCGTCCGTTTAAATCAGACGCCAAAACCTTTTTGGCTTCTGTTTATACCCATATCAGACGCTTATTGGCACCAATTCTTGCCTGAATGGACTGATTTCAGAAGATTAAAAAAAAGATATATTTGTAAAACAACGATAAATATAAATACTAAGTGTCACGGGCATAGAGTTTGGCGCAGCATTCGCCCGTGCGGCACCCCGAGTCCTCCCACTCACTCAGGGTTCAGCCGACCCAGACATAGTGTATTGCACTGGTTTCGCCCTGCCTCGGGCTCATCAGGAGAGCGGCAGCGACCCTCACGACGGTTGCCCTTGATATCCCGCATTGCCCCTTTCCTTGCCAAATCCACTTGGCTCAGCCAGACGAATGCATCAAGGTATAACCACGCCTTAATGCTATTGCCGTCTCCCTTCCTTGAAGCACAACCAAGCGACACACCGTACAACACCAGTCACGCCACATCCAGGCCGTGACATAAGGCTATCCACAATGGCATACTTTTGGAGCAAGTATGGAGGAGAGAGAGTGTAAATAAAAAGAAAAAATAAAAAAAGATGGCATACCAAGTATGCTGCAGCTAGGGGTGTTCACAGTGCAATTCGGGGCGGTTCCGGTTTCACGAAACGGTGCACCGGATGAAACGGTTTTCCAAAATCGTAAACCGGAACCGAAACATCCGGTTTTTTTAAACCGGTGCACCGGATTTAACGGTTCGGTATCAACGGTTAACCGGAACTGTATTTATTTCCATCAAAATTAAAAAATCATCATTCAATCGATCCAAAAAAAAAACTCCGGCTCGATTCCGGTTTTTCGAAGCGCAAATTAAAAAATCATCTTTCTTGTATTTTTTTAATAATTATATATTACCCATTCCTTATCCCTTTTTTTCAACTCATTTTTCACCATTAATAATACTCATTCTCCACTACTCATTAAAATAATACTAAACCTACTATTGATGTACTTGTCATTCTCCATTTTGTGTCATTCTCTGCGGATAGCCTAAAAACCATTGGAACATATTTCCTTAAAAGGATGGGTTAGTTGCGTTAATAATGACATGACGTCGAATTTTGATGTGGGGTAAATCTACAGACGTAGCTATGATGTTGATAGGCAATCACATCATGATTTAGGTACCCGTGAATGCTTAATATATATAACAAATTAACAAATAAAAGAAAAAGTGAGGTCTAAGAGAAAAAAATTGAAAAATAACGAAAAACCGCAAAATAAAATGAAGAAATGGAACGTCCGCATGGCGAGGCAAAATCAAGATGTCCCCATCAAATTCCAAAATCCACAATTATTGAGCTAGTTTCAGTGAGCAGGTGGAGACTACTAGTCTCTGTTAAAAAACTCAGGGTAAATTGGTTAATTTTTATAAATTGATTTATTTTATCTGTGTTTCGATATAGATTAATTTTGGAAAAAATTTATTAGGGTTTACTGTTTTCTACATTTTTCTCTAGTGAAAATTTTTTTCATGATAAATTTCCTATGGAAAATTTTCTCCAATAAATATTTCCATGGAATTTTTAACAAATGCCACCTAAATTTATGGAACTGAGATTTTAAAATACTTCAGCACATGTTAGTATCCAAATAAAACGAAATTGTAGTAAAGATACGTTATTACATATTATAGTAGAAAAGTAATACAATTATATTCTTCTATAACATAAAATACCTTATACCACATATAAATAGTGTGAAATTATGTATTCATGCATACCTTTTAAAATTCATAAAAGAAGGTGAATAATAATGCTGATGTAGGAAATTTATTTGACTAGGATGATATTTATACTTGTTGGCTATGCCAGGTAGTCAACTATAGAGGATATTCATCGTATTATATATTGTCTAACAGAGAAATATATGCAAAGGATGAGGGACCTTCATATGGGGTTTGTAGATCTTCAAAAAGTATATGATACGATTCCAAGGAAACTAGTGTGGGAGTTTTTAGAGGTGGGTGCAACAATCTTGTAGTAGGTTATTAAATATATGTATGATAATGCTTGAACTATTGTCTAGATAGCAGCGGAAATTCTAACAAAATTTTTAGTTGATATAGAGGTGCATTAGAGATCTACGTTTTAGCCCTTTTCATTTTGCTTTGATAATGAATGAGTTAGACTAAGGGTGTCTATGACAGCTTGTCGTAGTGCATGTCTTTTTGCAGATGATATAGTATTGATAAACAAATCGGGCAAAATGAAAGAGTTGAAAAGTGGAGACATATTGGAATTGAGAGGCTTCAGATTAAGTAGGTCGAGAATAGAATATATAAAGTGTCATTTTAGTAGATTTGTGAGTGAGAATTATGGCCAGAAAGTTACCACTGGACGGTGGTCATTCCATGGGTATAGCATTTTAGGTACTTTGGTTTAGTTTTACGTAGCAATGGGGACATTACAAATGATATTATGTACTTAATTAAGGTTGAGTGGCAAAAGTGGAAAACTCCTACAAGATTGTTGTTTGATAACAACAACAAAAAAAAAAAAAATTCCACTGCAGCTTAAGAGAAAGGTGCATCATACAGTAATTAGACCGAAGATGATGTATAGATTAGAGTGTTGTGTGACCAAGAAAATACATTGTCAAAGGTTTAAATGTGGCAAAGACAAGGATGATTTGTTGGATTTGCAGTTCTTTGGTCTCAAATTCAACACATTAGAGACTCATACATTGAGTGTTTTGTTTGTTATTGCTGTTAAATTTTGTTGTTATATGTTTTGTAAGTTTCATAGTTGAAATAAATGAAATGAAGATACCTTGTCAAAGGTTAAATGTGGCAAAGACAACTTGCGACACATTTTGGATGCATTTCAAAGTCCAACAACCTAGGTTGAACTTCAAAAGAAATCACAAACAAGATCGAGACCAAAGGAGTGAAAGATGGGTCAAAAAGTAAAGGCAAACAATAGTCATGAGAGTGAAACATAGAGTCATGGCCGTGAAAATTGAAACATATATGAAGAAAATGACCAAAACAAGGTCACGACCATGTTTGTTGACCACTGACCATGGGTGTCACAATCGTGGCATCTTTCTTTCGGACTTGACTTTCTTGTAATTGAAATGTTGTGTTCCCCCCCCCCCCCCTAAATGTAGATTCTTGTAGCTAAATTTTGAGTGGATAACTGATTTTTTAGGGTTTAGTTTCTTATCTCTTCTACCCCCTCCTGTTCTTTCTATTTTTATTAGGCTTTCTTTTGATGGCTAAACTATCTACTATCAAACTTTACCTATTTTTATCAAATTTTACTTGTTTCTATCTAAATTTACTTGAATTTACCTTCTAAAAACATGCTACCTATCTCGACCTATTTTTACCTAAATCTACTTAAACCTCCCAAATTTTATTTTACCCACTTTCACCAAATTTTACTTGTTTCTACCTAAACTCAAACTTATTTCTAAAAAACTTATTACCTACCTCTAACTACTTCTACCTAAACCTACTTAAACATATCTACAATTATTTATCCAACCTTTACATATTGATGGAATATATAGAGCCCAAGATGGTATGGTCATGTCTATAAGAGAACTACAGATGTCCTTGTTAGTAGGTATGAAAGGATTACAATACCTTGTAGGCCGTAGGGGTTGGCAGACCTAGAAAGTTCATGAGAAAGGTAATTAGAGCAGATCTACATCAACTAGAATTAACAGATGACATGGCATTAGATAGAACATTTCAGAGGTTAAGAATTAAGGTAATAAGGTGAGGGTTTCTAGAAGGGTTTGGTGTGTTACTAGGCCTGGTGTATTGTTGCCTCTGCTTGATTTGATTTCAATGGTTTCCAAAACTTTCAACTTATTTTAAGGTAGTGTCTAATTTAGTTTTCAAAGTCAATTCTGAAAAGTTTTTCTATAAATATGTACAAATCAATCTCTCTATAAATTTCAGTTGATAGGACGAAAACAATGTTCATCTGAATTCCTTAAACCATGTTTGTGTGTACTTCCTCTAAGAATGCATTGTTTGTTCTTGGCTATGCCAACAATCGCTAAGGCCACATAATGACATAACTAACAATTAGCCATAACTATTAAAAAGTAATGTCAAAAATCTCAATATGTAAGTAATTTGATAAAATGTGACATTTAAAAGACTAGTTTTGTGGCCTGTCCTACGGAGAGGTTAATGCCTTGTTCTTTTGTGATATAAATTTATCTTACTTATCACATTTTACCTTAGCCCACCTTTTTTTCACATTATTAATACTTCTTTATCTACCATACGTAGTTTATATTTAAAAATTCATATATTTAATAAATAATGTGACTGATGTGACTTACCTTACTTACAATACCTTAGTAAAAATTATAAATTGTATATTTAAAAATTCATATATTTAAATGATGTGACATATGTGAACTTAGATTCTCAATCACTATCCTTCCACCGACTCTATCCCACTTTTGCAACCCTCCAACTTTCTTATACTTTAAAAGAACATAATCTAAGTTTTTAAACTATTAAGGCACCGTTCTTTTGTGCGTTAACGTACCGAAACGCAACGCAAAATATACGAAGCCTAACGCACCTTAACGCAACTCAAACGCACCTTAACGCAATGTACTATTCATCTTTTTCTTAAAAATAAAAAAGTTTCCCCAACCCAAACGCAACCAAACGCACCCTAACGCAACTTTCCGAAACGCAAACGTAACGCAACGCATACCAAACGCATAAAAGAACGGTGCCTAAATTCATTAGTGTTTATTTGAATCTAGATACACCCGAATCGTATTTTTAATGTCAAAATTATTTGAACCGAAATATATATACTTGATCTATATTAGCATTAACCAAATATACATATATTCTTTATTCAACCTGTTCGTCTGAATTGATGATGGACTCCTTAGTTATTATAGTTATTATGGGAAAGAAAGAATTACCCTTCTTTCTCCTAATATAGGCAATGTTCTTTGGTAAGGTTATTTTAAGATTTTGATGGATTGGTTGGGATGGGTTGGGATAAGTTCGGATAAGTTATAATATTTTTTCTTGGGAATTGTGTTTTTAGAGTATATGTTTTTTTTGGAGAATTGTGTTAGGTTTGGATTGGTTTAAATAAGTTGGGAGAATTATATCCAACCAAACCAAAAAACAAGGTCATAATTCTAAAACAAGAAAGTGTGAATACAAATTACAAAGCAAGTTGTTGACGTTACAAGGTTGGTTGTTTTTAATTCGAAAATGATAAATGTCTTAGGCAAGACACATATTAAGTGTCTTGTTACGGCATAAAACCTATATATTCGTAAAATAAATTGAAAAAAATTACATGATTGACTTCTATAACTATAATAATATATATATAAATGGTATAAAATCACACTTTTGTCTATATTTTTTAAAATTTACAAAAAGATGTTTAAAATATGCCCAACGTATGGGGTTCATTCGTTATGTTGTCAATTTTAATTGTTGGCGTAACCAACACATTCCAAGCTTCTTATAATTGATAATTAATAAAATTTGTCAAAATAATTAGAGTTAAAAATAATAATAAGTATTAATTTCATAAGGAGCAAGACATTTAAACAATGTCTTGCCCCAATACATGTATCATCACTCTTTTTAATTACATTCGATGACAAAAAAGTAAATTTTTTGTGTAAACACAATTTATAAGGTAAGGTGGTGAAATTACTAAATATACTCATTATCATGTTCAAGGATAAAAAAATAAATTCAAATATTAATACAAAGCTACAAGGTAAATTGCTGCAAACAACTAGTTCAAGCGATTTGCGTCAGTTTGCCTCTTCTATATTATAGAGGAAGGATATGCTGAAACAGGACAACCCCTTCCCTTTCTTCTTCTTCTTCTTCTTCTTCTTCTTCTTCTTCTTCTTCTTCTTCTTCTTCTTCTTCTTCTTCTTCTTCTTTCTGTTTTTTTTTTTTTTTTAAGATTGAAACAAGGCATAGACATGTCTAATATGGAGCCAAACATGAGATCTAACACCTGAGTCATTCTAATTAAAATAAAGTCCCCTGTACCCACAAAATCATCCGTTATTGGCAGTTTTCAACACTCGGATATCTAACGACAGGTTCTAGGGAAGAAAACGAAACAAAACAAAAGCACAAAACCCAATGGTGAACAAAAGACAATGGCAACTTGTGACATGCTAATCTTGGATTCTCTCTTAGCATTAGCAAGCAGGGGATGGAGAAACAAAAACAAACAAAAATACTACATGAACCTAGGAAACAAACGCCAACCCATTCCAGGAAGAATCCAAAGCCTTTTTTCCTACGACTTGACAACCAAACCACTTTCAATCTTCATCATCATCTTGAGAAGGCATCCTCCTTATTGCTGCTATTGTCCTCCTTCAAGCTTGACCTCCCACAAATGTCCTCGATCCGCGTCGTGACTTCCGCCATTGTCGGGCGGCTGTCTGGATACTGCGCTGCGCATTGCATTGCGAGCCCCAGCAGCGCCGTCATCTTCTCCTCCCTCTGTGGGGACCTGGGAAGGTCGACGTCGAACACCTCGGTTGTCCTGCTATCGTCGACGAAGGACTGGACCCATCTCGGGAGGTCCACCCCTTCGTCGTGTAGGAGGGCGTGAGCGGGTGCTTTCGCTGTTAGGAGCTCCAACAGGAGCACTCCAAAGCTGTAGACGTCCGCTTTTTGGGATACCCTTTGTGGGTCTATCACTTCCGGGGCCCGGTACCCATTCCCCCGGTTTGCGGGGGTAGACGAGGTGGGTCCTACGAGCTGGGCAAGGCCGAAGTCGGACACCAGAGGGTTGTGGGTGTCGGTGAGGAGGATGTTGGAGGATTTGATGTTCCCGTGGGAGACGTTTGGACCTTGGCAGCTGTGAAGGTGGGTGATGCCACGAGCTATACCGTAGGCGATTCGAGATCTCGTTTCCCAGGTTAGGGGTGTTCTACCAGCACCTTTGTTCCCTACACAATGGATGAAGCAGCATGTATGTATGTTGTTAAGAAGAGCTCTTCAAATTTGTAAATATAAGAAACTCAATGTGTTTCATGAGATAACCCATGACCCATAGTTATTAAAATCCTGATCTTGATCTACGATCCTACGATTTTATGATTCAAAATCTTTGGTCCACGATCCTACATGGGTTAATTCCGATCCTAATTGCCCTATGGATCCGAGTTAGGATTCCGATTTTAACAACCATGCCATGACCAATGTCGAAAATTTATGAACTGAATGGAGGAATTATGGAATGCAAATATGAGATACTCTAAAATGCCATTCATACCATACCAATGACCAAGTTTAGGACTAGGCAACCATAAAGCTAAAACAACACTCACCATGCAAAAATGCAGATAAGCTTCCCTTGGGCATGTAATCAGAGACTAGAAGCTTCTCATCCAGCGAATAATAGTAAGCCCTAATAGGTAACAAATTGGGATGGTCCATTGTCCCAAGAGCTTCCATCTTATGCTTAAACTCACTTTCAGAGCAGGTTGCATCTCTCAACCTCTTGACAACCACCACAGGTCCCAACTCCAAAACCGCCTTGTACGCCGTCCCAAATGTACCTTTCCCTAAAACCTCAGCAGAAGCCCTGAACAACTCCTCCAAATCAAACACTTTCCCTTCAATCCCGCTCCCGAAAAACACCAGCTTCTTGACATCGTCGGCCGCCTCTTGTTCTAGTTTGTTATTCGGCACCACGGGGGTGTACACGGCCGGCTTATCTCCTGGAATCTCAAACCCTAGCTGCTTGGTGATCGATGAGATGTCGATGCCAACATCACTCTTTCTGCTCTTCTTCTGCTTATTACCACATGCAAAGACTATGAGCATCAGGACAATGGCAAATGCAACCACGGATGCAATTACAATCCCAGCAATTGCCCCTGCAGATAAACCCTTTTTCTTGCTTCTAAATTCACCGTCCAAAACCCCAGTACCTATACAACAGAAACCCAGTCAATAACATCAACATCAACATCAACATCAACATTAACATCAACAGACAAAGCAAATGTCAAATTTGGAACAGTTTGAACAAAATAAGGAAGAAGGACAATTACTTGCAGCAATGCCGGGGCAAATTTGAAGGGGCTTTCCACAAAGCCGATTACCCACAAAAGAGGTGACTGGCATGGAATTAAGACTAACCGGAATCGACCCATTTAACCGATTGTTGGAAATGTTGAAAAAATCGAGTTCCAACTTCAATTCTGGCAAGAACCCAGCTAACTGATTGTTCTCAAGGTACAAAGTTTTCAACCTTTTGAGCTTACTCAAAGACTCAGGAACTTGACCCTCGAAATTGTTATTCGCCAAATTAAGACGAACCAACCTCTTTAGAGACGACAAAGAATCTGGAATTTCACCGTTGAAAATGTTGCCCTCTAAATTGAGGTTCCTGAGCTCAGAACAAGCCGAGATATCGGACGGAATTTCACCCCGGAGCTCGTTGAACCGGAGGCTTAGGGTTCGAAGGGCAGTCAAGTTTTTGAAAATGCCCGTTGGGATAGAACCGTTGAGAGAGAAACCCGGCAAGTGGAGACCCACAACGGTGTCGTTTCGACACTGAACGCCGAGCCATGAACATGGGTTTTTCTCGCCGGCGTTCCATAGTAGGGTGCGGCCACCCACGGCGGCGCTTAGAGAGAGAAGGGCGGATCTGCTGGCGGATAGATCGGAAAATGTCGCCGGAATTATGCAAAGCACAACGAGGAACAAAAATGGCAACTGGGTTTTGTTCCTCATGGGGTCGAATTTGGAATGTGCTCTGGTTTTTGGATTATGCTCTGTTTTTCTAGCAAGAGATTCTGGGTTTCATTCAGCTGGGTAAAATTTGCGCCATTGTTGGAGAGTATTGAAGGAAGAAGATGGTTTTGAGGAATTTGAGGGCAGAGAAAGAAGGGTTTTGTTTAGGAGGTGGGGTTGGGAAGAGAGAAAGGTTTTGCCATGGCATGGGTATGAAGCCCTATAATAATAGTAATGAAAGTGCTGGAATTATCGACATTGTAAAAAAGCTAAAATGTTTGAGCATTTTATCTGGATGTGAGAAACGAGGGTTTTTCACAGAAACAGAAGCAGAGAAACAGGCTGGACGCAATAAAAACTTGCCTGCTCACTCTCATAAAGTTGCTGCAATGCATTGGTTTTTGTCTCTGTCAACAGTCTTTTCTCCGGTTTCCCCTCTCATTTGTTTTCAAAACTCAAAAAAAGTAACAAAATACCAATAAAAGGTGTTAAGTAGAAAATTTGATACTCCATCCAGATTTTAATAAGTGCCACCTAAATAACAGGGGCAGTAGGTTATAGGCGGAATCCTTGATAAAGATTATTCAAGTTGTATTTTCCTTTAACTTAACAAAAAAGGGTTCTAAGTAGATTCTTAAATCTACTTAACTACTCCCTTCATTTTTCAATAACTATCACTTTAGTTAAATTTTAATTTTTTATAAAATCGGTCACTTTACTTTTCCAATATAATGACAATTTTCTGAATATATATCTTGCTTTTTACATTACCAATACAAATATACAACCAAAATAGAAATTTATTTATTACTTTTATCATTTTTAATACAATTATCATTTTCAATACTACTACCTCCGTTTTGTTTTATCTGTGGGCTAGGGAGTTGTGGCAAAAACTTTGACCGTTAATATCTTAATTTGTATAATGATTCATCATACAAAATTAATATCATTAGATTCGTAATAAAAAATATTATTAAAAAAGTATAATATTATATTTTTCTATAAAAGTTTTATATTAGAAATTATTGATTAAAAATTGGCACTGAAAACGGTAAATGACAGATAAAAAAGAACGGGAGGGAGTACTTTCTTAAAATCTTCCCAAAACTCAATTGTGACAATTATTGAGGAAAGGAGGGAGTAACTTAATTTAATTTAATTTAAGTTAATTTATCTTAAATCTTTAACTTTTAAAAATTTTGACTGCAATTTTTTTTAGGCTTGTTCTTTTGTTGAGTTAATTTAATTTAAGTTAATGTATCTTTATTTGACCTAATCCAATAGTATATTCTTCTCTTTTTCTATGTTCTTCCAATGTAACGTCTTTCTTAGCGCGGTTCAATTCATTCCTCTCTCAATACTATTCTTCTTGTTTCTTTGCTCTAGTTCATTCTTTTCTCTATTGTGGCTACTACTTGCCATGTCAAATAATGTTGTTTTGTACGCTGGGAATTTCAATGAACCTTCTCACACTCTTTATCACCATCGTTTTAATAATCCGAATAACATTTTAGTAAGTGATTTTATATGTGGTTATAATTTTAGTCAACGAAAGAAAGCAATTGAATTGGCCAAACAAGATGGTATTTGTGTTGGGAACTTATCATAGACCTACTCATCATACTCAAATTCCATAATAGGAAAATGTGATACTATGGTTCAATGTTCGATTATGAATATTGTAATTAAAGACGTCAATCAAAGTATATTGCTTTCTAAATCTTCAAGGAACGTTTGGATCAAATTAAAGCAGAGGTTTGGTAAAGTAGAGGGAACCAAGCACTTCTGAACTTAGCGAGATTTATGTGTCATTGATTCATTGGTCGTGGATCTTTGTCAATCACAGATTATTTTACAAAACTCATGAAAATGTAGGATGAATAAAATGCTTTGATTTCTATTCCAATCCTTTTTTTGGCATTACTTGTGCGACTTTTGTAGCAACTCAGAGATTGGTTCATGATCAACAACTAATGCGATTTCTAATTGGTCTTATATATAATATTGAAAAAAATACATTTAATATTTTTATATATAATAAGAAATTATATATATCTACCATATACAATTTCACATTTACATGGATGCATAGTATACAATTAGTGATATTAATCACTAAAATAACAAATTAAAAAAATTAAAAAACAAACTAATTAAACATATTCTGTTTAAACATTAAACAATAAAAAAATACATAATACAACTTTAATAATGTTGATTTTCTAATTAATAGGATCATCAAAAATAAAACATATGGGTTAAAAACTTAAAATTTCATGTTAAATATTAACACTTCAATCTTCATTCTTCAATCTTCAATTTTCATTCTTCAATCTTCAATCTTCAATTTTCAATCTTCAAACATCATCATCTTCATCAAAAATTAAAGTTTAAATTGTAATGGATGAATTTGGGGAGTAGAGGTTGGGAGAAAATTACGGGGAGAAAGTGATGAATGAAGAGTGAAAAAACTTCGGAGGGAAAGAAATCAGATTGTTGAGTTTATATAGGTAGTGATAGATGACGTCGGCTTTGGGGAAAAAAACCGACGCCATTTGGAAAAATTTCAGTTGGCGTTAGTTTATGAGCCTTAACTAACACCAATTGGCGTCAGATATGATGTCTGATGCCAAAATGCGTCAGTTAAGCCCCATAAATTGATGTCAAAAAGCGTGAATTAAGTCCCCTAACCGACGCCAATATATGATATATCAGTGCAAAATAAAAAATGTACTTAAAAAATTGTAATTTATATATATATATAGATATATATATATGTTATTATTATTATTATTATTAATTACGTATTATTATTATAGTATGTTTAATAATATTTTTATTCTTAATTTTTAATGTTATGTAATTATATTTTATACATTAATATAAATAATAGTTATGGTTGTTAATTGTAAATAAATCGACGAAATATATAATGAACCACGGCCCAATTAATTGCATGATAAATATACATAATATTGTTGCTAATGTGCATGTGTTTTAGTTATAGTTTTGGTATTTTTGTTATTTTAGTTAGGCAATGTTGTTATTAATAACAATTAATGTTATTAATGATATTAACTATAATTATTTTAGGATAATTGGATTCTAATAATCTCTACTTTCACCAATCGGATTGAATGATGGTGGGTATCTTTCTTTTGTATTACAGTGAAAAAAAATGAAATTGGATTTGAGTGGGGCCAGCGCGAGTTAATGGCGATGGCTGATTCGTTTCTTGAATCTTGGCGTTGACTTTTATTTTTTTTGCCATGTAACACGTAAAACACATTCTCAAATATTTTTCTATTTTTTAGTCCAACTTAAAATAAAATTTACCACACCTTTTTTTTTCAATTTTCTCTCACTTCTTTTCTCCCTTTCCAATTCTCCTATCTCTTTCTCTCTCTCTCTCTCTCTCTCTCTCTCTGTTAAAAAACAGAGCAAACTTCTCAGCAAGCTTCTTCAATTCAGCTTCACCATAAGTTAGAAAGATGAATTAACATCTCCGGAGGGGCTCCTCCATTCAGCAAGCTTCTTCCATCAGTTTTCAAGGCCACCTTTTGACAGCCTTGTCTCCCAAATGTTAAACCCTTTCGAAAAACCACCCCTGTAAAAGGAAGAAACTAAACAACCCAGAAACAAATATCAAATCAAAGGAAATGTGGGAAGAAATTAGAGATGAGAAATGTAGATACCATACCTGTTTGTAAGAAGGGTCTTTGGGGTTGAATCCATGGGCACCATACATCCCCAATCCAAGCACAGCAACACCTGGGTCACTCAGTAATTTCGTTCGAAATTCAAAACCCTAGCCAAAATCCAAAACCCTAATCGAAATTCAAACACACACAGTTAAATAGAGAGAGAAAGAGATTGATGATAGCATAGTAGTACCAGAAATGGCGGCGACCTTATGCCAGAGAGAAGGATCCATCATGATTTCTCTAACTCTGCCTCGCAATCGCATGGAAATGGAATTCCCAGTGAGAATTAATGAAGAACGAAAGTAGTAAGAAAAATTAGCGACTTTTGGGAGTGAAAATCGATGAAAATAAGCTTCTTCTTCATTGGTGTTTGCTCTGTTTTTTAACACACAGAGAGAGAGAGACGAGAACTGGAAAAAGGAGAAAACAAGTGAGAGAAAATGGAAAAAAAAGGGTGGAAAATTTTATTTTAAGTTGGACTAAAAAAATAAAGAAAAATATTTGTGAATGTGTTTTATGTGTGATATGGCAAAAAAATAAAAGTCAAACCTACAAATCACGTCCAACGCGTCATGTCAAGAAACCACTGTCACCGCACTCAACTCACGGCCCCACTCAAATTCAATTTTATTTTTTTTTTGTCTACCAGAATATAAAGTGAAAGTACGGTCCACCATTGTCCAATTGGTGAAAGTAGGGATTATTAAAATCCAATTATCTATTATTTTATATATATTGTCATGTGCGTGTGTAATTTTATATATATGTTAATTAGTACGTACATAAATAGTTTTCTGCGGTTATCAAATGAGTTTAAACGTACATTACTAGCTTGATGATGAATGTATGAGTGTTAATAAGTAAGTGTTAAATTTTTCCAATATTGTAAATTAGAATCAAAATAATTACACATATGAACTTTACTCATCTAGCGTCATTGTCATTGCCGTTGCCAGTTTCCTGCTCCCAGCATCGTTGTCATCATCATAATCATCGCCCTGTTGATAATCATCGTGGTCATCAGCCCTTTAAAATAAAAGGTTATATATATATTGTTGTTATTATTATTATTATTATTAATTATACATTATTATTATAGTATGTTTAATAATATTTTTATTATTAATTATTAATGTTATTGTAATTATATTTTTATACATTAATATAAGTAATAGTTATTGTTGTTAATTGTAAATAAATCGACGAAATATATAATGAACCACAACCCAATTAATTGCATGGTAAATATATATAATATTGTTGTTAATGTGCATGTGTTTTAGTTATAGTTATAGTATTTTTGTTATTTTATTATTTTAGTTAGGCAATGTTGTTCTTAATAATAATTAATGTTATTAATAATATCAACTATAATTATTTTACATATATTGTCATGTGTATGTGTAATTTTATATATATGTTAATCAGTACGTACATAATTAGTATATATATATATATATATATATATATATATATATATATATTATCAAATGAGTTTAATTGTACATTACTAGCTTGATTATGAATTTATGAGTGCTAATAACTAAGTGTTAAAATTTCCCAATATTGTAAATTAGAATCAAAATAATTACATATATGAAATCTATTCATCTAGTGTCATTGTTGTTGCCAGTTTTCTGTTCCCGGCATCGTTGTCAACATCATGATCATCGCCCTGTTGATAATCGTCGTGGTCATCGACCTTTGAAATAAAAGGTTACTTGGGATCCAATAGTTTAAGCGTTAACATCATGCTTAATTATTGAAACATGTAAATAATTAAATTTTTTTATATGAAAATGTTTACCTGGATAAGCGAATAATGAGTCAAGATCAAGCGTGGTGCCCTGAGGTTGGGTGGGTTGAGACGGGGTGGTCCGTTGAGGAGTGCGGCGATGGAGTGTTGAGGTAAAAAGAGGTGGTGGAGGAAGGTACTGACCGGTGTATGGTGGAGTTGGGTGACTGGTGTATGGTGGATGATGGTAGCCACTGTACGGTGGAGGTGGTTGTTGGTCCCCTTGTCCATAGCCAGGGTAGGGCACATAGCCTCCTCCCCCATATGGCGGCGGCGAATGCGGTGGCGGTTGTTCAGGCGCGCTATATCCCTCATACCCTCCTGAGGAAGATCCAGGGAGATAAGGTTGTGCCCAATAAGGTGGGGGTTGCTGCATATTTCGCTGCTTCGCCTCCATTTGTTCCTTTACCTGTGCCCTTACTTGTTCCGCCATTTTCCCCTTAATTTGCGCCTTTCTTCCTCGAGTTGGGCTTGCACCTGTCGCTGAAGCTCTCTATTCATCTCTGTAACAGAGGCCCGGACGTCGAACCGACCGAAATCAGCATGATGTTGTAGGTGTCTCCTAGATGCGATGTGGGGGAACTTCTTCTTCATAGCTTCCCCCACATCCCCCATGCCGACGACTCTTCCCCGACTGGTCAACTGTTTGTCAAACCAAGACTCATCCTCGGACATGATAGGAGTCATTCATTGTTCGTCCTCCCCCCCTCCCCTCTTGGCCTGCATCTCCCATAAGTATGTTGCATAATCGCTCTGCATTTTCTCCTGCCGGAAACAAAGAAAGAATAATTGGAATTAGCGAATTAAAGTTAATTCGTACGTAAATCATATATAATTACTCAAATCTTGAATGATGAAGATACTTACACCAGACTCCTTGAACCTGGTGTCCACACACTGCGTGGTGCCCTTCTTCATATGAGTCGCTTCGTATTGTTCAAAGATTGTAGGGTCACGCTCCAATGTTTTCTTCTGTAAGTTCATATGCAAATGTTAAATTGTTTGGGTATATACACTAGTAAGAACATATATATGTGTGACGTTGTGTATAAAGTCATAGTTATTACCAAATTTTCTTTAGCGACACCGAATGGAACTGGACCCATGGTATGTGATGGTGGACCCTTCTCGTTGTCCTGCCTTCTTGCCCTGCTCATATTCTTGCACTTTTCAGCATAAGTGGGGTCTTCCCATCGATCAATCAATTTTGTTCCAAATTTCATCGTCGATGATCCAATATGGTTTGCCTTTCCCCGACCTCCAACGCTTTTTCGTTTTGCCGATAGCATCGTGGAATTGTTTTTGAGCGCGGCGGGCCCACCACTCACGTATTTCATTCTCATATTGCTCCTCCCATCAGTACTTTTTCTCATTGAAACCATACAAATAAGAGAAATTAACCAGTCAAATTGAATAGAGGGTTATACTATGAAAAAAGCATGAAAATATATTTTCAAGTTTCTAAAATCTAATGAATTCTGAAAACACTAAATCGTAAACCATAAACCCTAAAAATTTCGGCATAGTTTCCCCTATAAATGGACAATTTTCCCTCAATTTGCATACATCAATTCATATTAAAATATCTCAACGGTCACACGTCGGATAACCATACACAAACATACACCCAACAATTCATTTTAATAAATGTCATAAGCCACACTTGCTAGAGAACCATATATAAAAGTAGTCAACATAATAAGAATTAATACGTACACAAAATTTATAGAGGAAACCATGTTAGGGGTTTACCTTGAACTCATTGTAGAACATCTCACGCTAGAGGCCATACAAAATTTATAGAGGAAACCAGAGGCACTTTATTCCATTTTGGCCAAAAGGCTTTGAAGTTTTGCTTGACTATTTCCATTATGCCCCTGACTGCTTGTAACTCATAAGGCCACACACTTAAACAATAATCATTAAAAGACTAGTTAGAGGCCATACACATATAAAATTAATTATAGGCACAAAGTTACAAATGAATAATCAAAGTTTATTTTGATACTCACGTCCAATTACAAGGTTTGATGATTAACCTCCCATCTGACGTCCTTGGAGCATCTTTCGGGGGGGGGGGGGGGGTCAATATGAATTCGATAACGCCCACTATCATCCCGCTTCATTTGGGTGCCCTCCCCTTCAGTTTGGGGACCCCCCCGATCGGTTTGGGCGTTCTCCTGTTCAGTTTGGGTGCCTTCCCTATAGTTTGGGGACCCCCTGATCGGTTTGAGCGTTCTTATGTTTAGTTTGGGTGAAAACCCCCTTCAGTTTGTACACCCCCTTCATCGGTATGGCACCCCCTAATTACCCTGATCATATGGATCATCCATGTTCTGGTTCAGCATTTGGAAACTGGCCCTAAAATACTGCATGATGTCCATGGTGGAGGGATCTAGACCTTGTGAAGCAAGGTTGAAGTTGCTCCCATATTCGTACATCACCGGTTCAGGCTCCAACTGAGGAATGTACGGAGATGATGGTCGCTGGTTGCAGGAAGAATCACCTCCATCATTAGGTCTTGCTCCCCCCCCCCAGGGTCCGACCTCTGCGAGATTGCTCTTTTCCTGTCATACTTTACTGCAAAATAAAATAGCAAAAAATATTCATTAGTATCAAATCATCAAACCAATGCCCTATATAATAATAACATTACCGAAGACTGTGACATAATCAAATTATAAAACACATGTATGTAAACTATAACACGAATAAAGAATAATAACGATACAACATACACTAGTAACAATCATATAATATTCATCGCAACTCGAAAATATTCGTTAAACTCGAAAAATATTCCGTTACAGACACTTGTGACATAATCAAATGATAGTCATTGTCTTATCATTTACAAATCATCGTTATCTTCATCGTCATCGTCTGCATCGTCATCGTCATCGTCATCGTCATCGTCATCATCATCACCATTATCGTCTTCATCGTCTTCGTTGTCTTCATCATTCTCATTGGAGAGATCGAATGATTACCACCTATTATTACTTGAGTGTTGTCCATGTCAGCAACCTCATTGTACACCCCTTCAACTGCAAGTGCTTGAGAAACGATGTCGTCGTTAAGGTTGACTGGGACAATAGTTCTTGGTTGATCATCTTGGAGGGCCAAAGGAAGGGTGTACTACCTGTACTGTGCATATGATGGTTTGTTTGGAACCACAACCCATCCGTTAGCTTTATCACGAATGCATGTTGGGTAATTCATGAACAACGCTTGGGTTACGCATCTCGCCAAGATGAATGGGCCATACTTCCAGTACCGTCTGTCCTTGTGTAATTCAACAAACTGGCATAACCTTGGTGAACGTACACCTCGTACAGGGTTATTGTCAAACCAATCACATCTGAACAATATGCACATCTTGTTGACAGGCCCAACATATTCTAGTGCGATGACTTCTTGGAGAACACCAAAAAAGTCATCAGCAAATCCACCGCCCCCTGCCCCCGGTGCCTTTGACACACACCCCAGCACTCTATGAAGCCACTGAGTTACTCCTTGCTTGGGTGTGAAATAAGAACCCGTTGACTCGATAAGCACTCCAAGCGGTCACTTTAGGGGAAGGCATACGAGCTAACTGGTAAAGTTGTTCATGGCGCTCATCTTTGCAAAACCGAATGGCTTCCCAATTTTCCTACATATAGAGTAACATACATCAAAATAATTTAAGTGTTTAGAGTTTAGGTTTCGTTTAGATAAGAAAGATCGAAATGGTTGAAATGATTTCGAATCTCACAGTTAGCTGGTAAAACCGTTGACCGAACTCTGCTTCAATTATCTGATCCAATTGGGTGTCCGTGGCATTGGAAAATGATGTCTACTTGTAATTCTTAAACAAGCTACGCGGGATACTAGTTCATTATTAGAGATCGATTACCCGATGTAATGGATAAGAATAAATTTAATCAAGTTGTAAGTGAGCATTGCTTACTCTAAGTAGGGGGTGACTTCTTTATAGTTCAGTAGAATGTGTAGGTGTGCTGCTTTATACTCTTCATCACATCGCCACCTCGTGTTTACACATCCTACAGGACTCCCACAGACCTTGAACACCGCCAATGACGTAGGATCATCCTCAACATTAATGGTCACATCTTCATCACGCGTACCTGTAGTTGCAGAAGACGATACATCTAGGCCAAAGTAGGTATATGCAAATTGGGAAATCTCAAACATGAGGTATGCTTGAGCCATAGATCCTTCGGGGTGCGCCTTGTTCTTTATTTTCTTCTTCAACCACCCGAAATACTTTTCAAAGGGATAAATCCAACGATATTGAACAAGACCACCAATGAATGTCTCCTGAACTAAGTGAATAGGCAAGTGTCCCATTACGTTGAAGAAGCCAGGGGGAAATATATGGTCTTCAATTTGCATATTATTAAGCGAATTTCTTTTCTAAGCCGGACTAAGCCACTGTGCTTCAATGTTGTGGCACATAGGCTCTTGAACCATTGGCTTAACTGAACGAGTGGCTCCAACATGTCATTGGGAAGTGTCCGGAACGCAACAGGTAAAAGTGTCTGCATGAACACATGACAATCATGACTTTTAAAGTTTTGAAACCTTTTACCTTCTACATGGACACAATTCACGAAGTTCAAAGCATAAGCGCCCGTCAGACAAAGCTATTGTGCCCACTCATAGATGTCTGTTCACTTATCCTCAGGAAGAACATATTTGGCTCTTGGCTGTAGGGGTTAACGTTCGTACCAGGCACTAGATGGAGCTCCGACCTATCACAAATGTCTGCCACGTCCCTCCTTGCATTTCCGTCATTCTTTGTTTTGCCTTCCACCCCCATCATTGTATTTACAATGTTGTCCACAAAGTTCTTCTCAATGTACATCACATCTAAGTTGTGTGGAATCATGTGATCCTTCCAATAGGGCAACTCCCAAAAGATACTTTGCTTCTTCCAATTATGAGCATTCTCTCTGAACCCCTACACTACAAAATCACCATGGGTAGTCACCTTGGGGAGTGCTCACCTCCTCGTAGATCTCATAATCGTTTTTCCTACACGGTGGAATAGTTCTATCTGGGCAAGTATGCCCGTTTCGAAATGCATTTCGATTTTCTTCTCAACGCATGCCCCTTATCAAGAAACTGTCGGTGACAGTCAAACCACGAGGCATTCCCCCCATGCTTCAGACGTATGAATTTCAAACCATCCATGCAAACAGGACAAGACATGGCCCCGTGCATGCTCCACCCAGAAAGCATGTCAAGGGCCGGGAAATCATTCACCGTCCACATCAAAGCTGCCCTCATGTTCAAATTTTGTCTTTTGGAGATGTCGTACGTTTCAACTCCAACCCATAAGCGTTGCAGCTCGTCCACCAAGGGTTTGAGGAAAACATCGATTTTACTTCCGGGGTTCTTCGGATCTGGAATAATACATGTCAGGAACATGTACGGCATTGTCATGCACAATTCAGGTGGCAAGTTGTAAGGAATAACTACAACCGACCATATCGAATAAGATTTCTCACTCACGTTGAACGGGCTAAACCCATTCGCACATAGGCCCAGCCTTATATTTCGCGATTCCCCCGCGAAGTCTGGATGCACGATGTCGAACATTTTCCAAGAGGCGCCGTCCGACGGATGGCAAAGAACACCTTCCTTGCGCTTGTTCTCCGCATTCCATCTCATATGCTCGGCTATATTCTTCGAGGCATACAGGCGCTACAACATAGGCGTCAAGGGAAAGTAAAACATTCTCTTTTACGGGACGCCTTTCTTTGTCGTGGTTGACGAGTTATGTGGATTATACCCAGGATGGCCACAAAATTTGCATTCAGTGAGATGTGCATCGTCTTTATGGTAGATCATGAATCCACTAAGGCAACAGTCAATTGTTTCATAGCCTAACCCCAACTTCTTCACTTTCTTTTTTAACTCATTGTAGTTTCTAGGCACTAGGTTCGGCTGCGAACAGCTCTCGCTCATCAGCTCCATGATATCGTTCATTGCGTGCTCCGACAAATTGTGCTTCGACTTCCGAATGATCAGTGTCACGGAAGTGGACAACTCAGTATGAGTCGCACACCCTTCTCACAGAGGTTGTTGAGCGGCTTCAAGCATATCATAGAAATGGTGAGCTCTTGCATTCGACGACTCATTCGTCGTGATGAAATCATTCAACATCTCTTCCGTTGTGTCGATGCACGTTGGTTGATTGGGTTCCTCGTTTCTCGGTGCCACCGCTTCCATCCTCATCATCATAGTCACCCAATTCTTCACCATGGCTCATCCGATACCAATATCGTTCTATAAACCCTCGCCTATGAAAATGATATTTAACTTCATCGGTACTAAATCCCCTCATATTCTTGCACTTCACACATGGACGCCAATACTTTCCAGTCCTCTGATACTTATACGACGAGCTCTTTGCAAATTGATTAAACATTTCTACCCCAGCAGCCCATTCTTGCCTGATAACCCTCCTACCCGGTTCAAACCTCTCATACATCCAATGACGATGTGGAGACCCATCCATAATGTACGTGAATTTATTCATGAATTTAGGGTGTGTTTGGTGAACTGAAAAGGAATGGAATCAGTCTGGAATGGGTTCTAATTCCTGAAATTTTTGTTTGGAGAACACAAAGTGGAATGGGATTATAATTCCCTGGAATTTCATATCCCACCCAAATGGGGGGAATTAGATACCTCCCAATTATGGGAGGAATCAATTTCAATCCCTTAGGAATAGGTTCTAGATATTAAAAAAGGAAAATTAAAACTCAATTGACCCATCCATCGTCGACAATTTCATCTCTCACCTCATTCTGTGTTAGTCTCACCCATCCATTGTTAACTCCAGAGAGAACATAGAAGAGAGACAAGTTAGTAAGAAGCGATGACCAATAGCAGCGGTGGCCGGAGATGGGGCAACGGTGGTTGCCAGCGGGTTTTGGAGCACCGACAAAGGGGACAACGAGGGGTGCGTGCGGTGGTGATGGTGTAGGGTCGCCGGAACAGAGGAAAAAAGATGAGTTTTCTGGCGTTTTTCGGCGGTGGGTTAGGGTGTTTTCCGGTGAGCTCTTAATTGAAACGAGTATGTATCACTCAAGAATTGATGAATGATAGCTGTTGGTGTGGATTTATTGTTTGAATTTTGGAATGATTATTGATTGGGTTTGGAGATTGATGAGAGAGATGGATGAACAGTAATTTCTGAAATTGGGAAAGGAAAGGAAGATGGGAGAAAGTGAGATGGGAAATTAGGAATAAAGTAATTTCAAGATAAACTCATTTGGTTTATCGATTCCATTCCAATTTCTCACCAAACACTTCATATTTTGGAATCTAATTCCATACCCAACCCTCTAGAGTTCTAATTCCATTCCCATCCCATTCCAGAATTCTCACCAAATGGGCCCTTAATTAATAATAAACATCCATTTTTAGTACTAATGCTAATAAATTTAAAATCTCTACATACGTAATTTCATATTTAACTAGTTTTTTGCCCGTTCTTCCGAACGGGTGTTAATTAGAAGGATTAATTTAAATACAAATAATATAAATAAATAATAGACAAAAATATCAAATATAAACTTAAACAATGTACTAATATAGTAAATAAAGTGAACTGCTCTTATTAAATTGTATATGGAATATATTATCCATCACTTGTTGTCCTTGTTACTAAACCTCACTATTTATGAATGAATGAAACACTTATTGTGGTTGTTGTTGAGAAATGAATAAATATGGTAAACATGATTGAAGTTTACTTACCACGGAAAATGAATAAATGAAGGATTAGTATATATATATTGTTGGAGACAAAAATCACTTGAGTTTGATACATAGAACTTGGGCCCAAATGGTCGAACATCATATACCAAAAGGCAAAAGCGATGAAGTAAAACATAAAAAGGGACAAAGGATGCATATATGCAAGGGGCCGCCAAGGGGGGGGGGGGGGGGGGGGTAAAAAGTAGAACCAAAAAGGACAACACAGTGGGCAAACAAAATAATGGTGCCAAAGGTTTCCGCCAGACTCGATTTCCCTAACTTCCTACCCATGTTTGAGAATGAATCAGTCTGGATGGAAAAGCAAAGCCTTGGCTTATTTTTAACTTTAATACTTCATAACCAAACAGACCATTATATTGAAAGTTTTTGCCTTCTTCATCTAATGGCGCTTCCGATCCACCGTGTACTCTTCTTCTTCACTGACTCGTCCATCTCCAGTTTAGAACCCCCGTCACCACGGTTGTTGCAGACATGGCTCAAAGAGGACAGTAGGAAGGCAATCAACGTCATGTTCATTTATGTGAGAATTTGGTCTTTTATATCAGTCCATTATAGTTATAGGGGAATTGAAGTTACCAAATGAGGAAGGAACTTACTTATCCATAACTGTTGCCGCGTGAAACTCGGAAGACAATTCGGTGGAATGGGGAAGTATTTATATTTTTTTTATTATATTTTAAAACCAGTTATTTTCTTTATGGATGAAAGGTTGAGATTTTGCACGGAACAAATCCACGGTCGATATTGTGCAAGCAACAGGATTTGAGGGATGGGGGAATGAAGGCTTATGACTTATGACCGATTCTCATTCTAAAATTTATTAAAGTACGATTATAATATTAACTTATTAAACTAATTAATGTTAATAAATTATTCATTATATATGTACAAATTAAATAATAGTCCAATAATTAAATTTTATAAATTATTCACTAACGTACATAAAAATTATTAAACTAATTAATATTAATATATTATACTCTACATACGTACAATAATTAAATTTTATAAATTAATTCACGTAATACGTATGTACATTCAATAACTTATTCAACTAATTAAATCACATTCGAGAGAAAAATAAAATTTTAAAATTTTCTGATTACATAATTAAAATTCAAAGTAATTAATTATATCACTAATAATTACGACACACTTATTAACTAAGTACTCATTCTATACTAATTTCCAAGTAATTATATCTCCTTAACTTATATTTGTAGTCTTAATTTATTTAATTACATTAATTATTACATTTTTATACTACCTCCGTCCCATATTGTTTGTCCATCCAACTATATTTAAAAGTATAATGGGAAATGGGAAATGGGATGAAAAATGTGTAATGTACCAGAATTGTCCTTACTTTTGTCATGTGAAGAAAAATAAAAAAGAAATAAAAGAGTATTTATTAGGGGTATAATAGGAATTACAATGATTGAAATTATAAAATGGACAAACATTTTGGGACAAGGGAGTTAGGTAGATGGACAAACAATTTGGGACGGAGGTAGTAATAATTAATTAATTACAATATGAGTTAATTTTTAGAAAAATTAAATGTTATAAATTAATTAATGTTATCTTACTTGTATAAATTTGAGAATGAATACGTCTGAGAAACTCTCTCGGCCTAAATGCAAGAAATCTGTGGATTTCCATCGATTTGGAAGTTACAACCGCTATGATTAAAAAGCAACCTCCACAATTGTGAACACAGTATTGACTATTGAAAACAGTTACTTTGAAACTCTGAAACTCTCCCGCCCCCCCTCTTCCCTCTTCCCTCTTCCCTCAACACCAATGTTGAAACTCTTCCTGAGTGTCCAACACACCGCTTAATTGCATCAGATCATGATACAGTTATGTAACGATGACTGAGATGGGTAACATGCAGGAACCAAACATACAGTTTCGATCCAATGAAGAAACAGAGGGAGTAGTTACTTATTATAGTTATATTGCAATCAGATTACTGACCTGATAAGAAAATATCTGTATTTAATTATTTAAGACATGCAGATGCAAAAAAACACATGCAGATGAATCAAATGAAGAAATAAACATAACACATGCATGATGTTATGATGATTAGGCTAGGAGTTTCTGAGGTTAACATTTCTTATACAATCATTCATCATACATAATTAATATCATTAGATTCGTAATCAAAATACTATTAAAAAGGTATACTATTTTATTTTTTTTAATAAAAACATTATATTAGAAATTATTCATTGAAAATGTTCACTGAAAATTATAAATGCCAAATAAAAAAATAAAAAAACAGAGGGACTAGGTATCAACTATTGTTAGGGCTTGTTTGGAGAGAAAAGTGGAATGAGTTGGGTATGGACTAATTGGAATGAGTTGACTTTTTTTTTTCTTTATGTTTGGGTGTGAGTTGACTTTGAGAAAAATTTCACGGAGGGCCCATCACTTTCTCCATTTTCCTAGGGAATTTTTTCCTTAGGAGGGGCTAAGGGAAATTTTTCCCAGTGAAATCTTTCCATAGGAAATCTTCCCCGGAAAAAATTTCCTTGGGGTTTCTACCAAACACTCCCTTAATTAGATAACCAATCTATATTTAGATTTAGGTAGTTTTTACATTCATATGAATAAAAGGCTCATTATTTCTAATATTGACAATTTTTTCTTCTTTAAAATTCAATTGCAAACATGATTAGCCAAATCTACAGGTTTCCAATATCACTAATGCATAACTTTTTTTATAATACCCAAATTTACTAACTTTGTTATCCTTGTCATGAATAATCATATGCAATAACATGTGTAACTCCCAAACTTTTTAGGTTATTAGTTTTAGAATTCTAGGTCACATACAACAAATTGAGAAGGACTCCCTTTGGACAAATGAAGCTAACATCATTTGACAAATAGGGCGAGGAAATTTTTGGTGTTACAGCTGAGCTTAAAAAGAATTACCTTCATGTTGATCCCGAAACTAACATCACTCCAATACATTAAGGGCATTTTTAAAATATATTCATGTGCCTTTTCAATAGTGTTACCATTCTTCTAATATTGCATAACTCCAATAAACATTTCTTTTACTAAGATATGCAAACTAGAACGACGAAGTTGCTTGCCCAGGTTTTGAATGTTATTACTGCTGGATTCGTATTCATTGTACAAACTTCAACCTCACCTAATGCAGATATTAAAGTCGACTTTGTTTGTCCAACGTCATGTGAGGAAGAATATGAATATCGAGTGAACTACCTACGATATAACAACGTTCTCAGAATGAACACTTTGGATTTCGATGGATAGTTCTCTAATAATTGCTAAGTTTACATGTTTCGACTCCTACTTATCAACTTTCTATTATTTGAAGTATCATTGTCGCGTCGTTTCTTTACTTTTGTAGTTGCATTGTCATCATACTTACTATTTGTTTTGGACATTACCTTTCCCGATTGCTAATATATCTTATTAATATTTACATACACCAACCTAATTAACACCCGTTCGGAAGAACGGGCAAAAAAATAGTATTTGAAAATACGATAATAAAAATAAAACTCAAACTACGACATATAAAATCAAACTACCACTAAAATATACAAACAATAATTAAGCTCACTAAATCTACAATATTAACTAATATTCAAACATAATAATCAAATTAAACATACATAATATACCTAAATTCATACAAATTCACACAAACTATTCAGTTTCTCAACTTCTTCGAACTAAACCAAAATAGATCTAAAATAAAGCTCAACCAAATCGAAACTAAATTAAACATATTCAAATTATTCACTTTTTTAACCACGGATTATTCAATTTTAACAGTATTAACTGATAAAATTACCTGATTTTAGTCTTGCAAGTGAGCTTTTCCTCGTCATCCACAATAGCGTCTGTGCTTCTTGGGGAGAAAATGGTAATCAACTGCGAGAAGAAGACAAGCCTTAGGATTTTTTTGATATTTATCAACATATGGCGTCAATTTAGGGGCTCAACCGACGCCATATGTCAACGATAGTCAACATCATACGGAGTAATCGATGTTGAATATAAAGGGGAAAATGGCGTCAGTTTTAATATGAAAGCTGATGCCAATTTCAAACTGGCATCAGTTTTCATCTACAAACTGACGCCTTTTTCCCCAATAAATAAAAAAATACGCCTTTTTCCATAAAATTGAATTTTCCTTTTTTTTACTAACATATGGCGTCAGTTTAGTTCTACCTTACGCTATTTTTAACCGAATATTCATTTTTCCTTTCTTTTTTATGACTATTTACAAATATTAGCGTGAGATGCTTTAACTTACGCCATTTTTCTTACCCTAAACAATACAATTTCTAGTAGTGCTCGTACGGTGCTCGTACGAACCCATACATGTACCCGCCCGAACCCGATTAGATTCAAATCGACACCTTTAGCTGTGCTTTTCAACAAGAAATTTTCGAAATTGATCCCTTTTGGCTATTGGGCTCCACAAATTTAAACAAAATTAATAAATTAAGTATAATAACTTCTTACAAAATATCAAGCAACAGATTATATTTTCGTTTTCTTAAAACCAAAAGTAACAATAATTGTATTGAAAAAAAAAACTCAACTTGTTTCACATGTTAGAGATTCTCCAAGCAGAGCACAAATACCCTGTTTCTCTCTGCATTTTTTTTTCTTTTTTTTTTCTTTTCTCTTTCTCTTTCACGTGACAGTCCACCAAGGATGAGGTATTCCTCATTAAAAATAGCCTAATAGATAGAGAAGCCTACACAATATTACTCACTGCATTTTGAATTTAAAACTAAAATATAAAGGCTCCATGTATATTCGGTGCATATTTTGTCAGCACACTTTGAATTTTCGCTAATTGAGTACACTGCACAATTAAAAATGTCACCATGGATGCACTTTCGTCCATGAAGCAAGATAATTAAGTGAAGGTGGAGGAGTAATATTTGGATCTCCACATCGTCTGTAAAAACCATCCTCTCGTACTTCCCAATGTATGGAATTAAAATAATTCTTGTAAGGACCGTTCTGGCAGTACCTTTTAAGATCACCCGAGCGATAAACGTCAAACACAATGTCCAAATTCTTCCAATAAAAATGACAGAAAAACAGAGTGGTTTTGAAAAAATGATCCTTAAAATGCAGGTTGTCGACCCCGTGAGCAGGAAGAAAGTGTAACCCAAGATCATTGTCTTTCGATTGACAACGTACTTGGATTCCAGATTTTATGAAATTATATATACGAACTTTTGGTACATCTCCGTTGGCTCTTATTGTCAACAATAATAGTGCCACCATTATAAAATGAAGATAGCAGCTGCGAAGAGAGAACATGGTCATTTCTTTATTCTTGATGTCAAAATTAAACTTTGTTCTCATGTTGATCGATGTTTTATTTGAGGGACAACTCTATATATAAGCCACACTAATTTACATGTTCCATCATGTTATTTGGAGTAAAGTTTGAGGTAGATGTACGTTATTGTAAGTTTCTCTTTGATTCTTTTGACTTGCAACTTAATTGCCAATTACTTTTATTTATTAGAAAATTCTTGTAACACGCGCTTTAGTTAATACTAATATGTAGCAACGTTTGGTTATCAAGCCATAGCAATTAAATCCAAATACAGATCAAATTAAATTGATGTTGTTATAGTATGTAGTAAATAGAACATTTCTTTAAACATCAAGAGAAAGAGATGATACCTATAAGTCATAAGCATAGTAGTTCTTTCTTTTTTTTTGGCTAGAAAATGCCCTGAGTTTTAATTACTATTTCAAGCAAATATACATTCCCCACTTTTTTTAGACAAAATAGAGAAATCTTCTTTTTTTCGATTAATCTTTCCGAACTCATTAAACGAATTAAACGACTTTTAATAAGTTGTATGGGCAAAATCCCAGAATTGAAAACTTCGAATTATATAGATTCGAACTCTTCCCTTTCTGTTATTTCTGCTAAAGGAAAAAAAAAAAGAAATAGAAAACAGAAAAGAACAAATACGAATAGAAATAGCTGAAGCCTGGGATGCCATTCCATTTGCTCAAGGAATAAGAGGTTTGATGCTAGTAGGCCCTGTTCTTTTATGCGGTATTTTGTGGAATGGTGTGGTGAGGTTTTGTGGAATTGTGGTGGGTGTGGTGGAATTGTGAGAGAGAAAAGTAATGATTTGCGGTAAAATGTGGTGGGTTGTGGCAAACTGCAGTAGGCTGTGGCACCGTAGTTTTCCAACCGCAGAAAAAAAAACAGGAGCTAACTCCATCAAACTAGGTATTTTACTATGACATTGACATCATAATTCTAGATTTTATTCTATAATCAACTGCAATCAAGGAATAATCGATGCCTTCATGGGTTCTTATTGTACCAAGCTTTCACATATTGTACATAAGTGTTCCAAGAATGATTTTGGTTTCGTTTTCCTTCATATATAATCATAACCAAAGTACCTTTACTCCTTCCATCTCTCGAGTTGCTTAACCAACATATAGGTATAAAACAATGGGTGATGATAAGTGTCTTGCCCCAAGACACTCAAATATCTTCTCCCTTATAAAATCAATACTTATTATCGTTTTTAACCCCAATTTTTTTGACAAATACTATTAATTATCAATTATAAGAAGCTTGGAATGTGTTGGCTACGCCAACAATTAAAATTGACACCCTAACGAATGAACCCCATCCGTTGGGTATATTTTAGACGCTTTTTTGTAAATTTTTAAAAATATGGATAAAAGTGTGATTTTATACAATTTATATATATTATTATAGTTATAGAAGTCAATCATGTAACTTTTTTCCAATTTAATTCACAAATATATAGGTTTTCTATAATGACAAGACACAAAATATGTGTCTTGCACAAGACTTTTATCATTTCCCTAAAACAATAGTGACACAACATCCCTGAAAAAAAAAAGAAGGATTAATTTGCACATATAAATATAAAATGGGTTATGTAATATAATCTCAAGTTCTATCTGAATAATAGTTGTTATAGCCGCAAGAGTCAATGGGTATGAGTAATGGTACTCATATTTAACACCTAAATATGGGTAAGGGTAACGGTAACGGTAACGGTAAAGATGATGATTTCAAAAATGGATATAAGTGACAGTATGACAATTGTTGCTCATAGCCTGACCGATTGTCATCCCCCTAAATACGAGCGAACTTCAATTTATAAGCATTTTTTATCCAATAAATAAGGGTAATATCTTTTTACTTACTCCCTCAGTTCCATATTATTTTTCTCTTAGTTGACACTTGCAGTCTTCAATATTACCCTTTAGTTGATGATTTCTCTTACAATATTTTATTATAATTGCAATACTATACTTTAGCATATTATTTTTTGTTGTGAATCTAATGTCAGTAATTTTAAATAAGCCATTATAAATATGGGTTTTTGGATGTTAATATACTGAGTTTTTGGGGTATTGGACAATAATGCACTGAACTTTGACCTTGGACAATAATACACTGTACTTTGGGAGGTGTTGAACAATAATGCACTCAGTATGATTTTGGCAATGGCTAACAAGGTGGAAATCCTATGTAACGGGTGGAGGAGATGAATTGGTCCAAAAATATTTGTCTTCTCGGTCTGTCAAGTAAGATTGTCACCAAGTTCGCCACCGTCGAAATTGTATCGAGTGCATTATTGTCCAACACCCCCCAAAGTTCAGTGCATTATTGTCCAAGGTCAAAGTTCAGTGCATTATTTTCCAATACCCCAAAAGTTTAGTATATTATCGTCCAAAATTCCTATAAATATTGAGAAATTTTAGGTAAAAATTTTTAAAATTTGACAGCACAATTTCCAAAGACAACAAATAATATGGAACTGAGGCAGTAATTCATATATCTGACTATATCCCTCCATTCCTGATGTATTTCAGCCCACGCTAAGCCCAATGAAGGAGGCCCAAGTCATCTACAGGGAGGTACAAAGGGCCAAAGGAGAAGAATTCAGTGTAAGGGCCTAAAGGCCAACCCATATCACTTGCTACTTGTTACAAGAGGACGTCCAAACGTCCTAGGTCGAGGAGGTCTATATTCACGTCAAGGGCTAAGAAGCAAAGTCCAAGTTGAATTTCACATTTCTGACCATTTCAAGATGAAGTTCACAGTTTTGGCTTTTTCAGTTTAAAATTTACATTTTTAGTGTTTTCTTTATTTTTAGCAAGTTATTAGGAGTATTTTTATTATTTCTAGTTGTGTGAGATGCCAAGTAATATCTATAAACCTGGACATTAAGTTATAGGAGTCTAGAATAGTCTAGAACGATCTAGAACATCCTAGATCACGTGTGATAGGCGTGTAGTAGTAGCTTTAGGCGCCAAGTTGGAGTAACCTAGATGGGGATGACTTATTTTGTAAGTAATCCATCTTGGATTAGGAAAGTCAAGTCCTAGAAGGATTAATATTGTTGTAACTAACTCCCCTTAGGATTAGGAATCCAAATCCAAGGAGAAGAAGGTTAGTTAGGCGTCTTCTAGTAGTATTAGGGGGCTTGCACGCCAAGTTAGATAATCCTAGGAGGTTTAGGACTTGGTCTATTATAAATAGCTAAGCTTGTAATCGTTTGAAGGCATCCAACCTTGAATTATGAATATAATCAAGCTTTTAGCTTACCCACTGAGTGTTTCTAGAAACCTCGTTGATCTCTTCTATTGTATCTTGATTTGGCAAATCCAGTGGTGAGGAAGAGCTTGTTCCCTACTCTTAGAAGGTTTTTCTGTAACTAAAAGGAAGGACAAGTAGCCCTAGGGTTTCATCTTGTGGTGTTTCTGTATCAAGTTTGATCCCTTGAACTATCCCTGTTATCTTTCTGTCCTTTAGTTAGATAATTACAAACCGTAAGGCTATCAAATCTCACAAACTCTCTCCCAAAACCCTCTCTCGCGTCAACCCTCTCTCTCACTCTCAAACCTCACATCAAATCTCTCCCTCTCCCTCAAACTTTCGTTCACCCCTCTCAAACTCACAAAAGATCCTACCTTTCTCAAACCCTAATCCATACTCTCTCACAAACTTCCCAAACTCCACAAAATCTCCCATATCCACGTGATCCTCCCTAACCCTAGCCTTTTTTCACGTGAACTCTCCCCTATCTAAGATTGGTTGCACGTCCCCCTTTCATGTGTAATTGATCAAACCCTACTCTTTGATCCCATTATACATCATAATTTTAGTATTAGAGCTTAGGTTTCTCCTAGTGCAACCACAAACACATCCCCATCCATCCCAACTCCCCCAAACACACTCCCCAAACACATTCCCTCACCCACCCCATTGCCATGGCCAGTGGCAGCAACAACAACAGCAACAGTGAAACTTCTAAGGAGCAACTGTTACAGGAGAAGGCTGAACTGGAAGGAAAGGTGGCATACCTTTCAAAACAACTCGAAAGATACATGCATCTGCAATTCAGGGAGCCTAGAGAACCTGAAGAGGAGGACTCCTACAAGGAGCCTAGTGAAGCTGAGCTATCCGTGAGCTCAACCAGGAGAACACGTCACCCACGACGTGAACAACGAGGAGAAAGACTCGACTTTAAAATTGATATTCCTGAATTTGAAGGTAATCTTGATCCTGAAGTCTTTCTTGATTGGATTCAAACTGTTGAAAGAGTCTTTGATCTTAAAGACGTGCCTGATGAGAAGAAAGTCAAGTACATTGCTCTTTAACTGCGAAAGCATGCTAGTATATGGTGGACTAACTTATAGAAGAAGAGACACCATGTTGGAAAAGAAAAGATTCGAACTTGGGAAAAGATGAAGAAGAAACTTCACTCTAAGTTTTTTCCTGTGAGCTATTTCAAAGACAACTACTTCAAGCTTCAACAACTCACCCAAGGACCCAAAAGTGTCGAAGATTACACCAAGGAATTCGAGCACCTACTGTGGAGGTGTGATATGAAAGAAGATGAACCTCAAACTCTTGTGAGGTATCTAGCTGGATTGAATGAAAGCATAAGGTATGTTGTTGAGCTTCAACCTTATGATACACTTGATGAATTAAGTACTTTGGCTAATAAAGTGGAACAACAACTGGAGAGAATCGCGGAAGCCTAGGGTCTAAACAAGCATGTGGATGATGGAAATCCACCCATAGAACTCATAAGAACACCAAACTAATTTTTAGGGGTTTTGGATTAATGGAGAAAAAAACATGAATTTAAAAGATATGAACAATTCTAGAGAGAGAAATCTCACCAAATTGAACTAAGATGTTCAATCTCTAGCACAAGGATCACCCACAAGCAAGAGTCTTGAATCACCCAAGAAATCTCACAAAGAGTAGAGGATAACCACCCACTCACAAAGAAGAGAATTCACCAAGCCATTTCCACCCAAAGGATTAGCTTCATTGATTAGGGAGGGTTTGAAAACCCACAATTACAACACTCTCCAATTGAGAGGATTTGTCTTGAGCCTAGCTCCTAAACATTAATCATCCAAAACTCCATTGGAAAAAAGCTAAAGGGGTATATATAGGAAATGGAAAAAAAAATAACAAAACTCAGCAAAAAAAAAAAAAAACGAACAGCACGCGCGTCGCAGAGGGGTGACTCGGGCGAGTCACAGATCGACTCGGGCGTGACTGCTCACTGGTCCGGTAAATCCAACGCACCATCGTCAGAGCTCAGAACAATGACTCGGGCGAGTCAGTCTTTTGGGCAGCTTTTCCCTGCCGACTTCAAACACGCATAACTTCTTCATCCGGACTATGTTTTAAGCTCGTAAGATATTGATGGAAAGATCTCGGTGTGTACCTTAAGCTCCCAAAATTTGAGACCCATCGGAGTTATATTGAAGGAGTTATGATCAAAAGCGTGAAGGCACGCCATTTGAACGTCTTTGAATTAATTCAC
This sequence comes from Portulaca oleracea, assembly GCA_029582165.1. Lineage (NCBI taxonomy): Eukaryota > Viridiplantae > Streptophyta > Magnoliopsida > Caryophyllales > Portulacaceae > Portulaca > Portulaca oleracea. The sequence continues at coordinate 10,510,001 of CM055868.1, forward strand.
CGCCATGTGTTTATTCTTGCCGATGGTTGCGAAGCCCCTTAGAAGGCTCGAGAATGGTCCTATTGAGACCCTAGATGACATCCTATGGCCCGGGGTCTTTTAGAATGAAACACCGCTCTCATAGTGGCCATAATGACCCTCAAAGGACACGTATCCACGATGAAATGGATGTTGAAACCGGGTTGGTTTCGAGGAAAGGAGAGGGTGACTTGTAGCAAACCGGAAACCGTATGTAAAACAAAAAGCGAACCGATCCCACACGGTTCATTCTCCCCTTTTTTGAAAAGAGTTGTCCTCAACTCTTGGGGGTTCAAAATTACCGCATACCCTGGTAGACCCAAAAGCGCGTACTCCAACAGTCGAAGTAGAGTGACGCTCATCGACCCGTCCTTCTAAAAAATGTAGCAATTTCGGCAGAAAGGAGGGGCCAAGTCGACATTACGAAGAACCCAAACACATCTAGCACCCATCAATATGTTGAAAGAAACAAGGAATTCATCACATGAGAGCTCGGGGTCAAGGCTAATGGAAATAACCTTTTCCTCGTTCAACCTCGATGTGGAAGTAATGGAACTCGGGTGAGTAGTCATGGACGTGTACTTATGCACTTCAACTCCATAGCGAGACTCGGGAGCGATTGAGCACGACTCAACACTTGGGAACTCTATACGGAGCCCGGTAGGAGTTTTGGGTAAGGGTGAAGGACAAGGGAGGGAGGTTAGAAATTTCTGTGGAGCTAAGGTTCGCTCAACCTTACTAAGGTCGCTTTTTCGCAAAAGTAAAGCCCGGTGTGTCTTTCCTTTGCTCGAAGCACTCTCATCCCGTGTTTCACTCTTTTGGAGGTTTCTCTTCTTACTTCCCACCCCGACTTGTGGTATATCGGCTTCGAAAGGGGGTGAAGGAATGAGTTTGATTTTTCTTTCTCCCATTGAGAAGGTGTAGGTGTTTTTCCGACCGTCGTGGATAGCATGCCGATCAAATTGCCAAGGTCTACCAAGTAGTAAATGGCAAGCATCCATGGGTGCAACATCACAAAGAACACTATCCTCATAAGACCAAGCGGAGAAAGAAACCAAGACTTGTTGGTTTACCTCGAAGTCGCCGCCATCTTTTAGCCCTTGTAAGCTATACGGTTGAGGATGAGCCGAGACCGGCAATTGGAGCTTCTCAACCATGTAGGTAGAGGCCAAATTAGTGCACTCCCACCGTCGATGGTGACCTTACATGCCTTCTCGCCGATGGTGAACAGAGTTCGGAATATATTCTCCCGTTGAGAGTTATCCCGGGAATCCTTGGTCAAGATAAAGGATCGACTAGGAGTCGAACTCTCCCCTTCTTGCGCACGAACCTCAACACTAGTCTTTGGAGCCTCCGATGTGCCTACCTCACTTGCTTTGGAATTTTCAACCATCTTCGTGGGGCATTGGGCTTAGTAGTGACCATAAACCCGACATATGAAACATTTTCTACCCTTGAGCTTCCTAAGATATTCCGCACTTTCCTTATAAGCTTGGGAAGATGGCTTGGGTAGCTCGGAAGTTCGACTTCCCTTGGATGAAGTCTTACTCCAAGAGTGAGCACTTCCCTTCCTAGAAGGCCATGAAGTAACCTTCTCGTCCATTCTCCTATTGTGAGAACCACCATGTCGATAACCATCAAAATACCGCGAATAACCACTATGGTGATTTCTAGGAGCCCAAGTTGAAATACCACAATCCCTTTTTAAGGACTCTAGTTGCGTAGGGGTTGTAGCGCGAAGTATATCATCCATTCGACGCTGCACTTCTCGAATCTTCTCTTCAATACGTTGAAGAGTCTCCTCAAAGTTTGGTTTGGGTTTGGGTTTTGGAAAAAGAGGGGCATCATGTTTGTCCGAAGCATAGTACTTGGAGGCCATTTGTGGAGCTTGGTTTTCTTATGGGGTGTATAATTTGAGCGGTTGGAGCTTTGAGTTCTTTGTAGCTAGGAAATTTTGCGGGGGTTTTGCGAGGCTAATTTTGTGGGGAAAATGGGGTGAAACCGGCAAGGGGAATGCACCAAGAAAAACACACCTAGATGGGGACACAACCACCACCAACAATATCTACCAACAAAACAACCACTAACACAACCACCAACTCAAGAAAATCCAATCAATCACTTAATCGAACACCTTCCGTGCACTTTTTCCAACTTCATCTTATTTAGACATTTCATCGAACACCTTCCTTGCACTATTTTCCAACTTCACCTCAAAGCTCCCATATGCATCAAAATCAAGAAACTCAACACAATACAAGATTCTCCAACACACTTGGAGGCACAAGGGATGGGGAACACCAATATTTGCATACAACACACCAAGAACACCAAAAATCACCACCAAACAACAACAAGAACAATTCCGGGCACAAACAAGAAATTTCCAACAAAGCTATGAGTTCTATGCCTAGCCCTGATACCAAATGGAGAGAATCGCGGAAGCCTAGAGTCTAAACAAGCATGTGGATGATGGAAATCCATCCACAGAACTCATAAGAACACCAAACTAATTTTTAGGGGTTTTGGATTAATGGAGAAAAAAAACATGAATTTAAAAGATTTGAACAATTCTAGAGAGAGAAATCTCACCAAATTGAACTAAGATGTTCAATCTCTAGCACAAGGATCACCCACAAGCAAGAGTCTTGAATCACCCAAGAAATCTCACAAAGAGTAGAGGATAACCACCCACTCACAAAGAAGAGAATTCACCAAGCCATTTCCACCCAAAGGATTAGCTTCATTGATTAGGGAGGGTTTGAAAACCCACAATTACAACACTCTCCAATTGAGAGGATTTGTCTTGAGCCTAGCTCCTAAACATTAATCATCCAAAACTCCATTAGAAATAAGCTAAGGGGGTATATATAGGAAATGGAAAAAAAATAACAAAACTCAGCAAAAAAAAAACGAACAGCACGCGCGTCGCAGAGGGGTGACTCGGGCGAGTCACAGATCGACTCAGGCGTGACTACTCACTGGTTCGGCAAATCCAACGCACCATCGTCAGAGCTCGGAACAATGACTCGGGCGAGTCACAGGATGACTCGGGCGAGTCAGTCTTCTAGGCAGCTTTTCCCTGCCGACTTCAAACACGCATTACTTCTTCATCAGAACTCCGTTTTAAGCTCATAAGATATTGATGGAAAGTTCTCGGTGTGTTCCTTAAGCTCCCAAAGTTTGAGACCCATCGGAGTTATATTGAAGGAGTTATGATCAAAAGCGTGAAGGCACACCATTTGAACGACTTTTAATTCATTCACCGCCATGTGTTTATTCTTGCCGATGGTTCCGAAGCCCCTTGGAAGGCTCGAGAATGGTCCTATTTAGACCCTAGATGACATCCTATGGCCCAGGGTCTTTTAGAATGAAACACCGCTCTCATAGTGGCCATAATGGCCCTCAAAGGACACGTATCCACGATGAAATGGATGTTGAAACCGGGTTAGTTTCGAGGAAAGGAGAGGACTTGTAGCAAACTGGGAACCGTAGGCGAAACAAAAAGCGAACTGATCCCACACGGTTCAGCAACGAAAGAGAAGGGGAAAGGAGGCGACAAGTAGAAACCGTACTTCACAAAGAACCTCATACTCACCCTAAACCTACACTCCACAAAAGAGCCAAAAACCCTCCCAAACGACGTCCACAACAGCTCCACAAAATACGCGCCAAACCGTCCTCAAACCCATCCAAGCACGCTCATAGATAAGAGGAGGTGTTTCAGGTGCCAAGGACTCGGTCATATAGCCTCTGAATGCCCTAACAAGAGAGCCATCACCCTCATGGAGTTTCATAACGCTCTCTTCAAACCTGAACTAGAAGACGTGGAGGAGGAAGCATCCGCTGATCATGGAGAATCTGTAGAGGAGGTTGTAGAAGAACCAGATGAAGGAGAGGTGTTGGTTGTGAGAAGAGTTCTTAGTAGCTCTCTCGTTCCTGAAGATCAACAACAACAAGAAGCCATCTTCCATTCTCGTTGTACTATCAAGGGGAAAGTTTGTTTTTTGATCATTGATGGGGGAAGTTGTACTAATGCAGCTTCTCTTACTATGGTGAACAAGCTTCAACTCCCAACAAGTCCTCACCCTTCGCCATACACTATCCAATGGCTCAACCAGGGTAAAGGCCTACAAGTAACTCAATGCTATTTGGTAAGCTTTTCTATTGGAAAGTCTGATCAAGATTCAATATGGTGTGATGTACTGCCTATGGATGCTTGTCATATTACGCTGTTTGGTAAGCTTTTCGTTCATGACATGAATCATGTCACCATTGAGCTTGACAATGTAATTTTTATGTCAGGTCGCAATTTTGAGGTGTTTTCTTAACCTGATTGTTGTAGTTGTTTTACTATATATTAACCTGTGGGTTAAGGTTTATCAACATGCAATTAAGTGTTGAGTCTTCACATTATTTAACTCTACAAGGATAAAGAAAAATTGTAGAGATTTGAGAATCTCTGATAAACATTGTTGTAATCCTCTGATAATACATCGTTGGTGGTTTTTCCTGATTTGAGTTTTCCATGTTCAAAATCTTATGTCAGTCTTTTTTTTATTATTATTATTACCTTTGACAACATATTGAGATCCTATTCCTAATAGATGTATACCAAATATCTCCTTAATTTGCAACGATGTACAATAAGTTAAAATAAAGATAGCCAAAAAAAGGAAGAAAAAAAAAAGAAACAAAAGTTTGACATGAAAGAAGATCTTGTAAGAACAAAAAATCATCACCCACATTTCAAAAAAATGGTACCAACTATACATGAAGCTATTTTTGTGAAAGAATTTTAGTTAGTAGGAGCTTCAAGACGAATGTAATCATACAAAATACCTATCCAAGGACTAAGACCCATTGGTTGTGTCAAAAAAATTGTGTTATTTCCTAAAATGAATTTGTTGCCTGGTATGCTTACATTGAATAGCCAATATAATCCATGAATTCCATGCCTAGCAATTGTGTTATCATGTCCTATTACTCCGCTTTGAAATAATGGCGGATTTTCATGTTGTTCATTCACTCGAACCTGTCATAATCAACAACACATAAACTTGTACATCATCGTTGTGGAAGTGGTAAATAATTTGGAGTTAAATAGGTAGAAGTACATTTTCCAAAAAATTACTCGGACGTACCCCAATATTTGGGGAAACTATTTTTCGGTACCCCAATTTTTCAAAACTCATTTTGAGGTACCCTTAATTTTTGGGTTAGTAATTATTTGGTGTTTTTCCGACCATCAATTTTATTAAGAACAAAGGCATTTTGGTCACTTAATCAAGTTGATGCCCGGAAAAACACCTAATAATTTCTAACCCAAAAATTAAGAATACGCCAAAATGAGTTTTGAAAAGTTGGGGTACCTGAAAAACATTTCACCAAAAGTTAAGGTACCTTCCAGTAATTTTTTGTACATTTTCCCTTTGATGTGTAGTGTAATTTATAGTTATACCTGTAAAGCTGCACTAGTGGATGAAGCAAGTGCTAGCCTCAAGTAATACGTTCCGTTTGCAGAGATGTCATCAAGTTTGAACTTTATTTGCCATGTAGTTCCTTGATATGTGTTGTTTACCTTCCTGCACAGCCTCACCAATTTGCTCATTAGGTTTTCATTTGTTAGCTTTCTATGTCTTCTTTTGCTCATGCATATATTTGTCTACCTTAATAAATCTGGCAAAGGAATCGATCTTCTAGTTTCTAAACAGAGTTAGAATTATCCATTCAATTGTATTTACGTTAACTGATTAAGAAGTACGTACAGACACTTCACCTAGGTCATGTATCCAAGTCTAAAACGTATCATACACCGATACTCATGGAATCTATTTGGACACTCTCAATCACATGCCCAACATAGAAATAGCATAAAGAAACAACTTTTTGCCTTGGTATTTAGTAGAATGCACATACTAAGAAAAATATGTTATTGTTTTCATCAAAACACAACCCTCTTGAAGACTGAAAACACAAAGTAAGTCATAAACACATCCATAATAAAAGAAATATGTGTTCATACTACATGTCCACTAATCATGTCCTAAAGCAATAGTTAAGTTATTAAATCTTTCTTTATCAACCTCAATAATGTAAATATTTGATCGAATTCTAAAACAGGTAAGCTAATTTGCACAAATGACCTACGCTGACTTCAATCAAAGTGAACAACCTTGAAATTAGTGAAGCTATGTACATGAACTGAGCCTCAGTTAAAATTCTAAGGGCACAGAAACTAAAGCAATTGTATCAAGTGTTGAAAATGACCTAAAAGAGGTACAATAGTTGAAAGTGTATACCTGTTAACTTGAGCAAAGAACCAATCCTTTTTGTAGTCGCTAGTATTTACTATGTACACTAAATCTTGGTCAGGATACAAATCTGTATATCTATCCCACAAACCATACTGTCGAAACCTGTAGTACATTTACACAAGTGTTCCTTCTTAGTTTCACTTATCTTCACAATATATGTACATAAACTTAATCTTTAACAATCAAGAAAATATGGCAAAATTTTAATTGTCACAAAGATGGAAAATTGTTCAAGAGGGAAGAATATCTGAATGTATGATAAATAGCAATCTTAATACTTAGAGTCAGTATTATTTAAATTTTGAACAAAAACATGAGGTTTTTTGCATTTTGGACCCCGAACTTTAGGGGTATTTATTTTTTAAACCCTTGGTTTTCAACTTTAATTTTTTAGACCCTAAAGTTTATAGTTTGAAAAAAACATAACCCTAAAGTTTGTGGGCTAAAAAAAAGGCCCCTGACTCATTCTTTGTTTTCATCTCATGTTTGAATTTATCTCTCGATTGACGTCAAACTTCAAAACTAAAGTTAAAACTGATATTGAATCTATAATACGCCTCTCTTATTCATATCGGAGCTAATTAGATCCCTGAATACAGGGGTTTAAGTAATTCCAACATGAATAAGAGAGGTTTATTATAACTTTAATATCGGTTTTAACCTTAGTCTTGAAGTTTGTCGAAAATCGGAAGATAAATTCAAACATGGAAAGAAAAAGAAAAACGGGAACCAGACTTTTTTTCAGCCCAGAAACTTTAGGGTCCTTTTTTTTCAAATTACAAACTTTCGGGTCCAAAAAATTAAAGTTGAAAATCAAGAGTTCAGAAAATAAATACCCCTAAAGTTCGGGGTCCAAAATGCAAAAAACCCCAAAAAGATGTTTAGAGGCTAAAATGTTGGTAAAAAAAGGAGGCATACTTGTCATGGTCAAGATAGAGGTTGTTAACAAGCTTTGGGTCAGGATCAGGAACAAAGAACTCTGCAGCAGAGCGATCTGGGATTCCGATCTCCCAAAGAGTCGGTCCATCTCTAGGGGGTTCATGAACAAGGACACCCACATCGACCACATCCCCTGATTATTAATAAGTTAAACATATAATTAGTCACCTGATTAACTCTCAAACCACAAGTTTTGATGATCACAAAATAGTGAGTTTGAGCAGTAAAAAATAAAAATTACCTGCTGTTATGTTCAGGGTGGCATTGTATTTATAGTCACCAATGAAACCAGGGACCCAAGCGTAGAGATCATAGCTCCCTGGCCGTATTTTTTCAATTGTGAAGTGACCATTATCATCTGTTCGTGTCCAGAATTGGTATCCCTGCATAATAGATGAAGAGACAACTATTAGGATGATAGAATTGATACTGTAAGTTATATGGTACATTTTGAAGTACGTACCTAGGTCCTCCTCCAAGAAATTAAATCTTAGAAAGAAATTCATCCATATTTATTGTAAAATTCATCATACATTTATCAACATTATTGCAAAATTCATCAATTCGTGTTCTTTTGAGAGCAAATTTAAGATGAATAGATTTTGATAAACATTGGTTGGCAAAGTATTGAAAAAATGTGTAAATGTGGAACCATCTCAACCAAAAGCTTAAGTTGATGTTGAAGCCCCATGAACGGGTTTTATACTCTAACACGCGCCCTCCACGTGAATGCCCTTTGAGCTTGAAGCGTGGATGCTACAAAGGCCTTCTTCACCTTCCGCAATTGAATATGGGGTGCTGAAATTCGAACCTGAGATCTCTTGCTCAGGTCTGGCTCTGATACCATGTGGAACCATCTCAACCAAAAGCTTAAGCTGATGGTTGAAGCCCCATAAATGGTTTTATACTCTAACAGTAAAGTTTTGGAAAAGTTGGATAATATGAGTAATGTACGATATGGATATTTGTTATATGCTTTGTAAAAATTTCAAAATTTTATACATTCTCCCTGGCTCCCTCCCGGCTAATACTTTGCCAACCAATATTTATCATTAGTTATGGAGTAATAAACTGACCTATTCGAATTACATGTGGAGGACTTAAGTGGGTGTATGGTATAATTTGCAGAAAATTACCTTACTCTCTCTTTGCCAAGATCCAACTTCTCCTGGTGCAGCAAGACCTATGTATGCAGCAGAAGCTGATATATTTGTTTTAAGGTACCTATCATGCACCATTAAGGTACCATTAACACTGCCACGTTGAGCAGATGACGGGAAATCATCCGAAACTGCAAACGCGTAAGGCCAGTTTTCCGATTCAATCTTCACCTGCCATGAATAGAGAATGTTCACCAAATGCATCTTAGCTTTGGTAGCGACAAAATTGATGATGAAATTAAATTCAGTCTGTTGTAACTGTTAACTAGGATTTTGAAGCTGTAAGTACTTGTTGTTTTGCGTCGTCCCATAATTGGTGCCAATCCTCTCCCTTTGGCATAGAATTAGCATACACAAAAAGCGGTCCGAGAACTTTCTTCCATGGTTCCCCATCTTCAAATGTGGCCATTAAGTCGGCGCCAGAGTAATGTGTACTCAGAAGCACCTAATCATGATCAATATATCAAATGTTACGTACGAGTAGAGCTGCTAGGTACATTTGTGACAAGGATTACAAGACTTATGGGACGTACCGAAAGTGAAGTAGGGCCAACATGGGAGGTAAGGTATTGTTTGTTGGGTCCTGCAGATCGGAACTCATTATTCGGCGTGATTTGCCAAAGTCCCGTAGGAGGGTCAGGGCACATCCATCCATGAACTTGGATGTCCTGAGCTTCCCCTGAATATTGGTATTTGTCATCCACCTATACAACATCAAGAGTAAATGACATTGCACCTTGTTAAACTGCATTTCTTATAGTTATGCCAATAAGGTAGTATATTATTCAAGCATGCTAGCTATAAAAGAGATAAGGACTTGACTAGGGCCTGGTTTATACAGCAAGGTAGACCCAACTACAATTTTTTACCCCTTCTTCTTCCTTCCTAACTCACTGTTTTTCCTTTCCATATCTTAAATGAGTGTGTATATCTACCTTACTATATAGACCAGAGTCTACCTACGAATAGTGCTGACAAAAATTTGGGGCCGAGTAAATTCGGGTCGGACAAATTCTGACAATGCAAAAATTTCGGACTAGAAATTCATGTCCGGTTCCGGTTTCATTTCGAGTCAGACAATTCGGACGAAGCTCAAATCGGGTTCGGACAATAGAAAAAAGAGAAATTTTATGTTCGAATATTCGATCAATTCGATCAATATCAAAATTCGGACGAGAAATCTATGTCTAGACCCGGTTTTTCACGGGTCGGACGAAATTTTGCCAGCTCTACCTAAGAACAACAAATGGATTTGTACTCTTGACTCTTGAGTATTCAAGATACCAAATTGTAGGAGGTTTGCCAAAGAAGTGAAAAATCATTGACATATATATGTAAGCTAGGCAGTGGAAAGAGATTTAAGTACCTCTCCTTTAAAGTCAGGCTCAATGGGGTTGGTTAGTAAGACAGCTTCAGGATAGGCTAACTCTTGACTTCTCTCTGGTGAACGATCATCAGGAAGAGGCATTTTCCTCTGCCTGTTATCTGCCATAGCCATGTAGTTAAACCTGCTCAAACCAAAGTTAGTTAGTTACTTACCCATCTTGTTCAAACAAATTAAAGCCATTTAGTACTTATTAGTACTTATTCACGTACTGCATGTAAATTGAGGAGTATCCTGGGTTATTAGTACTTACCATACTTTATTTAGCTTGAAAGCAAGCCTTGTGTTTGTCAGAGTAAAACCAGGCCAATTATTTGGACGTTCATAAACTGCGTACGTGTAGAACCCAGATGAACCACGGAGCATAATATACCTACATAAATAGTTATCACAAATTTTTTTTTTAAAAAAAAAAAAAAAAAAAAACATGACCCTTTTTCATCAAGGATGAACTGATTAAATCAGAAATTAAAAGAAACAGTTATCAAGATATTGAGGAAATTAAGTAATGGATATTATGATGAGGTGTTATATATTGATCACCTTTTGTCAATGTTGAGGGGAGGAAGTTTGGTAGATAGAGAGGAGTTCCATTTTCTTGTAAATGAGAGCTCCACTTGCTCATCTGTCTCCACAAGTACCTTTAAATCTGTACACACAAGCCTGCATCCATAATACATGATTACATGACGTACCTTTGAAAATCTAATGCTTCATTATTGTGTTTACAACATCTATGATCATCTAATTGACACGGGACAAGAGACTACCAACCACAGAGTTGTCCATAACTAATTTCTTGCATCCATAAGTTTTAAATTCAAAATTTTATTCAAGAGAATAAATTCCAACTTACTTGAATCAAGTTGTATTTGTGGGATTAGTTAAATCTATGAAAGTGAAACATAAGTTTCACTGCCAGAAAGTAGTTCCAAGTGAAATGAGTTTATTACAAAAGAGGTGATAACCAAGTGACGATCACGTCATCTTTCATTTATCTCCAAGGTTTAAGTTTTGATGAAAGAAAAATATTTTCTTATCATAAGAAATTGTCGGATTTATGGATTGGTAAGAATTTGGTAGTGGCCTAATAAGTTTATTACTACTTAAATGGTCCACCGTGGTGTACCTAGGTAGGTACACCATTGATATTAAATTCTTTAAATGTTTATCAATATTAATTATAAAATTCATCATTAATATATCAATATTATTACAAAATTCATTAATAATTTTAAAATTTGTACAAAAAATAATTGCATAAAAAGTTGATATATTTCATACATGTGTTGTACTTAGGTAAGTACTACCTCCGTTCCAAATTAATTGTCAGTTTGATTAAATGTTGACCTTTAATTACTCACACATTATAATGAATTACAATATGAAATTACCGTCATTAGAAAGATATTTTCCTAACAATTATAATGGAGTTAATTTTATATTATAATCTATACATTATAATAGAAATCATTGTGGGTCCCACGAAATAGAGTCGCGGGTGTGACTGTAGGGGAATTGGCCAATTACAACGTAGAAAATTATTTTTTTTCTATTTTCAATTTTTTTTATTTTCAATCAAGATTTTATTTTAAAATTAAAAAAAACCATAAAGTATCATTAATCCTTAACTGCTTTGGACTTTGAATTAAATTATGTTTGTGCAAATAACAGTAATTATTTTTGTGTTGCCTATAATAATAATAATAATAATAATAATAATAATAATAATAATAATAATAGTTAAGTTTTTGGGTCTCGTAGAATGGAGAAATAAGATTAATTGTAGGAATTTCGACCAATCAGAGATAGATAAATACTAAATTAAATTATTTTGGTCCAAATATCAGTAATTATTTTGGCATAATAATAATAATAATAATAATAATAAATAATAATCTATATATTATAATAGAAATCATTGTGGGTCCACGAAATAGAGTCACGGGAGTGATTGTAGGGGAATTGTCCAATCACAACGTAGAAAATTATATACAATTTTTCTATTTTCATTTTTTTATTTTCAATCCGAATTTTATTTTAAAATTAATAAAACCAGAAAGTATCACTAATCCTTGACTGCTTTGGACTCTGAATTAAATTATTTTAGTGCAAATAAAAGTAATTATTTTGGTGTCGCCTATAATAATAATAATAATAATAATAATAATAATAATAATATTTTATTATAATAATAATAATCTTTTATTATAATAGAAATCATTGTGGGTCCCACAGAATAGAGCCACGCGAATGAATGTAGGAGAATTGATCAATCTCAACGCACAAAATTATTATTTTTTTCTATTTTCAATCCTAATTTTATTTTAAAATTAAAAAAAAACCAGAAAGTATCACTAATCCTTAATTGCTTTGGACTCTGAATTAAATTATTTTGATGCAAATAACAACAATTATTTTGGTGTTGCCTATAATAATAATAATAAATAATAATAATAATCTATATATTATAATAAAAATCATTGTGGGTCCCACAAATTAAAGCCACGGGAGTGAATGTAGGGGAATTGGTCAATCACAACGTAAAAAATTATTTCTTTTTTCCTATTTACAGTCCATATTTTATTTTAGAATTAAAAAAACCAAAAAGTATCACTAAACAAAAATAGATAATTAGAAAGAACAAAATTTAAATGATTTTACAAATCTATACAATATACAATGACAAAGTTGTGGGCCAGTCCCAAATATTGAAAGGAGAGTGACTATAGGTATATTGACCAATTAGAATGTACATAATTTTGTTTTTGGCAAATAAAAATTCGGATAAATAATATACACAGATCATAATTTCCCCTCCCAAATACTTATTTGCCCATTGCGTTTAACTTGATTCTAATTTCTCTCTTTCTTTTTTAAATAATGCATCTCTCCTCTCTCTCTCGTCATTAAAAATTTTGAATCCACATTAACCCTATCTCCTTGAAATTCAACTGCTCTTCAATGTTCAATTGAATTGGCTAAAATTAAATTATCTTTTAAATCAATTTATGCAAAGTTGGACTAATATGAATAGATGTCTCGATATTTATCTTTCTATTTAAGAGAAGGAATCATTAGATTATCACATAATATTGTTTTAGGTGATAATATTGCGATTGTCTCCCATAATATCATCAATATCTTTTTTCATTAAAATTTAAATTTTACAATAATTAAATTCCGATCCAAGTTTGAGTTTTCCGGGTTTAGACCCAACTGGCCCGGAACCAGAAAAATGAAAAGACTTGGAATGAAGATCGGAATGGTTATCATTTGGTCCAAGTTTTCGGTTCAGTCTTTTTGGGTCAGCTGGTTCAAACCAGAGTAGTGCATAATAATAATAATAATAATAATAATAATAATAATAATAATAATATAATAATAATTTCAAAAGTAACTAATTAAGTTCATTCTGTGCACGGGTTGAGGGACCGAGTCAAAAGAAAGTGAACTGAAGCAAAGTAATTGTTTGTACCTGTCCAAGTTTCCCTTCTTTCTAGTGACTCCAGTACCTTTCCAAACAACATCCCAATACCTGCAATGAGATGTAGGAGTTAGAGGACTTTTGTTTAATAATAGTGATTGTGTTTAAAAGGGCTGGGTAATTAAGCATAATGTGTGTTACCCTCGATCAGTTTCATTATTGAGTTCTTCAAGCAAATTAGCGATGCCGTTATACTGAATTTTCGACACGCTTCCTTCCGGATTCAGTATCGTCACTTGCATTATCCCATTGTCTAAAACTATCTGCATTTCACAACATCGTATCATACTCATTGTATTATCACTTGTCATATCATAAAAAGGGTACTCGGTTATGTCTCAAAAAATTACTCAGAGCTACCCTAACTTTTGATGAAATGTTTTTCTAGTATCCCAACTTTTCAAAACTAATTTTGAGGTACCCTTACTTTTTGGGTTAGTAATTATTTGGCATTTTTCTGGCCTTAATTTTATTAAGTGATCAAAATGCCCTTATTTTTCCCATCTTGAAGAAGAAGAATGTGGTATTTCGGTCACTTAATAAAATTAATGGCCGGAAAAACACCAAATAATTATTAATCCAAAAAATAAGAGTACCTCAAAATTAATTTTGAAAAGTTGGGATATCAAAAAATAGTTTCCCCGAATATTGGGGTACCTCCGAGTAATTTTTTGGTTATCTCTAATTTAAACAAGTTGAATAAACATCGACCTCACTTGAGTGCGGAAAAGGCTCATTTTCCTCTTTTTGTACTTATTTCCGACTTAGTTGGATTTCAAAAAAAAAAGATAGTCATCAAGTTGCGAAAAAGATAAATATATGTTATTTTACTATTTAAAAAAATAAAACTTACTTTTAGATAATTTATATTTAAATTATTTATTAACTCACATAATATATTTAAAAATAAAATAAAACAGGCATTGTGGCATTTCCTAATCTAATATTACCTAAAATAATACTACACCCTTAAAGAACAGGGCCACGATTTTCACATGGGAAAAATAAAAGTCGTGGGATGGTTGGTTAGAAGTATAGGTATGCGAGATTGCAAAAATTCAATAATTTCTATGGCTTACCTAAAACGGAAAAAAAATCTACTATCTTAGTGCATGTCAAATTTATGGATAACTTTAATTTATCAAAGTTTACTAGTTTTTGTCAAAATTTACGAAAATTACCAAAGTTAAAAAATAAAAAAAAATTAATTTTGACATATTTGCATAAATTTGTCAAAAGTTACCAAAAATTACCAAAAGTTATCAAAATTTAACTTTTATCCAACTACGTTTTATCCATGAGTTTGTTAATATAACAGTTAAGTACATCCTGATTCTACTAGACAACTATGTAAGTAAAATGAAAGTAATTGGAAATGACAAATTTTGAAATGGACCATTATAACCATCTTGACTCAAAATGGTTGAATTGTTCATATTTCACATTTTTGTAACTTTTATTAATATTTTCTTTAATAATTATATATATTTATCAATTATAATAATATAATACTTATTAGCCTTGTCAAAAAATATAATAATAGCCCAATTTTATCAATCACAGTAGAAAATGCACATTTTATATAAATAAATTATTATTTTTAAATTGTTTATAAGTTGTAGTAATCCTAAAAATAATGAAACATACCTTTAGAATGATTTAAAATACACTTATATTTAACTTTACTAATGATTTAGAAAAAATGTAAGATGGTTTGTGTCAAGATGTTTATCATTTTCGTTTTGAAATTCGGTACTCCTAAGCTAACTCAAACCAAAACTTTAATAAAATAATAAATATTATTATTTAAAATAAAACTAATGAAAATATTAGATCTACTTGTAATTACACCCCCACTAATAAATATATATATCGTTCTTACTTTTCTTCATTAAACTTAATAACATGTACTAAACTATGAGATATATATTACAATCAGTGAATTAAGTTTCTAATAAAAATCTTTCAAATTATTGTTATGTTGTATTTTTTACTAAAATAACAAAAAGGAAATAAAACTGTTAGTGCCGTTGCAATATTTTTTTTTTGTTCAAGGAAACATCCTCGTTTTTTACAAAGAAACTAAAGTAAAATTGTTTACTAATAATTTCAAGATTGACCTATTGCATCATCAACTTTTGTTATACTAGGTTTACTAATAGACAAATAAGGTCTTAGAAACTCATTTTAAAATTTTGCTCATAAAATTTTAAATCTACTTCATAATTTCTGATACCAAATAAAATATTAACTTTTTTCCTAAAATTGATTTGTATAAAATGCGAAAATTATAAGTACGGTGAAAGTTTGGTATCCTTCCACATATATATTATGCACATTAATTTCGGAAATGATTTACAGAAAGAAAAATGTGAAACAATGATAGTACAATTGATGCACAATTTACATTAATTTTTAATTATTGTTAATTTGAATGGATAATTATTATAAAAATACTTTAAAATATTAAATTATATAAAATTACAGTAAAATTTTCATCGGATATATGCTATTTAATATTTACTATCACCCCTTGTTCAAAAATACTGCTCCCTCATCCTTTTATGCACATTAAAAAACATTGACGAACTCACCAAGTTATGAAGCAGACATATAAGTATTCAATTTCTAACATTTAAAAAAAAAAAAGAAGTGATTTATTACATGATTATCTTGGTGCAGCAGCTGCACCCTTGGAGATGGTCCTTGCAATTCTTGAGATTTTCTTCTATATGACCTTTGTTCAGCAGTTGAATTCCTACAAATTAAAGTAAAAAAAATAAAATACAAATTTTCACAATTATTGATAAGATACTACTCCCTCCGTTCCATATTAATTGTTGTCTAAAATTTGGTAGTTAATTGACCATAAATTTTTCAATATATATAATGATTTGTTAAATAATTAAAAATACTATCATTAAATTTTTCAATATATATAATAATTTGTTATATGAAAATACTATCATTAAATTCATACTGAAAAATAATACCCTAAAAATATAATATTATAATTATTAATAAACTATTATATAAAAAATTATAATAAAAGAGTGAAACTAGATATCGTAACTTATTAATAATATCACATCTATAACGAAGGGATTACTGCGTTAAATCGACATCCACCCCTGAACAGTACTATTTAGGCTCTGTTCTTTTATGCGGTATTTTGCGGAATGGTGTGGTGAGGTGTGGTGGAAATGTGGCGGGTATGGTGGAATTGTAGTGGGTTATTGGTATGTGGGGTAGGTGAGGAGAAAGGATGTAAAAAGTAGAGGAGAAAAGTGGGGAGAGAGAAAAGTGAGAAGGGAGAAAAGTAATGATTTGCGGTAAAATGTGGCGGATTGTGCCACCACAGTTTGCCAACCGCAGAAAAGAACAGGGCCTTATTATCCAAAAAAAGTTAAATAAAAACAAATAAAACTAGCACAAAAGAAAGTTAGTACCTGGTTATTACTTGTGTGGATGAAGTAGAATAAGCCGTGACGAGAGTAAGCATCAAAATTACGAAGATGAATCCAACTTCCTGCTTCATCATCTTCAATCGGTGACCTTAATAAAAGAAATAGAGTTTATTCTACTGATTCATCCACAAAGTTGATTGATCTTTTATACACATATACAGACCAGGAAACCCCAAAAAAAAAAAAAAAAAAAACCCCAAAAAAAGGTATGGGATCCATAGCGATACGCAATGTGAATGGAGTTGGAAAATTGCAGAGAAGATATATGCACCCAACCTAAATATAATGGCAACTTATCATCCTTTAAGGAAATTATCGATATTTCATTCATAAATTAAAAACCTGCTCCAAAATATATTGTTTTATACATAGTTTTATATTTATGAAATAAATATAAACAAATAATTATTTTTAAATTGTTTATAAGTTGTAGTAACCCTGAAAATAAAGAAACATACACCCTGTTCTTTTCTGCGGTTGGCAAACTGCGGTGCCACAACCTACCGCAATTTACCACAACCCACACATTTTACCGCAAATCATTATTTTTCTTTCTTCTCACTTTTCTCCCTCCTTACTTTTCTCCTCTACTTTTTACATTATCTCTCCTCACATACCCCACATACCAATAACCTACCACAATTCCACCACACCATTCCACGAAATACCGCATAAAATAACAGGGCCTTAGAATAATTTAAATACATTTACATTTAACTTTATTGGTGATTTAGAAAAAATGCAAGATGGTTAAGATCCACCTTGCGTCAAGATGTTTATCATTCATGGTCCTATGTATATATGAGCAAGCTTATAAATTTGTTTGGGTAAAAAAGAATAACCCATTATATAATTATTGGGGGGAAAGATATTGAATTATGTACAACCCATGCAAGCACCTAATAAAACGAAGCGCACTTTGGAACACATCACGTCGAGCTATGTGCCTTGTCTGTTCTTCTTTGTAGTTTGTACAATTGAAAGTTTTACCGCATTTGAATTTCTTTTATAAATGAAAATTTCTTACTATTAATTTGGTTAAGGCCCTCTTCGGTAAAATTAGTGTTTTAGATAGCGGATAGCGGTTTATGTAGCGGATAGCGGTTAAAGTAGTGAATAGCGGATAGCGGTTAAATTTCTTACTATTAATTTGGTTAAGGCCCTCTTCGGTAAAATTAACAGATTAATGTGAATTGACATAAAAGGGTATCAACAATTTCCAAAGTTAAAATTTACAAAGGGTATTTTTTGACCAAAAAATATGAAACGCTACTCCAAACGCTAAACGTTAACTTTATTAGCGTTTTACAAAATGCTCCTTAAAACGCTTAACGCTCCTTAAAACGCTAATTTACCGAACGCTAATATTTATGCAATTAGAGTTTTGACCTGGTCAAAACGCTAAACGCTACCCCAAACGCTATTGCCGAACACAGCCTAAATTAAATCTCATTTTGTTAAAAACATTTTGTCAAAAAAAAATATGATTAATTGTTACAACAATATACTTTTACCAATAGGATAATTGGATTATAATAATCTCTACTTTCACTTTCAGATTTGTATTAGGTGGACCAAAAAAATAAATTTGGATTTGAGTGGGACGCCGGCGAGTTGACTGGCGGTGACTTGGTGGTTTGCTGACATGGCACATTAAAGTCAACCCGGTCAAACACATGGTCAACGTGCCATGTCAGCAAACCACCGAGTCACTGCCAGTCAACTCGCCGGCGTCCCACTCAAATCCAATTTTATTTTTTTTTGGTCCACCAGAATACAAAGTGAAAGTACGGTCCACCATTGTCCAATTGGTAAAAATAGGGATTATTAGAAGGGAAATTGGATTCTAATAATACGAACTTTTGGCCATATAAGACTTAATAATACGAACTTTCGATTTGGTTCTGAATAATATGAACTTTGACCCCCTGTTGCCCCCAGTAACATGCCACCGAGTTAAGTTCAATTTAACTTGGTGGTAGGATGACGTGGCTGCCGGAGGAATATATTTTGACTTTATTATATACCCAGTCAGCATTTGACTTGTCCACATCACCCTTCCATCCCCTTTCTCTCTCCTCCCCCTCATCTTCTTCGATCCATCCTTTTCTCTCCATTTCTCTCTCTACAAATGGGGAAGATTGAATTGTTGTTGCTGGGGAAGATTGAATTGTTGTTGTTGTTGTTGAAGATGGAACTATTGTTGGTGTTGAGGAGACAGAAAAAATGGGTCTTGATTGGAGGATCTGGATAAGGGCATGTTTGCCCAGTTTCCTCCTCCAAACTGATCCATTAGATCTCTCTCTCCCCCAACTGCCCACAAATCCAAATCAGAAATCCCAGAAAAAAACTCAGTAGAGAGAGGAAGATGACGCACAAAGTGTTAAGCACAAGCACAAGCACAGGACTTTGACATGATCAAGCGAGTCATATCAATCAGCGTCTTTAGAGTCGAATTCAGAGAAAGACCCGAGTTCTTGAGCCAGTAATGCCCGACCATCTACCTTCATCAGGGTTAGCAATGGCGCCCTTCTCAAGCTCCTCCATATCCCTAAACGCCTTCTCAAATCGGGGCTCCATTTCCGACACAAACTCTAGCGATAATCCGACCCGACTCACATCCAAATATAGCCCCAGATCCTTGTGTTGGTACAACCAGTCCACATACCTCGAACACATAGAGCATTAGGGTTCTTCTCCAGCGACGCCTTCTTCAACGGCGTCGGAGCTCCGGCGACGGGGCCGTTCACAGCGGCGGAGGCGGTGGAGTGGGCGTCGGCGACGATGGAGATGGGGCGGAGGGTGAGATCGGGTCTTTGGAGGGGAGGAGGAGATGGGGTTTTTTGGGTTTGAGAGATGGAGTGGTTGATGATGAGTAGAGATTAGAGAGGGAAGCCATTGTTGGGTTTGCAAAACTCCCCTGACTCTTCTATGGGGGGATCGAAGAAGATGAGGGGGAGGAGAGAGAAAGGGAAAGGAGGAGAGAGAAAGGGAAAGGAAAGAAGCTGACGTGGACAAGTCAAATGCTGACTGGTACATAATAAAGTCAAAATATATTCCTCCCGCCACCGAGTTAAGTTCAACTTAACTCGGTGGCGTGTTACTGGGGGTAACATGGGGTCAAAGTTCGTATTATTGAGAACCAAATCGAAAGTTCGTATTATTAAATCTTATATGGCCAAAAGTTCGTATTATTAGAATCCAATTTCCCTTATTAGAATCCAATTATCCTTTATCAATATATATTGATTTCAATTTTTAAGGTAAAATCAACTGTTGTTATACTTTCTAATATGATAGTTGAAAAAAATAATCAATTGTGGTAGAATCTCCTTAAAAATATTAAATTTTATTAAAAAAATGATATTTCAATGAATGACACTATTTATTGTAATAAGTCACTTTGATCAATATATATTAATTTTGACTTATAAATAGGGGTGGAAATGAGCCAAGTTGGCTCGCAAGCCTTTGCAAGCCAGCTCGGCAAAAATCTTTTATAGCTCGACTTGGCTCGAGTTCGAGCTCGTGAACTAAACAAGCCAAGCCAAGCCACTAATAGCTCGGCTCGTTAGGCTTGGCAAGCTTAACAAGCTTGTTTTAATATATATATATATATATATATATATATATATATATATATATAAGACTTTAATTTAGGTTATAATATCGTCAAATTAAATTCTATTCCAAAAAATTGAATTTTCTAAAATTATCATGTTTAGTAACTTTCAAATTAAGGCATTAATTTATCCTTTTTATATGTCAAAAAAATCTAAAAGTAAAGGTATTATTTAAATATAAAGGTCAAGCCACAAACCAAGCCTCGAGTCTAGCAAATCCTACAAGCTTTGACAAGCCAAGCTCAAGCCAAACATCTTCAAGCTCGGCAAGCCACAAGCCAAGCTCAAGCCCACCCTAAACATGGCAAGCTAAGCCTCAAGTCTTATAAGCTCGGGCTTGGCTTGACTCATTTCCACCCCTACTTATAAAGATAAAATATTGCTTTTAACTACGATAGTTAAAAAATAGTTAAAAAATTTCCAATTATGATAGAATGTCCTACGTCGTTTAATTCCATTGTAGTTCTATCTCATAGTTGTTTAAATATTTTTCAATTATGATTCTAAAGATTTGGAACATCTGTTCTTTAAATTCCTAATAGCTAAGACATTTGGGCTTTGGCTATTGCTCATAATTGGCTTAGCATGGGTTATTCTCCTGCTCCTTCCCAGACTTTCCTTATTTTTTCTCTTAAATCAAGGAAATGTCTGGATCGTCTTTTATAGACCGGGTTACCTATCTTCTTTGGAGCATTTGGAGCTCACGTAACTCTATAATTGGCAAAAAGCTTTTATAGCTCGACTTGGCTTGAGTTCGAGCTCGTGAACTAAACAAGCCAAGCCAAGCCAAGCCACTAATAGCTCGGCTCGTTAGGCTTGGCAAGCCTAACAGGCTTGTTTTAATATATATATATATATATATATACATTTATATATATATATATATAAGACTTTAATTTAGGTTATAATATCGTCAAATTAAATTCTATTCCAAAAAATTGAATTTTCTAAAATTATCATGTTTAGTAACTTTCAAATTAAGGCATTAATTTATTCTTTTTATATGTCAAAAAATCTAAAAGTAAAGGTATTATTTAAATATAAAGGTCAAGCCACAAACCAAGCCTCGAGTCTACCCAAGCCCACAAGCTTTGACAAGCCAAGCTCAAGCCAAACATCTTCAAGCTCGGCAAGCCACAAGCCAAGCTCAAGCCCACCCTAAACATGGCAAGCCAAGCCTCAAGTCTTATAAGCTCGGGCTTGGCTTGGCTCATTTCTACCCCTACTTGTAAAGATAAAGTATTGCTTTTAACTACGATAGTTAAAAAATAGTTAAAAAATTTCCAATTATGATAGAATGTCCTACGTCGTTTAATTCCATTGTAGTTCTATCTCATAGTCGTTTAAATATTTTTCAATTATGATTCTAAAGATTTGGAACATCTTCTCTTTAAATTCCTAATGGCTAAGACATTTGGGCTTTGGCTATTGCTCATAATTGGCTTAGCATGGGTTATTCTCCTACTCCTTCTCAGACTTTCCTTATTTTTTTCTCTTAGATCAAAGAAATGTCTGGATCGTCTTCTATAGACCGGGTTACCTATCTTTGGAGCATTTGGAACTCACGTAACTATATAGTTTTTAAATGTGAAGCTCCTCCGATAAGTGTTACTTTGTTACGGAAAAAAGGACCTCAACAAAATGGAGGATGTGTCATCACCTAGGTACCTCGCATCTATCTCCTCCAGTTTCTTCTACCATGTCCAAGTCTTCTTCTCTAGTTTGGGTTTCTTGGAGTAAACCACCGTGGGATCTTTTAAGCTCAACTTTGATGGTTCTAAAGCTATGGGACGGAGTGTGAGTGGTTATATCATTCGGAATGCGTCAGACAATCTGGTGGCAACTTCTTTCGAATTAGGGGTGTCCAATACACTATTACACTCATTTGATAAATATATTGTTGCTATTTTTTTTTATCCAAAATTATATTAAATTTTACAAATTTTTTGAGGTTTAAGGGTGGCCAAGGCCACCCTCACCCTCTATGGGTATACGCCACTAAAGTTATGGCTCTTTGAAATGGCCTAATTCATCCTACCAATATTGGTTGCTCATCCCTCTATACTGAAGGCGACAATTTTAAATTATCATAAAAGCGTTGAGGGAAGATTACCATACCCCTTGCGTAATCACTACGCTAATTCAAGATATTCAGGGTTTACTTTCTTACTGTAATTCTGTTGTGGAAGGTAATAAGGCGGCTAATTGGTTTGCTAAGTATGGTTTATCTCTCCAATCAGCTTCTTTTGGGATTCTAGCCCGTTAGTTTTATTGTCTTCTATTATTATGATGACTACCTTGATAGATCCCTTGAGAAAATGACTATCTAACTTGGTTGTACTTACATTTGTTTAAAAAAAATAATAAATGAGAAATTGAGTGTTCGAAAAAAAAAGGGCACATAAAGAAAACACAATACATAAAAAAAGTATATAGAGGTCCACGCAGAAACAGGTCTATTTCATAAGTCAATCAAGAAAAGTGCTACACTATCCCGCATTCATGCTAGATAGCTACTGAAAAGCTCCGTGATATAATTAAGTCACACGAATACAAGAGAGAAACCTAGAAAGCTAAGCATATTACACTACTCCCTCCGTCTCAAATTAATTGATATTTTGACTAAACTTTAGCCGTCAATCATTCATCAATTACAATGAGTTACAATATGAAATTATATCCATTGTAATTTTTAATAAAACATCTTTTTAATGACGGTAATTTCATATTGATACTCATTGTAATTTGTTAGTAATTAATATTTAGCCCAATGTCAATTAATTTGGGACGGGGGAGTCGTATTCTGTGGGCATAGGTGGACCAAAGTGCCCCCACCGATTATTTACAACTGTTTCTACTTCATTAGCCGCTAACCCTCACAATAAAGCCCCAAGCGCCAGCCCAAAAAGAGCAACCGGCATAAAAGGGGAGAGGGGATAACATATTCAATTCAGTTTTAGTTAATTTTTACTTTATTTTTTATATACATTATCGTGTAATCCTAAGTCTTAATAATATATTGGACAAAATAATTTATACTTTGAGGCTATTAAAGAAAAGTAATTTGAATTTAGTCGTGTATTACGGTGACATGAACTTTAAAGTATACCGTCAAGTTGAACTCCAAAAAAATGATGTGATGGTAATGATAATATATGTGAAATGTTTTGGATGTTAAAAAATACTAAAAAAATATTTACGTGTAATATTACAACCACCACCTTATTTTTCCGACAAATTCAGCTTAGTGGTAGACATGGAAAATAGAATGGGTCTAACTTAAACTAGCCCATAACAAAATTATAAATTAGGTTTTTTTAAGTACTCCAAAATATGGAATAATTTTTTTTTCACTTTTCCTAACATATTATGAGTACTTTATCAAATTATCGTCCACAATTATACTTTTTTTCTTTTAGGTTTTTGTGTTTAAATAATCTCAAATTTGGGTCATGAAATTATCGATAATCGGAACTTTAAAAATACTGTGGAATAACCTAAACTTCAAGGATCTTGGATTTCAATATCATGTTACTGAGTTTTTCTAACAAAACTGACAAAATTCAGATTATTTAAATCCAAAAATTCTCTACATCTATATTTTTAAAGTTTTGATTACTTAAGGCTCCGTTCTTTTATACGGTAGGTTGCGGTGTGATACCACACTGCGCCGCACATATTAATTTCTACCATATTTCACTGCAGCACACTATAATCATTACCAATATATCTCCTCACTTTTCTCTCTCCTGACTTTTTTCATCTACTTTTCACAATCTCTTTTCTCACCTAGCCCACCTACCACAACTCATCAAACTTCACCATACCTTTTCAAATTCCAATGCACCGCACTATTACCATATCACAACAACGGTATAAAAGAGCCCAACATAAATCCAAAAGCTCTTTTCTTTTTTATTAGAGGAATACTTTTGTTTTTTAAAATTAAAACATTCAACAACTATGCTTTCTTTTCTTTTCTTTTTTTCCCTCTTTGATATCTAGACATTTTTAATGTAAAACAGAGACATTAGTTCTATAGGGAAAATTAGTTGCAAAATGATTGATATACATCATGTCCCAACCAAAATGCTAGTTTACCACTTCTTGGACCCCTATATTGGAGATTTGGAGTACAATGGGTAAATTTTACGGGTTAAGAGTAAAGTAATTCATTAACCCAATAATTTCTACCTAATAAAATTCTCGCTGTAAAATGATTGATATACATCATGTCCTAGCCAAAATGTAACAAATTATCCATGATAAGCATAATTCATTAACCCAATAATTTCCACCTAATAAAATTCTTCATTTTTTCTTCCACCAGTTTGAAAATTTGTTGTAAGAGTACTAGAAGACAGAGGCGGATGTTATTTGACTACTATCTTTTGGATATTTAGAATACATCTAAATAATGCTCCGTATTACACAAATTTTTGTATGCCACAATCTCACATATAAAAAATTACACTGACTTTGACCCGTTTTAGAGTAATATTTTGAATGTTCTACTATGACTAATAAATTTTCGTTCTATTACCATTAAGGCCATGTTCTTTTGTGCGGTATGGTGTGGTGAAATTGTGGCGAGTTATTGGTATGTTGTGGTGGCTTTTTTGTATATATATATATATATATATATATATATATATTGTATTAGTAATTGTGAAAAAGTAATTTGTGGTGGGTTGTGGCAAACTGTGATAGACTGTGGCAGCGCAATTTGTCAACCACAGAAAAGAACAAGGGCTAAATCACAACCCACCACAAATTACATATTAATTGATATATTTCAAAAAATTAGCCCTATTGATCACAAGACATGGTGCCACAATTGATCATATATATAAGATACATTGGCCCAAAGATTCACAAAGTTATTCCTTCCGTTCCATATTAATTGATATATTTCAAAAAAATTCACATATTAAGGTTTAACTAAAAAAAACTACTCATATAATTATATAGCTCTATTTTTAAGGTATTTTCGGATATTGAGTAATGAGAGAATATGGAAAGTGACAATTGGCATAATTATTAAGGCTATAATAATTAAATTAGGTATTGGAAAATGGTAAGTGACAATTGTTTCAGAACAAAAAAAAATTAGTTTAAGTATCAATTAATATGGAGCGGAGGGAGTACTAAATACCAAGATTAGGTTGATAGAAGAATTAGGAAGTTGGCAACCAACTTTGTTGGTTAACAATACTGAGGAAGATAGAAGAGATGACTGATTTCGAGTGGAAATAGAAAGAGGCAACACAAAAACAGAAGAGGGAGGAACAACTTACAATTGAAAGGAGTTGCTGTTGGATGAAAAATGACATGTTCCGTAGAAGCATTTCACTATTGAATGACCAATGACCACTTCTCACTCTGTGTAGGATCAAATAGAGATGGGAAAGAATGAGAAACAGGAAGGTTTGGGGGGTTATATATATTATATGGGAAAGACAAGGATGAGTTCCTTGAGGAAGAATTAAAGCATTAATTGGTACGTATCTTAATTGGTATGGTATGGTATGGTATGTTGAGCAGCGACTGCTTTTGTCACTCTGTATGTTGTGGGGAGATTAGATTAGATTAGATTAGATTATATTCCTCCTTGCCATTTCCACCTTTTCTTCTTCCTTACTCTATCCACTTTCACCCCAGAAAAGAGAGAGAATGAGAAAGAGAAGAGGGAGGGTAGTCGTGGTTCAGTTGGTCCATGCCTTTTCATTTGTCTAAGAATAGACACAACAGAAGAGTACCAACTATGTTGCTGTTTTCAATGTCTAACTTGCATTTCTCGTATCACCGCCCTTTTTACAACCTCCTACTTCTTTTACTTCTACGTCCCATCTTATTCTTATTTCTTCACTACCCCAATTAATGCTACCACCCTACCACACTTTTATTATGGAAAATTGGATTAATTCTAGTCATTACTCACAAAAATTTGAGTTTGAGTCTAATTCCAATGGTCAAATCCCTCAATTTAAAGGTTCATATAAAAAATTGATGCGTGTTACATGATATTTTCGGGTAAGATAAAGTCAGACAATTCAGATGAACCTATATGCGGGTCAAAAATCGATTTCAGATAATAAAAAACAGAAATATTATATCCAAATATTCAATTAGTGTTAAATTCAAACAAAAAAAATAAAAATGTTATATCCAAATATTCAATTAGTGTTAAACTCAGACAAAAAATTTTGATCGTATCTATTTTTTTCTAGTAAAAACAAAAATCGGGTATTCGCATCGGAAAAAATTTATTCGGCCATAAATTATATTGTCCATACTGTTGTTCGTGGAGACAATAATAGCTTTTACTTCAAAACTTATCGCAACAATTTAAACTTTAAAATCCTTCAATCGCAGTAATACACCACTATATATAACAACTTTATGGTTTTTTTTTTTTTTTTTTGTGTGGCAACATAAGAAGTGAGGTTGATTAGAATTTTCAAATTTTCATGAACCAAATTAAAATCAGAAAATTTGGTGAAGTACAGAAATCTATCGACCCAATTAGGCTAGAAAATTCAAAGCAACCCTGTGTCTCCTGGCCTATTCTTTTATACGGCTGATTGGCTGCGGTGTCACAACACACCGCACTTTGTTAGAACCCACCACAATGTACCAATCCATCACAATTTACCACAACCCACCACAATCAACTTTTTCACATTTACCAATACAATTTACATTTATAAAAAAATAAACACTACTAAAATATGCATGTTACCAATCATTTTTTCCAACCATTTCATATTCCAATTATGTTTTTAAAAAAAATTAGTGGGAAAAAGAGTTGAAAATTCCAAGCATTTTTTGCTAAAATGGTTGGAAATTTTTCCTACGATCCTTTTTCCTACTATTTGAAATTAGTTGGAAAAATGGTTGGACTACATTTTTTCAACCATTTTAAAATAGTAGGAAAAAGGATTGTAGGAAAAATTTCCAACCATTTTAGCAAAATTGGTTGAAATTTCCAACCATTTGTCCTATATAAATTTTTTTAAAAATAGTTGGAATATGAAATTGTTGCTAAAATTGTTGGTTTTTGCAACCATTTTAAATTGGTTGGAAAAAATGGTTGATAATATACATAAGTTTAGTTGTGAAAATCTACCACAACTTATCAATAACCCACCACAATCTACCATAATTCCACCACATCCATCACAATTCCACCATACTGCACAATGTGTATTACTACATTTTTTAGGAGTTAAAACTTTTGTTTGGTGTGAGATAATTTTGTAGTTTAAATTATTATTTTTCACAACTAAAACATTAGAATACAATTTTCCTGTTATTATCATTGATGAATTGATTTATTTAAAGAAATTATATGAATTGTACATTTTAATTCTAACATCATACTAGAGATACTTATTTTGGATTATCTAAAAACTGAGATGAACCTTGCAAATATAATCATGTAATAAAACTTTTTTTTAGACTGTTATTCAATTCAAATGAGATCTTTTTCTAAGATAGCAAACACTCACCAGGCGTAGTATATAAATTCACATAACATGTGTTATATGATTTACGTAAAAAAAGCTCCACATCACTTGGAGACATTGTTTTAATAAATATTTTCTCCATTTATACATGTATCACTTAGGGAATATTTGTGCTAAAAACTTAGACTATTAATATCTTAATTTATATAATGAGAGTAAAATATAGGGTAAATAAGATACGTGAGAGGTAGATTTAAAAAGTAAGTAGAGATAGATGAAGTAAACATAAACAAGTAAAATAGATGAAAAATAGAACGCATGATACATATAATGATATAAGTAAGATAAACCATATCACTCAATAAATTTTTAAATATATATTTTATAATTTTTGATAAGTGGATTGTGAGTAAGGTAAGTCATACCAATTAGGATGGCAGTAGGTGTTGGACTCGACCCAGACTCACTCAAACCTGACCTATTTAAGCAAGTCTGGGTCCAAAGATTTTGGGCACATTGGGTCTGAGTCGGATTTGGATCCACTAAGAATTTGGCAAGTCTGGGTCTAGCGCTGGCAAAATTTCGTCCGACCCGAATACCTGAATTTGTCCGACCCGAATTAAACCGGATTTGTTCATTAAATTTTTGTTCGAATTTTAAATTCGGACAATTCGGTCATGTCCGATTCACAAATCGGGTCGGGTTCGGGTTTGGGGGAGAAATTCGAACGTCCGAATTTTGTGTCAAATTCGGGTTCGGACAAATTCGGACAGTATCTGAATACTATAATTCAGACAAAATATTGGAATTATGTATATATTTAGTGTAAATTCGGATTTAGTTATATTCGGACAAATCCGAGTTCGAACAAATTCGGACAATTCAGGTTCGGGTTCGGACACCAAAAACTATCCGAATTTGAAATTCGGACAGAGTCCGGGTTTGCGGGTTTTGTCCGAATATCCCAATTGTCCGAACCCGATTTTTTGTCACCGTTATCCGGGTCTAGGCATGGATCCGTGAACCCAATCCATGGACTCGTCAAATTATATATATAAAGTGTTGACGACCCATTAACACCTGCTAATGACCCATTAAACACCTGCTATGGACTTGTAGATCTGCGGACCCAGCAAGTTTAGGTCTTGGTCTGTGTTTTTGGAACCCATTGAGTCCAAGGTCGTGTCTAGGTCCGCAAAAAATTGGCGGACCCGGGTTTGGGTCTAGGTGGACCTGACCCAAACCCGATCCATTGTCATTCCTAATACCAATGACATCACTTAGCTTATTAAATATATAACTTTTAAATATCTATTATGTGAAGTAAAATTAGGTAAGTAAAATTCCATAAATAAGATTGTGTAGGTTTAGGCAAGGTTTGAAGACATCGATGTTATTTTGACTAGAAAGGGTTTTGTTGGTGCATTTGGTGGGTCATGATTGAGGTGGTTAGATTACCCAACAAAAACAGCCAACTTAAGAAAAGAAGGGAAAAACTATAGCTGTGATGTTTTTTGTTGAAAGAATTGGTGAGAGTAGAGGAGCAACAAAAAAAGGGAATAAGATGGTGACTTTTGATATGGAATTGGACCCCCCCGTGAGTGAAGTTCATTCACATTACAGAATGTTATGGTTATAAATTACAAGTGTCCGTGAACATTTAGGAACTCGGTAAACAATACTTTTTCATCGACTCACGGGCATCATATCTCAATTTTGGCTCTTTGTTTGCACCTACTACAATTCTCTCTCATTGGCCGTCGTCCACCATAGTTATTAAAATCCCGATCCGTATCAACGATTCTACGAGTTTACGATCCAAAAATCCTCCATCGATCAAACTATTATTAGGGTCTTAAAGTATTTAGGATCGTATCATTTTGGTTTTGCCTGAATATTATATATTAAAATCACAATACGATTCTACGATTCTGCGATCTGATACATGATCCTACCTGAATTTTTATAATGTTTGCACACATTATCATCTTTAAAATTTTATCATAACAATATAAATTTTTATTGAAGTTATCAATTAATATACAATTTAACGTATTGATTCATTACAAGTGAATAAAATGTTAAGATTTTAACTATCATAGAACCTTATTTGATATTTTCCTATTATATTAGAATCTCACGATCCTCGATCTGATTCTACGATTCCAATCCTAACTACGTTCATCGATCCTAACTAGGATCCCGATTCTAACAACCTTGCATCCACCTCGTTCTTTTCCGCGGTTAGGTTAGTTGCGGATCCACACCGCACCACATTTTTCAAATTTCCACCATAATTCACTACAATAGATCATCTCTTTTCATTAAAACTTAAAACTTTTCACCACAATCCACCTACCATAATTTATTTTTTTCAATTTTAAAATACCATTTATCTTTCCTTATTTTTAAACTTAAAAATACCAATTTATTTTTTTCCAATTTAATATTAAAATATGCCAACCCATCTACCATAATTTCCACGAGTAATGGGATAAAATTGTCATTCAAGTTTTCCAATTAATCAAAATTGCCACTATTTTTTTTTCAAATTGTCAAAAATGTCATTACTGTTTCCAAAAAACTCAAAATTGTTACTCCCTCAATGTTTTACTTGCTATTGCAGGTTAATACCCTAAAAAAAAATTATAATCAGGGATGAAGCTGCCATGACTGCCATTGCTCTCACCTCCTCCTTCTCCACCTTGTATTCCACCACTTCATTTCTCTCCAAATCTGCCCCGTCCGTCAACTCCCGCTTCCTCATTTCCCACCCCATTCTCAAATCCAACGGTCCAAAACTCTCCCCCATCTCCTCCCTAAACCCCCGCCGCATTAACCCCCATTTCCTCCCACCCAAATCCTCCATCCCCACCACCACCACCACCACCACTTCCATCGCCGCCGCCGGAGCTCGCCTCAAACCCCTTCTCATCATCCTCCTCGCCGACGCCGCAGTCGAGTTCGCCCCGCCCCGATCCGGCATCTCCCCCTCCGCTTGGCACCTCCTAGCCATCTTCCTTGCCACCATTGTCAGCCTCATCACCCAGCCCCTCCCCTTCGGCGCCGTCGCCCTCGCCGCCCTCGGCACCGCCGTTCTCACCAAAATCCTCCCCTTCTCCGTCGCGTTCTCCGCCTTCAGGGACCCCATCCCTGGCTCACCAGAAGCACCGAGAAGAAGAGTTTTGGGTGTGGAAATAAGGTACATAAGTTACGAGACTTTGAGGAGGGATCTTGTGCCTTGTTCTACTCCTGATCACTTCAATGGAAGAATTTGAGGAGAATTCAACCCAGTTGGTTATGGAGGGAGAAGTGAAAGGGGATTTGAGAAGAGCAGTAGGGAAGAGGGAGGAGTTGGAAATGACAGCCATGGCAACAACTATTAAAACCACCTTCATCCCTGATTATAATTTTTTTTAGGGTATTAACCTGCAATAGTAGGTAAAACATTGAAGGAGTGACAATTTTGAGTTTTTCGGAAACAGTAATGACATTTTTGACAGTTTGGAAAAAATAATGGCAATTTTGACTAATTGAGAAACTTGAATGACAGTTTTATCTCAGCACTGTAATTTCCACCACAACCTACCACAATCCACCATATTTTACAAAATTCCACCTTATCGCACCGCAACCAACCGCATAAAATAATGAAGTCCAGGCTTTTTGAAATTTGGATGATAATAGACCAGCTCCTTTAATAAATGTTTACAAGTAAGTAATTTGAAGAATTTTTTTATTTTTGAGAGAAAAGTAATTTCAAGAATTATAAAGTTAAAAGAGAAACTTCACATAATGTCCTTCAACTTTGATAAATTTCGTACCTTTAATAGACTGTTTGGTTGCCAAACTTTCAGGGAAAGTTAGTGAAAATTTTCAAGTGGACAAATTTTTCTAAGTTTAGTTGTGATAAATATACGGGAAAGTTTTAGTGTGAAACCCATTTTTTCACTCTCAAGCTTAGTAAACATTTTTCCAAGTGAGTCCTAGGGAAAGTTCTTCCCAGAAAAAGTTTTACCCAGGAAAGGGTTTTCCCAGGAAACTACCAAATGCACCATGAGATCATCTCTGCAAGTCACTCTCAACTTTGAAAAAATTAGTTAGCGTACCACATCCCGTTAGTAACATTATTAGGCTGTTAATCCTGCCCTCTCGCCCTCCCGTTGCAATCGGGTTCTTCCCACTATAAGAATAATTTACTTGTGCAACGAAAGTGGCCACGGGAGATGAGTTGTGGTGGATAGATTTTACACCAACATTTATAATTCGTATATCTAATGAAGCTTGACATGAAAATAAATTTTTAATAGCTAATTAAGAGAATGACCATGGGATGAAAATTATTCATGGAAAGTTTATGATTTTTGGCCATGATAAAAACATTTCGTCGCCAATTCTCTACATATTCGCCACCTAAAAATCACTTCCTGGCTGGATGTTTTTACGTCATCTTCAATAGAGAAAATATTAAAATATAAACTTTTACATTTACTATAAAACCAGAGAACATGGAGGAAAAGTTTGCTCAGAAATTGAGGTTTGCCTCTTAGTTAAAATTAAAGGTATGTGTCTTTTATATAATCTGAACTTATTAGCACCGTATAATGATAAATAGCCCAGTAGTTCACCTACCAAAATGCTTATTGTTGCTACTTGCTTTGTGTGTTTGAGTCTTAATAGAAGCATATTTATTGTGGCTATTGTTTTTTTTATTACATAATAGTATACTGGCAACTGTGTGTGGTGCGACTAAAATACTTATTAGGCATAAAAGGTTCTGTAACGAATAAAAAAAAATGATAGGTCACGAGAATAATTTTTATGGCTAATTACATTAGCCACGGGAAATTTATACATTAGCATTGATAAATTTTGTGGCACAAGTGAGCTTTTCTTGTAGTCTCTCTCTCTCTCTCTCTCTCTCTCTCTCTCTCTCTCTCTCTCTCTCTCTCTCTCTCTCTGTTTCACTCACACACACACACACACACACACACACTGCAAAGACGTTAAGAACGACAGAAGTATAATCGTTTCCATTGCCATCTGATACCCCACGTTGGCCGCAATCAAGGAACCTCTATTAATGACTACATTACAAACCAATACATCTAAAGCAACCACCATTGAGTTCTATTGGCAATGATGGGGATAACACGGTCACCATAATACAAGATGATGGATCACTTCGGCTTTCTCTCTCTCTCTCTCTCTCTCTCTCTCACACACACACACACACACACACACACACACACACACACACACAGCAAAGACGTTAAGAACGGTGGAAGAAACATCATTTCCATTGCCACCTAATACCCCACGTTTGTCGCAATCAAGGAACCTCCATTAATGACTACATTACAGACCAATACATCTAAAGAAACCACCATTGAGTTTTGTTGGCGATAATTGTTGGAAAATGATGTTTTACAACGGCTTGAATCTTCATCATCTTCTCTTGGTATCTTGATCTTCTAGCGGTATGTATGACAAGATGGAGATATGACTTGATAACCAATGGTTAACTTGTTTGGATATCGCTAAGAGTCATGGCTTCGAACTCATTTTCCTTAAGAACTATTTACTATACCGTAAATGTTTCGACGGATAAAACTTAGCTCTTGTTACAATCTAGACATAGGTTTCTCACTTGATTCTCTCAAGTATAGCTGCAGTCTATATTTGAGAGGATGTGATTAGAGAATAGAATAGATACTTGTGTTCATCTCAAATGGCTTAGGAATGTCTCCTATTTATAGGAGACTTCCACACCTAATCTAACCCTAATTACATCCCTTAGTCAAAGGTCTAATTAAGGTCCTTAATGGAGAATCAAGACCTTTGACTTGGTCATGATAATATAGCTGTTGGATCTTAATACCGAGCTTAATATTGATATTATAAACTTAATACTCAAGATTATATAGCCGTTAGCATTAAAAACACATTCTGGATTCCAACACGGTCCGTGTTGGATCAACACGGTCCGTGTTGAATGCAACACGGTCCGTGTTGTCTCAACACAACTCGTGTGAGCCCAGGATGGTTTTTCTTGCTCTTTGGAGACCTACACGATCCGTGTTGGTCTCAAACTCATCCGTGTTGATCATATTCTTGATATTTATCTTATATATGATCCTTATACTTGTTCCACATGATTCCTTATGCTATATAATCTTCTTATACTCTTGAAATATTTCCAACAATCCCCCGCTATTTCAAGAGTATGGAAAACCCTTGAAATAACTTAAGGAGTTAACACCCCCGCCATTTGAGATATACCTTAACTTGTAATCACTCGAGAAACCCACAAACATATGCATAATGAAAAGTAGATTGCTCTTTGAACTTTTCACTTAGTATATACAAGCCAAAATTGAATCCAAATCACAAAGTAGACATGTCTTTGAACTTTGGATTTATATTGATCAACTATACTCGTAATGCACACACGTTTGTTTTTAAATCTTAAGTGCTAAAACTTTGACACTATTATCCGGCCTTGTGTCCTTATCCTTAGTAAGTGTTTCGGAACTTTAGCCCATAGTTCCTTTATGCGGCCACACATTACACTTACATAGGTAGACTTTGTAATTATACCACCCCTGTAATTAGGTTTTCCACAAAGTCCATTAAGAGTATTACTACTCAACCTCTTGTCATTACATATATTAAGCATCACTTAACCTGAGATGTATAAAATCGATGCTTCGTAATGCTTTAGACAACTCCGTACTCATTTGAACTTTAGAAATTGGTGGTATTCCAATTCGTAAAGTTGAGTCATTGTTGTGAAGTAGTAGAGATTTGGGCTACTTAACCCATCTCTAATAACAAGGTCCACTAGATATATAATTATATCTTTACCATGGCCTTAATAAGAATATCTTCACCATAATATGAACAAACCATCATATTATTTTTAGATATAATCACACTATACCATGTGTACACTTGATATGGATCCTCTTATATGCTTATCATCCAAAAAACCATGGATACAAACTTGTGAATAAAATAACCTTGTACTTGATAAATCACTTAACCTTTGATTTATATGGAAATCGAATTTCCAACTTATATGTAATTAAATCATTACATCTCAATCCTTTGCTACATACTTGAACTTATAACTTTAACTCATTGAATAATCAATGGTTCAAAATCATGAGTGATTATATTGTAGAGTATACTACCAAGTATATGATTAAACCATCACATTACCTTGGTTGTATTCTCTCCTTTTATATTTAAGTCCACTCTTCAAAGCATATAGCTATGAAGACTTAAACAAAATATATAATACTTAAACTTTGTCATTCCCAAATCCATTGATATATGTCATCATGAATTTAGTATGATTAAATGTACAAAATTATACACTTCTTATGTAGCAAATAAGCTTGATATATGCATACTCAACTTATGCAAACAACATAGACCATTCTCAATCATGATTATCCGGAAACCTCATAAATTAAACTTTATGAACTTGTAAAACCTCAAAGAATAACCATTTCTATAATCATGAATTGTAGTCTATCACAAGTATGCATAATTCCTTATGTATAAAAATGCTTCCTTATATCCTACTTCATGTTCTTATAAACTTGAAAAATTTACAAGGACAAACATGTATTCAGCTTATATTTATGAATACACTAAAACACATGAGTAATCATGTTCAATCTTATACTTATCTAATCATGTTTGATGCTTTATATGTCATTACTCAATGAATACATATATGTAAACATATACACATTGACACATAAACCATACAAAAGTATGAAATCTTCTCATATATTTTATGCGATCCATCCACTTATTTCATAAAGAAATTTTCCTTATAGTGAACTTGCATAAATCTTAATAAACTCTTATCATATTAAAATATGATTGAATAATATGAGAAACTTACAACAATCAAACATGTAGATAAACTTATGTCCATGTCACTTAAGAATAACTTGCATTACTTGAGAACATAGTTGCAAGTATATGACTTACAACTACTTAAATTAACATGTAGTAAAATAAGGAATACTTAAGCTTACTAGCATGATCAAACTTATAGGAAAAATATTAAGTGAATAAAACTCCACTCATATTTTCATGTCAAGAATAAAGCATGTTCTTGTCTACTTATATTTCCATAAATAAAGGAAATTAACAATTTATGATTCTACATACTCATATAATCACATGAATCAATTTTGCACTTAGGAAAAACAAGCAAAATTGCCTTAAACACTTATAGGATCAAGTGATTATTCTTAAACTTGTAATGCCATAAACAACATAGAGTCAAATACTTATTTTAATCAAACAAACCAAAATTTAAGTCCTCTTGGCATGCTTGAATAAATCATAAAACTCTATAAACATTCATAAACATGAATCACATGGCAAAACACTTGTAAATATGCATGAAAGTCAATACTTAAATTAATTTCATACATGACTTGAACTTAGTACAAACACTCAACAAAAATCATATGAAATTTCCTTTGCATAATTAGCTAAGAAAATTAGCCAAATAATCTTGTAGGTTCAACTTGTTAGAAATAATCATGAGTCTTTACTTATGCAACATCTTATACTTATACAACATCTTATAAGCATAGAAAACTTTCTTATCTATTATGAATTCACATACTTGAATCCATATTATGTATACTTAATCATATTTTGAAATAGCATAGACAACTTGTGTATATGTACCTTATATTTATACATACCATTAATCATATAAACATGATTAATCCTTTGTCTTTCTTATTAACTTGTGTACTCTTATATTTTCAATAGCTAGGAAATTATATTAGCCATTTACAAACTTATACAAAATAAATTACATATGATTTCTCATATATAATTACTTATATGGCTTCTTGTACACAAACTTGCTATTTCATCTTAATAACCACTTAATGTTGCCAAGTAACTTATCAACATATATAATCACATATATATGTACTTGTAAAATAATAATAATTATTATGCTTTTCTTATTACAATACTTATATAAGCATAATAAAAATATATACTCATGATAATAATTAGAAATTTGAACCTTGATGCACACATAACTTATAGTTGATTTCTTGAATCAATAAACAAGCCACTTGTATGCATTCAAATTATTCTCATAAAAATTATACTTATATGCAAAGCTTATCTTAATAGCAAATTCATATTTGACTTTCAATTGCATAATCTTATTGTAATAATCAAGAATAGAATCATAAATTTGAGATAACCGAATAGAATTTCATGGCAACTTACAAATTAGAAACATAATAATTTTGCCAATACTTATATTCTATTTTTCATGTTTCAAACTTAAACATAAAATTAACTTGTTAATCATGTTATTAAACAATACTTGAACAACAATAGGTAAAACTTTAATCATGAAAGCACTCATACCTATTACTTATAAACATGGAACAAAATTTCCAATCATGATATTAATAAAAGGTTTAATAAACTTGTACTCATCCTTCATATTAATATCAAAACAATAGGCGGAATAAACTTGATGATACTTTGAACATGTGAATAAACATGGAAAAATTCAGATTATAAGAAGCAAAATATAATCTTGCCACAATGAATTTCCACATTAAACACCTTAAAAACTTGTAACTTAAAACATCCAACAAAGGAATCCTTTTAATGACAAAAATCACATCCTTATTACTAGTATGAAACTTCCATGTAACTTAATATCATAGCCAACTTAAAACATATGGCTAAATATACTTATAACTTATGTAGGTGTTCAATGGTGCACGTAATAATATAAATAAATAATTAAATACTTATTTTGACTTTTTCTTTGCACCATCCTACAACAACTACTTTATCATGAAATTTCAATACACTTATCCTTAATGACAATTCTTGTAAACCAATGAAACATGTCAAAGGTAATAAAACATATTCATTGGTATTAACTTGATAATATTATAAGACAACTTAATCATGGTCAATGCATATGCATATAACCACCAAATAATAACAACAACTTAACTACCTTTGACCTCCTTGTAAATGCCTTTGTTGTTACCTTGCCCTTAATCCATGTAAACCTCATTGCATAATCACGCAACAATTCCCATCATGAATATCAAGATCTTGTACTTGTATTGCCACTCTTATGTATCAATTTCTCATCTATATAAAACACATATAGATAAACAAATGATTAATAAACTTTTAATCATTAAACTTGCTCAATAAAACTTAATAAACTTATATGAAAAATTGATACTAATAAACTTGTAAAATAAAAATTACTTATCTTTGTAATCCCTCTTGAATCTTGGATGTCCAATGTACTCTTAGCCTCCCCCAATCTTGTCTCGTAAAAAGTTCTTAAGATTGTTGGAAAATGATGTTTTACAACGACTTGAATCTTCATCATCTTGTCTTGGTATCTTGATCTTCTAGCGGTATGTATGACAAGATGGAGATATGACTTAATAACCAATGGTTAGCTTGTTTGGATATCGCTAAGAGTCATGGCTTCGAACTTATTTTCCTTAAGAACTATTTACTATACCGTAAATGTTCCGAGGGATAAAACTTAGCTCTTGTTGCACTCTAGACATAGGTTTCTCACTTGATTCTCTCAAGTATAGCTGCAGTCTATATTTGAGAGGATGTGATTATAGAATAGAATAGATACTTGTGTTCATCTCAAATGGCTTAGGAATGTCTCCTATTTAAAGGAGACTTCCACACCTAATCCAACCCTAATTACATCCCTTAGTCAAAGGTGTAATTAAGGTCCTTAATGGAGAATCAAGACCTTTGACTTGGTCATGATAATATAGCTGTTGGATCTTAATACCGAGCTTAATATTGATATTATAAACTTAATACTCAAGATTATATAGCCGTTAACATTAAAAACACATTCTGGATTCCAACACGGACGATCAACACGGTCCGTGTTGAATGCAACACGGTCCGTGTTGCCTTAACACGACCCGTGTTGAGCCCATGATGGTTTTTCTTGCTCTTTGGAGACCTACACGATCCGTGTTGGTCTCAAACTCATCCGTGTTGATCATATTCTTGATGTTTATCTTATATATGATCCTTATACTTGTTCCACATGATTCCTTATGCTATATAATCTTCTTATACTCTTGAAATATTTCCAACAATAATGGGGATAATACGGTCACCATAATACAAAATGATGGATCACATGGGTGGCTAATAGTAGATGGTTAAGACTTGTCTCCCTTTAAAACTTATTCACAAGATCGTTAATAGACTCAAGGGTAAAACCTAACTTCATGTGAGTAAAGAACAAGATTTCTCAAGAACTCTCACAAAATATTACTGCAATCAACACATCAAAGAGTGTGTTGAAGCTTTCTAGGAACTTGAAGAAGAAGAGAAGTAGTGCATTTGATGAATAAACTCATCCTCCTTTTATAGTGGAGTAGAGAACCAAGTCTTGCCTCACAATTTCCACAATTCAAGAGCATGATCCATGGGATTGCAAGCATGATTGTGGGGGTCAATATTGACTGACCAAACCAGTCAATATTCAACCACAAATAAATATATACATGTTAATATCAAAGGCTAAAATCAAGGAAATTTGAATCTCACACTACTGGGCACTGACATGGATCGTGTCACTTGGATATGATTTGTGTCCACCCTGACACGACCTGTGTCAAGGCAGACACGGTCCGTGTCCGCCAAGTGTGCATTATCCTGAGCTACTGGACGCTGGACGACCGGTGTCACACTTGACACAATCTGTGTTGACCTAGTTTCAGCTATGAGGCTTGCGTTGACCTTCCCAGTCAACCCTTAACATTTGTTTGGTGAATTTACGACCTTAAATAGTCTTCTAAACTCTTAAAATACTCAAACAAGTTCTTACCCTCCCTCCTCCTCGTTCGTCTGGGTATCTCAGTGCACTCATTGATGTATTTCGAGAAATGTGTTTTCCCAAAGAAAAAACCCATCTCTTTCTCCCCCAAGAAACTCAATTTGTTGCCTCTTATAAAAACTCATATCCTTATGTCTAGAAGCCAATAAAGATAAGCTTCTTGATGACGACATATGTGAAGTCCTTCAAGTTCCTAATGATAAGCTAAATCTTAATAGTGGTGGTCACAATGAATTCTACAAAACTAAATTGGAGAAAGTGTATTGTTAGAACCCCTCAAGGATGCTACCTTAGTGACTGGATCGGTTTTGAATAAAAGCCAAAATTCATCTAGCTAGAAAAGCCGTGATACAAAAGAGGCTGAAGGACGTTTACGTCAAGAGGCTGAAGGACATTTATGTCAAGCATCTCAAGGACGTTCATGTCAAGCACGAAAGACAAAAAGAGCAAAGAAACAGGGAAGTTAATTCTGGAAACCGAGTCATCTGATTCTCTTTGTCCATTCTCTAACTAGACTAATTCGATTGCTCTATATGCATTACAGGAAACAATCGAGCAAAAGTTTGGAAAAAAAAACAAGATCTTTGAATCCGGAAATCTCGCACAAAATGAAGCAAATATGGAAAACTCAAAAAGGAAGGAAGATTTCGTCCAGAGGAAAGTAGAAGCAAATCAGAGCAAGGGAGATCCTTTCTTTAATGGACACAAGCAGCAAAAATCACACATAAATAGGAAAGACCAAGCACGAATTGAATTAACGGTTCCAAGTGAAGAAATCGGGTGTTACCAAAATAGAGGGTGCTCTGTTTTGAGTTCTTTTCTTCGTGTAGAAAAGTTGTGTTCGGTGAGAAATTGGTGGTTGAGTGTAATCAATCCTAAACGGAATTAGGTTTGATTGATACTTGTGTAATCGTTCCTAGACGGACTTAGGATCGATCGAGCTAAAATACCAAAGGTTGAATTTGGTGTGTGTTGTTTTCTAGAAAATAAGAAGCGTCCTTGAAAGGCGTTTGGTTCTTTGTTGTAAACCCTAAGGTCCTTCACCTTGGGTTATTCTGTGTACAACCTAAGGACATTCACCTTAGGTTGCTCTACTTCATTGTGTTTCAGTATAATAAAGGAAGTTAGTCAGTTTATGCTTATTGTCCTTTATCATACTTCTGCATTATATTGAATCTTAATCTAACTAGATTAAGAACCTAACGTCCTTTACAAGTTGATTATTTGTGCAGAGAATTTTCATAACCCTATTCACCCCCCTCTAGGGTTCTTTCATGTATAGAAATTCGGACAAAAATGATCGAGTTATCATGGAATTGGTTTGCTAATATTGCAAAAATCGTTCAGAGAACCAATCTACTACTACTCAGGAGGGAAATGCAAAAGATTTTACCATGAAACTCAAATCTCAAGAATTGAATGTGGGTTTCACTGATGAGAAGGCTTGCTGCACAAATTGGTGAAATCGGCTATGACAACTTCAATGGTGATGCCTTAACCAGTTCAATAAAGTTTGGGGTGATTGATGAAACTACTTTAATTGAATTTTTAGTCATAGGCTTTATCACTAATGGCGAGGAAAGGGGGAGGGTGGACAACCCAATACTGTTACTAACGGGATGTCGCATGTGGACTAATTTTTTCTAAGTTGAGGCCTGAGGGTGACCTAGTGGAAAAAAAAAAATAATCCTAAGGCCACCTTGTGGAATTCGACAAAGTTAAAGGGTACCATGTGTAACTTCCCAAGTTTAAATAAAAATGCTAAAACCGATGTTCTGTATGAAAAGATTGTTATTATTGAATTGAGTATAATTGAGAATCATGTGTGATAAATTTATTTAAATTGAGTTATTAATTTGTAAAATATATAGAAAATATTTTTGAAATCTTGATTAAATAATTTATTTTTGTGAATTTCAAACTTTTCTAGAATCTTTCATATTTTTTTTATTACAAAAAATCAATGACATAACTAAAAAGTCCAAATTTATCATTTTACAGGTAGAATGACAAAAGGGAAAAATCAGGAAACCTAGTGATGGATTTCAAATTCTATCACTATGATTCATAATTACCCCAAAAAATTTCCCCCATTTTGTTTTAAACCACATGCGAAAGAGAGAAAGAAGAGCGAATTAAGTGACACATTACC
The DNA here is from genome assembly GCA_029582165.1 of Portulaca oleracea. NCBI lineage: Eukaryota > Viridiplantae > Streptophyta > Magnoliopsida > Caryophyllales > Portulacaceae > Portulaca > Portulaca oleracea. Next base: position 10,551,943 of record CM055868.1, read on the forward strand.
TTGGAGCCCTAGGGTTAAACTCTGTTGCCCTTCCTATTGAAGGAAATTGACTACCCCAACATTGTCCAACCGCAAACCATAATGTTTCAAGTTAATTTCTAACTTGTTTTAGATTGGGTTGTTGTAAGTGAAATTGTTGAATATTAGTTCGTGTTAGTACCCCCAATCCCTCCAGTACTGGTTTTGCTGATGGAAGTACTCGTCATAGCGTCTAAAGTATCCCTCGTGCCTCTCGAGTGTTGATTGTTGCGCACGAAGGAGCTCTTGTTGACTCTCCACCAAGTTATGCGTACTTTGCATCAAAGTACGTTGCTCTCGGAGATCAACACTGAATTGATCCATTCGGCTTGCTAAGTACCCCATCGTGATCTCCTGGGAATCGCTACCACTAGCCTCTCCCTGGTTTGCCGATTCCCCTTCTTCTTCCTCTTCTTCTTCCTCATTTTCATGCGCAAACGGGTCATCGGGACCCCCAACTCGACGGGTGCTCCTTGGATTTTCACCGCACGACCAGTTGTGTTGGTTGGACACATCCAACCAACGTGCGGCTCGCTCATGGTCCAAATGAATGGACGTCGCATATCGATCCGAGCCGTGCTTGTAGATGTGCTTCGTGCTGTGGCGCTCGAGGATACCTATGTGTTGCAACCGTACACTGTAGATTGGGTCGGGAAAATAACGCGGGGTGAACTTGCTGATATACCCTCCAAAACGTTGCTTCATCAAAAAATGGAAAATAATATGCCCCATGCCGATCGTAGTGGTAAGGTTTTTGGAGGTGATTTCTTTCAAGCAATGCAAAATGCAAGACCCCGTGTTCACCCGTGTCCTTTGGAGGGTGTGAAAGATAACAAACAAATCGTCCCTCCTCACATTAGCCCTTCCATCGTCCCTTCCGAAGACCGAACTCGAGACTATGCGTTGAAAAATTCGAATTGCCAAGTTGCACAAGTCATGAGACTTGGAATTCCTAGTCAAGAAGGAACAATCAGCTAGGGCATGTGACCTTTGATGCTTCCGCCGCCAACAAGTAAGGCTTTTCATGGCGGATTGTTCATCAAAATGTGCGCTCTCCTCGTAATAAAGCCCATCCTCCGGTAGCCCAAGTGCCTGACATAGCTCTTGCACAGTGCAAGTTTTCTCCTTGTTATCCACTCTATATCGGAACTTTGCTTGGCGTGTGTCAGCATCCTCAACTTGCAACGAACTAAGGAACTCAAGGATTGGTTGGTCATAAAGGGATTCATCAATCTTGATGAATGATCCCCACCCCAAGGTTCTTATGATAAAGTCGAAGCTAGGGCCGCAATACACCTTCCTCACTGTGGCCTCATCGTATATATCCGGAGCACAAAGTTTCCGGTGCTGATAGAGTTAGTACTTCTCACGATGATGTTCATCCCGGAATCTCATACGCAATCCCGGTTCATCTCGAAGAGGTGTAGGTGTTTGGGCTTTATATCGATCCTTGTCTACCGCCGTTGATGAAGACTCGGGCGGTAGTGAGGGTGAACCTTCATCACTTGTGCGTGCTCTCTTAGATCGAACCATGTTGAATTGAAAGAACACTAGCAAACTCAAGAATACCCAAATAGAAACCAATACACACAACCATTCAAACTTGAAATCTGAAAACGATGCACAAGGAACACCCAATTTAACCTTGAAATCAACTTTGAAGCATTAAGTGAAGGTTACCTCCCAAATAGCACCCAAGGGAAAAGTGATTGAATTCTTGAGAGCAAAATCAACCCTTGCTAGTGAACACCCAAACTTGAAGCACCACACAGCAAATAAACTCCCAATTTTGGGCACAAACAGCGAACTCAGCACTTAAAACCCTGATGTTTTGATTCCCAGCAAAGACCGGCGCAGATCGAAGCTCCGAACACACCACACTTGAGTCGTTCGCACGAGGTACCTACACACAGGTACCCGTCGCACCAATCGCACAGCAAACGGACGCACAACCAAGACCGTCGCTCGTTAACAACGCACAACAGCAGCTCGCACAACTAGGGCAAAAATCCGACCAAATCTGGAAGAGATTGAAGAGATTAGTGAAGAATTAGAAGTTAGGGTTTGATGTTAGGGTTTGGGGGAAGCAAGAGAGAGATATGAGAGAGAATGAGTGAGAAAATATGAAGGAAGTGAAAGAAAAGCGCAATAAGAACCCCGACAGAAAACAGATATGCTATTGGATCGACCGAGCCAGAGAACTTGCTCGCCCGAGCAGTGCTTCTGAGCGCAAAAGACAGTTCTGTCCGAACAACTGCTCGACCGAGCCGTTCAAATGGCTCGACCGAGCTGCTCCTCTGGATGGCTGGTCGTGTCTTCTAAACTTTTTTTCTTCTGCGCTCCAGTTGACAAGCTCGACCGAGCTAGGACGCTGCTCGCTCGAGCTGCTCTTCTGTCAATATCCTGCCTTAGTTTTTAATCTTCTCATTTTGGTTCAGTGGGCTTGCTCGATCGAGCCAGATTCTTGCTCGCCCGAGCTGCTCCTCTGGAAATGTTTCCCGTTCTTGCTTTTTAACTCTTGAATTCAACTCAGTGAGCGCGTTCGGTCGCGCGGACATGTTACTCGCCCGAGCTGGGTTCCTGGCCAAAACTTCACAAAGTTAAATTTCTCAAAATAAACTAAGTATTTTCACTTCCCTAAAAATATTCTCAAACTCTCAAACACTCAAAAACCTCCTGGGGCACCTTAAAACCCGAAACACTTAACTAAAAATCTAACAAAAAGCTATCCTAAAAATTAAAACGAAATGAAAACAAAGACACTCAAAACCTAAGAAAATAACTAACCAAAAATTAAAAAAAACAAAAACTTTTTTTCTTTTCGAATTTTTCAAAGAAAATGAAGAAAGCCGGCATGTATGCCTCCCCACTCCAACAAAAAAAGGTCACACTATATCCTCATTGTGACAAGAAATAAAGGAAGACAAACACCCTAAAAGAAGAAACAACAAAAATCACACCAAATAAAGGAAAAAGAAACTTCTCACCAACTAACTCCAAAGATAAAGAAGGATAATACCTGATTAGATCCCAAATAATCGTCGCATGACTTGTAATGGAGATTGAGTATACAAGCCATGAAATTATGCACATATGAGCAATAAATGGTCCTTCCTTCTTGTTAATGCATAGTTAAGAGAAGTAAACAAAGAAACAAATCAAGAAAAATAAACTAATTTACAATATATACAAGAATGTTACCTCACTTTTCTTCAATCAACGGATGGAATGTGGAATGACACACACTCCACATCCACCTTCTCCGGAAGCTTCAAGAAAGGTTTCAACCTGTGACCGTTTACTTTCCACACACACTCATTAGTGGGATCCTTAATCTCAACTACTCCCGATGGAAACACGGTGGTCACAATGAATGGGCTGGTCCATCTAGATTTCAGCTTACTCGCAAACAAGTGCAAACGTGAGTCATAAAGGAGGACTTTCTGCCCCGGGACAAAGGTTTTCCTCAGGATCACTCTATCATGCAAAACTTTCGATCGCTCCTTACGCAACCTCCCGTTTTCATATGCTTCTCTCCTATATTCCTCTAATTCACTCAAAGTAAGCTTCCTAATATCCCCAGCTACCGAAAGGTCAAGGTTCAAGGCTTTCAAAGCCCACAACGCCCTATGCTCAAGTTCCACTGGCAAGTGACAAGGTTTCCCAAAGACTGCTCTATACGGCGACATTCCTATGGGAGTCTTGTAAGCCATCCTATAAGCCCATAAAGCATCGATCAATTTGGTGGACCAGTCTTTCCTCTTCTTTGACACTGTCTTCTCAAGAATTTGCTTAATCTGCCTATTGAACACCTCAGCTTGGCCATTTGATTGAGGATGATAAGCGGTGGTCATTCTATGCTCCACAGAATACTTCCTAATGAAAGCCGCAAAAGATCGATTATTGAAATGAGTTCCTTGGTCGCTAATGATCGCTCTAGGTACCCCAAACCTAGAAAAGATGTTTTCCCGAAGGAACCTAGTCACTACTTTTGCATCATTTCTTTTTGACGGAATTGCCTCGACCCATTTAGACACATAATCCACTGCTAGAAGAATAAACTCATTCCCAAAAGAGGTGGAAAATGGTCCCATAAAATCAATACCCCAAACATCAAACACATCCATAAAAATCTCAGGTTGCAAGGGCATCATGTCTCTTCTAGAAATTTTTCCCAAACTTTGACACCTAAAACAACTTTGGGCATAGTTATGGGCGTCTCTAAAGATGGTGGGCCAATAGATTCCACTTTGTAAGACCTTATATGTTGTCTTCTTCCCACGGTAATGTCCCCCACAAGGTTGGTCGTGGCAAAACGAGAGGACATCCAAAATAGACTCATCCGGAACACACCTTCTAAGAATCTGATCAGGGCAATACTTAAACAGATAGGGGTCATCCTATATGAAATTCTTGACAATGAAGAGGAATCTATCCCTATCATGCATGTTCCAATCACTAGGCATTTCTCCCGTGACTTTAAAGTTGACAATATCGGCAAACCACGGCTCTACTCCTGTGCTAAGAATACACTCGTCGGGAAAACAAGCATCTATAGGAGGTTCTATCTCATGTTCAGGCACTATCCTAGAAAGGTGGTCCGCTAATGGATTGTCAGATCCTTTCCTATCACGGATTTCACAGTCAAATTCCTGAAGTAACAACACCCACCTAACCAATCTAGGCTTGGACTCTTTCTTCTCCATCAACTAACGAATGGCCGAATGGTTAGTAAACACAATCACTTTAGCTCCCAACAAGTAAGCCCTAAATTTCTCAAACGCATAGACCACAGCTAGAAACTCTTTCTCAGTTACCGTGTCATTCAATTGTGCCTCATTCAAAGTGTGACTTGCATAGTGAATCACGACAGGTTTCTTGTCAATCCGTTGTCCTAAGACCACACCTATAGCAAAGTCGGAGGCGTCACACATCAACTCAAACGGTTTCCGCCATGTGGGAGGTTTGAGAATAGGAGGTGATATTAAGGCATCTTTAAGTGTGTTAAAGGCCTTCAAACACTCATCAGAAAAATCAAAAGTCACCTCCTTGGCCAATAAAGCAGAAAGGGGCTTGGCGATCTTACTAAAGTCACGAATGAATCGACGATAAAATCCAGCATGTCCTAAGAAAGACCTAACCTCCTTCACACAAGGTGGGGGAGGGGGGGTGGGGTCAAGTTCCTAACTAGGTCAATTTTCGCTTTATCCACTTCGAATCCATTCTTTGAAATCACGTGGCCCAAAACTATCCCCTTTCGTACCATAAAATGACACTTTTCCCAGTTTAAAGTCAAGTGTTTCTCTTGGCACCAACTCAAGAGTCAAGACTCGACTCAAATTGGACAAACAATCATCAAAGGTGGTGCCAAATACAGAGAAATCATCCATAAAAATTTCAACACAGTCATCAACAAGGTCCGAGAAAATAGACACCATGCACCGCTGAAAAGTGGCGGGGGCGTTGCAAAGTCCGAATGCACCACTGAAAAGTGCCAAATACGGAAAGCAAATGTGCCAAATAGGCATGTAAAAGTAGTT